>OZ026617.1:100326851-100996851 GCA_964020975.1 Hermodice carunculata
ATTACAAAAAAAAAAAACAAAAACAAAAACAAAAACAAAACAAAAAAAACAAAACAAAAAAAAACCACAACCCAGAATATTTGCCAGGAGAATAACAATTTTTTATGGACCAAACACAGAAGTTATTTGCAGTGATGGCAACTTTGAATTACAACTTTTAACAGTTACATTGAGAATATATGTGCAGTATAAATGATAGAAATCCAGATCTAGTAAAAAATTTACCATTCACCATATAGCTTTGTTTGCATGTACAAGCTTGGTTCATTAAGAACATGCTGAACAGTGTCCTGTTTTACAAGTATGACTGGTACCTGTTTATATACACTCAAAAAATTTTCATGTTGCAAAAATGAAAAGCATTTGATTAGTTTCTTCGGGGGAGGAAGGTGTATAGCACAATCAGAGTACTCAAATGATAAATGTTATCAATAATATGCTCATCAACATGTTACTTAGTCCCTGGACAATTGCTAGAACTAACAACAGAGCAAACTTCCATGTTCCTCGTGGTTATACTATGCAGCTGATCTTGTGGCATACAGTGATATGCATTGTATTTACCACAACATTCTTGCTTTTAAAAGCACAATTTTGCCCTCTGACAGCCAAGCTAAAAACCTGAAGTAAGCAGTGTAGAATCCATTAGTTTCAATGTTGTATGAGTGATAAGACTGTGCATTGTCACATATGAATAACCTTCTTTAATGGTTTCCTAGAGTAGTCTTTTGATCAGACACAGAGACTAATAGAATACACCATGACTAAGGCAATGATGTTACAGTTTGTATGCAAGGGGAATTGTTTCTTGCCTACCAACTGTGTTTGCTTGCACGTACATAATTGATCTGATAGTGCAACCCGCACTTCAATTGCCATTTAACAATAACACAAAGTGAGTCTGTTTTGCCGCAAGAAAGTTTCCAGTTCCCGTGGAAATGAATTGAAAGAGGGTGGGGCAATTAGGGCAGAGTTTATTCTTTGTAGCTTTGGCTTGGGTATGAGGATGTAAGGTTGTCGGAAGTGTTAATTTTACATTACACTGGATCCTACACATATTTGGGCCTTTCTCATGGTAAAGAGGGCCATTCACATTGTCATGCTTCTTCCAGGTTTTGCCATTCATATAATAAGGCCTAATATATCGTTTTGTTCTGTAGAGATATTAAACTCCTGTTGGTATACACATGAAGTTCTGCAATAAACTGGTGGCGACACAAAACCAAAACTTCAGGACTGGAGTGTGGCGGAAGCGCTACAGATGGATCACTGTGTACACATTTTACATGAGCGATCGACCAATTAAAAGCAATGTGCAGAGCTACTTTGCAGTCATTTACAAAAACAACAGTAATGCGATTATCATATCCTCCTAATGGTCAAAGTTTCAAATACTTGCCTTCTCTCTAAGTAGAGTCTTTGAGCTCAGTGTACTTTGACACACCCTCGTGAGAAGTGGACAAGTCTGTACATGTGAAATGTGGCAGCGCTCCACACGTCCATTACAAAACTTAATGTCGGGATTATATTGGGATAATGTTGGGATCATGTTGGACTTACTATGTTGGGAGACAATGGGCAATGTTGGGATACAGATGTTGGAATGACATTGGGATTTGGTAAAATCCTAACATTTACTTAGCAAATTAACAAGAAGGAGGTGGCTGAATGAAGGGGTACAATTTTGTTGGGACATGTTGGAATATGTTGGGATGATGTAGGAGTAATGTTGGGAAAAGTTAGAGTAATGTTGGGAGATGTTGGAGTAACATTGGGAGATGTTGGAGACTAATAGGAGGAAGCCCTATAGTCCAGCATTTCCCAACATGTTGGGATGATGTTGGACTCCTGTAGTTGCATAATGTAGTCGCGTCTCCACAGTATCAGTGTCTTAGCTAGCATGTTGGGAGAAGTTGGACCAATATCCCGACGTCCCCCCAACATGTTGGGAAATGTTGTCCAGAGCAATAGCCCAACATCTCCCAACATGTTGGGAAACATTGGGCCTACATCCCAACATCTTTTAGCATGTTGGGAGAAGTTGGACCAATATCCCTATGTCCCCCCAACATGCTGGGAAACCTTGGGCCTACATCCCAACATGTTGGGAGATGGCTTCAGATCAAATATATTGTTGTAGAGAGCCTCCTTTTCACCATTACTTTTCTTTTAAAAACTATAATGAATGAAAGACAAGAAGACAGAGCTGTTGTGTAATAATTCATGTGTATTTTGGTACATGTATAATACACAGATTCACCATTATTAAAGAAAAAGTGTTCACTATATGCCTTCCTTCAACTGGGGGCATAAATGTTGAGATCCATATTCATTATCATTGATTGCAGCTGCTCGCTGTGAGCAGATGGTCTCACAACTTCTTGCAGCTTGTGCTTGATGTCCCCATTTGTGGTGCAAGGGTATGCTTCTTGTAGCAGTTCTGAAAAATGGAAAACAAATGTGCAAGGACACAGGAAAATAAAATGTTAAAAGTGTAACATTTACAAATTGTCAAAAAGTTTGGTTTAAATACCTTGTTAAGGCTTCCTGCCTTCATCCCACTATACATGAAATGTTTAATGATTTTTCAAAGTACATGTACATTGTATATGGGTTTTGATTGACATTTTGAAATGCATTTCACCGCTCCAGCACTTACATAAAATAAATTGACTTTTATGGGTTTGCATGCCTCAGCAGTTTCCATGTTTAAAAGTCTTACAGTAACTTGACTGACACAGTATGCAATCACCCAGGTCCTGTACTCTAAAATTCATTATATTTTTAAACAAAATTACCCCAACAAGCTTACATTTTCATATTGAAAACTTTTCATTTGCAAGATATTCTTTATTGTATGCTTCTGCAAGGAAAATTGCAGGCCCAGATTATTACATGTCATAAATATCTTTCTGTAAGCAATCATACAATAAAAAGGAGAAACAATAAATTAATTTTTAGAAATAAAAGAACACAATGAAACATTTTTATTATTTGTAAATTCCACAAGGTCCAGAATGACATGTTGACCCTGGCCTTTGGCAACTTCACCTGGATAGATGTAAATTTGGACAATAATCTGATGTCATATTTTCACCATAAAGACCACATTGGACGGAATGGGTATAAGCCAGGAAAACTTCAAGGGTGAGAATGACATCTCTTCTGGAAAAGCTGGACTGTGAGGCTGAATCTACAATCAGCTGATATGTGTCTGTTACAGTTCATAGCCTTCATTCAAATATAGCTTTACTGACCAGATATAATATCCAATCCAGATAGATCATTCAGATCACTTATTTTGTGGAACCTTTTTTGGCTTTCATTCATTTGTTGTATAATTCCCCATAAAAAGTGTACATTGGTATTCCAGTGCAATTCCACTGAAATACTAGTGGTATTTCACTTGAATCAACTTGGCATTTCATTGGAATGCCAGTGGAATGTACTTTGAACATATATTACATTACTTATTTTGGTGGCAAATGACCCTTTCTATAAGACCAATATTCCAGTAAAAATTTGCCTATTCTATTGATACTCACTGCAGTATTCGAATTCTGCGATCATGGAAGTGCAAGATGTTGATGCATGTTAATTTGTGTTTAAATATATATCTTCCAGCTCAGTACAGCCATTGCGTTAATGTTTATCAACACAGCTTAATTTGTATATCTGCTGGGCTCTAATTAGTTACAGCCAGGTCAAGTCCCCTGTGGTCTGGGTAAAGTAGTTGGCAGCCTGTGCTATATATGGCCAAGGCTTGTTGATGTGGCTGACCATACACAGGGTTTTTAGAGGCAGTATATATAGATCCCAGCCTGACAACACAATGGAGAGTCATATGTGCTGTGAAAGTTGAATTCTTTGTGATCCACACCCTGAAATTCATGAGCATTGCAGAAAGTATGCTTAAATTTATACTTACTTTGGTCTCTTGTGCCAATAATGATGCCAAAGTAGTCCTTTGTTATCACCACAGCCCATGTGGGTCTGTCCTTTTGTATGATAGTCTTGCATTCAGTTGCCTTTGTTAGCTGGGCAAATTTCACACTACACCATGTATACCAACTTGGAGCTGAGGTTTGAGCTTAAGCTATCCACATGCCTGCCAGTATGCTATAATGTCCTTGAAGCCATGATTATCTTCAAAAACATCGCAAGATGATGCCTTGTAATACTTGAACATGAACCCGCCATAGCTCTTTTAAATCTGAAGATGCCCAGCCTGGCAGCCTCGCTTTCAGGCCCACCTCAGCCAATCAACCACTGAGTATTTAGATAAGTCAGGATGACTGGTACAGTATAAACAGTTGAAACTTGATCCCTGTGCTCTCAGGGTGAAGATATATATTGAGGCACAATGATGTGAGCATGATCAAACATAATCCACATGATCACAAAAACTCTTAGGTATGGATGTGATTTATGCTGTTTGTATTTGCTGTCACATTCTCCCCCCCCCCAAAAAAAAAAAAAAAAGATAAAAAAATTGTCTGGTAAACTGCTAAAATTTCAAGTATATGTTTTTAGAATATCCCATAACCATGAAGTGACAATATTTTGACTTGCCTATTAAGAGTTTAATGATTCAGAAATGCCATTGTTCATTGCTTGCCAACAAAGTGGCAATGTCAGAAGACAAGATGTCTTTGATTAACTTACTATTCATGTCATCACTCGTCATCTTTTGTAGTAAAGTGAGAATTTTTTTTGACCGTGACAATGACTTCGTAATGTCAGTTTGAGTGCAATGTTATAATGATTGAGATAAGTCAAATTTCAATGGGAAAATATAAATTCCAGTGGAATTTCAAATGAGGAAAAAATTCCACTGGAATTCTGATGAAGGTAAAAAAAAAAACCCAGTGAGATACCAGTGGAATTCGGGGGGGGGGGGGGGCAAAAATTCCAGAGAGTTAAATGGGTTGTTCTCATGTTTTTGTAAGCAAATTTATGTGTGTATACATAGAAAGGATATATTTTTTTTTAAATGTGTGAGTCTGTTGTTCCAACTAGGGCCTGGCATGAAAAATTGACAAAATTTGTGCTCCAGCATTATCCCAATGTGTTCCAACTTGATCCCAACATGTCAGGACCCTGCATAATTTGCAGAGTCTGTTCTTCTAGCATGAGAAATTGACAAAGTTTTGAGCTCCAACATGGTTCCAATGCATTCCAACACGATCCCAACATGTCAGGATTCTGAAAATTTACAGAGTCTGTTCTTCCAGCATGGGTCGACATGAAAAGTTGGCAAAGTTCTGTGCTCCAACATGATCCCAACAATGTGTTGCCTGAAAATTTTGGTTAAGTTGTTGCTCTGACATCCCAACATACCCCGATGTGATCTTGACATTAGAGCAGATAAAAAGTTTGATAAGGTTTGTTGCTCCAGTATGATCTCAACAAAACCCAACATGCTCCCAACACTGAAAACTTGATGAAGTTTGTTACCCCAATGTGATCCCATTATGCCCCAACATGATTCCAAAATACCCTGACATGATCCCAACATTACCCAACATAATCCAACATTGCAAAATTGGCAAAGTGATATACTCCAACATGATCCCAATGTAAATCCAACTTGATCCCTATGTCATCCCGACATGATCCCAACATACCCGACATTATTCCAGCGACATTTTTCCGACATTTAGTTTTGTATATACGTGGGCCACAGACAATGATGTATGCTTCATACAAATTTACTTCAAGGTTTATATTTCCATGCTGCTGTTCAGACATATGCCATGCGTAGGCCTATTTGGAGGCGGTACACACATTTCAGATGGCAGACCAGGAAAAAGCAAAGACATGCATTACAACTCCCATCCATTTGACACTTGGAGCCTGCCTTGGGTCACCTATCTATTCATATTCTCCCAAGTCCGTTGAGGCAGTCACAGCAACAGCACATTTTCAAACTGATACGGACAAAAACTAAACATTTCAAATTGTTATGAATTTGAAGGCACGCATAATTATTCAGAACCAAATGTCTATTTTCAAAGTTTGCATTGTATTTATCTGTAGACCGGTAATGCAGCAGTGTAACATTGGTGGGGATTTCTCGATTGTTGTGCTTATTTTGCCAAGAAACAGTAAAGCAAGTGGGTCATGGATTTGGCAAGATTAGACTCTCTGCTTGTTTGGCTTTATAATGTCTACAATGCATGAGTCTGAATTAATGCATCGCTTGAAACCAAGCTGGGACAAGATGGTTTCCCCCATGTTGACACCTCTTTGATTCACTTTGTGAGTCCCAGGTTGGTCGCCAGGCACCATTTTGATAATCAGGACCTATTATGGTACATTTTTAGCTCAGCTGACTTGTCAGTCAGTTGAGCTTATTTACGGTCCTCCATCTGTCGTCGGTCCGTCCGTTGCCTTTTGTGGGTGACTGCCTGTCTCAAGTCAGGAGTGAAATTTGTTTCACATTGGTATTGGAAGATGAATGTTGATGCTTTGGTAACTCTGGGATCTCTTTGCTGTCATTGTTGGCTTTGATGTTTATGACTATGGGTCATGTTTTTCTACAAAAGTGTATCATAGTAGGGACGTCCTCCACCGTCCATCAAAAATTCACATTTTCCACTTCTTCTCTGAAACCGTCAGCCAGATCCACTTCAAACATGGTGGGGATGTGCCTTGGGTGGGTGTCTACCAACTGTGTTCAAATGGTCATGGTCCAGTGATATTTGGATTTTTTATGATTTTTTTTTTCTTTTTTGGGGGGCAAACCTTAAAAACTCTTCTCCTCTGAAACTGCTCACCCAATTGCTTTGATATCATACACAGACACACCCAGGGACAGCTATTTTTGACTTCTTCTCCAGAACCGTCACTCAGATTAAGCTGAAACATGGTGGATGTATTCCTTGTAGAAGGGTCAAACAAGTTGTTCACTATGTGGGAATGCTGCGCATTCCTGATTTTTAACGATTTTTTCAATTAGGGTACTGATCGGTCAATGGAGCTTTCCTATTGATTACTGTGGAAGTTAATCAGCATTCTGATGCTAATTCACATTTTCGACTTCTTCTCCAAAACCATCTTCCAGATTAACTTCAAACGTGGTGGCAATGTACCTTGGGTGGGTTTCTACCAGTTTGTTCAAGTGGCCATGCTCCAGTGTTTTTTGGATTTTTAAGGAATTTTTAAAAAATTTTTTTTGGACAAATGTTAAAAAATCTTTTTCTTCGAAACCACTTACCCAATTGCTTGGTATCACACAGGAAGACACCTAGGGACTCCTTGTTCTTAATTTGTCCACCAGGTGGCGCTTCATTTTTTTCCCCTAATTTTGTATGAATTTTTGTGTTTTATACCTTTTTTCGACTTCTTCTCCAGAACAGTCTCTCAGATTAAGCTGAAACATGGTGGATATGTTCCTTGGAGAAGGGTCAAGCAAAGTTGTTCACTATGTGTGAATGCTGCGGATTCCTGATTTTTAACGATTTTTTCAATTCGGCTACTGATCGGTCAATGCAGCTTTCCTATTGCTTACTATCATGGAAGTTAATCAGCATTCTAATGCTAATTCACATTTTCGACTTATTCTCCAAAACTGTCATCCAGATTAACTTCAAACATGGTGGCAATGTACCTTGGGTGGGTTTCTACCAGGAATGTTCGAATGGTCTTGCTCCTGAGATTTTTGGACTTTTAAGGAATTTTTTTATTCTTTTTTTGGACAAATGTTAAAAAATCTTTTTCTTCGAAACCGCTTACCCACCCGCTTTGATATCACACAGGAAGACACCTAGGGACTCCTTGTCCCTAATTTGTTCACCAACCAGGTGGCCCCGCAATTTTTTTTTTTTTTTTTTTTTAAATTTTTAAGGTTTTTTTTTTTTTTTTGTGTTACAGCTTTTCTCGTCTTCTTCGCCAAAACCGTCTCTCAGATTAAGCTTAAATGTGGTGGATATGTTCCTTGTGGAAGGGTCAAACAGTGTGGTTCACTGTCTGGGAATGCTGCAGATTCCTGATGTTTAACGATTTTTTCAATTCGTTTCCTTTTCGGTAAATGCAATTTTCCTATTGATTACCATGTAAGTCAATGGGCATTCTAATGCTAATTTATATTTTCGACTTCTTCTCCAAAACCATCATCCAGATTTACTTCAAACATGGCGGGGATGAACCTTGGGTGGGTGTCTACCAGGTGTGTTCCATAGTCATGTTCCAGTGAATCTTGGATTTTTTTATGATTTTTTTTTTCGAAAATCTTTGCAAAAGTTTTAATAGGAAAGTTTAACATGGGAATTTCTTGTAATGGTTACCACTTAAATAATTTTGGCCAGATTTACTTCAAACTTGGTTGGGATGTGCCTTGGGTGGATCTCTACCAAGTTTGTTCAAATGGTTGCGCTCTATTGATTTTTGGATTTTTTAAGATTTTTTGTTCTTTTTTGGGGCAAACCTTAAAAACTCTTCTCCTCTGAAACCGCTTACCCAATTGCTTTGTTCTCATACATAGACACACCCAGGGACACCGAGTTCCCAATTTATTCACCATGTGGCGCTGCAATTTTTTTCCAATTTTTTTGTATGGTTTTGCTATTTTTCACTGATTCTCAGAACCGTCACTCAGATTAAGCTGAAATGTGATGGATATGTTCTTGTGGAAGAGCCAAGCAAAATTGTTTACTAGGTGGCACTGCTTTGGATTCCTGATTTTTAAGGATTTTCAATTCGGGTACTTATTGGTCAATGCAGCTTTCCTGTTTATTGCTATGTAAGTCAATGGGCATTCTAATGCTAATTCACAGGACATCTGACACGAAATTTACTGTTTACTTTATAACTTGAGATCTGTTTTGAGTTAGTACCGTGATGCTGCACATGTTAATGTTTCTGTTCGAAGGTCATGCTTAGACAGGACATGAATGACCTTGACCTCGTTTCTTGGGTCAGAGTGCAACATGCATTAATTTTTGCTCTTCACTATAACTTGAGAACTACTTGAACTGGGACCTTGATGTTGCACATGTTATATATAAGTCAGACTTACTCAGAGCATGGGTGACCTTGATCCTTTCCCAAATTCATAGAGCTGCAAGTGCGATGAATGTCAAGATCAGCTGAGCATGTGCTTTTCACACAGCACTCTTGTTTATTATTTTCCTCGATGTTTGAACAGCCATCAGCGGTGCCCATCGACCCCCAACAAGGATAAAGTCACACGACCAAGAGCAAACAAAATGGTGGTATGCTTGAATGGATGCACATATCATTCAAAAAGGGACACGCCAAAGGCACAAATACAGCTTAAAGAGCTACTTCTGTTTGCTATTACAGGAATCTGTGTCATAGGGATCGTATTCAGGCTCAAACTCGCTGTCAGAGGGAGTACACACTGGCCTTCACTCTCGCTGTCCGAAGGGCCGCGGCCTGGCCTTTGGGCTGCCTATCCAGGGGCTAAAAAAATTTCCATGCTTTCAAAGATACAGGCCATTAATTCTTTACTCTTGGCCTTTCTTTATGCCTATTCTTTTTCTCCCTGGCCAACAAACTTTCCTTTACATCATTTTTCAGCTGCTTTTTCTTTGCCATTGATCTTGGCATGCAGATTTTTCCTGTCCAGTAATTTCTCCACTCAATCAAGTCCACAGGTTGCACTAGCAAACGGCTTTCCAAAATACTGTATGGCCGGATATTGAATTGAGGGAGTTGATCAGAACATCTTGTTCTTTGATCCCATGTGATGAGAACTGAGTAAATGTGATTACCCTTCCACCCAACTGTCAAACCACACATGGATCCACTTGCTTGCAGCCATTTTGACACATGATGTTGTTAGGGTCAAGGTCAGGTGGCCACGCAATCACTTTATGTTCTCCCTTTGATGTTGTTGACGGCATGTTAAATCACAAGCACTAAACCAACAATGTGGCTGGTTTCACAAAATTTGAGCTGAAAAACTTGATTTTTATACCATAAAACAATGAAGAATACATCAAAGTTGAAGTTTCTGATTTACCCACTAGTACTAAAAAATTTGATCAGAGGGAATGAGAAATTTTCACATGACAGTCATTCTGTGTAAAAATCAGAACCAGACCTTTCAAATTGATTTTCTTGGAATTATATTTTCACAAGATCAATCAGATTATAAAATCACAATTTAATTTTGTGCATTTGCCTAATTTGCATAAGTTAAAAGCCTGCAACTTTGGTTTATGGTTCATTGGATGCAGTTATGTAACATACCTACAAATATAAGTTGGAATGGCACCTCTATGTATAATAGTTTTTAAAGTTAGTGAAACATATAAATTTCTTGTATTCATCTTATTTGCATAAATTAAAATGGTACAATTTTGGATCATGGTTCATTGGATGCAGCTATGTCACAAATCCATAAATTGAAGTTGGAATAGCACCCCTATCTATAATAAATAGAAGCTATTCAAATTTTAATTTTCCATATTCACCTAATTTGCATAAATTAAAATCCTATAACTTTGTTCCATAGTACATTGGATGCATGTTTGCCACAAACCTACAGATTGAAATTGGAATGGCATCTCTATCTTTAATAGTTTTAGAGATATTTAACTTTTAAATTTTTGAATGCCCCTTATTAGCATAATGTGAAATTCTACAACTTTCATATACTGTCCATTATATTGGCGGGTTTCACAAACCTATATGTGCCCATTAAAATTTTGTGTCTAAAGTCAGGTAGTCAACTTCCCTGCTAGCTCTGTTACCATTGCAAGTTTAAACATTGTAGCTTGCATGGTGTCTGAGAAAAGCTCCACATTATGGAGAGAGAGAGAGAGAGAGAGAGAGAGAGAGAGGGAGGGAGGGAGAGAGAGAGAGAGAGAGAGAGAGAGAGAGAGAGAGAGAGAGAGAGAGAGAGAGAGAGAGAGAGAGAGAGAGAGAGAGAGAGAGAGAGAGAGAGAGAGAGAGAGAGAGAGAGAGAGAGAGAGAGAGAGAGAGAGAGAGAGAGAGAGAGAGAGAGAGAGAGAGAGAGAGAGAGAGAGAGAGAGCACCTCTTTCAAATTTTTATGCCAGAATAATTTATCACATGTAGGTCCCTGTTCAAAGTGAGGCCTGTTCAGCAGACCCAGGGTCCTTGGCAATGACAGGCACCCTGAGCCACCAGCCACATCAAAAATGGCCTGACAGTTATCCAAGCAGGAAAATGTTGTGATCAACCTGCCTCCCATCTTCCTACATACACACAGCTGCCCATAGATGCATGTCCAGTGATAAGGCAGACCCCATGGGGCTCAGTTAAGGTGCCAGGATGGTTTCAAGCGCGTTGCAGACTCTGCCAACTTTGACCCCGTCCAGCTCATATAAATTGATCGTTTCACCCATAAAACTGTATATTTTCATAATCGTATGGATATCTAGATTTGTAAAACATCGAATCAATTTAGAGATTTTTTCAGACGTTTTACACTGTTTTGTGAGCAGGTATAGATTCACATGTTTATTTCAGCTTGTTCGCACAATATTCAATTTTAAGATCCACAAACTATCTGAAACGATAGCAAAGACCACTCCCCAGGAACCGAATTTTTGTCTAGGGGTACAATTGATTTTATACAATTTTGTAGAGTTTTGAAGTTGATACCATGATGTTATACAGTTTCTTCATTTTTCGATCTCCAAAAGTCACAGAAGGAAGAGTTGAAAGGCCAAATAAAAAATATGGGACCTAAGTTAAACATTTATCTTGCTTTACCCGTTTATTTTGAGAGAATATATGTATCCGTGTTTGATTGACGTCATTTTAAAATTTGACTGATCTTGTGAAAATTGACTTCTGAGAAAATCACTTTCAAAGGTCATGGCTCTGATTTTTACAAAGAACAGATGGTCGTGTGAAAGTAACTCATTACCTCCGATCGAACTTTTCAGGACGAGTGGAGTAAATAAGAACCTTCAATTTTGATGTATTCTTGCAAAGATACATTGTTGTTTTGTGGTATAAATATCAAGTTTTTAATCTTAAATTTTGTAAAGCCAGACACAATGTTGGTTTGAAAGCTGTGGTTTCACATACCGCAAAGATCAAAGGGAGGAAGTAAAGCGATTACAACGTCACCTGACCATGGCCCTGACAACACACTGTTTCAAAATGGCAGCCGGCAATTGGGTCCACATGTGGTTTGACAGTTTGTTTTGCAATATTCACCTGGGTGGCAGGCTTTATAATCTGAGATCGTTTGACCTGGGCCAGGGTGCAGGCCTATACTGTAAGCGTGCGCCACAAGGCAATTGTTTAATTATTTGCACAACAAGCAACATGTAGGATTGAACGTGCGAGGGCTTTTTTGTATAAGTTTCACTGAAAGTGACCACCAGAAAGTTTGTCACAAACAACATGATTAATATTGCTGTGCAGTTTCCAGGTCAGTTTACCCAAAGGTAGGGCACCCTTGGAGATGTAAAATGTCTAGCCTTTACATTAGTGCGGTTAACGTTTTTCGAACAACATGGGTGGCAGAATACAAGAGTCTGCATGATCACTGGCATGATTTACGGTAACATCCCGAATTTTTTTCTGTCATGCTTCATGGATTTTACTCGCATCTAGTCCTGTGTTACAGACTTGTTCCATTTGAACTTTTTAATGAAACTAAATTTGAGTTCATTGTTCCAATATTAATGTGTCATGTTGACATATAGCTTTCACCCAGAACGATAACAACACAGTCACAGTCGTCATTGTGCTCGCAGGGGCTTCATTACTGTGTGGTGATCATGATGAATCTGCGTATTTTTCTTTTTTGCTTTCTGTCACAACTTTTCACTCGTGCCTTACTCTGTGTTCACAATTTGTTAAATTCAAGTCTTTTTGTGAAACTACAATGTAAAAGAAAATAGGTCCTAGAACCAGTTATTTGTACCTGCACGCGCCGTGTTCATCCTCTGAATTGGGGACATGCTGGGAGCACATGGGATTAGACGCATTTGATTGGATGGTGCGTGTCACGTGACTAAATTTACCAGTGACAGGCCTTGAAACTTCCCTTGACTAAAACAATGATGAATTGTACGCTTTTTAGGAATATCCCAGGAATTCTTTATTTTTAACCGATTGGAGAGCTTGTTACACAAAGAGACAAACTCTTGAGCTTTCCAGCAGTATAAAATATCATGGCGGTCGAAGAGAAACACTGAGGCCACAAGCGGACAAAGTTTAATATGTAGGTTTTTGTGTAAATTTCGGACTTTATCATTCAAATTGCGACAAAAACGGGAGCTTGTTGGATTTTAATCCATGTGAGAGGGAAATGATCCTTTTAAACACAAAATAGAAATAACCAGTCGCAAGTATTGAAGTTTGCCCACAATAAAATGTACACGCTTGCAAGTAAATAGACAATACGGGCGAACAGTGAGCTGATGAAAGTTGGCTTGCGGTGCGGTCGAATACACTCGCAAACGAGGGTAAATGATGTTCAGAGCATGTTAATGTACTCCCTTACAACATGCTAAGGGTGCTGCTGGGACTTATTAAATATCAAATCCACTGATTCATTTGAAATTTAGTTGAAATATGTTCCTCAGGTTCAAAGCTGGTATATAGTTTGCGTGAGTATGTGCGTTGTTAAAAGCCCAAAGCGACCAGACCACGTAATACACATGCGCGGGTTTATTGTCCTCCCACTGTCTGCCTATCAGCTAGATCTAGATCGCTATCAAATAATCCCATTGCCGCAAAGATGATCGACCTGGCGAAAAGTCCAGAGTGGACTTTCTTTTGCGTAGCCTCTTTGGTTAGCCAAAAATGGCTGAAATCAAATATATAACCCAGTGAACATTATCAAATAGATGGCTCACAATAGCTTGGAAAACATTAAATTCATTAGCAAACACTGTAATAATGTCCATTGGTCAGTGACACAAGGTGTTTAATCCTGTTAAGTTTTGACAAGCTTTGAAGTCGGAACAATGGAGCCTTGTCAAGTTGACCAGCTGTGTGACGCAGTTCACACTATATTTAGACAAATCACATCGTGCAAAAATACTGCTAGATCACCAATAATGTCATAAGTCACTGTAACAGCAAAAAGAAAGTTGTTTAAGCGGCACTAGTTCCTTTGTTGTGTCTCTCTTTGACTGATATGTACAGCGAATCAAGCGTGCCACCATTTTTCCCTTTCGGTCATGTGACTTGTTGTTGTCAAGGGCCGGTCAGCACGGCTGATGGCTGTTCAAACATTGTGGACCATTACCATACCAAAGTAAACAGAAGATACACGTGCAGTGGTCCTCTGAAACTTGTCATAGTTTTTCATTGATTTTCTCATATAAATATTGATTCTTTTCAAACAATGTTTGGTGACCACATACTTTAGGTGTTTATCTTTCAAATACAGAACAAAAGTCAGTTTGTGATTTTTTCGGCACAGCCATCATAGACCAAACCATCCTGGCACCTTAAGTGCACTGTAGGCAGGCTTGCATATTCAGTGGACCATGTTTAAAACCTGACCTTCAGCCAATCAGCAGTGAGCAGAACTGTTTTGTAGCCACACTGGACCCAAACATGGGGTTCCCTTAACAGGGTTTGCGTGGTGATTATGAGCTTTTTTACACAAAAAACTGTTGAGTGATGGTTGTTCCATTAAATACTTCAATATGTGAATCTGACTTGACATTATATATGATTCATGATTACAGTGTAAATTATTTTGTGTCAATGTGACAAATCATTTTATATTCAACACAATATGCCCCCTTTTCCCCCTTCCACAAGCATATATTCAGACAATTAACATGACAAAAAAGCTTCAAACTTGTCACATTTAGTTGCACTTCTGGAACTTTTGTTCACTGTTCATTGACAGAAGTCTCAAAGCTACATGTGTAAGTTAGAACTTTGTGTCCATCTCCAATAGTTTGGAAAATATGGAGCTTTTAAAATTTGAATTGCCCCTAATTTGCATAATTTTAGACATCATGACTATTCCAAGTCAGGTGCCCAATTTCACTGGTAGGTCAGTCACCATGGTAAGTTTGGTGGTTTTCGGAATGGTAGGGTCCAAGAAAAACTCTGGACAAATCTGGTCGTAAAGAAAGAAAGAAAGGAAGGAAGGAAGGGAGGGAAGGAAGGAAAGAAAGAAAGAATTCTTAGAAAAACAAAATGTCTGGGTTGGCACCCAGACATAAAAATCTCTTGGTCACAGCTCCTTATCATATATATCTATATTTTTGACTGATAGCAGTCAAAGTACATGTGTACATGTATTTGAAAGTTTAATAAGAGATGGCAGACTAAAAGAAAAGTCCACAAGAGGAATGATAATTCTGTTTGCTGTGTATGTTTTGTTGACATGAGTGGTAATTTGTGATTTGTTGCAGAGAATTACCGACTGGATGAAAATTATGAGAACCATTTGATTATCAAGCTCATATTGGTAAGTATGACTGTACAGGAACGTGGCTCCACTGGGGGTGAAAATTCCTCTTTTCCAGCAAATCAAGAACATAGAAATTCAGCCTGACAAGCAACTTAGCAATTTTCCTTCTGCTGTCAGAGAGTTAGAAATAGGACCTTCATTATTGTGAGGTCGTGGAAAACGGATTTCAAAGCAATTTTAACATAAAGTGGAATGGAATTCTTTGGTCAGGTGTATAAATTCATCTACATGAACTGAAAGCCATGTGAGCCAACTCCACTGAGCATGTTGTTGTGGAACAGAGTGAAGCTGCAGCAGTTCTGGTCAATACAGATCCTTTTACTCAATGTTTGAGAGTGAAACTCAAAAGTGGTAACTCACTGTAGATCACATGACCTAAACATTGTTACATCTAGCTTGTGACGCGCTTGCATTAGTTACATAGTGCATGAACACGTTGAAAAAATCAAATATACGCCAGGGATGTTTGATTATATGCCACACATGACGTTGACTAACTGTGACAAACAAACAAACATGGCACAGCAGGTTGGCATTGAAAGTAGGCTTTGGGCATTGTTTTGGCAATGAATACTCAATTAAACATGGAAGAAACAAAATCTGACATGGCTGGAGAGTTAGTTACTATTTTTCTCTCACGAGGGGTCGTTGGCGGTGGGGGAAATCACATGTGACGGCAGGTCACAAGTGAATTTTACCAACAGCAACAGTCTCTTGTGAGAGAAAAATACAATGTCGTAACTCACTCTCGGCCATGTAAGATTCTCTATTTTCTCTCTTAAATTTGACATTTTTGCCAGTATTGAGCATTAAGACCTTTCCAAAGCTCCATGCATTTTTGTATTGTAAATTGAATGCAAAGCATTTGTAAGTTTGACTAACATTTCAGAGTAAATGCACATGCAGGAAGTTGTGTTTCAGAAATGCACAGAATACTCAGTGTGCGTCATACATTTGCAAATAAAACAATCAAAATGCCCGTGGTGTTCATGTCACATCAGAGATACAGTGAATGAAGCAGATTTTGCTTATCCCTCAGGCGTCTCCACCTACAACAGGTGGATACCAGGGGTAGGTTACCTGTGGTGCCACCTGCAGGTGACATGCTTCACTGGCTGAGTGAGTCGTGAATCACATTCAGGCCTTCTAGAGCTACATTCACCATGGCATTGTTCCTGGGGTAACAGAAAAAGACACTGTCTTATGCTTGAATAGCTAAGTTTTAATTTTGTTGCAAGATGACATGAATATAAAGTTCTGCAATATCCGTGCCATTTGCAGGCTAACACAAAAGTCAAATGATGCATGTCCTTTTAAAATATGGTTGTTAGGAGAAGCACTTATTCCCACATATATCTGAATGCCAAACATGTTTGCCACTCATACTGTTGTCAATAATTTTTAGTCTGTCCATCTGTCCGTCCGTCCCATGGTTTTACCTCCATAACTTCAGAAATTTTTGAGACAGGACTTTCAAATTGCACATGATAGTACTCTCCTATATGGCCTACTTTGTGTGCAAGCATAGTTGACCTTGACTTAATCCTCAAGGTCACACAGTGGTCATATATGCTAAGCAACGTTACCGCTCGAACTATTGAAAGCCTGCATCTAGCAATCTAAATCTTACACACATGAAGCCTCATAGAGTGATCTAGAAGCCTATAGAAAATCCAGGTCATAGTTTTATATTTGACCTACTTTTTGAGGTCAAAAGTCAAGTGCACAATGGTGGTATTGGTATAAGTAAGGAAGTTTTTAAAGTCAGTTACATGAAATTTTATACACATATGTATCACAACCAAAGAATTTGTCATGAATCAAAAGTAGGTCACTATGTCAAGTATCTGGGTCACAGTAACCTATTCATTGAAATTGTGTTTATCACTATAACATCAGAAATTTTTGAGACCGGGCTTTCAAATTGCACATGATAGTACACTCCTACATGGCCTACTTTGTGTGAAAGCATAGTTGATCTTAACCTAATTCTCATGGTCACACAGTGGTCACATGTGCTAAACAGCGTTACCACTCTAACTATTGAAAGCCTGCATCTAGCAATCTAAATCTTACACACACGAAGCTTCATAGAGTGATCTAGAAGCCTATCGAAAATCAAGGTCATAGCTTTATATTTGACGTACTTTTTGAGGTCAAAAGTCAAGTGCACAATGGTGGTGTTGGTATAAGTAAGGAAGTTTTAAGTCAGTTACATGAAATTTTATACACACATGTATCACAACCAAAGAATTTGTCATGTATCAAAAGTAGGTCACTAGGTCAAGTATCTGGGTCACAGTGACCTATTCATTGAAATTTTGTTTACCACTATAACTTCAGAAGCTTTTGAGACAGGACTTTCAAATTGCATATGATAGTACACCACTATAAGGCTTGCTTTGTGTGCAAGCATAATTGACTTTGACCTAATTTTCAAGGTCACACACGGCTAACAAGTTTGCTGAGTGACATTGTGCATCTAGAAATCTAAATCTTAAAACAAAAGAAGCAACATAGGGTGATCTAGAAGGCTATCGCAAGTCAAGGTTATACCTCTATATTTGACCTAATGTTTTTGAGGTCAAAGGTCAAGTGTACAATAATAGTATTTGTTGAATTTATGACAGGATCTCCATTTGTGAAATTCTTTGATGAGTGGCAAAATGGCTGTAATCTCTTACACTACAGGCTACCGGCAGCTTTCTGATCATACACTATACCTGATACTATGGGACACTATTCCTATTCACTTACAGCAAAGGAGATTGAAGGCAGCTGAAGGGTGCTGTGTTCTTTGAATGGTATTTTTTTTGGCGGGGGGAGGGGGTTCTTTTTTGGGGGCAAATCTTAAAAAAAATCTCCTTAGAAACCGCTCACCCTTTTTCTTTGATATCACACAGGAACACTCCTAGGTACTCCTGGTTCTGAATTTGTTCACTAGGTGGTGCAGATTTTTTTTAAAATTTTTAGCTCTGCTGACCTAAGGTCACAGAGCTTATTGCATCACTCATGTCTGTCCATCCATAATTCTGTCTGTCCATCCGTAAACATTTGGTTTGTGACCACGATAACTTTAAAAGTTTTGATGTTAGCCCAATATAACCTTCAGGACTTATAGGGTGTATGGAAAGCTAGGTTCATTTTGGTATATCGTGGTGACGTCACGTATTATATGTCATACAGGGGCAAAATGTGAAAATCTTGTGAACACTTCAGCTTCTTTAATTTTCAGTGGATCTTCACCAAATTTTGTAAGATTGTAGGTGGAGGTCAAAGTCTAAGTTACTAGTGTTACTGGTGGCACCACCTATAATTTGATGGAAATAATGAGCTAAACTGTGTTTTAGGATATACAATTCCATATTTGGAAAGTAATTGGATTAGACTTGACAAATTTATAGGATATATGGACCATGTCCAAAGCTAAAATGTTATGTAATGCCAGTGACCTTAACCCATTTTTCTGAGGTCACCATGCCTGTAAAGTTGAAAAGGTGATTTTGTAATGGCAGGGTGTAGCTTGGTCATCAATGGCAAAGAGAATTGAGCCTCCAGATCAAAATTGCACTTGATTACATAATACATAAAACTGTACTTGGTTACCTACTTTTTGGGTCACTATGACCCATTAATTATGGAGTTTGGCACTTGTCCAAGTTTATTGTTTTCCTTCAATAACAAAAAGTTATTTCCCAATTTGAACAAACAGACTATATATAGAAAGCTGGATGTGGGGCGCATAGTTCAATAACTTGAAAAGTTATTACCCAATTTGAGCAAACAGACTATATACAGAAAGCTTTATGTGGGGCGCATACTTTGAACGCTAACACTTTTTTAATCCGAGTTGGAGGTCAAGGTCAAATGGCCAGTTTGAATATAGGGTTCATCTTGTGAATGCTGTGAACCCTACAATTTTTGAGTTAGGCCCATATAACTTTTAGGAGTTCTAATATGTATTATAAAAAATCTTTGTCAACATCAATGTTGGTGGCGCCACCTATAATATTATGTAATATACAAGTCAAAATGGGAAAATCTTTTGACCCTAATACCATCGACAGTTTTCAAGTTAGCCCAATATAGCTTACAGGACTTATAGGGGGTAAAAAATCTAGGTTCGTTTCAATATTGGTGGTACCACCCATAATTATGCAATATAGGGGTCAAAATATGAAAATCTGGTGAACACTCTAGCATCTTTAATTTTTAGCAGATCTTCACCAATTACGGCAGGATTGTGGGGGTGGTCAAAGTCTAAATAGCTAATGATACTTGTGGCACCACCTATATTTTGACGGAAATTGTGAGCCAAAATGTGTTTTAAGATATAAAATTCCATATCTTAAAAAGTAATTGGATAAGACTTGCCAAATTTATAGGATATATAGACAATGTCCAAAGCTAGAACTTTATGTAATATCGGTGACCTTGACCTATTTTTTGACCTTAATATTCTGTCCCAAGGTCACTGAGGACATAAAGTTAAGGACTCACTCATTGTTGTCTTGGCATATGCAACAATATCCATCACAGGAATACCGAAGGTCCAAATTAGCTAGTACCGTCAGTAGCCGCTAAAATGCCAGGGTCATTTCCCGGTGCACCTTGCGGCAGGTTAGGTCGTTTCAATATAGCAGCCATATTGCGCCATAGTTAAAGTACAGGGAAATGACATCGCAAAGTTGATCGTTATTTTCCAACTTACTGCGGAAGTATTTACAAGCTACAATGACAGTCTACAATTGTAAAGTTCCTGACTGTAAGCCAGACACAAGAAAAGTGGGTAAATTGGATGCAAGGGGTAGCTTTCGACAGTTTTCCTCCAAAGAAACAATCCCATAGAAAGGAAGGAAGTGGTTGAATATGATGAAACGATCAGAAGATTATGAACCACCAAATTTGACAGAATTTGTTCAAGACCTTTTGCTCGGGGTAAATGTCCGACACCAGAACACCCAGTGCCCACATAATTTGCATATAACAAAATGGACGATTGCCGGAAAACAATGCACAACAGACCGATGGCATAACCATGTGAGACGGCCGAGGATCCAGTGACCTGCCCAGCAACGGAGAAAGGCCAGTTGCCAAGTAGAAAGCGGGGGTGCGATGGCTGCGTTGCAGCGGTAGCTCCCAGTACTAGCTAATTTGGACCAAAGCTATTGCACAAATAAGCTATGATTGCATGAGGAGCAAAGTGCCATCTGGTGGACTTCTTATACTCAAAATGTACAGAAGCTTTATATGTTCAGAAGCTTCTTGAGGACTCACAATCTTGATATGAACAAATTCAATATAGCCACGGTGGTAGACTTGCTCAAGTCTCACTGGACTGTCTTCCGTATTTTATTTCAATTAAATTCATTCCAAAATAAAACTTTAAGTGAAACCCGTCACACACATTGTAGCCTTATACTGTTATGATACAGGTAGGCCCCTAAACCTAGCTAATTGGCTTGGATCTTGTCTATAACCAGATAACAGATTAGCGCCGGGGGGGGGGGGGGGTCTGCACTGTGTTTTTTATCACACAGACATGCGAGCGGTCATAACGCACCCCTCTTCTGAACTGTTAATTGAGTAACTATGTAATGAAGGATTAATTGCAGTGCATCCTGTCAGGCCGAGGGCGTCCAGTGAGACTTGGCTTGTCCCTGATATGAATTATTCATGAGCAATCAAGCACGTGACCGATTCAAGGCCGTCTCAAACTCCTGGTGTTGACTGTTGTTTATTTACATGCAAGCATGCACATTTTATTGTAGAGAAATGTCAGTTCTTTCTGATGGCTATTTCAATTTTGCATTAAAATGACTATTATCCTTCTATGATGATTTAAATCAATAATCGGGCCATTGTTTGTGCCAATTTTATTGATGTAAATTTGCAAAACTGCGCAAAAATACTGTGATTTCATCGTCTCAATCTTGATCTTTTTTTCATCTACTTGCCATGTTGTTTATATCGTTAGCATGCTCAGAACCTTGTCTATTTTAACAACAAGCTCTCCCATTGGCTGAAATGAAAGTCTTTTTTGGGGGACCCCTCCAAAACTGCTTCTCTTTCAAATATATGCGTTGTTATTTTAGTCGGAAACTATCAAAGTCCGTTCTCTGGAATATTCTAGGTCAGACAGGGGCCCAGAATCAATCACATGGTGTTCGCTGTCCAATCAAATGCATCGTTTTTCTACCGCTGTTTCATTTGGGAGTACTCGCTACCTCCTGTAGTGAAATCTGGCTTGAAAGATGGGTGATATTTGTGTGAACACAAGTGATGATTGCGGACAATTTATTAAAGCAAGAAACAAAATTTAACACTGTAAATTGGTCAGAACATGGACCTACTATCAGATAGTGAGTCCATGGTCAGAATGATAACATACTACCAGTCTTTGCGTACAATAGAGCAGAGGGTCCAAATTTTTTTTTTACGGAAGAGAGTAAAATATGCCAGCCGCAGGTAAACAAATTAACATGGCTCGGGTGAAAAACCGCTGCCCCTTATGTTGATCATGTTGAGAGTTTGTCAGGAACTGCGATGTGTGTTTATCGACTATTTACTGCAGCAACAAACAAATTCGACCACTGTAATGTAATGTCAATTATAACACACAATCGATCTTTTAGAAAAAAATTAAAGAGGAACCATCGTTGGTGACGATAACCAAGGAAAATGCGTGGACCGGTTCCCATGCAACTGTATTCATACAGGCTTGACCACTTTGATCAAATCATGATTGAGATCGATATATTCCCTTTGTTAGGGCGTAGGGCACGAGTTTTTGTTTAAATTGACAAAGGAACCACCTACAAATGTAGACAAGGTCTTACTCAACAAAAGTCATGACATGTGGATTATTTTGCATGAATTGCAAAAATAAAAAAGTTGTGGCACTTTTATGCCAGCATGTCGAATGTTGCAAAAAAATACCCAGTGGCTGGCTGTGCCGGATCTCCAAACTGCCCAGAGTGCTAGGGGTTAAATTAGCACAACACAATGAGACCACTTAAATATTCAGGGCGTCTTGAACGTGATCTGACCTCTGATTGGACCTCTCACCTTTCGCAAAACCACGGATGTTTTGACGTCACTCCCACCGAATTGATGGTAGTCC
Source organism: Hermodice carunculata (assembly GCA_964020975.1). Lineage (NCBI taxonomy): Eukaryota > Metazoa > Annelida > Polychaeta > Eunicida > Amphinomidae > Hermodice > Hermodice carunculata. The sequence goes on from OZ026617.1 coordinate 100,349,370, forward strand.
AGAGTGGGCTTGTTCAAGTTGAACAAGTCCCTGATGTCAGCAGCCGCAGGGAGACGGTCAGCTTTGTCTTGCTTGGGTGGTCAGTGATTAAAATAACCATGCATTCATCAAAGACCACTCAAATTGCCACTTAGCCTTATCACAATGATAAAGAAATTAGAACTGACTTGGACTCAATAGCTGCTACTCTTGAAACCGACACAGCAGCAGAGTCGACCAGTTCAAAAGAAAAAAATGACAGTAGGGCCTACTTACTAACACTATACTGTGTAGTTGGCATAATATTATACAGTTAACTTTGTGGATGGGAAAATGTTTCGCACTTCTGGGTGGGACCGCAGGATGGGAAAAGTGGGACACTCACCAGGGACTTGTGCCAGTATACCACAGTGGCAGCAGAGCATTAGGCCCATGGGCCTCTTGTTTATGATTTTTTTTTTGTCTGTTATGGCTGTTTTCGACTTTTTCTCCAGGACTTGCTAAGATTAAGTTGAAACTTGGTGGATATGTTCTTTATGCAAGGGTAAAACAAAGTTGTTCACTAGGAGGCACTGCTGTGTATTCTTGATTTTTAACAATTTTTTCAATTTGGGTACTTATCGGTAAATGCACCTTTCCTATTGATTACTATGTAGCTCAATCAGCATTCTTATGCTAATTCACATTTTGGACTTCTCCGAGACCACAGTGCTGTCCAGCTGAAAATCTCTGCAGCAAAATTTTCTTCACTTGTAGCATTTTTTCCGCTTCTTCACACAAGAAACACTCATTTTTGAGAAAATATGTAGCAATTTTGAAGAGCACTGAAGCAAAATTTTGCTACAATGCTCCAGTTGGACAGCCCTGGACCATCATCCGGATTGACTTTAAACTTGGTAGTAATGTACCTTAGGTCAGTCTCTACCAAGTTTGTTCTAATGGTCATGCATCAGTGATTTTGAATTTCTTATGAATTTTTCTGTTGTTTGTTTTTTTGTGACAAATTTTAAAAAATCTTCTTCACTGAAACCGTTCCCCTAATTGCTTTGATATCACATAGGAACACTGCAATGGTCTCTTAGTTCTTAATTTATTCACCAGGTGGCTCTGATATTTTTAGCTCTGCTGACTTGCCAGTCAGGCTGCACTTGAGGAGACTCAGTGGTCAGTCTTAGAAATACTTCGAAATGTCATATGCACTCAGCTAAACCTCAACACAGGTCTTTTCAGATGCAACCTTGATTTTGTGGGACAAGCTTAGGTCAGCTGAGCATGCGCTGATCACGCAGCCCTCTAGTTTATTTAAATTGCTGCACAGTTTGTTTTATATGATAAAAAGTATAACCATAAATCTAATAACTTGAAATATACACAGAATATTGATGCTTTGTGGTTTTCAAAACACTTTTTTTGGATCACAATTAGTGTCAACATGTTTGTATGTATTAAAAGTGCCCTCCTATGGGCTGGTGAAGTCAAGGAAAAATGGAAATGTTTGAAAATTACAATTTTTTACCTTCGGCACATATAGTGCCATCTGTCTGTCTTGTCAACCTTACCAAAATATCTCAAAAATATTGACTGTAGCTTTACCCAATTGTTATCAGAGCTGCACCTAACGGATCAGGTTCCTATTGAAAACCAGCTTCCTCTGATTATTTTTTAACATTTTATGAAACTTCTAATGTATTTAGAAGGCCATCTGAGTGGCATCAACCCTGATGATGTTACCACGATATCTCTATGAATCTTGACCACAGCTTTACCAAATGTTTGTCAGAGATGCATCTTATAATGGACCTTGTACCTACTTACAACCATCTTCCTCTTTGCATATATAGATTTTTTATGAAATTTCAAAATATTTATTTCAGGGCCATCAGAGTGGCGCACAAGGGGACAACGCTATCATATCTCAACAAGGATGCATTGCAGCTTCACAAAATTTTTATCAGCAATGCATATTATAATGCACCACATTCCTATTGAAAACCAGCTTCCTCTAATTATTTTTTAACTTATCAAATATTTGAAGTGTTTATTTAAAGGTCGTCTGAGTGGAACACAAGTGGACAATCTTGTTACCGTAATATATCAAGAAAGATTCATCACAGCTTCACCAAATTTAACTTTTGAAGGAGTTACACTGTTTTATGGCACCTATGAAGGTCTCAAAAAAAGTTGCAGAATTGAGGGGGGGGGGGTGGGGAGGTTGTGGACGCCAGGGGTAATCCGCTGTCTGGCAAGGCTATTTTTTGTAAAAGAAAACCTTTATTGATTTTTTTACTCAATGGGTGGTCATTTTCTTTCAACTTGAGATGTATTATAGATTTATTCCATTCACCACATGGAAGAAAATGAAGGGTTAAACCACTTCCCCCTTAAACCAGCCAAGACTGGCTGGTGGTTAAATGTTGTCTGCTTCAGTGTTTTCAACTAGTTTCAACAGTAATGAAAAACAACATGACTGAAAACTGTGGATGAGATCTATCAAGATAACAGGACCCAGGTCAACAGCTTTCATTGGCATGAGTTTGGCACTTAGTGCGCAACCCATGCCAAGGAAAACTGCTGACTCGGTCTTAATTCAAGGTGGAAAGGGTTAACAGAGGCCCACTGATCCTTGCATACTTTTTAAAATTTAAGGCAAAGGACTTCACTTTGTAAATTTTACTTGTCGATTATTTGCAAACTTGAGCAGAAAAAAGGTGAATTGTAAAGATGAACTACAGATACAAACCCATTCTATAAACGCAGCTGACTGACAAGTTCTATGTTATTGTGTAACATAGACCATTGATGACCAGTAAAGTTGATACTGTAGTCCCACACTCGCTACAAATTTTTTTTTAATAATAGACGTTTGTAGTGTCAGATAAAAAACTTTATTGACCAGCAAGTGATGCATGTACATAGCTGTTGCATTTACTGTGGCTAATTTATCTTGTGTCTTCAATTTAATCTTACTGGGCCACAATGCAGTCATTGCATTAATGAATTAATACCTGTGAATTCCAGTTCCAGTTCGTGAATTCCTTCCTGTCTCTGTTCTACATAGCATTCTATCTACAAGATATGGACAGACTGAAAGAGGTAAGTGCAGGCAGAGTGTGGCTGTATTATGCAGAGAGCGCCAGTGTGGCTGTATCAAACACAGAGCACCAGTGTGGCTGTATCAAATGCACAGAGCACAAGTGTGGCTGTATCAAGTGCAGAGAGCACCAGTGTGGCTGTATCAAGTGCAGAGAGCACCAGTGTGGCTGTATCAGGTGCAGAGAGCACCAGTGTGGCTGTACAAGTGCAGAGAGCACCAGTGTGGCTGTATCAAGTGCAGAGAGCACCAGTGTGGCTGTATCAAGTGCAGAGAGCACCAGTGTGGCTGTATCAAGTGCAGAGAGCACCAGTGTGGCTGTATCAGGTGCAGAGAGCACCAGTGTGGCTGTATCAAGTGCAGAGAGCCCCAGTGTGGCTGTATCAAGTGTAGAGAGCACCAGTGTGGCTGTATGTAGCACAGTGACAGCATGCAGAGAGCAGGGTATTTTTCAATGTAGCGCAGACTGGAACAAGTTGGCTGTACGGGAGGTGCAGAATTACTTGCCAATATGGCTTCTCCTGTCACTGGGAATGGCGCTAATAAGCATTCCTCGTTTGGGGGAGTGGGGTGTTGATGGATACAACAATGATGGCAATAACATTTCTGAAAACTGGTGTCCATGCGATAACTTGAGAACAGATTGATTAAAGCTTTAACTTATTCAGGATATGTACCTGGATAGGACTCGCAATTTGGTGTCCTTGACCTTAAGGTAAAGGTTACATGGCTATAAAAAAAATGGTGCATAAAAATCTGATGCCCTGTGGGGCCCTTGATGTCCATTCAGCCCTCCATCCGTCTGCATTTCATTTCCTTGCATAGGATTGATTATGTGTGACCTTAGCATCAAGGCCAAAGTCATGCGACCATTTGAGCAAAATTGGCTTCTGTGCAATGACTCGAGAACAGTTTCGTAAAAGTTCAAGCTTGCTCTGGACATGTACCCAGGTAGGACTACACTTAAGTGGGATAGCTATTGGGTGTCCTTGACCTCAAAGAAAAAAGTTGTGTCTGTAAAAAATAAGATTAAAAAGCTGGTGTTTTGAGGGACCTTCATAACTGGGTCATCTGTTGTTTTAAATATGATGATGATTGCAAGTGGATATTTAGACAATAAATAAAGACGGGTTGTCAGGCTATGTGGCCATATGGGGTACCCCACATGTGGACCTGTTCACAATGAGCGTAAACGCAAGGTTTCCAGTTTACATCTCGCTCATTCCAGATCCCCAGGCACTGGCGGTGGATGCTCTAGCCATGGGCTGGAGCAACGTTTGGGCATATGCCTTTCTGCCTCCCCAGATCCTCCTGAGCGTAATAGGGAAGGTTCATTCCCACAACTGCAGTGTGATCCTGGGTTCCCCCTGGCGACAGAGGACAGATTGGTCCATGGATCTTTTGGAATTAAGGGTCGAGCTTCTGCTACATTTACCAGCATGGCTAAAACTTCTGGTGCAACCCCAGATGAGTGTGTTCCACAGGAACCCTCAAGTGCTCAACCTTTGCACTTGGCAGTTTGCACAACACATCCGTGACAGAGGTTTCTTGAAATCAGTCACAGATAGAATTGCCAGAGGGGGTCTTCAATCCTCTTCTCTAACGTTTTACTCTGGTCAATGGAAAGTGTTTTCCGAGTGATGCACCACTCCAGGAATACATCCTTGGTCTCCGCGCATTGCGAACACTGCTGACTCAGTGCTGTATCAGTGGGAAGTGCTCGGTAAGAGCTTGAGAACTGTGGAGGGATTTTGATCAGCCATCTCCTCAACCCTGGGGAACGTCTTGAATATTTGCATTGAGAGTGATTCTCATCTCTCGCCTATCATCATGTCTTCTATGCCGACAGACCAGCGGCCAGGCAGGTCCTACCACGATGGAACCTCCTGGTAGTTTAAGTCATGTTGAAGAAGTGGCTCTTTGAGTGCATACAGGACCCCAGACCAGTGGACCTCAAGTACTGGATATACAAAACATGTCTTCTATTAACGCTCACTTCGGTGGCTAGAAGAAGATCCACAGTCTAGCACACGACCAAATCCAATGGTCACCTGACCACTCCGACATGACCCTGAAGCCTCACTTGGGCTTCCTTGTAAAGCACCAAGTTGCTGGAGATCCTTCTATGGCCTTTAAGGGTTGCACCCTCCGTGTTATGGATACGGCTCTTTCTGCGGAGGAAAGAGCTTTGTGTCCACAGAGAGCACTACACTGGTACCTCTCTTGCACCGATGGTACCAGGGGTCAGAGGTCTGCCGTCTTTTTGTCCTTGGGTAGCCCTTGTATGGAGCAAGTTTGCCAAAACATGATCTCATCATGGATTAAGCAGACAGTCCTGAAGGCCTACGAGAATGCTTTGGATGGGCCCATGGCCTGAAAGCAAGTCTCAGCTAGAACTCATGAGGTGCAAACCTTCAATGCCTCCTCCGCCCCAAGGAATGTCATTGTTGATATCCTAAGGGCCTGCTGCTGGTCATCATACATGACTGTTGCTGAGCACTACTTGTGCAACTTGATAGCGCTTGAGGAGACATGTACACCTTTTTTCGGCGTAGCAGGCTCCTTTGCATATGTTTCTGATACTTGTCCTTAGACTTCCCTGATCCCCTCAGGGCTTCACCGTGTTCCAGCTTATGTCATCTTTGGGGTTTTGACCAGGTAGAAGCCTTTATATTAGGTCAGTATACCAAGGGTGGGCCTGACCTCATTCGGAGTCGTATCAGGTGAAAGTCCTTGATGTGCGGGGCTAGAGTGGTTGGACCCAATTAAAAGGACTTTGCCTTGCAGAACCTTATACTATACTAGCCCCCAGTGCCGGTCAGTTTTCAGGACTCACCAGTCTTGCTAGATTGCAAGGATCAGCATGGTTCCTCTCCGGACTGTCAGACCTAGCAGTGTTATATGGTCAGTATACTAGCAACGTTACACCCTCCTCCTATGCATTTGTATATCGGCAGTGGTGGTCTAGGGGTAACATTATGTAACTAATAGGTGAAATTTTTTGTAAGTGCAGTATTAGTATGTATATTTGCCTCCTTATCACCAGAGAAGCCCACCCGACCACCCTGCTTACTTCACACAGGTGACATCAACTGACCACTAATCAAGAAGGAAGGAAGTACAGGGGAGTATGTGCACCAGGAGTCACCACCGGGTCCAAGAGGAACAGAGAGATGTCGCCAGGGGACTGTCAGGTTTTTCGGAACAATCAAGTGAGTGAACCCCACTCGTTTGTGCCAGGCGATTTGCATAGACACTGAGGTCTTGGCAAAGGTGGTTGAGAGGTAAGTATACTGACTTATACGGAAATTACTTAAAACTCCACGTGTTTGTGTGGGCTGAGAATTTCTTTGTGTTTGTGTTGTTCAAGAAACTTAAGACAATGCTAATATTCAGGTACTATATTTTATCCCCAACTTTGAACCATATTACATTGAAAACCCCTGGGATATGTCCTATGTGAAATTGTGGACCATATCCCATGGGTGGGACTACTTTTTACCATATTTGTAAAATCAGAGATACGGTTTTCCAAATATGGATGGAATCAATTCCATATTTGGTATATCCAAACTCGCCTTATTACCTTGCCATAAATCATGGCCGAAAACATGATGGTCCGTGGTATAAATCCCAGCCAACGGGTAAGAATAAACTTGATTCTGTGATGCAAACTAGGGCCAAAATGCAGGACTGATGGTTACCAGTAACAGCGACCACTCTGTGAGACGCACGATGTGCAATCGACTTTTACATCCAAGTGTCCCGGCCGCCAACCATTATTCAACAGCTGAGCGGGCACAAAAATATGCAGTCTGTGAACAATTATGCAACAGCAAGCCGAAATCAACAGCACGCCACGTGCAGCCTTCTGCAGGGAAATTATTATTCTTTTCAGAGACCTCTAACATCTCTCCAATACACTCCCCAGACTCTGTCTTCATCGTTTGTCCCAGCTGGTGTGGCAGGGAGCCATTGCCCCGTTCCTTCCGGCAATTCTGGCAATTCTGCCATCAGTGATGGGGCCAATCTGACGGCCAACAGTCAGTTGAGCTCCACGGGTGCATACTTTGGAATGTTTGCTGGTTCAAAATTCCAAGTCAACGTGACCTTCCAATTCTCCTCTCCACCAAATTAATTCCATATAGAAATAATTAAAACGTGTCTTTTCGTCAAGATTTTCGACTGAAGCGACGGCCGTTCAAAAAAATCCGCCATTAGGTCTGTGGTCGACCGCTTTTCTTTGTTGTTTAAATTTTATATTCATACGCGTGGCATGACTGGGTCAAAGTCCCATGTAATGTAGTGAAATAAAATGTTACAAGTGATATAAATGGTCTTTTTTTCTTTCTTAAAGGACCATCGGGGATAAATACAAAATAACCCTCGTCGTTAATCTGTCTAAAGAGAATTCCCCTCGTTGTTTGCCTGCCTGCGCGCCTGATCACTCGCACGCTTCACGTTTGGGTGATCAGGCACGCAGGCAGGCAAACAACTCGGGGGATTCGGTTTGACAGATTAACAACTCAGGTAATTTTGTCTATGTGTCGCCATGACATATAATGGAGGAATGTTAATAGCAGAAAAAGCCTCTGCCACACACCAAGTTGAAGGGTACTTAATACAGGTCAATTTATGCCAAAGAAGTGGGCACTGGTCACGTCGCGCAGGTGGGTTCTTAAAGGCAGGTAAAATACAGAGTAAAAATCTTTTGGGGGGAGCTAGGATTGGTCCCTTATGACAGGTGGGTGCATAATGTAGAATTAATCTGATGATTGGTGTGCGTGCATACATGATGTGTGTGTGTTGTTCCTTGTGATACATGCACTGTGACATGAAAACCAGGCTGTGTCGAACTTCTCTCAATATTGCTATATAAAATACAGGTTTTTATAGCCACTGTCAATTTTCTTTAATAATGCATATTTCTGGGTCCATCCTGATAAATAATATCATGATAATGACATCTGTTATTTTGCCATCCTCAAAACTTGAACATGTTAGTACAGAGACCAGCACAAGGGCAGTGTTTGTACAGTTGTCTCCAAACATTTGACCAGATTCATGGAACTTTGTGGAGAAATACATTGGGTGCATCGCTATCAAGTATGTTCATTATGTCAGGCTTTGATGATTTTTGGATTTTTAATAATTTGTCCCTTTTATTAGATGTGTTTTTCTAAAATGGCTAGGCTGGTTGATATGAAAAAGACAGAAACAACTACTGGAGAGCCTACGTGTTTCTTTATTTGTGTGTTTCGGTGAATTTTACCTATCCCACGGTAACCAGGACAATTGTGATGATCATACACATGATACATGCCCATGTAGTATGTGGGTTGCAACTCAGTAACTGTGAGAGTTAAGTCATTCATGACCATGGTCCTGTCTGGGAACATACATAGAAGAAAAAACTAGATTTGCTGCATGCTGTGAACAAGGCTGGTCCACTGATGCTTTTCTTATAGCAAACAGCTGGACAGATTCTCCTCTAACTTGACTACAATGTGGCCTGACTTGGGCAGTATTTGCTTGAGTGGCATAACTTAAATATCTGATGACTTTGTGAATTTGTATTATGATCAATAAGAGGCATGTGATACAGGAAATTAATTTGTACTTTTTACTAAAGCTGTTGAGTGGTTCCATTGCAAACTTGGTAGGGGCACAGCATGGGTAGGTCAGGTGACTGTGGTTGTGCTCCCAGCAGTCAACGTAGAGTGGCCCATCTGTCCCTCGCTCTGTCCATCAACTTTTTGCATGTGAGAGTAATACAGTCTACAGTTTTTAAGATAGCCCCATATAACTTTCAGGATTTACCATGCAAGCATATGAAAATCTAGGTCAAGTTTAATATTGGTGGTGCTACCTACAGTATTATGTAATATATGGTTCAAAATTTTAAAATCTTGTGACCTCTCTAGCATCCTTAGTGTTTGATAGATCTTCCTATAATTCAGTGGGATTGTGGAGGATGGCAAAGTCTCCATTGCTCATGGTATTAAGAGCCAAAATTTGTTGGGTTTTTTTAAAGATATAAAATTCCTAATGTCGAAAAAGTAGTTGGGTTAGACTTGCCAACTTTATAGCATACATGGACCATGTCCATGCAGTGCTAGCATTCAATAATATCAGTGACCTTGACTTATTTTAGTCATCAGGCCTGTAAAGATGGAGGTAATTTTGTAATGGCAGGATGTAGCTTGGACATCAATGACAAAGGGAATTGAGCCTCCAGTATAAAATTGTTCGATTACATAAAACTGTACTTGGTGACCTACTTTTTGGGTCACCATGACCCACTAATTATTTACTTCCATGCTTCTCCAAGTTTATTGGGTTTTTTTTTTCCAATAACTCAAAAAGTACAGACAGACCATGCATGGAAGGCTGGATGTGAGGAACACATTTTGATCACAAACAAATTTTTAATCCGAGCTGAAGTTCAAATGGCCAGTTGGAATATAGGGGTCATCTTATGAATGATATGCACCCCACAGTTTTTGAGTCAGGCCCATATAACTTGTAGGGTTTGTCAAGCATATGAAATGTGCTAACAGCAGTCAACGTCTATGTTAATGTTGGTGGTGCCACCTAGAGTATCATATAACATGTGGGTCAAATATGAAAATCTTGTGACCAGTCCGGCATACTTAATTATGTCTCCCCGTGCAACGGGGGGACATATTGTTTTTGTGTCCGTTTCTTCCGCTTCTTCTTCTTCTTCAACACGTTGTGTGCGTTGCGGACGCGATAACTAGAGAAAGATTTGACTTGGGAAGTTGAAATTTTTTGTGAAGATGTTTCTATAGAAAACCTTGCTTGTAAATGCAGATGGGTGACCTTGACTATTTTTCAAGGTCACATGGGCATGTCATGTAAAATTGACGCGGAAGCAATTACTCTGCAAGGATTTGACTTAAGAGGTTGAAATTTTGCATGATTATGTACCAAATTATGAACTATATTGGGATTGTAGATGGGTGACCTTGACTTATTGTCAAGGTCACATGGCCACTTAAAAATCATTGCAGATGCACTCGAGAAAGATTTGACTAAAAGAGGTTTATATTTTGTGTGATTATGTTTCTATGTAAGATTTTTGTAAGACTTTGCTTGTAACTGCAGATGTATGACCTTGACCTATTTTTCAAGGTCACGTGATATAAAATTGACACGGACGCAATAACTCGGCAAGGTTTTGACTTAAGAGGTTGAAATTTTGCATGATTATAAATCAAATTATGAACTGTATTGGGATTGTAGATGTGTGACCTTGACCTATTTTCAAGGTCACATGGCCACTTTTAAAAATCATTGCAGATGCACTAGAGAAAGATTTGACTTAAAAGAGGTTGATGTTTTGTGTGATTATGTTTCTACATAGGATTTTTGTAAGACTTTGCTTGTAACTGCAGATGTATGACATTGACCTATTTTTCAAGGTCACATGCGCATGTCATGTAAAATTGACGCGGACGCAATAACTTGGCAAGGATTTGACTTTAGAGGTTGAAATTTTGCATGATTATATACCATAATATGAACTAGGTTGGGATTGCAGGTGGGTGACCTTGATCAATTTTTCAAGGTCACATGCGCATGTCATGTAAAATTATGCGGACGCAATAATTCCGCAAGGATTTGACTTAAGAGGTTGAAATTTTGCATGATTATGAACCAAATTATGAACTAGGTTGGGATAGTAGATGGGTGACCTTGACTTATTTTCAAGGTCACGTGGCCACTTTTTAAAAATCACTGCAGACGCACTCGTGAAAGATTTGACTTAAAGAGGTTGACATTTTGTGTGATTATGTTTCTATGTAGACTTTTGTAAGACCTCGCTTGTAACTGCAGATGTATGACCTTGACCTATTTTTCAAGGTTCACTTGGGCATTTCGTCTAAAATCAATGTGGACATGATAACCCAAGGAAGATTTGACTTGAGAAGTTGAAATTTTATGTGAAGATGTTCCTACATCTGATCTTGCTTGGGAGTGCAGATGGTCTACTTTGACATATTTTTCAAGGTCATGTGGGCATGTCATCTAAAATTGACACGCATGCAACAACTCTGCAAGGATTTGACATAGTAGGTTGGAATTTATGTTTCATAATACCAGCTAGGTTGGGATTGTAGATAGGTGATTTGACGTATTTACAAGGTCACATGGCCACTTTAAAAAAATCATTGCAGATGAACTCGAGAAAGATTTGTCTTAAAGAGGTTGACATTTTGTGTGATTATGTTTCTATGTAGACTTTTGTAATAATTTGCTTGTGACTGCAAATGTATGACCTTGACCTATTTTTCAAGGTCACATGGGCATTTCGTCAAAAATCAAGGTTTTGAAATGTCAATACAGAGTGTCCCTTCACCATATCTGTAGATCATTGGAATCGGTAAGCCTATTTATAAAATAAGGGTGACAATAGTAAGGGCCCATGGGGAGACATTTGATTTTCTGTTGGACAATCAGCCTGTTCTAGTTTTTTTTATGGATCTTCATGAAATTAAGTGGGATTGTAGAAGCGGGCGAAATCGGGCTTGCATATGATACTAGTGGCACTGCCTATAATTTGACAGAAATTATGAGTCGAAAGTCTGAGTTATGAGTCTTGAAAGGATACAAAATTCCATTTCTTGAAAAATGATTGAATTAGACATGCCAAATTTGTAGAGTATATAGATCATGTACATGCTATTATTTTATGTAAGATCAGTGACCTTGAACTATTTCTGTGAGGTCACCAGACCTGCAAAGTTCGAAGAGGTATTATGCGATGATAGGGTGTAGTTTGGACATCAATGGCAAAGAGAATTGAGCCGCCAGATCAAAATTGCACTTGTGTGAGTACATTGTACATGTATATAAAACTCTACATGGTGACTTACTTTTGGGTCACCAATGACTGTATGACCTTGATCCATATTTCAGTGTCATTAAGCACTTAAGAAAAGGACATTTTAGTCATTATCTTGATAAAGAATAAGGCAAGTGATACTAAGTGTACCATAAATGTGTACCATAGGCAAGCTTGATATGGCATCATTAATATGGAGGGCATTGATTAGTTTTTCAAGCTGATAGTACATTTCAGGAAATGATTTTTGGTGATGGTGGTCTGCAGAGCATTAGACCCATGGACCTTTTCTTTTTATTTTCTTATGTACGGTACATATACCAGTCAGTTGGTATTCATTAGCTATATATTGAGATGGAGTTGGTATCACTTTTATTTGATTTTAACATTTTAAACCCCACAAACAACAATAATAGCACTCTGTTATCATAAAGGAATTTATGAATGTTGTGGTGGTCTATAAATGATGTTGATTGTTTTATTACAGCAACTGGCAGCATTGTTGATTACAAGACAGGTGATCGGCAATATCAAGGAAGCGCTGATTCCCTATATTATAGATAAAGTGCGACTCTACCAGATTGGGTACAAAATGACTGAGACAATGAGTCCAGACACGCTGGAGAAGCAGATGCGAGAGATGACTGCCGACCTTGGCCTGCTGGAGACAGAGGAAGGAAGCAAAGGTGACTCAGTAGACACAGAGTTCTGTGATGCCAGGGAATCTCAGAACTCTCATGAGGTGGAGGCAGAAAAGGACAAAGAGCATGGCAGCGATGATGAAGATGATGTATGGCTGACAACAAACCTAGATGTGTCACATAGCGGACCAACTTTGACCCAGGCAGAGGTGGAAGCAGCCATGAAAAAGGTAGGTCATATGACTTGAGCAGTTAAAGTGCTTCTCTGTGCCAGATGAGGCTCATTGGCTTGCATTTCTCCTGGGACTGAGTGCAAAGCTGTCCTGAAAGGCGAAGTTGGGTGATTGCCGCTAGGTTATGGGGTCTTAGCCAGGTTGCTGATGACTGCCACTTAGAGATCATCATGATCATGTACAAATAAAACCGTTCCAAAATTCTGAGAAACCATCGGACGGGGGGGGAGGGGGTCCAAGCTCCGAATCGGAGTGTCACCAAAGTTTTGGAAACATGCTATTAAATGCCGTCTCAAGCCTGAAGAGCGGTAAAAATCACATCAAGTGAGTATGAAAATAACGCGGATAATGACGAAATTTTGCCTGTCGTATGTACACCGGTTTTTAAGATTTTAAAAAGCTCCAATAATTCTGTTGTGGAGTGCTCTCAGTGCTGAACTATTTCCCTGTTTGCGTCATTTTACCATTACGATGTTTTGCAGTCCACATGAAACCTGCTACATGTACCTTGAGGGAACAGGTGTCATTTGGGCATAAATGCTTGACAAAATGCAGCATTTTTCAGTCCATACCACGATAATGCCGTATAAACATATCAACTTTAACAGTTACTTGTTTTGACATGTTTTGAATACTTTGCTGGCTGAAAGTCGACAAAACAATGCCAAAAATGCGGCAAAATTGCACTTATTTAACTGCGCTGTAGCCTGTTTTCTCAGATGAAAACATGCCATGTGTGTTACCATCTTAGAAGCCCTGGATTTCTGCTAATCAGTTAGATGATTTCCTACTGGCTACAAGTGATTTCAATGTGGTTATTTTGTTCTAGAAAGGTCATATTTCAAAGCTGTCAGTTGCTGTTTTAGACACCTCTTTCTATTGGCTTACGATGATGTAATGCAGATCATCATATGGCTTTTTGAATAATTAGCTCGGACGTTTGATCACATGGGCCAATAGAAAAGCGATTTTCAACTTCCGGTTTACATTATAATATCATAAGTACTACTTCAGTCCGGCTCCGTAACGGGAAGCATGACGACTGTCTGTCCAAAAGTACAGCAGAACTGGTCATTTCTGTGCAACTACAGCTTGAAATTGCTACATTTTTAGCTCAGCTGACTTGTCAGTCAGCTGAGCTTATCTTATGGTCCTGCGTCCGTCGTCGTCGTCGTCCGTCTGACGTCAACAATTCACATTTTTGACTTCTCCATAATCGTCAGCCAGATCCACTTCAAACTTAGTGGGGATATGGCTTGGGTGTGTCTCTACCAAGTTTGTTCAAATGGTCATGGTCCAGTTATTTTTGGATTTTTTATGAATTTTTAGCTCAGGTGATCATATCACCTGGGCTTATACCATAGTCTCAAAATCCGTCGTCCTTCATCTATCGTAAACAATTTAGATTTTTGACTTCTCCAAAACCGGAGGCTAGATCGGCTTCAAACTTGGTGGAAATGTGCCTTGACTTCTTCTGCGAAACTATCAGCTAGATTCACTTCAAACTTGGTGGGGTGTTCCTTAATTGGGTGGGTATCTAACAAGTTTGTTCAAATGGTCACAGTCCAATGATTTTTGGATTTTTTATGATTTTTTTTCTTCATTTTTCGGTCAAATCTTCAAAAGTCTTTATCCTTGTATATACTCAGCCAAATGCTTTGAAATTGCATAGGGACACTTCTGGGTTTGAGGGTGATACATGTACAGTAGATGAGTGACCTTGACCTCATTTCCAAGGTGACAAGGTGAGGTGCATGAAATTCACTGTTTATAGGGTAACTTGAGAACTATTAAGGGTAGGACATTCTTATTGTACATAGTAGTTGTCCTTACTAAGGGCCAGACTTAGACAGTAGACAAGTGACCTTGACCTCATTCCCAAGGTCATAGGGCTACTTGCTCAAATTTTACTGTTCACCAGACAAGTTGAGAGCTATTTCAACTTGGGCCTTGATTTTGAACATGATGGTTGTCATGAGCAAAGGCCATACTTAGAAAGTACATGGGTGACCTTAACCTCATTCCCAAGGTCACTGGGACCCAGACACTTACATGAATTTTACTTTTCATTTTGTAACTTGAAAACTGTTGAAGATAGGACCGTGATGTTTAACTTGTTGGTGGTTCTCTATTTAGGAAAGATTGATACTGTACATTAGTGACCTTGACCTCATTCTCAAGGTCACAGGGCCGCTAACATGGATATTACTGTTTGCATGATAAACTGAAAAGTATTTGTACTGTGACTTTGATCTTGCACATGGGGATGTCCCTCTATGAAAGTTAGATTCAGAATATGTCAGTGACCTTGACCTCATTTCCAAGGTCATAGGGTAAGTTAGTCAGCTGAGCACAGGACTGTCACAGTCCTCTTGTTTATCAGATTAAGATGCAAAAAGTCCCATGAAAGGATTTGAAATGGTGAAGAAAGTTATGGAAAAAAACTACCTGCAGGTTGGGTGCGGGTGACTGTAAAACCATGTTTATGGTCAGTTGACGTGCACAGACATGGTGGAAGATTCGTCTTTCCCAAATATTCTGGTTTTGATACGACGAATCTTCCCTCTAATTGCAGATAACTCGTTATATATGCATGATAATGAAATTTGAAGCACTGGAACTCCAGCATATATAGCAACACTCATGCCCCAAAGTACTGGAACAAAATGAGGTCTCATTATTCTGGGGATGTACGAACCCCCAGTGTAGGGGCGATCAGCGATAGGGGGCCTAATGACACATATACCATGACACATGTATATCTGTTATCTTATACATGTATGTTGTGGCCTTGCAAAAACAAATCTACTATGATAAGGTGGGGGTCAGGTGGGCATATTGACTGGAAGAAAACTTCCAGAGATTGATAGCTTCTCTTTTGTACCAGCTGTGTGACCCATACCATTGTTTGTCCCTGTAGCATCTCAATTTGAACTTACAATGAACTGAACATCCCAAAATTGATAGCACAAAGTTTTTATCCCATATGTATGTAGTCCAGTGTGACATTCTCTACTGTGTAGAATTTATTGCCAATCCACACGCTTGTATAATATATGCAGCCATTCTACATGTAGGTACAATATGCGCAGTCAATTCTCACTCCTTGGAACTGTTTTCATGTTGATCTTTGTTTTGTTTTTTGCTTTGTATGATGGTCAATAAATCCAGTTGCATCGTGAAACCTGGGAATAGCAAACATTTTTCATTGAAAGTTGTTACCACATGCTGTAGAGTATCACATCTACAGCTACTGGGCACTACACATACATGGGATAAAAGGAAACAACACTCTTCTAATTACCTGGCCGTAAAATTCTGCGTGTCACTCGTGTACTGGTAGAGCGAACGGATATGTTTCGTGGCCTGATTCACAGGCTTCACCTCTTGTATTCTTTCACCCCACCAGTACACTTGTGCCATGCAGAATTTGTAGCCAGGCTCTCATATTTGAGTAGTTTTATTATTGTGCTTTGTCTTGCCTATATTTTATGTTCGGAACAAGTGGGACTCAAACCTGCAACCTTTGGCACCAGTCGCCTAGCTGAAATGGGAAACGCACATATCCACTCGACCAAATCATTAAGGAAATGCCGAAAATATATATTTTATGTTTGGAACGAGTGGGACTCGAACCTGCAACTTTTGGCACTAGTCGCCTAGCTGAAATGGGAAACGCACATATCCACTCGACCAAATCCCCATTCCTATAAAGAATGGTTCAATGGAGGTAGTTATGTGCGAGTGCCATATCAACACGGTAATGCAGTATATTTACTGAGTCGGCATTTATTTCCAGAATCGGGGACTTAAATCCACCAGCATTAAGGAAATGCAGAAAATATATATTTTATGTTCTGTGTAGTGAATACCACCGTGCACAGTCAGAGTGGTCGGAACCCTTTCCACATGCTTCCCCGGCCGAGAATCAAACTCGTGTCACAGAGGTGAAAGGCGAGCATGTTGCAGCTATGCCAACCATTTAATAGTGTTTGGATAGAGAATAATTCTGCAAGCTTAGGGTACATATTATATCCTGATGCATCATTCATGTATATGTATTTACCTTTAACAGTGCAACCAAGGCACACTGAGACAAGCTGTTGACTGATTGTCCAACTTACCATGTGAATGGTTAACATGCAAGGAATTACATTTCAAAAACAACGTGGTGGTGCTACGGGCCAAAGCAGTGACATCTAGAGGATGAAAGATGACCTAATATAGTGTCAGCATTGTTTCTCATATCAGAGTGGAACCTGCATGCAGCAATGTGAATTGTATGTGTACATTCTCAGTGTGTGTCCATTACTCACAATTGAATTATTCTGTTGTTAGAGGTGAAGGACAGTTGATGTATGGTCCTTTTTATCTTCTTTTTTTTTATATTTCTATCACCTGTGCAGTATGAGGACACATTTGAGGACTACCTGGAGATGTTCATTCAGTTTGGCTACGTGACGCTGTTCTCTTCAGCTTTCCCCATGGCTGGACTCTGTGCCCTGATGAATAACGTGATAGAGATCCGCAGTGATGCCTTCAAGCTCTGCTCCACCATGCAGAGGCCATTTGGGCAGAGGGTAGAAAATATTGGCACTTGGCAGGTGGGTCATGATGTATGAGTATGAGACTGCTCTCGTTCATACCTCGTAATTGTTCTCACTTGAGTTACTTGGTTCTTTTACCTTGTGGATTCTAATTCATCAATGTCATCTTAGAAATACAAGAGGAAAACAGTGGGAAATTTGGTTTACAATTGGAGGGCGTTGCACACATGGTTTAGTAGAATTCAGCTCTGCCTCTTTAATTGTGTTTGTACAATTCAGACAAAGTTCAGGATTGAAAGTTATTAACTCAAAGTTTTTCAGCAGCGTAAGTGTTGGAGAACACCATGAAATCAGGGATATAATTTTGGGAACTTCTGTCTGCATTCTGAGCAAACCCTAAGTGCCCCAAGTATGCAATATCTTGACTTTAATTCTTGTCTGGATATGTTGATGATACAGGCAGATCTTGAATCTTGACAAAGTTGAAAGCAAGAATTCCACACACATGAGAATGCTGCAACACGAATCTGACAGTAATATCTTAAAATGGTAGGCTCACACTACAATAGAGAAGATAATAATCGTTGTCTTTGCAGTTGTATTTTGAATATTTTGGTCGAATATGTATATATGTGGTTTTGCAATATGTGCCATGCACACAGAATATTTCGGGTGTTGCATTTACTTCTGTGGGGCCACCTGGAATTGTAATTTTTACATGTGTAACATAGTCTGCTCTCTTGCCTCCTGTTTGCCCCCCCCCCCCCAAAAAAATTTAGTCCTGTGGAAAGGTAAATTTTCACCCAGATATTGATCAACATTTTTACATCTGGGCCTAGCATGCCCGCCTCTACCCCCACCCCCCAACCACCCCCAACACACACACACACACACACACACACACACACACACACACACACACACACACACACACACACACAGAGTTTGTGTACATAAATGAAAATGTTGACTGGCCACTTCCATATTGTCATCACTATGATGCACTTATGACAGGATGCACTGGAGTTCATGAGTATCATCGCAATAATGGTCAACTGTGCCCTGATTGGAATGTCTGGCCTAGCTGACAGGCTGTTCCCAGGCTGGGGCACCACAGAGAGGGTTGTCTTCATCGTCATTCTAGAGGTGAGCCCTCGAGTTACCTGTCACCACCAGTGATTGCTTCCTCGTAGCTGCAGTTGTGATTTTATTGAATGTTCTGTCATACTGTATTTGGTAATTGAGGAACTGACCAATAGGATTGCAGCTTTGCTGTTAATAAAATTTCCACTATGCAGGTCTTATTTCACACACAGATCTAGATGGATGGATGGATGGATGGATGGATGGATGGATGGATGGATGGATGGATGGATCAAAAGGCTTGTTTACATTGTGACCCAGCAGTCATGGGATGTGGAGTGCAGTCAGAGATGAATGAAGATGCAATGAAAGTCTTACAACAATAAATTAAGTAAAAATATAAGGTAAGTTAAATTAGAAGATTAAAACAGTCTTAGATAAATGCAATGAAAGTCTTACAGCAATGAATTAAGTAAAAAAATAAGTTACATTAATAGATTAAAACAGTCTTAGATAACGCACATGGTACTACGTTCTAAGTTTGTGCTTTAAAACCAGCTTCTTAAAAGACTGCAGGGTGTTTGCTTGACGAATCTCTTTCGGTGAAAAGTTCCATGAATTGGGTCCATTGTAATAAAAGCTTCTTTTAAAAATTTCACATTTAGGTCTTCATTTAAGAAATGTTAGAGATAAGGTTCCTCGTGTAGACCTTTGGCTGACAGAACTGGTGTTAGAGTACCTTCACTTATTACACATATATTTGGGTGCTAGTCCATGCAACCCTTGGTACACTAACATGCATCTATGGAAATTAATCCGTTCATGTAGAGGCAGCCACTTGAGGTCCTTAAAGAGTGGGTCAGAATGTTCAAGATAGTCACTATTTGTGATGACTCGGGTGGCGCGTTTTTGTAGCCTAAATATCCTGTCCAGCTCACTCAGAGTCTGTGCACATGTACCCCATATAAAGTCACAATAATCGATGTGAGGCATAACAATAGCATTGCACAAAGAGTGTAGGGTATGGTATGGAATTATTCCTCTTAACTTTTTTAACACACCAATTTTTCTAGATATTTTTTAGCACAGTGAGTCAATATGGGTGGTGAATGTCAAGGTCTCATCAAATATTACACCAAGTATCTTACTAGACTGCACTCATTTGAGCTCTGCCTCATTTATGTAAACTTCAAACACGGATAAATCTGTTAGCGACATTCACTTAGCTGTGCAGAAGATTATCATGTGAGATTTTGTAGTATTTAAAAACAACTTATTGGTCTTGAGCCATATAGCAATGCAGTTTGCAATATGGTTTAGCTTTTGGCACAGTTGGTGCCCATCCCGATCAGACGCAATAATGGTAGTATCGTCAGCGTAAAGATGTGTTGAGGCTTCTTAAATTACTTCAGGTGGATCGTTTATAAACACTAAAAACAACAGGGTCCTAAAATGGAGCCTTGAGGGATGCCAACTGTAATCTCCTTATCCTTATCCTAAATTCCTGGAAAAGAGTCTTTTTCATATGATGACTTAGGTATGATTTAAACCAGCTGATTGCCTTAGCATCTACGCTATATGATTGTAGCTTGAGCAAAAGACAATCATGGTTGACGGTATCTTGTGGCAAACCGTACAGAATCTTTAGCTGTACATGTGCTGACCAAAGGGCGCAGAGCTTATGTGATAACTCGTGTCTGTCAGTCCATCATTCCGTCCATCCATGAACTTTTTGCTTGTGAGGATGATACAGTCCATAGCTTTTAAGATAGCCCCAAACAACTTGCATGACTTACTGAGTGTATGAAAATCTATGATTCAATATTGGTGGCACCACCTGCAGTATTATGTGATATATCTGTCAAAATGTGAAAACCTTGTGACCACTCTTGCATCCTTAATGTTTGATAGATCTTCATGAAATTTAGTGGGAATGTTGTGGAGGTCAAAGTATAAGACACTTATGATACTAGTGGCACCACCTACAATTTGATGGAAATTATGAGCCAAAATGTGTTTTAAGATATAAAGTTCCATATCTTGAAAAGTAATTGGATTAGACTTGCCAAATTTATAGGATATACGGACAATGTCCAGAGCTACAATGACATATAATATCAGTGACCTGGACCTATTTTTGTGGGGTCACCATGCCTGTAAAGTTGAAAGAGGTGGTTTTGTAATCACAGGATGTAGCTTGGCCTTCAATGGCAATGTTAGCACAGCACCAGCGGGTCTATAGGCCTCTTGTTTTACAAAATCTGGGTGTCCTTGATCTTCTGTCCCAAGGTCACTGAGGACATAAAGTTAAGGACTCACTCATTGTTGTCTTGGCACATGCAACAATATTCATCACAGGAGTTGCACAAATAAGCTATGATTACATGTGGAGCGAAGTGCCATCTGGTGGACAATTTTTACATTAAAGCTTTATATGTTCAGAAGCCACTTGAGGACTCACAGCTTTGAAATGAACATGTGCAATATAGCCACGATGCCAGCAGAGCATTAGGCCCATGGGCCTCTTGTTTGTTCATTTTTTCCCAAAATCGTGGAAAATTTTTTCTCCAAAACTGCCAAGCCAAGAGCTGTGAAATTACATAGGGACACTTCTGGGGACCCCTAGACCTTAATTTGCTCAAGAGGTAGCTCAGCGATTTTTTTCTATTGTTTCACAAATTTTTGTGTTAAGGCAGCTTTGGAGTTCTCCAGAACCGTCACTTAGATTGCTCTGAACAGTGGGTATGTAGCATGTGGGAGGGGTAAACAAAGTTGTTCACTAAGTAGTGATACTGTGGATCCCTGATTGTTAATGAATTTTTTAATCTGGGTACTTGTTAATTAAAGCATGTATTCCTGTTGATTACTAAGTTAGTCAAAGGAGGTTGCAATGGAAAGTCACATTTTAGACTTCTTCACCAAAGCTGGAAACCAGATTCACTTGAAACTTGTTAAGGGTGTACCTTGGGTGGGTCTATACCAACTGTATTCAAATAGTCATGCTCTAGTGATTTTTCGATTTTGTCATGATTTAAAAAGAAAATATGGCAAAATCCTAAAAAAAAAAAAAAAAAAAAAAATGTTTCTCTGAAACTGCTGAGCCAATTGGTTTGAAATTATAGGGGTGCTTGTGGGGACCTCCCAGAGATATCAATACTTTTTTTTCCAATCTTGCACAGAAACAAAAAACTTGCAGAAAAAAATAATACTAAAAACTGTTAGCAGCCACATGACCTTGACCTTGAGGTCATTGAGTTCATTTTCTAATATAAGAAAAAATATTGGGGGGATTATCTTTGTGACAAAAAAGTTCCTTCAATTCCAGTGAAGAGAATTTATTTTATGATACATGTAAAGGTCATCTTAAGTCTTTCTTTTTTTTTTTTTTGACCTCTATAAGGTCATAAAAATTAGTAAAAGCCTTTCAAGAAAAACTTGAATACTATGAAGGAAACAAAATGTGGTCCTCATCCACAGGAAAGAAATGGAATTATGGCAAAAGATTTTTTGGTTGCAAATGTCAAGGTCACCTTGAAATATACAAAGTTGCCATCGGGCTCACTTATCATGGTTGTTTAAAGTAAATTTGGTGAGTCATTGTTCAGGTACAGGACTGCAATGGACAGTTTCAAGACAGCAAACATAGTGGTAATTTTGTGGTAGCTTTTTCTATTTGTTCATACTGTTGGATCCAGACACACTGGCCTTTGGCTCTGAGACTGCTTACTTTATGTCACATACAAGTACTAGTGTCACTGTTTCAGCACTTCATCCTGGCACTGAAGTTGAGTATAGCCTATGCCATACCTGATGTACCCCACTGGGTGGCTGAGGAGAAGGCAAGACTGGAATACCTGCGCCGCGAAGCCCTCAAGGTAACAACTGGTCAATTTCCTTAAGTTTCTCACCTGTAGTAGTTTACATCACTTATTATCTGCAGTCTTTGCTAAAGTCAGATTTATGTATAGTTACAGGTGTGGGTTAAAGCAGAATGGCAGCAAGAGTAAATGGGTTAATTGTATATTGCTAACCGTTGTAGGCACAAAGCTCTCAAAAGTGTCTGTATACATGTAATAAACAGTGTATGCTTCAATATTTGTAATTAAATTGGACATTGAACATTTCACTATCTATCAGTTTCAGTTTGATGGGAAGCAATGTATGTACATGTATAAGTAGTCAATGTCTAGAAGTACTCATGCAGGAACACTGTGTATATGTGCCCCCTTTGTTACTGTCTGCTCAGTTGTCCTCCAGTAGTGTCTCTTTATTTGTTTGGCAGAGGAAAGAGACACTTCAACAGTTTCTTGACCTCGCTGCTAAGTCACAGGGTACAGCAACCAACCTGACGCCCCCTACTGCTTACCATTAGCACTAAGATCACCTCAGTTCAAGCAATACTGGTAATCATAATGTACTTAGTTGGTTGCATTATCTAAGTTTGTGATCCAACCAAACTAACACTAGGCTAAGTGTCTGATGACCTTACCAGACTAACATTACCATGTGGTAACCATGATCCCACCACACTAATGTTACCGTGTGTTAACCACAATCCCACCACACTAATATTACCATGTGTTAACCATGATCCCACCACACTAATGTTACCATGTGTTAATCACAATACCACCACACTAACATTACCATGTGTTAACCAGGATCCCACCACACTAACATGAGTTGTATGTTAACATTCACCCTGTGTACAAAAACATGAGTGTTTTAACGGTTTGACATCAAGATACTTTCCCTTTCAGAAATTGTTATGTGTATATTTATTTCCCTCAGAAATCACAGTAGCTAGTACATATCTGTAAATGTTCCTCGTGAGTGCACTTTGATGGCTGAGGGTCAAAAGAAAAAATAATAATTGCATTTGCGTAGCCACTATAAGATATCAAGAAGCATGCTGTGTGTCAGTCAATTGTTTTTGTGAGCATGATACAGTGCAGTGTTCAAATTAACTCCCTATAACTTTCAGAACTTACAAGGAGTAAAACAAATCTATGTTGAGTTCGATATTAGTGGTGCCACTAATAGTATTAGCCTAAAACTTTCTTCTAACTTTCAGATTTTAAGAATATTGCAACAGTTGAACTGCAAGGGGAATCTTCAGCTTGGTCTGTGGAGGTGAATAGGATTTTTGAAGAATGTAGCTTTTCGGCTGAAGAACACAGACACTGGAAAGAGAACTTCCAGATGTTTACTTGTCAGCGTACAAGTACATTCTGTCTTTATAGCACAATGTTGGTTTCCAATACTCATGAAACATGCAAATCACACATTAACAAAAGAAGTTGAACTTCATATATAGCCAATGAAATGTAAGCTTACTGTGTGCTTGTATAATTAACACTTCAAGTCCCTGTTGGAGTATTATTCAGATATTTCTCTTGCTAATAAACATTACATATAAACATAGTAGTAACCAGGGTCTGCCTGTAAGAGGGCAGTAGAGAGTTAAGGACAGGTAAGACACCAAAAACCTTTGCATGGCCGATTTTGAGATTTTAACGGTTTTTACAAGATGAATGTCCTATATATAAGGTGTCAAAGTTTCAAGCTTTTGACTAAAGTGGAAATATGAGAAAAATGCCAAAAACACAGAGGCATATGGACATCCAAACGTACATGTGTTATTCTTTTGGGTCTCAGCCGTAAAGCGGAACAATGCCTCCTGTCAATCATACTTAACAGTCTGTCATGTGGCTACAGGCAGCAACAGCCCCTGGCAAAAGGAGAGTGGTATCACGGAGGCATGCTGAAAGTATGTTTGTGGGCAGGGAAAAGATGCAAACATGCTAACATATCATAGCCTTAGTGGTTTACTTTATAGTTATTTTGCTTTTGCATTCAAATGAAGGGAAACTTTAAATGTTCAGGAGGTGCGGGAATCGTCAGACGATGTCCCTTCAAAGGCCGTGCCGCGATGGATTACCCCAGTGGTCCTGCACACCAAAGAAAAAAACTGGCATATATATGATTTGTTAACCTGATGCAAATACATTTTGAGCTAGGATTGATTAAAGTAGGATTTATTTTTGGTGTCTTACCTGTCCTTAATAACAAGACCATATTTAATCTGGTAATGGCACAGTGCCTACTGCAGGAGTGATTAACCACTGCATGTGGAGGGTGTTCATTAAGAATATATTGTGCTGCTATGATCTTAGATCTACCTGACTGGTCTGCAGTGGACACCCAGTGTTAAACAACATCAAATTTTAGGCAGTGTTGCCAAAAATATGTGATGATGTGATGGCCTATGTTGTTACCCAGAGGAACTTGCACAAACCTTTAATTTTCAATAGCAATTTAATTCAGGAATGTGACATGCATACACAAATATACATGTAGCTGTTTTACAAAGTATAGACTTATCTTATGTGTTACTATCAGTGTTACCATACTTTATTACATATAATAATGTTGAATCCATTTTTTAATAGTTTTGGACATTTACTGTAAGATGTGAAGGAACTGGAACCAAGAGTAAAACTAAGTTTTCTTCACTGTGATAATAAGATCTGTTCCTTATACAAAATAATTTTTTGTTATGATTTACACTTCTACAATTTTTCAGTGAATGGTATGGAATAGGACTTTGCTGCATGAATATCAGACTTGATAGTGTTCAAATGGTACTTGGGCTTACAGAGTTGGGCTTGTTAAGTTTCTGTTTACGTTACATATGGATCAAAATGTGAAAATTTAAAAAATGTTCATTTAAATTTTCCATGAATCATCAAGAAATGTGGCTGGATGTCAGTTTAAAAAGTTATCCTCCAATAGCCATCATCCATCTGTCCTCTGTCCGTGATTCAATCACTGAACTTATTAATTAGATTATATTCAAGATTCATAAATATCACAAAAATGATAATAGGCCTACTTTCTACTTTTGCTATAAACTCAGCTGATGAACTAGTCAGAAGAATCAAAATAGTGATACCAATTCACCTTTATCTTTTGCAGAAGTAATAAAATTTGGATTTTGAGTGGTTGGGCCTATACATATTGGAAACACTATAGTCTGCATTTAATGAAGAATATTCCAAAGGCTGAGAGGATCGGTTTAAAACCACCAGTTGCCTGTTGTGGGTAACTGCCTGTCTCAAGTCAGGAGTGAAATTTGTTTCTTCACATTGGTATTGGAAGATGAATGTTGATGCTTTGGTAACTCTGGAATCTCTTTGCTGTCATTGTTGGGTTTGATATTTATGAATATGGGTCATGTTTTTCTACATATCATACTAGAGACATCCATTCACAATTACATTTTCGACTTCTCCAAAACTGTTGGCCAGACTCACTTCAAACCTAGTAGCAATGTACTTTGGGTTGGTCTCTACCAAGTTTGTTCAAATGATCTAGCTCCTGTGATTTTTTGATTTTAAGCTGAGCTGACTTGTCAGTCAGCCGAGCTTATAGGATGGTCATTCATCCATCATCAGTCCGTCCACAATTCACGTTTTTTGACTTCTCCAATACCATTAGCTAGATTTACTTCAAACTTAGTGGGGATGTATCATGGGTGGGTCTCTACCAAGTTTGTTCAAATTGTCACGCTCCAGTGATTTTGGATTTTTTATGATTTTTTTATTGTTCTTTTTGCAGGCAAATCTTGAAAAAGATCTTCTCCAACACTGCTCATCCAGTTGCTTTGATATGGCACAGGAACATGTACTCCTAGTTCTTAATTTGTTCACCAGGTGGCGCTGAATTTTTTTTTTCTATATTTTTAGCTCAGCTGGTAAGTCAGCTGAGCTTTAAAGAGGGTAGGTCATCCAAAAAATCACTGAAGCATGACCATTCGAACAAATCTGGTGGAGACCCAGGGAAGGTACATTGCCACCAAGTTCCAAGTCAATCTGGATTATGGTTTTTGAGAAGAAGTCGAAAATGTGAATTACCATTAGAATGCCCACTGACTTACATGGTAAACAATAGGAAAGGTGCATTTACTGATAAACACCTGAATTGAAAAAATGGTTAAAAATTAGGAATCCACAGCAGTGCCGCCTGGTGGGAAACTTTGTTTGACCCTTTCACAAGAAGCATATCTACCACGTTTTAGCTTAATCTGAGAGGCGGTCCTGGAGAAGAAGTCAAAAATAGGAAAAATACACAGAAAATCATAAACAAGAGGACTATGACAGTCCTGTGCTGAGTTGACATGTACATATACCCTTGCGATTTTTAGCTCTGCTGACCTATAGTCGCAGAGCATATGCGACCGCTAATGTCTGTCCGTCCGTCCATCAGGGAAAGTACCTGGGATAAAGTAAACTTAACCCACCTAGAGAATTTTGTCTGGTCCATCTTAAGTTGGAAAACCATGATCATACTCACTTTTTGCAGGATTTCTTTCTTTTTAATCTTTATCCAGTACATTGGAAGAGGTGGATTTCAGCTAATACCGTAGTGCACTTTACCTCATAACACCTCTAGTCAACTTTATGGTGCTAAAAATTGTATTACTATTTACTGGTTTATACCAGTGTCAGTATGGTGGAATAGTGTATGAAGCTTTTAAGTTTCAAAGGAGACATCCGTCCGTCTACAAGGACCAAGTGCATAAAATCAAGGAGTTGAAAAGGACCAAGTGGATAAAAACAAGGAGTTGAAATGCATTGTCTCAAATGAGGACCAGAAATTACCAATTATATATGCAATTGTCAAAATGCATAAAAACCCTGTTAAATTCAGATTCATCACTGCAGCAAAGAAATGTATTTCGAAACAAGTTGCCAAACGACTCACTTAAGTCATCAAACTTGTCAAAAATTCACATACTAACTACTGCAAAAAAGTGAAAATGTACGTGGGAGTGAATAGAATGTGGATTACAGATAGCACAAGTGATATTCTACTAGACAGTGACAAAATCAACAATAAAATGGTGCCAAATCAAATTCTTGAGATAGGCCAATGTAACGTTTAGGAGTTATAAAGTGTATAAAAATCTTTGTTGACATCAATGTTGGTGGAGACACCTATAGTATTATGTAATATACAGGTCAAAATGTGAAAATCTTGTGACCACAGTACTGTCCACAGTTTTCAAGTTAGCCCAATATAACTTTCAGAACATATAGGGGGTATAAAAATCTAGGTTCTTTTCGATGTTGGTGGCGCCACCTACAATCTTATGTAATATAGGGGTCAAAATATAAAAACCTTGTGAACACTTGGCCATCTTTAATTTGTAGCAGATCTTCACCAAATTTGGTGGGATTGTTGGTGGAGGTCAAAGTCTAAGTTGGTGATGATACTCGTGGCGCCACCGTTAATTTGATGGAAATCATGCACCAAAATGTGTTTTAAGATATAGAATTCCATATCTTGAAAAGTAATTGGATTAGACTTGCCAAATTTATATGATATATAGACAATGTCCAAAGCTTGAATCATATATAATATCAGTAACCTTGACTTATATTTATAAGGTCCCCATGCCTGTAAAGTTGAAAGAGGTGGTTTTGTAATCGCAGGATGTAGCTTGGACTTCAATGGCAATGTCAGCACAGCACCAGCAAGCCTATAGGCCTCTTGTATTACACAATCTGGGTGTCCTTGATTTTCTATCCCAAGGTCACTGAGGCCATAAATAAGGACTCACTAATTGTTGTCTTGGCACATGCAACAATATCCATCACAGGAATTGCACAAATAAACTATGATTACATGTGGAGTAAAGTGCCATCTAGTGGACAAACAAGATATTAAATTCACATAAGCCTTACATGTTCAGAAGCCACTTGAGGACTGGCAACTTTGAAATGAACATGTGCAATATAGCAGAGCATTTGGCCTTGGGCCTCTTGTTTTTCAGATTTGCCCCCCAAAAAGCAAAGAAATTCATAAAAAAATCCAAAAATCACTGGAGTGTGACCAATTGAACAAATTGAACAAACATTTTTGTCTTGACTCAAAATTTTAGATTATCTCTAATTTTTATGCGCGAAATATCGTCATTTGCATTAAATTCATTTTTTAGACCTAGCTTATTATTTTTGTCACTGCTATGGCCCATCGCTCTGTGGTAATGTGGTGTGGCAACACCAACAAGATGGGCCGCAGGCCTAGTCTACGAGCAGCATTGAATAGGTTTGCGGTCGACTGGAAAGATGGTTCTGATTACAATTTAAAGCATGCTATGTGCTATACATTTTGAAGACTCTATGTTTGTCGATGGTATGATGAAGGATGCTGGGTTTCGGTACCACATGGACATTATTCCTGGTGCTATGTCCTCTCTACAGCCACAGGCACAGCCAACCCATGAGCAGTTGGCCCATGTCCTGGGACCCAAGAGAGGTCGTGGTGCTTCTGCCACAAAGTTGACTCCCGAGTCCAGACGTCAACGCGTGAGCACGGCAGTGGAGAAACTTGGTAGACTAGAAGCCGTGTACGTTTTGCAAGATATACTAAAATACAAAGTAATGCAATGTTTTGTTTCTAAAATGTTTGGAATTTTTATATCTGTTTACTCTTTGTCAATATAAGATAATCCTTTGGCCTGGGACCATAATCTGTATGCACTTCCCTGATTGTTTTATTCATTAACCATATATTAGGCCTAAGCTTCAGTGGACTTTCTTACAGTTATGCAATGAAAACAGTAAGGGTTCATTGAAAAAAATCCACAGATTGAAGTGGATTTTGGAAGTGTTGATTCAACATTTTCATCATTTTTAAACTTGAATACCTTATGCGTGCAGGGAGAAAGTTTTCACACTCTATCAATAAGAGGACATTCACCACCCAAGCTTGCTGAGAGGCATGTTACTCTTGTTAAGACAGATATGTTCAAATACTTTTTCATAAAATGGATCAATGGAATTCTCTTCCAGAGTTATATGTTGTGTATGCCCCCTCTCTGTCCTCTTTCAAGAAGAGACTGAGATCCCTGACAAATAATCAAGAAGGGTAAATTTACTGTATTCTTTCCCAGTACACCTCCATCCCTATGAAATAGTAGAAGCACGGTTTTGTTTTTTGTTTTGTTTTTTCTTTTTCAAAGAAAAAATGGAAGTACTGAATAAGTTTGTTGCTTGTTTGGTTCTTTTATTGAGCTGAGGTTAAGAATATATATATATATATATGTATATATATATATATGTATATATATATATATATATATGTATATATATATATATATATATATATATATATATATATATATATATATATATATATATATATATATATATATATAGTGCTGTACAGTATTACACTAAATGCATCGTGTAAGTTACATCATTTATTTTCTCATACCTTGTCTGTAGGTTTTAGTTGCTATTTCCAGGGATGTTGCCCATATCCCTGCTATTTCAAAAAAAATCACAGACCAATATGACAGGCTGCCACGGATAAATACATATACTGGTAGAAAAACAATGCATCAGCATGATGATAAGAAAGAAAATTTACTTGTGACTTAATAATAATTTTATTGCATGATTAAAAGCATACACCTGCAGTACACTCCTCCCCTTGGTGTACTTTGGTCCTATCATGATGAAAATGATTCGGTGAAAATGCTGAATGTTCCCAAATTAGCTGTTCAATTCTTTGTAGATTGTCTTTATCACATTAGCGATTGGATATTTGTAAGGGGCCATCTCACTCCTATTTTTATATCTTTGCATGATATAATGGTACCTGCTATTCAAGACCAGCCCTACAGCCAACAAAAAGTGGTCTCATACTGCAGGTGGTCTTAAATTGAAGGTATAGTTAACATGTAAATACAGCAGAGGGTCTTGAAAGAGTGGTCTTAAAAAGACATGTGGTCTTAAATTGGAGGTGGTCTTTAGAGCAGGTACCACTGTATTTGTGCATATCATAATCCCGACCATGTAATGATCTGTAGAGTGTACATTTTCCATAAAATGAAAAGGGTGCAGGCTGTTGTCATGCCTTTTCCCTTATTTATATCTGAACTCGAGGTGATGTTATAGGGCCTACCTACTTGCCCACTTACAGACATATTTTCAATCTTTTCTCACATGCACTCAATAACAGACTACAGATCACAGAGATTGTTACTACCTAGTTGTCAGGATGACAATGTTAATTTTGAGCGATTGATGCATACACTCTTTTACTCAGAAAGAGATATTTACACAGGGAGCCCATGCTTTTAAGCTTTGAGGTGAAAGAAACATTTTGGGATAAGATAATGGTGCTAAAACATAATATTTCAGAGGCAGGATGAGAAGCAGAGCATAACAAAGGCACGTCTTATCAGCCTTCCTGTGTTGGCCCAGCATGCATGCAATGTGCCAGCTTTTATCCTTGGTGACAATTAACCAGCAACTGACCGTGGGCCTGGTCATGGCTCACAGAGAAAGCACATGTTCGGTAGTGGGAGGTTCAGTTGTGGCCATGGGACTGAAAAAAGGTGTTCGGTTTCAGAAGTGAGAGGTGTTTGGTAGTGAGAGGTTATGAACACCGAAGAACACCCAGGTGCCTATTAAATAACATGTAAACATTTAGGACTGAAGAAAAAATTGTTCAGAAGTGAGAGGTGTTTATTAGTGGGAGGTGTTCGGTAGTGGAGGTTTTACTGTACATTCATTGTTTTATGGGTATCTGTGCTACAAACATACCACACGGTTCCTATTTTAGGTTATGCATTGGACATAACAGGGAATGGCCCCTCTTCAGAGGGACCTTTTGAGTTGAGGACCACTGCAGTAAAACATGAAGGTATTATAGTTAGATGCTTACATATATGGCAATCAATGGATATATTAAAATCAATCAGTGTCCAACAGGTGACCCATATGTATCCATCACTGCCTTCACTATGCATGCTGGTAGAGGACGCCTGGTTTTTCTGCCAAGTCAACCCCACCACCACCTCACAACTTGGCGATAAGCAATGTACCTGTACCTGCTGTAGACAAGACACAATTTAGAAATGGTCAGTTTCATGTATTTAACATATGAGGGCTTATT
The DNA here is from genome assembly GCA_964020975.1 of Hermodice carunculata. Lineage (NCBI taxonomy): Eukaryota > Metazoa > Annelida > Polychaeta > Eunicida > Amphinomidae > Hermodice > Hermodice carunculata. The sequence goes on from OZ026617.1 coordinate 100,380,785, forward strand.
GATGAATTATTAATGCAATTTGATTTACACTACAAAATGTTCAATATTATCTGGCAACATTGCATACTGCAGAGACATGCAATATCATTTCATTTCCCCCCCAAAAAAAGTTATGAAAATGCAATGACTATCAAGTTGGTATGGTAAACTGTTTTATCAAATAATTTTTACATTAAGTTTTCATGATGCCCTGGAAACCTAATACAACAAGAAAGTAAGGTATCAACTAACTGCACTTTGTTTAGTCTTGTTGAGCAATCAACACTAGTTTAGGTATTAGACTGTTTATATGGTGTAGAACAGGCTGAACCCATTGGCAAAATGATAATTAAGATTCATGTGGAATGTACATACATATACATCTCATCTCAACACCCTTCTTTACTTTTGAAGACAGCAAGAATATGACCAGGGACACAATGCAAAAACAAACAACAAGAGGACTATGATGGTTATGTGCTCTGCTAACTGCCTTTTGGTGGGAAAAAGTGTATACACCTGTAACATCATATTGCCCCTGCCCTCAAAGATTTTAAATGTACAATCAAGACAGTGCAATCAGTTACTACATATTTTCTCAACACTTGACCCTTGGAGCATTGCAATGTAAAGTAAGGTAAGGTAAGGTAAAGTGAAAATCGAATAATAGTTTAATTTCCTGAATAAATAAACAAATAAATGAATGAATAAATAAATGAATAAATTTCAGAAGTCCAGGTGAAATACTTTCAAAGAGTAAGCTACATACTTGGTACTTGCTATATAATACCACCCCTATGGCCAGAAAAATGTGGCCGCATATTGCAGGTTGTCCTCTGTTACTGGTAATTTAATAGAAAATGAGAGTCCAAATGGTGGTCTTCAAAACTAATATGGTTCCTCACCAGAGGTGTCTTTAAAGCAAGTACCACAGTGACTGTATTGCAAAGTATTTGAAACAAACATTGCTAAATACCTAATGAAGCAGGGTCTAATAAACATGGGTATCAAAAGGCTTATCTGCCATAAGTTTCAGAAGCCTACAGCCAGAGATGAGGCCCAGGAGACTGGCCATATTATTCATGTTGGCCTAGCTGGGAGGGCTACTTTGGACAGCACCACATGGCTTAACAGCACTGCAGCTGGGGCAGTGATAGGTTTGCCTGGAGACTAACTGGGCAGTCTGCAGTTAATGAGACAGTCCTCTGAGCTCATCTCACCCTGGACAGACTGTAGAAGTAATGTCAGACATGTGGCCCACACTTGTACCCCAGCAGACTCAGGTGCTGATATTTCTAATGTGTCCTTTGGCTGACCATTGTCCCATGATTCCACTTCTAATGCTGCAAAAAACAAAACAAAACAAAACAAAACAAAAACACAAAAAAATGATTAGCTGTAGTTACCATGGTAACAGATTACAATACACCAGGATTCCTATGCTGCTACTGACAAATACGATTCCTGATTGTTGTGTAACTGGTGATTCAAGTTTGGTGAAAATTGAAAAATGGAACTAGAGCTATCTACATTTACGTCTAAAAGTGTTGATTTAGTTATACTGCATTATGCTAGATTCAGTTTGTGTATCAAGATCTAATTCCATGCCCATCTGTAATGTATGACTAGCCCTGTTCAAACTGTAAGAAAAGACCACCCTATGTCTATAACCATTATGTAGTGTGAATAAAACACTGTGCATAGTGAGTCAGCAAATGTAATTAACTTCAGCCAAAGCCAGCTAAATCAGTGTTAAACTTTGAAGTCAAACAGTGGCTAATCCATGGTCAAATTTTGAAGCATAATTTTGTCTTTCAGCCAGTGAGTGGTTGATGGATACAGCACCAATCCACTGTGAACTTTGAGGCCTATTAAAGAGTTCATAGTGACAATTGTAACAGTTGCATGTATAGATCTGTGTATTCGGTCTTTTCAGATGAATATGCAATGCAGTGTCTGTAATGATAAAATTCTGCCCTAGCGCGGGTGACGGTCAAGCTTTCTATTGATAATTATGTGCAATTGTACTTACATCTTATTCTTACCAACCAAAGCCTCAAAGGCTCCAGAAAAGATGAACGCTAGCGCTACATATAGTTTCAACTATACATGATTCATATTCTAATCAGTGAATGTTCGAACTTAGTAAGTTAGTTATAATATATAATATATTAGGCCTATGCCTATCGGTCTTGTGACCAAAACGGCAAAGCTGCCTTGTGGCTGCAGCCGCTCGAGATTTCAATTAATGGGTTTCCAGCGACAGTGCTATTCAATGCAACGGTTAACACTAACATTTATCGTCAACTGGGCCACCCTGCACTCTCCTCAGTCCGTGATTGACTAAGTATCAAAACTTACGCTTCATCAGTTGTTCATGGCTTCACTGCACATGCTGAAAGTTTCAAAATCAAAACAAATAAAATAACCAAGGAAGGTTATCCTCTCAGCCTTCATACAGATGAGAATCATTGGCTGGTTGGGCCGCTTCCATCTGCGGACCTTTTGCTGGGGCTTAGAGCCAATGTTCAGTTTGTTGTCTTCCTGTTCAATCTTGTCCACATTAAAAAAAAAAAAAAACTCCTCCACATCAACATCGACTATGTACTGTAGTTGTGTGCCATCTTGTGCAAGTGAAACAAGTTCCCCAAGTGACGTTATGCACTTCGCAGATTCTGATTCAAAGTTTTTCATAAGAAATGGGTAAAAATAGACAGCAGCTGCTTTTTCGAGACCTGCCCTTTAATTGAGAGCAGTTCATCTTCAGTGGTTTAACTTTAGTCACAGTTGGCCGTAAAAGGGTTAAAATGGTAAATCCTTTTGTCACATGGTCATCATTTAAGGATGGTTCATTTTCACAAGCGTACACGGTGTATGCTTTTTCAGCCCTATCTACCACCACCACCCCAAAAATACTATTTCATCGTTTATAAAAATGATGACCCACCTCTCATGGACAGGTGGCAGACCCTTCATGGTAATCAGATCCAGTTATCTTAAGGTTTGGACTGGAGTGTACATGCTCCTATTATCTGTGCCATATACAGGCACACAATTGCCAACATAACCAGGCTACACTTCTCACAAAATGATGCTGCTCAAACAAAGCTGGTAGCTTCAGATTTATATTTGCATGCACGCCCTATATAGGTGGCTTGAGAAACTGCTGTCTTATCTGCATCATTAAAAGCATGGAGCCTCCTGTACCCTGCCCCCATACCATGTAGTATGGACATGTCAAAATGGTGAAAATGTTGAGCTATCCCTGACACAAATTTGTTTGATACATTATTTCAACCCAATAGTATACATGTGAATAGGGCTTGAAATTGTTATAGTATATTCCAACCTTACCAAAAAAGGATAGATGTGGGATCAGTCACTTTTTGTTGTGTGCCCGAATAATTTATGTGGAAATTGCTACATATTGCAAATGCTTGACTACATCAGGTATGAGCAGAGATGACAAGTTCATTGTTGGTTTATGGTGTTCCTCTTGTGTCCTATCAATCATTTTCTTTTCACAGAAAACCATTATATGTCCATCCACTGATGGTAGGATGTGAGCTGTAGAAATACAGGAAGTTGAACACACTGCCAATATGTGTGCAAGTTACATAGTTATCAATTTCACAGTTTAAATTGTTAACAGTACTATTCAATTTTGTTTTCAGAAACTTGAGTTGAAAGCTTCATCATCCAGTGTGACAAGTCCACAGACTGGGTCTCCAATTGATTCATCATCAATGATTGGAGGGAAGGAGGCTTGTGAAGCCATGGCAACAATCAGCCCTGCCCCAATTGGACAGACAGTGACCAATCAGAATGATCCTGGTGCTACATCCACAGCGGCATCATCTGGTGGTTGTATAGCCAGATCTCTTGCACCGACAAGAGGTGCTACAGGTGCGTCCAAACCCACCAGTCTGTCAGCTGTCCAGTTATCACATTCACCACCAGGAGGCACTGCAAGACAGCCCATCTCCAGTACAGCCACAATTATGACAAGCAGCGTGACTTCGACAGAGTCTTTTTCATCCACACGTAGCAGTAGTACCAGCCAGCTAACTCACCGCATTCTTTCCAGCCAGTCACCCACAAAGGTGGGATCTGTTGCCAAAGTCTCACCGCCGTCAGTTAAATCATAAACAGGAGTCTTGTCTTTATTAAGGGCAGCAAACAAAATTAAGATACTGTGGAAGATGGAAAGGATCCCATCCAATGTATAAATCTTACGGAAGAGGGATGTATGCAGTGACATCAACTGACTTACATTCAAGCATGATTTAATTTTACAGAAAAACAGCACATAATGGGACAAGGGTTAATACTATGGCAATGAATACCTTACATACATACATGGATTTAATATTAGACTTGTTACTTGATACTAACATTTGAAACAGCGTTACGACAATATTACTAATGTGCATGCATCATGGTCAGTTGGCATCTAATATTTTTGAAACAAAAGTATTATATTTTTATGCTAATACTTGTCTGTGTATTTTGCTGGTTGGTGTTTGTAGGGTGCTCTGGTGCAGCACATTTTTGCTGTTCCTTAAAGTTTTAACTTATTGCATACCAAAATGGTAGTCAGATGATTTTGATGCAGGCCTTGTATTTAACCCTTTCACCTTTAAAAGGTCAAAAATTGGCTGGAAATCAAATGTCTGTTGCTATAATTTTGTGCAGCTGAAGTGTTACAGAAAGAAAAGACTTCTAGACCATTGGAATACCATCGTCTCCATCAACAGGGTTAACAGTTCTTGTGGGGAGGTTGGGTACTTACCCTGCCCTAAGGAAAGCTGTTGACCCAGTTGTAATTCGGGGCAAAAGGTTAAACAGTACACACTGGCCTTTATCACTGGAATTATGAAGGTACTTGCAATCACAGATAAGTGCAATAATAGGTGACACTTTGAGAATGGCCATATATATTTTTGTTATATATCAATACACATTTTATTGGTAGGCAACACCAGCTACCTAGTTACCTGTGTTTGAAGAGTTTAGGTTTTTACCTCAGCTGACTTGTCAGTCAGCTGAGGTTTTTTGAGGGTCCGTCGTCCGTCTGTCGTCCACAATTCACATTTTCGCCTTCTTCTCAAAAACCGCCAGCCAGATTCACTTCAAACGTGGTGGAAATGTGCCTTGGGTGGGTCTCTACCAAGTTTGTTCAAATGGTCGCGGTCCAGTGATTTTTGGATTTTTAATGAATTTTTTTGTTCTTTTTTGGGTAAATCTTAAAAAATCTTCGTCTCCGAAACCGCTCACCCAATTGCTTTGATATTACACAGGAACACTCCCTAGGACTCTTAGTTCTTAATTTGTTCACCAGATGCCGCTGCAATTTTTTCCTATTTTTTTATGAATTTTTGTGTGTTTTAGCTATTTTCGACTTCTTCTCCAGAACCATCACTGAGATTAAGCTGAAACGTGGTGGATATGTTCCTTGTAGAAGGGTCAAACAAAGTTGTTCACTATGTGGGAATGCTGCAGATTCCTGATTTTTAACGATTTTTTCAATTCAGGTACTTATCGGTCAATGCAGCTTTCCTATTGATTACTATGGAAGTCAATGGGCATTTTAATGCTGATTCACATTTTTCACTTCTTCTCCAAAACCGTCGTCCAGATTAACTTCAAACTTGGTGACAATGTACCTTGGGAGGGTTTCTACCAATTTTGGTCAAATGTTTATGCTCCAGTGATTTTTGGATTTTTAATGAATTTTTTTGTTGTTTTTTTTTTCTACACATCTTAAAAAATCTTCTTCTCCGAAACTGCGTACCCAATTGCTTTGATATCGTACATAGACACCCCCGGGGACACCTAGTTCCCAATTTGTTCACCAGGTGGCGCTGCAATTTTTTTAGGAATTTTTTGTATGGTTTTGCTATTTTTCACTTGTTGTCAGAACAGTCCCTCAGATTAAGCTGAAATGTGATGGATATGTTGTTGTGAAAGGGTCAAACAGTTGTTTACTAGGTGGCACTGCTTTGGATTCCTGATTTTTAAGGATTTTCAATTCAGGTACTTATCGTTCGATGCAGCTTTCCTATTGATTACTATATGTAAGTCAATGGGCATTCTAATGCTAATTCACAGGACAACTGACACAAAATTTACTGTTTACTTGATAACTTGATATCTGTTTTGAGTTAGCTGCACATGTTAGTTATTCTGTATGAAGGTCATGCTGAGACAGTACATGAATGATCGTGACCTTGTTTGTGGGGTCACAGTGCAACATACAGTAAAACCTGTCCTTGTGGACACCTCTATAATGCGGACACCTGTATAATGTGGACAGTTATATCCATGACCAAATGGTCAATTTTCTTGTTACAAACACCTGTCTATTGTGGACACCTGTCAACTGTGGACACTTTTTGCCAGTCCCAGAGGTGTCCACAATTGACAGGTTTCACTGTATATGAATTTTACTCTTCATTATAACTTGAGAACTACTTGAACTTTGATGTTGCACATGTAAGTGTTCTTCTATAAAGGTCAGACTTACTCAGAACATGGTGTCCTTGATCCTTTCCCAAGTTCATAGAGCTGCAAGTGTGATGAATGTCAAGATCAGCTGAGGCACGGGCTGTTCACACAGCCCTCTTGTTAGAAGCTGTTATTGAATATGGAAGAAGCTATGTGGTTTCTTTTGAAGATACATGTACTCTAATAATGTGTTCAGGCTACAGTCTTCCTTTTTTTCCAGAACTTACATCTGAGTTTTAATAGTTCCAAAAGACAATTTGGAATCCTGTGAATATTTTAACTGGATAATTTGCATGAAAGTGTGACTGTCTGTTCACACTATCAATTTCTGCCAGACTGTGACACAACACTTATTTTTGGTAGTTTCACAAGAGTGCACATCTCTTGTAGTCCCTTAACATGGATGTAGATTCAAATGTGCTGGAAAATATCTACAAAAATATTGGCACTACTAAAGGAATTTTTTTCTGAGAAAAGATTTGAATTTATTCACATATTGAGAGAGGGCACATGGTTGTGTTTTGGTAATATTTTACCCTCCCTCGCCCCTCCCCCCCCCCCCCCCCCAAATAAAATACATAGACTTCAGTACTGTAGTATAAATACAATACATGTAAAATGTCTGCAAAGTGCAGGACTTCTGTGCAGTTTGCACTGATGGTTTTGTTCATGTGGTCCTGGTGACTAAGTATTTCAAACCCTGACAGGACCCAAGAGGACTGATGTACATCATGTGCCACTTTCACAAACATAATCAAGTTTTAAGAAGTGCTCCTATTTTGAGAAACTGGTAACCTTCCCATTTATCAAGAGTTGCGTTGTAATTCATTAAATACAGGTCAAGTGAGAATCTTATTACATGGGGGAAAAAGCAGGACTGTCTTGCTTGAACATGTTGCTTGAAAAGATGATACATGTGCACTGTATGTGTGTCAATTAAGATGTCTGTGGTTGTGAATGTCTGTGGTTGTGAATGTCCTTTGTGGTGCTCAGGACTGTCATAACTCTTTCTCGTCCACAGGGTTTAATAACCCAAATTAACCACAAAGAACAGAATTTTTTGCTTCAATGTACTGTAAATTGCTTTAATTTTGCTGTACTTTTCTTTTTGTTTATTGCACTGATGGCACAAAACCGTGAAATTAAAAACACAGAGAAATGGTATTTTAACATTCAATTTGTTTGAACAGGAATTATGTCCAAAACAGTGAAATGTCAGAATTACAAAAATCATGAAAATTTATACATGTGAAACTAAAGCAATTCAAAGTATTCAAATTTACGTGGGTTGGAATCAACTTATGTGGAAAACAATTACTTAAGTAAAATAGTCCCAAATGGACCCCTGGAAGATTATGAAAACACCATTTATTCTGTGGGAAAATGTGTGATTGTACAGTACATTAAGACTGTATGCAAGCTGCCACTCTTTTCTGTCTGTCTGTCTGTCTGTCTGTCTGTCTGTCTGTCTGTGTGTGTGTGTGTACATATATACATGTACATATATAAGGTACCTCTACACTAGTTTTGTTTCTGCTGACAATGATTCATTAACAAAACAAGTACTCTTTCATATTTTGATTCTTTAAGGTTAATTTCTTGTGTATCTCAGGTTTCAATTTGAGCATGTTTTGAATATCAAGCACATGCGAGCATTCTGCAATTTTCATTTCCTACTAAGTATATAGATATTTTACAAGTTTTCTGTTGCCTTTGATCATGTTGATGTTTGAATCATGTATGACTGATTCTTTTTTCTTTTATTTGTCTACCATATTTTGAAATATTTTCCTACTTTTATTGGTGTATCTTTGCCAATATGTACCTTTTTTAAAGGTGTCTCTGACTTGATTAATTTTGTTGTGTGCCTGCTGATTTTAGATGGCAATCTGGCAGGTAGTTGAGCGTTCAAAGTTGATTGTACATTTCTGTTTTATTGCATAGGAGACTCAGATTGTGCCCAGTGACAGAAATCACTGTGTTGCATTTACCATTTGTAAAATTTAATTGAGTGTTGGTGTGGTCAATATTATGCCACAGGTACTGTATATATGTTGTCATATTAAGTCGGCGATGCATTGGTTTATGAACCTTTATGTAAGTGCATATGTTGTGATACAGGGACAAGATGGTAGACTGCAGTGGAACCTGTCTGTGCCCTGCACCTCCCACCCCCCATCCCCCAGCAGCCAAATTGGTTGCTGGCCATATGTTGGCTGCTTCAATATTTTTGACTGATTTGAACAGTAATGAAAAAGTTTGAATGATGATTATAGTTGAGATCTTTCAAAAATAACATGACCCAAGTCACAAACTTACCTTAATCTTTAACTCAGTCTTAATTCAAGAGGAGAGGTACAGGGACCACCCATGGGACCTGTTAAAAGTGGTCCTGGTATGACGGGTGGTTCCTGAGGGCAGGGAAAATGGAGCTAAAGTCTGCCAGTGAGGGGAAGGGTATGTGTGGAGTAAGCTCTCCCACCCCCACCCCCCAGTCAAAAAAAAAAAAAAGAAGTAATTTTTGGGGCTTTCTGGTGCCAGAAAAAGGTGGAACGAGAATGAAAATGCTCACATCAAGAAGTTGGCAGGACTGTGCCCCTTAGATGTGTGCAGGGGGTGTGACACGCTATGAGTAACTCTCTGCCTCCTCATATTTCTAGATCTGAGTGTGAATCTGGTGGCCACTGTGTATGTGTCTGCTGAGGTAGACTGAGCTCTGTGCTTCTCCTTGCACTCCACCTTAATCTCCTTATCAAGTTGTTGTGTGGTTATAAAATTGCAAGGAAGCCTCTTCCTGACTGACACCAATACAACCTTGTGGGATCCAGGGGACAGCTCTTAAAATAGGGCTACCACCATAAACTATGGACTGTAGGAGCATTCCATAAGAATGTTGGATGAGTTCAACTTTCAGTGACCTAGATCTTTTTTCAAGGTCATCAGGGGGTCATCATATTTTAACTCTTGCTGGCCTTAAGGTTGTTTCAAGCCTTATGTTGGATGTTATCATTATCACCTTAAGCAGTTGTAATCATTATTGCCAAGTTAAATGATGGTGGTTACCATAGCAACAAACCTTGCCCAATCCAGTCAGTGACTAAGTCCATTTTACAAAGCTTAACACTATCCATGAACAGGTAAAGACATGGAATGGAGACTATATCAGGGATCTGCAATTCTGTTTTTCAGTAGCAGTCCTCAGGGCCAGCAAGTCTGATATTTGACCAGCCCCCGGTCCAAGAAAGCTGGTCCATGCATGCAACTATCATTTACAAAGACTATAATTGTGGTTGCCTTTACGGCTAGTGTTTGGAAATTCTAACTTGCCGTGATTGGAATTTTACTTGTCCTTGTTTGGAAATTCTAAATTGCCCTGATTGGAATTTTACTTGTCCTGGACAAGTGGACATGTAAATTTGTGAGCCTTGTATATGGAACATAGTCTTTCCAGCAGGCAAACCTTGTACCACAACATAGCAGATGAGCACAGTGTACATGAGTGTGGATCACTGTGGACCATGGCCAGCTGTGTGCCTATCGTATGTATATAATTGGTCACTGTCGCTGTACTGGTAATTATATTGTATGTATATTTATTTTGCAAGGATAAGAATTGTGTGCCTGTTTTTGAAATCATTCTATATGGTGGAGTTTTCTTGCAAATGGCTCAGTGTATCTGAGAGCTAAAATATTTCTAGTTATTATTTATAGTGTTCATTTTAATGGCTTTATTGTATTTTAGAGACCTTGACAAAGATGTTTTAAGATTTACTTTGATGTGACGGTTGATGACATGCCCATATGTGGTGATACAGTGGTCCCTGTCTCAAGAGACCACAGTTTGGTCATCCCTAGGAGTGGTCTTTTAAGACAGGTTTCACTTTACAGTGCACTGTAAAGATGTTTACAGTTACTGATGCATGAAACAGATAGATAAATAAACAGTGACTGGAAGCTGTCAGGAATCCCAATATTTATTTGGCCCATCATCTCAGCAGATTTGTGCAAAAAAAATCGTTCTCACATGACACCAAATGATAATTTTGCTTAATTTGGTATAATTAAACCTGCCTTGTTAGACCACTGTAATGAGAGACCCATGGCTTGAAGACAAGTTTTTTTTTTACAATACAGTGGTATCCTCCTATTAAAACCACCTAAGGGACTGAAAATGTGTTCTTAATAGGGATATAATTTAGTTGATCTATAAATTAGTGGTCTGAATGTAGAAATTGTCTTTTAAAGGAGGCGGTTTTAATTCGAGATTCTTCCATACTGTGATTGGTAATGTCCATATTGTTTGGTCTTTTAATGAAAGACCACCTGACACCTGTTCGGAAAGACAGAACTTGATGACTTAGCGGCAATTTTTCAGGTAAGTCAAAAGTTGAATTTAATGGTTCTGACATCCGTAAGTCTATTATATTGATGGTCCAGTAAATTGATCCTTAAATATTAGAATTTTGAGTTTTGGAAGACATGATAGAAGTCTGTTCAGTTAAAATGTCCACTGAAATGGGGTCTGTTAATCAGCTTCCTACTGTATGGGAACATGCATGTAAAGACATGTTGAAGGGAGAAAGTTTTTAATTTTTAATTCTACAGCAGAGCCTAATATTCATTGATGCTGAAGCAGCAGCTTATCAATTGGTTTTGGGGATACATGTTTGTCAGATTTTTCACTTGGTCATTAATTTCATTGTCAGAGTATCACAGTAGTCCCTGTATTACTTTTCATCTTATTTATGTCTACTATGAAAGATACCCAGTCTTGAGAGACTATAATTCAGCCGTCCTGTGGGGCAGTCCATCAAGGTTTCTGACGGTAAAACTGTTGATGTAATGTGTGGTAAACATATTGGGTATACAGACCTTTCATGTGGACAGGTGTATCTTGTATTGTGGCAGCTTTCCCAGGCAGTGGTGCCAGTCTTACAGGAAAATCAGTTGAACTATTGCATGGGTGATTGCTCATAAAACACTTTTACCAGCACAATATATTTGTATATGTAAAGTCCTTATCTCATGGTGTGAGTTTGTCTGATAAAAACCAATCTGTGTATTTTCCAATCCCTGATGGAGCAGTTGATGTGGCCAGCTCAGAAGCAGACTGCAGGTGTTTTATCAGATCCATATGCAGAGATACTGTCCCAGAATCTCATATTTTCATTGTGTTCTGTGCAACAATGATGCCATATTTGCAAAACAGTCTTTCATTTAATGCCTTGCTGGATGTAAGACACACCTTAAAGCCACAAGAATCTCATTTACTTTATTGTTGTTTCAACATTATTATGCAATTCTGTGTGTATATTTAATTTGGGTATATTTTTCTGTACAGCTGCTCATATATAGCCAACATGCTACAACATGTATCCACAACCTTTTTATGTCTCCCGGTGGAAGCCGGGGGACATATTGTTTTAGTGCCCGTTTCTTCCGCTTCTTCTTCTTCTTCTTCTTCTTCTTGTTGTTGTTGTTGTTCATGTTCTTCAACACTTGGTTTCCGTGCGATAAGTCTTGAAGGACGTGACAGAATTTGATGAAACTTGGTAGGTGTATGTATCTAGGCAAGACCTAGGTTGGGATTGTATTTGGGTGACCTTGACCTAATTCTCAAGGTCACAGGGTCACTTATGTGAAATTGGTTTCCGCTCGATAAGTCATGAAGAACTTGATGGAATTTGATGAAACTTGGTAGGATTATGTATCTTGGCAAGACCTAGGTTGGGATTGTATTTGGATGACCTTGAGCAAATTCTCAAGGTCACAGGGTCACTTATGGGAAATTGGTTTCCGTTCGATAAGTCATGAAGAACTTGATGGAATTTGATGAAACTTGGTAGGATTGTGTGTCTTGGCAAGACTTAGGTTGGGATTGTATTTGGATGACCTTGAGCGAATTCTCAAGGTCAAAGGGTCACTTATGTGAAATTGGTTTCTGTGCAATAAGTCTTGAAGGACTTTACAGAATTTAATGAAACTTGATAGGAGTATGTATCTAGGCAAGACCTAGGTTGGCATTGTATTTGGGTGACCTTGAGCAAATTCTCAAGGTCACACGGTCACTTATGTGAAATTGGTTTCCGCTTGATAAGTCTTGAAGAACTTGATAGAATTTAATGAAACTTGGTAGGATTATGTATCTAGGCAAGACCTAGGTTGAGATTGTATTTGGATGACCTTGAGCAAATTCTCAAGGTCACAGGGTCACTTATGTGAAATTGGTTTCCGCTCGATAAGTCATGAAGAACTTGATGGAATTTGATGAAACTTGGTAGGATTATGGATCTTTGCAAGACCTAGGTTGGGATTGTATTTGGATGACCTTGAGCGAATTCTCAAGGTCACAGGGTCACTTATGTGAAATTGGTTTCCGCTCAATAAGTCATGAAGAACTTGATGGAATTTGATGAAACTTGGTAGGATTATGTATCTTGGCAAGACCTAGGTTGGGATTGTATTTGGATGACCTTGAGCGAATTCTCAAGGTCACAGGGTCACTTATGTGAAACTGGTGTCCGTTTGATTAGTCTTGAAGAACTTGATGGAATTTGATGAAACTTGGTAGGATTATGTATCTTGGCAAGACCTAGGTTCTGATTGTATTTGGATGACCTTGAGCGAATTCTCAAGGTCACAGGGTCACTTATGTGAAATTGGTTTCCGTTCCATAAGTCATGAAGAACTTGATGGAATTTGATGAAACTTGGTAGGATTATGTATCTTGGCAAGACCTAGGTTGGGATTGTATTTATATAACCTTGAGCAAATTCTCAAGGTCACAGGGTCACTTATGTGAAATTGGTTTCTGTGCAATAAGTCTTGAAGAACTTGATTGAATTTGATGAAACTTGCTAGGATTATGTATCTTTGCAAGACCTAGGTTGGGATTGTATTTGGGTGACCATGACCTAATTTTCAAGGTCCCAGGGTCATTTATGTGAGATTGGTTTCCGTGCAATAAGTCTTGAAGAACTTGATGAAAATTGCTAGAGTAATGTATCTAGGTGAGAGCTAAAATAGGGTTGTAATTTTCAAGCAAACTTGGTCATTTGTAATTTGAATTCACCTGTGGTTTATTCAGAGACGTAAGTGTTCCACCGGGAGACATTTGATTTTCTGTTGGAAAATCAGTCTGTTCTAGTTTTTCCTGTTTTTTAGTATTATACATGTGGTGCTGGATACAATGTGTTCTCAAGAAATATTTTGAAGCCTTCCATTTTTTAAATACCAATAAACAAATATCAAGTTACAAAGAGTTGCCATCTTTTGTTGATACGTGACACAGAGCTGAGTCCATACTATAGACACACTGGGATACAGTGGTCCCTGTATTGAGAGACCACCCCTAGGGCAGGTGATCTTTCATTAGAGGTATAATAACATGGAAAAAATAGCACAGTGCACTGAGAGAGCAGTCTTAAAAAGATATGCAGTCTCTCATTGGAGGGGTCTGTGAAGACAGGTGCCACAGTCTGTACATGTTCATTGTTGTGATGCAAAATGTAAGAATTGATACATATCGGATCTTGCAGGGGTGGAGTGAAATGCAGTGCTTTCCAATCGTCAGATTTTTTCGCTAACATTCAAAAGTGACCAAAGGTCACGAGGGACTGTTACCGACAATTATGTGCTGTTGAGTGACAGAAAACACTGTATTTCACTCCTGCCTATGTGAGATTTTGTTTATTCTCTGTTTAACTGGTATTTACTTCAAAAATTGTCTCCATAGGCCTACTTTCAAGATTGACCAGATGTGCAGTCTGACTACTCTGGCCAATTCCATATCACATCACATCTGATGTACAATTATGTCTCCCGGTGGAAACCGGGGGACATATTGTTTTAGTGCCCGTTTCTTCCGCTTCTTCTTAATCTTGTTGTTGTTGTTCAGGTTCTTCAACACTTGGTTTCTGTGCGATAAGTCTTGAAGGACTTGACAGAATTTGATGAAACTTGGTAGGATTATGTATCTAGGAAAGACCTAGGTTGGGATTTTATTTGGATGACCTTGAGCGAATTCTCAAGGTCACAGGGTCACTTATGTGAAATTGGTTTCCGTTCAATAAGTCCTGAAGAACTTGATGGAATTTGATGAAACTTGGGAGGATTATGTATCCTGGCAAGACATAGGTTGGGATTGTATTTGAATGACCTTGAGCAAATTCTCAAGGTCACAGGGTCACTTATGTGAAATTGGTTTCCTTGCCACAAGTCTTGAAGAACATGATGGAATTTGATGAAACTTGGTAGGATTATGTATCTAGGCAAGACCTAGGTTGGGACTGTATTTGGATGACCGTGAGTGAATTCTCAAGGTCACAGGGTCGCTTATGTGAAATTGGTTTCTGTTTGATAAGTCATGATGAACTTTATGGAATTTGATGAAACATGGTAGGATTATGTATTAAGGCAAGACCTAGGTTGGGACTGTATTTGGATGACCGTGAGTGAATTCTCAAGGTCACAGGGTCACTTATGTGAAATTGGTTTCCGTTCGATAAGTCATGAAGAACTTGATGGAATTTGATGAAACTAAGTAGGATTATGTATCAAGGCAAGACCTAGGTGGGGACTGTATTTGGATGACCATGAGTGAATTCTAAAGGTCACAGGGTCACATGTGAAATTGGTTTCCATTCGATAAGTCATGAAGAACTTGATGGAATTTGATGAAACTAAGTAAGATTATGTATCTAGGCAAGACCTAGGTTGGGACTGTATTTGGATGACCTTGAGCGAATTCTCAAGGTCACAGCGTCACATGTGAAATTGGTTTCCGTGCGATAAGTCTTGAGGAACGTGATAGAATTTGATGAAACTTGATAGGAGTATGTATCTAGGCAAGACCTAGGTTGGGATTGTATTTGGGTGACCTTGAGCGAATTCTCAAGGTCACAGGGTCACTTATGTGAAATTGGCTTCCATTCGATAAGTCCTGAAGAACTTGATGGAATTTGATGAAACTTGGTAGGATTATGTATCAAGGCAAGACCTAGGTTGGGATTGTATTTGGATGACCTTGAGCGAATTCTCAAGGTCACAGGGTCACTTATGTGAGATTGGTTTCCGTGCGATAAGTCTTGAAAAACCCAATGGAATTTGATGAAACTTGATAGGATTATGTATCTTGGCAAGACATAGGTTGGGATTGTATTTGGATGACCTTGAGCGAATTCTCAAGGTCACAGGGTCACTTGTGTGAAATTGGTTTCAGTGCGATAAGTCTTGAAGAACGTGATGGAATTTGATGGAACTTGGCAGGATTATGTATCTAGGCAAGACCTAGGTTGGGATTGTATTTGGATGACCTTGAGCGAATTCTCAAGGTCACAGGGTCACTTATGTGAAATTGGTTTCTCTGCAATAAGTCTTGAAGAACGTGATGAAAATAGCTAGAGTAATGTATCTAGGTGAGAGCTAAAATAGGATTGTAATTTTCAAGCAAACTTGGTCTTTTGTAATTTGTTATCACCTGTAGCTTATTCAGAGACGTAAGTGTTCCACCAGGACACATTTGATTTTCTGTCAGAAAATCAGTCTGTTCTAGTTGAACATTGCATGCCATGCATATTTGATTTGGTGTATGCGTTAATGGCCTACGTCATTGTCGCTGCCATGTCACAATGTTTCAGTCATGTGACTAGGCTGAAATATGGTGTTTGGTTTTTACCTCTCCAACACAGAATAAATTAATCTTCAAAAGTGAAAATTGAAGTGTCACTAGAAATGATTGTTTTTGTAATTGCTTGTACTGAGAACTATTTTATATGTCATTCATGGACAAAATGGTCATTTGGCAAAAAGAACCATCACACTACTTGCCCCAAATTGGAATATATGGTAAACAAGAGGGCTGTGTTACCAGCCCATCCTGAGCTGACTTTGACATTCAACCTATAATAAGTCCAGCTCTGGTCTAGGGGATCAGGATTTTAAGGAAATCAAACTGGGAGTTTCTGTTGCATTGGCTTGCATGGTAATCAACAGGAATGCATGCATTAACTGACGCTTGAAATCGGGGATCCTGCGTGTTGGCACCTAGTGAGCATATTTGATTGAACTACACTTTCACTAAGTTTCAGAACAACCTGAGTAATGGTTTTGGAGAAGTCTAAAATCAGAAAAACAAAAAATTCATTAAACTAAAGGGATGTGTGAACAGCTTGTGCTAAGCTGACCTAGGCTTGTCCCACAAAATCAAGGTTCCAACTGAATAGACCTGTGTTGAGGTTTAGCTGAGTACATGTGACATTTGGAAGTATTTCTAAGACCTCCTATAAGCGCAGCCTGACTAGCAAGTCACCAGAGCTAAAAATTGCAGCACCACCTGGTGAGCAAATTAATACCCAGGAGACCCTAGGAGTGTTCCTGTGTGATATCAAAGCAATGGGGTGAGCAGTTTCAGAGACATGGATTTTTTAAGATGTGCCCCAAAAAAAGAAAACAATTCATGAAAAATCCAAAAATCACTGAAGTGTGACCATTTGAGCAAATCTGGTAGAGACCCACCCAATGTACATTGCTACCAAGTTTAAAGTCAAGCTGGATGACAGTTTCAGAGAAGTTGGAAATGTGAATTAGCATAAGAATGCCCATTGACTTGCATAGTAATCAATAGGAAAGGTGCATTTACCCATAAGCATGCGAATTGAAAAATATGTTAAAAATCAGATATCCACAGTGGTGCCAAATAGTGAACAACAGTTTGACCCTTTCACAAGGAACATAGCCACCAAGTTTTAACTAAATCTGAGTGACGTTCTTCTGGAGAAGTCAAAAATAGAAGAAAATTTAAAAAAGTAGAAAATTGCAGCCCCACCTGGTGAACAAATCAACAATTAGGAGTCCCTAAGTTATTTTCATGTACTGTAACTACTGTTGTCGATGTATTATTTAACTCAAATATCATTCAGTCTGATTTGTTCTATGTCATACAGTTGTCAAATGAAGCCAGTTGAGTTCTTGAGTCCTAGGAGTGTACCTGTGTGATATCAAAGCAATTGGGTGAGCAGGTTTAGAGAAAACAATTTATTAAGATTTGCCCCCCAAAAAGGACCAAAAATTTCATTAAAAATAAAAAAAATACTGAAATGTGATCATTTAAACTAACTTGGTAGAGACCAACCATTAAAAATCAGCAACCTGCAGTATTCCCACATAGTGAACAACTTTGTTTGGCCCTTCCATAAGGAACATATCCACCACATGTAAGTTTTATCTGAGCGACGGTTCTAGAGAAGAAGTCGAAAAAAGCAATAACACACAAAACGTCATATAAAATTAGAAAAAAACTGCAGCGCCAACTGGTGAACAAATTAACAACAAGGAGTCCCTAGGTGTCTTCCTGTGTGATATCAAAGCAATTGGGTGAGCGGTTTCGGAGAAGAAGATTTTTTTAAGATTTGTCCAAAAAAAAAGAACAAAAAAATTCATTAAAAATCCAAAAATCACTGGAGCATGAACATTTGAACACCTGGTAGAAACCCACCCAAGGTACATTGCCACCAAGTTTGAAGTTAATCTGGATGCCGGTTTTGGAGAAGAAATCGAAAATGTGAATTAGCATTAGAATGCCCATTGACTTCCATAGTAATCAATAGGAAAGCTGCATTGACCGATAAGTACCCGAATTGAAAAAATCGTTAAAAATCAGGAATCTGCAGCATTCCCACATAGTGACCAGCTTTGTTTGACCTTTCTACAAGAAACATATCCACCATGTTTCAGCTTAACCTGAGGAACGGTTCTGGAGAAAAAGTCGAAAATTGCTAAAACACACAAAAATTCATAAAAAATTAGAAAAAAATTGCAGCGCCACTTGGTGAACAAATTAAGAACTAGGAGTCCCAGGGAGTGTTCCTGTATGATATCAAAGCAATTGGGTGAGCAGTTTCGGAGAAGAAGATTTTTTAAGATTTGCCCCAAAATAGAACAAAAAATTCATTAAAAATCCAAAAATCACTGGACCGTGATAATTTGAACAAACTTGGTAGAGACCCACCCAAGGCACATATCCACCAAGTTTGAAGTGGATCTGGCCAACGGTTTTTGAGAAGAAGTCGAAAATGTGAATTGTGGACAGACGGACGACAGACGACGGACCCTCACAAAAAGGAGGGAAAAAGGAGAAAAAATTGCAGCATCACCTGGGGAACAAATTAAGTGTTAAGAGTCCCTAGGAGTGTTCCTGTATGATATCAAAGCAATTGGGTGAGCAGTTTCGGACATTTCTTCAGATTTGCCCAAAAACCACCCCCCCCCCCCAAAAAATTGAATAAAATAAAGTAAAAAATAAACACTGGAGCATGACCATTTGAACAAACTTGATACAGACTCTCCCAAGGTGTATTGCCACCAAGTTTTAAGTGAATGTGGCTGGTGGTTTTAGAGAAGAAGTCAAAAATGTAATTGTGAATGGACGACTGATGACTCAGCCTCCTAAAAGCTCAGCCTGATAAGTAAGTCAGCTGGGCTAAATATACATGAAAAAATGCTGCACCAGCTGTTGAACAAATGAAGGTCTAGGGGTCCCCAGAGGTGTCCCAATGCTATTCCAAAGCAACTGGTTTAGGAGATTCGGAGAAGGAAGATTTTTCAAGATTTTGCTGAAAAAAATACTCCCCCCCCCTCCTCCTCCCGCCAAAAAAAGTCCCCAAAAATGTATAAATCCTGAAGCATGATCATTGGAACAAACTCGGTAGAGACCCACCCAAGGTACACTCCGAACAAGTTTCAAGTTAATCACGATTGACAGTTTTGGAGAAGTTGAAATTTGAATTTCCAGCCTGAGCCCCATTGACTAACATGGTGATCAATAGCAATCCATCTTGGTGACGGTTCTGAGAAGTCGAAAATAGCCTTAACAGACAAAAATTGAAAACAAATTCATGTATAGAAAAATCACAGCACCACCCGTTGAACAAATTTAGGTCTTGGCGTTCCCAAAACTGCTCCTATGCAATTTCGAAGCAATTGGCAAAGCGGTTTCAGAGAAGACGATTTTTTTTAAAAGTTTTTGCCCCCCCCCCCCCAAAAAAAATGAACAACAATCATAAATCCAAATATCATTGAACCATGCCTATTTGAACAGTCTTGGTGGAGAAAGAAGTCGAAATGTGAATTGTGGACAGACCATACTATAACCTAAGCTGACTTGTAAGCTGAGGTAAAAAGAAAAAAGAAAAAACTGGCTGACATTGTGCCGTTGTTTGGGGGCGGGGTGGAGAAAAGGATGCATTTTAAAACCAGGGGTTTTTTTTTGTTTTGTTTTGTTTTGCTTTTTAATAAAACTGGATTGATATGGCATAATTGGATTTGTTATAGATCAAATGACAAAATAGCAAGGGTTAAATTTGTTAGCCTGTTAATGTATTGTGTTTTTTGAAGTCCAAAATGTGGATGAAGTGCATCTGTTCTGCATATAGGGGCCTATTGCAGCCTTGTTTCCAATGTGGCTGTACTGTGTAACTTCACTTGTCTGGCCATAATCACAAGCCCAAATTTATTCCCGCAATTTTCAAGCAAAGAAGTTACCACTCCAGCAAGATTCGTCAAAAAATGTAACAGTTGGTCCATGTGTATGTATTGATAAGCTGTTTATATCACATTGACAACAGCATTTCTGCCTTTGTTAGTTTATGCTTTTTTACCCCCAAAAAGGGATATTTTCCATTTCAAATCTAAATTTCTACTGTTATGTGATACCAAAAACACAACATTATCATTGAGAAGTTGCTGAAGCAAACCAATACATTCAATAGAACTTCTTGTGCCAAAATGGACATAAAATCCAACTTTGTCATGTGATCTTTAGAGTTTTCAACATGGCATATATTGTTTACTATCAGTTATGGCACGCACAGCCATTTCGGTCACATATTATCGTATATAACAACAAAGGAAAAAGAGGGATATTAGCTCTCCCTTGAAGTCACAGGTATGACATGTTAATCTAACTTAACCGGCTCACAAACAAAGGTTTTTGGACCAGGCGGAAATGTCAGCACCATTTGCAGACCAATCAGTTTTGATCATGTACTATGGTAAAACAAACAAAGAAAACAGAAAGATATTAGCTCCACCTTGAAGTCAAAGGTGTGACATGGGAATGTAACTAAAATGCCTCATGCACAAAGGTTTTTGTACCAGGCCGAAATGTCCGCACGCATTTGCAGACCAATCGGTTTTGATCATGTGTTATCATAAATCAAACAAAGAAAAAAAAGATTTTAGCTCCACCTGGAAGTCAAAGGTATGTAATGAGAATCTAACTTTACCGGCTTACGTACTAAGATTTTAGGACCATTTGCGGCCCAATCCGTTTCGATCCTTCATTACTGTATTTCTCAGCAAAGAAGAAAGATATTCGATCCTTTTTGGACTCGAAGGTATGACATGGGAATCTGTCTTACTCTACTAAGGTTTTTGGACCGGGCGGACATGTTGGCACCATTTGTGGACCTATCGGATTTGGATCAGGCGAACATGTCTCCACCATTTGTGGACCAATAGGTTTTGATCACGTTACCGTATATACGAACAAAGGAAAAAGAAGGATATTAGCTCCATCTTGAATTCAAAGGTATGACGTGAATCTAACTTAACCGGCTCACATACAAAGGTTTTAGGACCAGGCGGAAATGTCAGCACCATTTGAAGACCAATCGGTTTTGATCTAGTATAGTAAATCGTATAAAAAAAAAAAAGAGAAAGATATTAGCTCCACCTGGAAGTCGAAGGTATGACATGGGAATCTAACTAAACTGGCTTACGTAACAAGGTTTAAGGACCAGGCGGACATGTCGGCACCGTTTGCACACCAATCGGTTTCAATCGTTATATATTATTGTAAATCATTACAAAGAAAAAAGAATGACATTGACTCTAGCTTAGTCAAAGGAAAGGAAGCACATTTACTTATGGAGGAGGGGCAACTTATACAGCCCTGGACAATCTACCCCCATCCCATATTTTAAGTTTGTCTGTGTGCTCATGAGGATCTTTGAGTTTGTACCTTCCTACATTCTGAGCTTTTGAGAATTTTTACTTCACATATAGAAAATACTGCGGAAAGGCAGTAGGCTTATTTAGATATACCAGGGCTAGTAACCCAGGCTTGGGCAATCTCCTCCACCCTTGTTACATATTCTGCATTGTCTTTCAATTCCAGGGATATGTATTTTGCTGAACACTTAGGCTGTTACATTGTGCTCTACTAAATGACAAAAGAAAGTTTTCAAATCAAGGGCTTAAATTTTAATAAGTCTACACCAGGATGATGACACATTACTAGTCAAGGATATGTCTAAACTTGAATGTACAGACTCTGATTGTTCATGTATTATTTTAAGAAATTGAAATTGTATTTTCATATTACAATATGTATATTCTGCATAGTATGATTCCAATGATTTTGTTTTGCAAAAATAAAAATATTCATTTTAGTACTTGCTTCAAGAGTGGGCAAGTAAAGAATAAATTGTCATACTGACTACTATCGTATTACCGTTTATACATATCATACTCTATGAACAGATAAATCTGAATCAAAATATTGTAGTAAATAAGCAGTCTTGCTGCTGCTTACATATAAAACTACAGTGCTAGGGCAGACAACTTGGTGGTTCCAGGAAAACACGTCTGTACTATTCCAAGTCCTGTGGTCGTCTGCCCAGTACAGTGGTAAAACAATACCCTTGTTTGGGGTTTTCAGGGAACGGTGTTACAAACTGCCCTGCATGCATGTACCACTGTATGCTGCATGCAGCTTGCATGCACAAGTCATTCTGCACTGTACAACAATATCAAAACAAGATATTTTTTAAGGTCCAACAGTCATTCCTACATTTGTAGCTTGAGTAGAATATCACTTATCAATTTTATGTGCAAGATTGGACTGGGGGGGGGGGGGGGGGAAGGAGTTATCCAAGAGGGAGGAAAGTTATCCTAGGATAAGTTCGGGGGGGGGGGGGGTTATGCTGTTACACCGGTGTTATGAATGTGGGTATGCCTGGTTGTTTTGATTTTAGAAGTCACTGTACTCATTTAGTGTACACCTACCAGGTCACAGCAGAGTAGGCCTGTTTTGTTGGGGTGACTCTCAGGCAGCTTGTAAACGAAGTATTGACCTACATTCAGACGATTCATTTTATTGTACTGTCTGTACACATTTCGGAGGTGATCTAGAAAGATCAGAGATAGCTAGGTCTCACTCAGTGCACTCGGATGTGTAAGTAATTGGAAAATTCTGGAACAATGGTGATCTATCTATCTATCTATCTATCTATCTATCTATCTATCTATCTATCTATCTATCTATCTATCTATCTATCTATCTATCTATTTATCTATCTATCTATCCTGACTAGGAGAGAATTCAAAAGATCTGACAGAAGCTGTGTGCCTGCAAGCCAGTGGCACTGTGAGCTATTGTTATTGCCTGTGGAGCGTGGACAGTATCTTTGAGTGGAGTGAACATTTGGTGTTAATTGCACCATGTTGGAACCCAACTGCACCTCTGTGGGATTGGATCTGCACCACACCTTTCAGTACAGCATTGGAACCAAACCGTACCTCTGTGGGATTTGTACCAGATCATGTGGCACCTTTCATAGGACTTGGAACTGTGGGACAGTACCTGTGGGTAATCTCACATGGAATTAGGAATTACCTAAGACTGTTTAACTACTGAAATACCAGTTTGCCTACTTTGTACTGATTTTGATTGTTAATATATTGTTGTTCTTCAAGTTTTACCATTGTTGTCATTCTTTGTTGAGTTCTGCTAATACTCAGAAGGTGGGCATCGTAACAAATTGTGGGGGCTCGTCCGGGATCAATCAAAGACAAAACATTGAGTTATTTTGCAATAAGCACATAACGGTTGAATCATCTGGAAAATTCCGGAAGTTTCTAAATGCTGAATCTAACAGTTTGAGGGATCACAGGATAAAAGTTTGTCCATTCAGCTGGAATTAGCCAAATTAAAACTTGAGAGTGAAAGAGAAGCAACCCATTTCCAGCTTCGTTAGCAAATGTCACTCTAAATGTTTTCAAGTTATTCACAACGTCAACGTCAACATCAACGTCATAGGGGCTTGTGACATAGGATCATACTGTCACACCTTGTACATATTTTCTCATAACTAACCAGGATCAAGATGGTTAATCATATCTATGGTCATTTAATATGACCTAGGATTACCTTTGGGCTTTTGATGATCAAACCAATTCGGGGGTGGCGCACTTATTTTGAGAGATAATAAATTTTTTTGGCTGCATTTTCCCGTCATTGAATTGCAATGTACCAGAGTGCCATCAGCGACAAACAAGGAGAAAGTGTTAAAGAGAATGGTCAAGTTAAAAGACCATGGCTATCTCCCACCTCCACCTCCAAAGAAACCAAGACCTTCCATTCCGATTGAGCATCTTTTAGAGCGTTTATGTGACTCTCGAGTTGTACCTATTTTTGAGCAAGTGGTTTCAAATGCGTTGATTTTACATATGGATCCAGTGCTCAAGAGACTCGAGGATCTTGAGGAGAAGGTACGCAAAAAAAGAGACCTCTATACAGTCTCAATCTACCTCGCGGACGCAGCTCACACAACCTCTACCTTAGAATCCTAGGTATGTGACTTGAAAGTTATAAATGAGAAACTAAATTCCTAGATAAATGATCCCTCAGATGTCCATAACAAGATCGAGCAGTATGGCAGGATGTAAAATCTACGTCTTAAAGAGATAAAAGACAGTCAGAGTCAAGATTCACCTGAGGACACTGATAAAACAATTCTGCATTTATGTGAAGACACGCTGGGGGTTCAATCCCGGGGTTCAGTTACAAATGTCTGACATTCAGCGTTATCATCGCGTTGGCACCACTGATTCCAGTAATCCAGGGATCATTGCAATGTTTGTCAGCTACAGGTTTCGCAGGCAAGTTCATAAATCCAGAACTATACTGAAAGGATCAGGGATCATCGTAAACGAAGACTCGACCAAGAAACAAATGTATAATATCACAGGTTTTCTACATGTAAACACACATGTATAGTGTCAAAGGTATTCTTCATATGTATGTCACAGGCATTTTTATTCATAAAAATGTTAGTAACTGCAAGCTGACTAATTTGCAGACTGCGTAAACCAGTCTACTATGTTTATTCTCACAGCATCAGAAGTTCACAGAATTTTTATGTTACTGTTATGCAACTGTAGAACCCATGCAAATTTGAGACAAACTATCATTGCTGTAAGATTTTCTGTCAATGTTCCGCTTATTACTCTGACAATAATGTTTGTTTTGATGGCATTGGGTTCATTTGCGGCCTGACAGTGGGCATTTGCACCCGACGCGAAAGCGGAGGGTGCAAATGGCCACTGGAGGACCGCAAATGGAATATCAAGGGCTGTACCATGATCCCAATAGCATAAAAACAAACACAATTACTATCATTAATCATTTGTAGTACTTTCAAAGTCAATTATCATTTAGTGGTTACCGCCGCTTTGTCATTTGCAGCCCGCAAAATGGGCGCAAATGTCATTTACAGCCCACAACGTCATCATTTATGCCCTTTGTTATGGTGTTAATGTGTAGGTGATGCCCTGAAAAGGAAAAATAATTTTAATTTACTGTCACTTTATCCCATGTGTGTGCTTGCACCACCTACAACAAAGGGCCCAAGGGCCAAATGCTCTGCTGGCATCGTGGCTATATTGCACCTTTTCATTTCAAAGCTGTGCGTCCTCAAGTGGCTTCTGAACACATTAAGCTTAATATAAAATTTGTCCACCAGATGGCACTTCGCTGCACATGTAATCATAGCTTATTTGTGCAACTCCTGTGATGAATATTGTTGCATATTCTAAGACAGCAATGAGTGAGTCGCTAACTTTATGTCCTCAATGACCTTGGGACAGAAGATCAAGGACACCCAGAATATGTAATACAAGAGGCCCACAGGCCTGGTGCTGTGCTGACATTTCCATTGAAGTCCAAGCTACACCCTGCCATTACAAAATCACCTCTTTCAACTTAATAGGCATGGTGACCTCATAAAAATAGGTCAAGGTCACTGATACATAGATTCTAGCTTCGGACAATATCTATATATTGGCAAGTCTAATTCAATTACTTTTCAAGATATGGAATTTCGTGTCGTAAAACACATTTTGGGCTCATAATTTCCATCAAATTATAGGTGGCACCACTAGTATCATTACCAACTTAGACTTTGACCTCCCCCACAATCCCACCAAATTAAGTGAAGATCTGCTGAAAATTGAAGATGCTAGAGTGTTCACAAGATTTTCATATTTTGACCCTTATATTGCATAGTATTGTAGATGGCACCACCAATATCGAAAAGAACCTAGATTTTTATACCCTCTATAAGTCTTAAATGTTATATTGGGCTAAGTTGAAAACTGTGGACAGTACTGCGGTCACAAGATTTTCACATTTTGATCTGTATATTACATAATACTATAGCTGGCGCCACCAACATTGATGTCAACAAAGATTTTTATCCGCTTTATGACTAACAAAGGTTACATGGGTCTATCTCAAGAATTGTGGGATGCAGAGCATTCATGAGATGACCCCAATATTCAAACTGGCCATTTGACCTTGACCTTCACCTCAGATTAGAAATTGTTATGTTCAAAATATGCGCCCAACATCCAGCTTTCCATATATAGTCTGTTTGTTTAAATCGGGTAAAAACTTTTTGAGTTATTGACGAAAAACAATAAACTTGGACAAGCACCAAACTCCATAATTACTTGGTCACAGTGACCCAAAAAGCAGGTCACCAAGTACAGTTTTAAGTATTATGTAATCTGGTGCAATTTTGATCTAGAGGCTCAATTCTCTTTGCCGTTGATGTCCAAGCTACACCCGGCCATTACAAAATCAGCTTTTCAACTTTACAGGCATGGTGACCTCACACAAATAGGTCAAGGTCCCTGATATTACATAACATTCTATCTTTGGCCATCGTCTATATATCATATAGATTTGGCAAGTCTAATCCAATTACTTTTCAAAATATGGAATTTTACATCTCAAAACACATTTTGTCTCATAATTTCAGTCAAGGTATAGGTGGCGCCACTAGTATCATTACCAACTTAGACTTTGACCTCCCCCACCATTCCGTCAAATTTGGTGAAGATCCACCAAAAAATTAAAGATGCTGGAGTGTTCACAAGATTTTCACATTTTGACCCCTGTATTACATAATAATGTAGGTGGCGCCACCAATATCAAACTCGGTCTAGATTTTCATACACCCTATAAGTCTTGAAAGTTATATTGAGCGAACTTGAAAACTGTGGGTGGTATTGTGCTAATGAGCAATAGTTTAGGGACGTCTCCTTTGAAACGTAAAAGCTTCATACACTATTCAAGTTTTCCGACACTGGTATAGACAGGTGAACAGTAATACAATTTTTAGCACCATAAAGTTGACTAGATGTGTGATGAGGTAAAGTGTACTAAGGTATAAGCTAGAAGCCACCTCCTCCACTATACTGGATGAAGATTGAAAAGAAAGAAATCCTGCAAAAAGTGAGTATGATCATGGTTTTCCGACTTAAGACGGACTAGAGAAAATTCCCTAGGTGGGTTAAGTATACTTTACCCCGGGTACTTTCCCTCTTACCACTCTAAACACTTTGAGAATTACACTTTGTCATTTCAAGCTCCATCTTGACATAGTTTGACTAATGTTCTTGAGTTAGTATTGTATTTATTAGGTATTTGGTCATATCTCTGGAAACATTTCAACAGAGTTTTGTGTTGTTGTTGTTTTTTATAACCTTTGCGTTGTAGTTTTTGCAACAAAGTTCTGATGCCAAAAAGTGTGGTGTTTCTAGCAATACGTATCACTTGTCCGATACAAACTCCATATGCTTGTTTCTCTGGAATGTTTGCTGTCAGATCAGGGTATGAGATAATATCAAATTTGAACTCGTCTCTCTTGTCAAATATTTTTGTTACATACTGGTTGTTCTTTATTTCTATATCCAGATAAAGTAAAGTGGCTTTTGTATCACTTTCATTTTCCAGATTTAATGTTAATTCTTTGGGATAATGTTTTACTATTTTCCCTTTATTTCATCTCCATTGTTTAAAGCACACAGGTCATCTATAAATCTTCTTGTGTGAGAATATGATCTTCTTGTAGCTGTAAAATTTGTTTTTGTCAATTCTTCCATCCATTTTGATTCATAATAATGTAAATAAAGGTTGGCAATATATGGGGCTGGATCTGCTCCCATTGGTATGCCTACTATTTGTTGATAGACTCTGGTTCCAAAGGAAAACTATGCATTGGCGATTGTGTATTCTATCATTTGAGCACACTCTTGCTTTGTGTAAGATATTCTTTTGTTCTCACCTTTATCAAATTTAGCCTCAGCACCAGATATTTTAATATATTGACATGTACAACCTTTGAACGCTTTATCCAACATTGAAATGAACACGTTGTTTAAGTCTGTCAAGTTGATCTTTGTATACAATGTTGAGAAATCAAAGGTATGAATTGATTTGGCACCATTCTTATTGTTGATTTTGTCAATGTCTAGTAGAATATCACTTGTGCTATCTGTAATCCACATTCTATACACTCCCATGTACATTTTCACTTTTTTGCAGTAGTTAGTATGTGAATTTTTGACATGTCTGAGAACTTTAGTGTGTCTTTTGGAAACTTGTTTTGAAACACATTTCTTTGCTGCAATGATGAATCTGCATTTAACAGGGTTTTTATGCATTTTGACAATTGCACATATAATTGGTAATTTCTTGTCCTCATTTGAGAGAATGCATTTCAACTCCTTGTTTTTATCCATTTGGTCCTTCATAACAGTATCAGAGGTTCCTGCCTGTTGATAACTTTCATTATTTAATTCACTCAGTATTGTATTAATGTAGTATGGTTTACAAGTTAGTGCAATGTTATTACTAGCTTTGTCAACAGGTGTGATGACAAACTTGTCATGCTAGTCTTGCAATTCCCGACTACAATGTGAATCTTGCAGCACTTGTTTAATCTGTCTCCACTGTTGAAGAGGTCCTTTTCTCGGATATTTAATTCTCTCACCCACTTTCTCCATTATCTTAACTTTCCATTCATCAAATGCCTTGTTACAGATTCCTTTCTCATTACTATGTTTCTTAATTAAACTGTTGAGTCCTCTTTCAATCTCCTTTCTTGCGTTTGGTGTTGTCTTTATAGTTTGGTCCTCTTTGAAACAAATGTCTCAATTTTTTGTTTTGAATGATACTTAAATCACCCTTGATTACATGTTTGTGGTCTTTATCCATATACTTCTTGAAATTAATGTCACATTCACAAGTTTGACAATTCATATTCCAGCTGTCTAAGTCCACTTCATCCATTATTCGATTGTAATGGAAGACCTGATGAATACAAGAAGTGTATTTATAAGCAACTGTGACATCCTCAATATAGTTGCTGACTGAATTTTCAGCTGCCTCACGTCTAAGAATATTTTTGTAGATTTAAGTACTTGATAGCTGGATTTTCATAGTGTATTATCACAGGATTCAAGTGTTTCTTTTTCTTCTTACTTTTCCACCTTTTTGTTCCTTCTTAAAGCTTCAATTTATGCTGTATTGTGTCTTGTACTAAACTGACAATCCTATCTGTTAACTTGCTGTCATTTGTTACTTCATGATCCAGAAGTAACTGTTTGAGATCTTTTTTCTTCATTTGCATTAAAGTTTTATTGATGTAGTATGTAGTTTCTTTGATTGCAGTTTCTTGGAGTACATTGAATCCATATTGAGCTGTAAGAGATTCTTTATGTGTTCTGTGTTTCCTCTTTATGTTTGTTCTTCTTTTTCCTTCTTCTGTTGAGTATGTCAGATACATTGTCATTCTCTGTTCTTTGATCTATGTTCTTATCACATCGATTATTCAACCCATAGGGAAAAACTGTTTGGAGTTCTTTAATCCAAAATGTTTCTCTGTTCCTTCGCAATCCTGCTGTTTCCTTATTCATCTTTCCATTTGAGTATTTTCCTGGTTGTTTTATAGTTTCAATATTTTGGACTTCAAATGTTTTGTTCTTGCAAAGTCCACCAGTGATGTGATCCACCAGAATCGTAGAATTGGATCCTTCTCCTGAAAACCAATGTAATATAGCTGTGTGATCCGCTTCCTCGTATTACATAGCTCATATGCAAATTAACCAGGTGTTGTTAGGGTACCAGGAAACAATCATGCTGTCAACATGAATAAAGCACGGTTTGAAATCACATTTTTGTACATTTATTTTACTGGAAAACATTGGACAAATACAAACCATAGCTCGTGTAAATGCATACTTTTCTGTTTTTCCTAAAATTCTTTTTCTTTCTTTCTTTACGTCTGGGTGCCAATCCAGACATAATGTTTTTCCTCGCGTTCTTTCTTTCTTTCCATGGCACCCAAATTTATGCGGAGTTTTTGTCAGACACTACTATTCCCAAAACCACCAAACTTGCCATTGTGACTGACCTACCAATGAAATTTTGCCATTTGCATACCTGCCAACCCCCAAGTTTCCAAAATAGTAATATTTTTGTGAAAAATAGTAATCACTGAAATGTTTATATTAACTATTAAAGAAAACTTGTTCTTAAAAATCTTAATATTTTACTATTTTTATCAAATGTTACATCATTTTGAGAAAAGTTGGCCTCAAAAATAGTAATGATTACTCCTAAATAGGAACTCTTTTCCACAACCATTCACCCAATTGCTTTGATATTACATCAGAACGCTCCTAAGGACTCCTAGTTTTTAATTTGTTCACCAGGTGGTGCTGCAATTTTTTTCACATTTGAAAAAAAATTTGTGTGTTTTTGTTACTTGTCACTTCTTCTCCAGAACTGTGTCTCAGATTAAGTTGAAATGTGGTGGATATGTTCCTTGTGAAAGGGTCAAGCAAAGATGTTCACTAAGTAGCACTGCTATGGATTCTCAATTTTTAACATTTTTTTTTTTTTTCAATTTGGGTACTTATCGGTAAATGCACCTTTTCTATTGCGTACTCATCAATGGGCATTCTAATGGTAATTCACGTTTTGGACTTCTCTGAAGAAACTGTCCGTCAGATTTACTTCAAAGTTGGTGGCAACGTACCTTGGATGGGTCTATGCCAAGTTTGTTCAAATGGTCACGCACCAGTGATTTTTGGACTTTTTATGAATTTTTTCAAAAAACTTTAAAAGTTTTAATACGAAAGTTTAACATGGGAATTTCTTGCAATGGTTAGAACTCAAATAATGTTGGCCAGATTTGTGCCAAACTTGGTAGGGATGTACATTTTATATGGGTCTATTGATTTGTGCAAATGGTCATGCTCCAGTGATGTTTGAACTTTGACCTCATTATCAAGGTCACAGGACAGCTGACATGAAATTTACTAATCATTTGAGAACTTGAGATCTGTTTTGAGATAGCACCTTGATGTTGCACGTTAATGTTTCTCTATGAAGGTCATGCTTAGACAGTTCATCAGTGACCTTGACCTCATTTCTGGGGTCACAGTGCAACAGACATGAATTTTACTCTTCACTATAATGTGAGAACTACTTGGACTGGGACTTTGATGTTGAACGTTAGTGTTCTTCAATAAAGGTCAGACTTATTCAGTAAGTGGGCGACCTTGATCCTATCCAAAGTTCACAGAGCTGCAAGTGTGATGAATGTCTAGGTCAGCTGAGCATGGGCTGTTCACACAGCCCTCTCGTTTAATATTAGGAGAATTTGTTAATTTAAAATTAATTATTTTGATTGGATTAGTACACTTTTTACAAGGATATTTCACTCTGATCGGCGAGTTTAGAGAATGGCATATTGATTGAGGAGTGAATGAATGAATGTACAATTCTGTCTAAGTGATCTTGAATATCTTCAAAACTATAATAGATATAGATGTCATTCCAACTTCTACTAGGGGGTTATTGACCATTGCACATGTAATGACTCTACAACAAAAGTTGTAGCAATTTAAATTATGCTAATTAGCAGTATTCGAAATTTTCAATCCTGAATATCTTCAAAATATAATAGATAGAGATGTCATTCCAACTTCTACTAGGAGGTTATTGACCATTGCAGACCTAATAAATTAAAACAAAAGTTGTAGCAATTTAAATTATGTTAAGTAGCACCATTTGGAATTTCAAATCTTGAATAACTCCAAAGCTATAATTGATAGCAATGCCATTCTAACTTCTACTCATATGTTATGGACTTCGTTTCTCAGGATAGATTAAAAATGTTCATAAAAGATGGAGATATAACAGGCACAGGCAGCTATCTGGAGAAGCTTTGGACTTGATTCATTGGGGCCAATGCTTTTGAAGTGTCAAAGCTTAAGAGTTTTAAAAACTTCACTTTCAGTTATCGAGTCAAGAGCAGGAGACAGAGAATCTGCTCAAAACTTATTGCTATGTTCCTGTTCTGCAATTTTTTAAATGTTGTTGACAATAATTGGAAAGTTGGCAGAAACAGGTCCATGTGCCATTTTCAAAGTTTTGACCTTTTGTTTCTTCATACTTACATTTAACCGGACATTTAAGGTAGCACAGTTGTCAGTTGTGCCACCGTTGATCCCATGGTCTAACTTGAATCTTTTTATTTGGAATGCAGTTACCAGCTACTTTTAGAAAATTTTCCGGCCACACATCACAAAATAAATCAATTATATTATTTGATATGAAATAGGAGTTGCAGTTAATCCCTGCTGGTTGTTTATGCTTGAGCTGACTTTAACGCTTTCAGAAGTTATCTGCCAGATAATTTCAAATTTGTTAAAGTCAGCTCTAGCATATTCCCAAATGCTGGTTCCTTTTTTTGCCGAAATAGTAAATTTGCACTGACAACACAATGGTGGCAGTTGGAATTCATCAGTAATCATTGCATATCTGGGAAAAACTGAGGACAGATTCACAAAACACGGTGAGTGTCTTTCTCTTCTGTGTGGCCAAGTGAACTTTAATGACAAAATTTAATAAATACTATACATCCAATGATAATAAAATTGTTTATTGAATTCCTCAGAAAAAAATATATATACTATATTTATATTTTACAATGGCAACAGAGTTTCCATAATCAATTTAGGGAAATGTTGACCTCATTTTAATACCAATCAACATGTATCTTGCAGCTTCTGTGATCTTGTTCCTTTACCACAGACAACACTTCATTAGCATATAGCTCAGCACTTCGCACACTGCTCATGATTGGTAGCACATTATCTACCATCACTGTTGCTCCATTAAAGATTTCAGCTCAGTATGAATATCAAAGAGACATCTGCCAGGTCATGCCAGAGTATGCACATTCATAAATATGTGATCCACATGTAGGGCTCTCTGATCAGTTTTGAACAAAAGATTACCATAGTTGATGGTGTGTGTGTGTGTGAACCCTGAATACACAGCCCAGAAAGGTGAACACTGTGTGGGGCAAAATGTGTGTACTTCCATTGGAGTACATGCATAGATAAAATATGGTCATTGCAGGACAGTTGCTTTCTCACCAAAATCTCTGCCCTGTTGCTTGGCAACCGTGATAATCAGCCATCATGATACAGGCACATTGATGGAAACCCAACAGAGAGACCAACTCTTATGGGAAAAAAGAAGTACTCAGTTATTCAAAAAACATGCGGCGTCTTTTTCCTACATCAAGTTCAGTGCATGTTTGAAAAACATGACTGTGACTTTTTAAAAATTTAATTTTGTCAACATTGCTAGTTTGGCAAGAGGAACAGATTTTACAATGTTTGATAGAGCGATCTGCAGGACATACAGGTACAGCCTTGTTTAGCTATACAGACCACAGCAGTGGCAGCTAATATGAATGTCCCATATATACTTTTGCATTGTAGACACTAATGCAGAAATGTGCACTTTAGCCACAACCACCAGTCTAAGCAACTTTTATATACTCTTGGTGCATTCACTACGATAAATATTGCCCAGAAGATCTGAAAAGGTTGGCTGTTTTCTTTACCAAGAGTTTTACCATCTGAGCGCCCCCCCCCCCCCCCCAAAAAAAAATGGAACAGTTTGGCTCTTGAGCTAATGTATCCTCTCTTGAAGTCCACAGAGTTAAACTCTTAGGCTGCAATCATAATAGAAATACACAACTGTAGCCCAGGAAAGCAGCCAGGCAGCCTGTATGTGATGGACAGCCTGTATGTGATGGACAGCCTGTATGTGACGGACAGCCTGTCTGTGATGGACAGCCAGCTGAATTGTTGTTGTACGGTTGCTTTTTATGGTAAAAAACAAAATGGTTACCCAACTTTGGTACTCTACTGCTGCAAACTCAAAGTCACAGAAAATATGATCACACATATTCATCAATTCTGTCTACTGAGGTGTCAGTCTCAATTTTAAGTTGTTTTCTGGTAAAGTGAATGAAAGACTGTAAACCACACAAATTGTCTGTGTTGAACTTTTAAGTATGATAGATGCTTCAATCACACTCTCAGGATAACCCCTTCCCCTTCCAAACTACTCAGCATTGTGTCAAAAACAATCTCTCTCTCTCTCTCTCTCTCTCTCTCTCTCTCCCATAAAACAATCCCTTGGACCTGCATAGTGTTACCATGTACACAATTGCAAAAATTTCTGTTCAAGCTTGAATGTTACATCTCTTAAACTAATATATCACATAGTCTTGATTTTTGTTTGTCCCCAAGTCGTAAGTAATGTATAAACAATGAGAAACATTTGTACAAAGACTCAAATATAACAAACAAACAAACAAAACACTGTGATATTCTCTTACAGCATTAAATGCTTGCAAATAAGTTGCGATTTTTAGTCTCCCAAGCATATCAAACCTTACACAGGTGTACAGATTACTTGCAGCAATAATTTCGCTGCATCTCCAATGTACATTTATATGAAGAGTGCCATCACATGCCTTTTAACCCTCTGGCACCCACTCAACAGCATTCTGTGACACACTGTGGTTACGGAGCAAACAATATCCATGGAGGATAGCTACAGACTCCTCATATATTACCCTTGATGCTCCCCCCCCCAAAAAAAAGAAAAGGGCTGTGTGAACAGCCCATGCTCAGCTAACCCAGAGATTCATCACACTTGTTGGTCTGTTAATTTGGGAAAGGACAGCATAGGTAGACACTTATCAAAGGTACATCCCTACCAAGATATACATAGTAATCAATAGGAAAGGTGCATTTACTAATAGGTACACAAATTGTGAAAAAAAAAAAATCATTAAAAAGCAAAAAATCCACAGCAGTGCCACCTGGTGAACAACTTCATTTCCCCTTTACACAAAGAACACATCCGCACAGTTTCAGCTTAATCTGAGTGACCGTTCTGGAGAAGAAGTTGAAAATGGCGAAAACACACAAAAACATCATTAAAAATAGAAAAAAATTGCAGCGCCACTTGGTGAACAAATTAAGAACTAGGAGTCCCCAGGAGTGTGATATCAAAGCAATTGGGTGGGTGGTTTTGGAAAAGAAGATTTTTTTAAATTTGTCCAAACCCCCCCCCCCCCCCAAATTCATAGAACAAACTTGCTAGAGACCCACCCATGGTACATTGCTACCAAGTTTAAAGTCAATGTGGATGACGGTTTGTTTGGAGTAGTTGAAAATGTGAATTAGCATGAGAATGCCCACTGACTTACATAGTAATAAATAGGAAAGGTGCATTGACCAATAAGTACCCGAACTGAAAAAAACATTAAAAATCAGGAATCCACAGCAGTGAACAACCTTGACCATTCCACAAGGAACATATCCACCAAGTTTCAGCCTCATCTCAGATATAGTTCTGGCGAATTTTTAAAGGGAAGAAGCAACATGTCTTTGTCTGGCTCCCGACCGGTTCGTCATATTTTCATCCCAATAAAGAGATTATTGCCTTAAATTAAAAAAAAAAAAAAAATAGGAAAAGGCACACAGTCACTGAAGGCGACGACTTATTTTGTGCGAAAATACGAACCAGTGTGGTTCAAACTGCAGGGTTCAGGGTGCTGACTACAGCAGGCCCGCAGTCTGACCACTTTTCTTGCCGGCCGTGCTACACTGATAATGTCAAGGTCAAGGACAGGTGTCTACAACATGGACTTGCAACATTAGCATTGGCAACGTTTAATAGCATAAGTAGAGCACACTTTAAAAAATGTGCAAGCATCACATGGAATGCAATGTACCAAAAGGGGTTTGCCCAACGATGCTGATGTTGCAAGTCCTGGTGGCAATCAGCTTCAGAAAGTGTCATCACCATGGGCATCAAAGTTACGTGCCAGGTGAGTGGTCATTTGGTTTATTGGACAGCCCAACCAAGCCATTTTGTAGCCACCTGTCCTTGACCTTCACATTCTCAGCTTTGCACGGCCGGCATGAAAAGTGGTTGGACAGCGCGTGCCCTCTGTAGTCAGCACCTTGAACCCTGCAGTTTGAACCAGACCGGTTCGTATTTTCGCGGAGAATAAGTCATCGCCTTTGACGACTCTGTGCCTTTTTCCCCTTTTTTAAACATTTATTGCAATAACCTCTTTGTTGGGGCACAATATGATGAAGCAGTCAGGAGCCAGATTATGCATGTCTATGTAGTGGCACTTGGCTTCTATACGTCCAAGTGCCTGGCATGCGTAGGAAATTTTACTTACTGAATGAACCTCACAAGCCCAACACTTAGTTACAATATTAAAGCTGAATTGACAGGGGGTAAATTAGAGGAAATTTAGCATTATTTCAGAATATTTCAAATCCAAAAATGGGGGGGGGGGGGAGCATTACGAGGGTAAGAATTCTTTGAAGAGGTAATAAGGTATTCTCCGCCCATTGACAACAATGACTAGTTTTACACTTGTCAGTCTTTGGTTCTGTGAGGAGAACAGTCATTGTATAACACAACTCTGTTGTCAGAGTAACTTGGGTTGATATTGTGATGTAGTCATAAGCCTGCAGCATGTATTCAAGGAAAGTATTCTCCCCATGTCTCAGGATCACTGTGATGAAAATATTTGGCATAGGTTAGGCAATTGATCCGTCTTCAATTGACTCTAGATCACAATGAAAATTTAACCCATGCATTACATATTTGATGACCATGTCTACGTGCCAGCTGTCCATAGTGTTCGTATAGGTTTATAAAGCTGGTGCTCCTCGCAACTTAATGGGAGTGGCTGTTTTTGTGAAGAGGGATTTGCATCTGACCCTGGCTTACTTGTCCAATCTTCTTCAAAACAAATTATAAAGTAGACAATCACGAAATTGACATTTTGGTCCTGCTTTTCTGTTCCTACAGCTGGCTCTGCTGCTGCCATCTGAGGTGTTCACCATCGACCAATGCTCACCGGGCACCATCACTGAAACCAATGCCTACACAGCTTTTTCTCCAGCATAAATTCCTTCCATTTCCACTATGCTGTATATGGAATATTTTGAAAAATAGCTGTTTTTGCACAGACTCTACGGTACAGAAATATATGGATGCTTGATGGCATTGGTTTCTCATGACACACAGGCATTGGCTCTCCTGTAATGCACATCTAAATTGTATTTATCTGAATTTCTTGACCATTCAAGCGAACAGCAAGTATTAAAGTGACCCTGTTATTGGGTGTACATTATAAAAAACACATTTAGTACATTAGTAAATTGTTCACATTGCTGCAAATAATGAGATGTCTGGCTCACCAATAGAATCTACACTTGACTCCCAGCATTGTTATTCATTTAGTTAAAACTCGCAAATAAAACCTCACCGGTCATACATTGTACTGGTCTTCATTTACAGATTTTATTTACTCTTTCACTCTTGTTCATCCAAATTGCCATAACAATTCCAGATTATATTTTCTGATCTAAAGACCTCTTATTCAAGTGCCAGCAAAACCTGTGGTCTCTCACACACACAAAGGTGGACAGCTTTCCTGACATCTATGGAGTCGAATATCAGAAAAACTGTGAACTCAGTCTCCCATTTAGCACTGAAAGACCTCAATCTGAAACTGTCCATCATCACTATTATTATTATCATTATATATTTACATTTCAATGAAATTGTAAGAAGTTTTGTAGCAGTCTTGCTGTGTGATGTGTACATTCTACAGGTGCTCCACGGACAACGTCCCATTGTTCACTTGGTAAAAACTGCTTTACACACTTTGATGGGTCATAAAATTTACATTTTTCAGACAATTAAAGAAAAATGTTGAACAGAACATGCTTGTTGCCTATAGGTCTCAAGAATTAAATAACTTGATGGGGGTTCCCTGCAAAAGTGAATACCCCAAAGAAAAATAAATCCCAGAACTTCTTTTGTGCAGGAACTCTCTCTAGGTAACTGTAACGTCTATCAGAGATTTGTTCATTACCCTTCCAGACCAAAAACCTACTTACTTTACAAGATTTGTGTTGCACACACAACTAGAATCTCTGTTTTGAGCACTTACTTTTCAGTATGATTTACTTTTCATCAGTAATGTAAACATCGCTCTGTCAGCAAGTATAATGACTCAACAGATCCAATTAAAATGGCCAGTAGAATGAGTCCTCAGGACCAACACAAAACACATCTGACCGTTAACAGTTTGCCGCATGTGTTTTAATGTAAGTGAGACTTGGGACCACATCAATACAGCTAGTGATGAGTTCCCATGACCACAATTGACCGGAGATTTCCCATGGCCTACCTCAAGGTTGTATGATTGTACACTTACATTGTATTTGTAATTTTCCATTGACGTCAAACACAAAAGAATCTCTGCATGCAGGAGGACAACCAAGAGGTAATTTAAAAGTATTTACATGATGGGTTTCCATTAAATCATGTTTCCTGAGAGCCACCAAATGGGGTAGTGTTTGAACCTGTTTCATGATTTTAATTCTTTTGAATTAATAGTGGATTATAATTCTGACTAGACGATCCATAGGATCGACGTCCCCTGCCACATCATGTGTTGTCAAGATACAGTATAAAAGACACAAGCCAAAATAAGAGACAAATGGCTGTTCATATGAAAGCAGTATGGTAAAAATTATATTAAAAAAAATTACAGTAGAATTTCCAGTTAAGACCACCTTCTTAAAATATTTTAATATATGAGGAGGTTTAATGTCCACTTGTTTAACTGGGCAAGAAGGCAGTGCATTTCTACAGAGGCATCAGTGCATCATGTTGTCCAGCACCACAACGTGGACGCCGGTCATTATTTTCAAAGCATGTATAACACAAAGCATGTATTGCACAATATAAATCCCATAACTAACATTAAGAAAATGAAAGAATTCAAGACTTGAACAAACTAGAGGGCTGCATGAACAGCCCGTGCTCAGCTGACCTAAGCTTGTCCCAAAAGGTTGCAACTGAATAGACCTGTGTTGTGGTTTAGCCGAGTGAATATGACATTTGGAAGTATTTCTAAGACAGCCGACTGAACCTCCTAAAAGCTCAGCCTGAATAGCAAGTCAGCTGAACTAAAAATTGCAGTGCCACCTGGTAAAAAATTAGAACTAAGAGACCCTGGGAGTGCTCCTGTGTGATATAAAAGCAATTTCAGAGAAGATATATCAAGATTTGTCCCAAAAAAGAACCTAAAAAATTCATTAAAAAAATCCAAAAATCATTGGAGCATGACCATTTGAACAAACTTTGTAGAGACCCACCAACGTACATTGCTACCACATTTGAAGTCAGTCTGACTGACAGTTTTGGAGAAGAAATCGAAAACGTAACTGTGAACGGATGGACGGATGTTGGACGACTCAGCCTCCTCAAAGTTCAGCTTGACTAGTAAGTCAGCTGAGCTAAAAATGAACTAAAAAAAAGATATAAAAAATCCAAAAATCACTGCAGTATGACCATTTGAACAAACCTGGTGGAGACCCACCCACCCTATATCCCCACCAAGTTTGAAGAAGATCCAGCCACCAGAGAAGTCAAGAAGGTCACCTACCTTTACAAGCCCCATTGCCTTAACTAGTAATCAACAGGAATGTGAACATTAACCGATAAGAATCCAAACTAAAAAGTTCGTAAAAAATCAGGCATCCACATTCATGCCATCTTCTGTACAGCTTTCTTTGACCCTTCACAAGGAACATTTCCACCAACTTTCAGCATAATCTGAATGCTGGTTTTGGAGCACATATTGAAAATAGCAAACAGACACAAGAATTCATAAAAAATAGACAAAAATCGCGGCGCCACCTTTTACAATGTAAACAGCCCTTTGAACAAAGCAAGGTCTTGGGGTCCCCAGAAGTGTCCCCGTGCAATTTTCAAAGCAATTCGCCCAACAGTTTTGGAGCAGATTTTTTTTACAATTTTGACCAAAAAAAGCATTAAAAATTCAAAAATTGCTGGAGCATGACAATTTGAACAAACTTGGCAGAGAGCTACTCAAGCTACATTCCCACCAAGTTTGAAATGCATATGCCCAGCAGTTTTGGAGCAGTCAAAACAGCCCGCACAGACCGGATGGGAGGGACAGAAAGACTGGACAGACAAACGGACCATAGCCCCCATCCTTACTGTTCCTATGCACCCCTATACCACCTTCTGTGACCAAGGACAATTACAGCCTGAATTGTCAGCTGTTAAAGTGCACTTTATTTTCTTAATAAACTGAAATCACAACCCCACCTACCCCCAGAGGCCCTCATCCAACCACAAAAAAAAAGCAACTGCTTGATTAAGTGACATAAAGATTAAAAAGATTCCGATCCATGGAAATGTAAAGCAATACCTTTGATAACTGACCTTTCTGGGGGACCCAGTGAAAATGTTTGGACATCCAAGGCGTTTATAAATAAGAGAGTGTGGGTCTGGCCAGAATATGGTGTCCATATGCAAGTACAAAAGCTTGCGTTTTAATGGTAAAGACAGTACAGAAACTAAACCCTTCAGCAAACAAAAGAAACAACCCCATAAGGCCAGCATTGTATCTTGCAGCAGGATGCTATGCTCATTGGTCAGTCTTACCCTCAGCAAGAATTTAGACCTGGTACAGTCCAATTATAATACTGCAAGTTGAATACCATGAAATCAGGCCCTTTTGTCATAATCATATAAAAATGGGAATTAAAATACTCCCCAACTTCTGACTATTCCAAATCAGATCAAGAAATTACAACCTCACTGCTTCATTACAACATTCTCCCCGCAGTACCAATTGCCTAACTTACAACAGAGGCCAATTCAAACCCAAAAATATGAAATAAAATGTCAAATAATGATATACACACCATGATTTCTGAATGTCTTATGTGGGATTATAAAGCAACCTGCAGATATTGAGTAACAGTCCAGAATCTATGTACAAATATATGTATATATATATTTTTTTTTCTTCAAAAATGAAATAAATCACACGCAAGACCCTGGAAGGATGATACAGTGAGAGCCTGGAGCCTCTTCACTCTAGATCTGTTCATGTACAAAGGTATCAGCCACTTATCCTGCTGGACTCTTCCATGACCAATTGGAACACGCTGATGTTCTTTGACTTGACATGCCAGATTCTTATTCCTTGTACACGGACCTTTCATTCCAGTACCAGCTGTGACTGGTGCAGGTCCACAGCTGTCCTCAGTCAGCTTTGGATACAAAGTGCAGCAAGGAAAGCTGTTGGCTCAGTCCCAGCCTGGCACTGAAAGAGTTGAGTCTCTGCTTTTTTACAAGAGTTTGTCTGGATCAAAAAAGTGACAATGTAAGAGGAGGCTGTATAAGGATGTCAGCGACTGGCACCAACACACAGCCCCTTGCCCACAGCTTGCTGCTGCACCAGCTAGGACTGACGTGCCGATAACTCAGCCACATAATTGTCCTCCTCCACCTCTGAAGGCACATCTTTGGGTCGCCGTATATACTCCGCTGACTTGTTGCCCTTTACTACATCCTCGGTGATTATCACGTCGACAATGTCTGTGCCAGGCACGTCAAACATGGGCTCCAGTAGGATGTTTTCCTGCAAGAGAACAGCATTGATCAAAATCTGGGAAAGTTCGGCACTAAGCACCCAATGCATGCCAAGGAAAGCTGCTGACCTGAGTAATGTGATCTGGATAGGTCTGATGTATGATTCTCAGTCAAACTGTTCTTCATTACTGTTGAAATCAGCTGAAAACACTAAACCAGACAACATATGACCACCAGCTGGTTTTGACCGGCTTAAGGGGGAAAGGGCATGAACTTACTGCAAGCAGTCTGTTCATGCCAAGCTAAGAGTACACACTCATACAACTCATATGATCCTGTACATTAACAAATGATCCTATAGACATGGACACTGTTGTAACACTGCAGTAATTGTATGCCGACAGTGCTATCAGGCAAGGCCACCTTGCCACATACTTTAGTGTGTCCCTCAGAGTTTGTAATTCCTGTAAAGCTTTCCTCAATATTTAGATGCCATCTCACGATGGAGTCCTCTTGGCAAAAGTAGTGGTTTTAAATGGAATCTACAAACTGAACCCTGCATCAAAATGCAGCTTATCCCCCCCCCCCCCCCCCCCCCCCGCAAGTGTCCTTATATGAGGACCTTTATTATTCCCAACATCGACTGAAATGAAAATTGACCAAGAAAAAAACTAGACAATTGCAATAATGAGGAATGATCTGATGATGTGAATCGATACATATTTTGCAATTTAACTTTAAATGCATTTGTATTAAAAGACAGCAAGTTTTATTGTGAAGCACTGAGGCAGTGAGGACAAAAGTTTTGTATACATTAAAAACAAATTGCAGGGGCCACCCTACTGTGTTTGACATCAAACAAACCTGGAGCTCCTCACAGAGACTTTCTCAATTTGCGTGATAACAGCCAGGAGTGAC
Source organism: Hermodice carunculata (assembly GCA_964020975.1). Lineage (NCBI taxonomy): Eukaryota > Metazoa > Annelida > Polychaeta > Eunicida > Amphinomidae > Hermodice > Hermodice carunculata. Next base: position 100,423,149 of record OZ026617.1, read on the forward strand.
AGCTTCTGTCTGGTAATTGCAAGGTTTGTCAGGCATGGTCAGCCAGGCCTGCTTCAAGAATAAATAGTTTACCCAAGTGGCCTCACTGGCATCTTATTCATGGATGCAACAGTCATATCTTTAACTGGCTATCCTTAACAGTTTCACTAAATGATTGATTTTCCAGTCAAATCCTTGTCCTACATATATATATATATATATATATATATATATATATATATATATATATATATATATATATATACACACACACACATATACATATATATATTTACATATATATACATACATGTATATATACATATATATATACATATACATATATATATATATATATATATATATATATATATATATATATATATATATATATATATATATATATATATATATATATATATATACATACATACATACATACATATAAGTGTGTGTCTATATATTCCATTGGGGTAACAAAATGGGAAGACCTTATAAGACTTGCTCACCATTATAGCCCGTAGTCCTCGAGCTCCTGTCTGACGCTCCATTGCCATCTTTGCAACTGCTTTGAGTGCCTCTGGAGTCACCTCCAAGTTGACCTAAAATATTTTGTACAAAAGTTGAAATACACAACAGAAAGACAAAGTTTCCCTTACTGGTTCTAGTAATACCTTTGGTTTTTAATTGTTTACTACCACTTCCCTTCATAGACGGGTGTAAATTTCAGTGATTCTCTAATGGCATAAATAAGCAACAACAGGATCATGATGATCCTGTGCTCAGCTGACATACATCTGCTTATTTCAAAAAAATTACCAAAAAATGTTTGCAAAAATTAATGCATTGTGACCATTTGAATAGCATATGTAGCGACCTATCAAAGGTACATTTCTACAAAGTGTGACATAAATATGGCAAAAATTATCTAAGTTGTTTCCATTACAAGAAATCTCCATGTTCAGGTTTCTTATAAATCTCTTTTATTTTGTACTTTTTCAAAAAATGAATGAAAATATGAACCGAGTCAACTTTTTGAGCAACTTTGTTTGACCCTTCTACACGGAACATATCCGACATGTTTAAGCTTAATCCAAGTGACAGTTCTGGAAAAGAAGTGGAAAATAACAAAAACACACAAAAAATCATAAAAAATGGGAAAAAAATTTGCAGCACCACCTGATGAACAAATTCTGAACTAATAGTCCCCGGGAGTGTCCCTGTGAGATGTCAAAGCAACTGGGTGAGGGGTTTCGGAGAAGATATTTTAAGATTTGCCCCATAAAAGAACAAAATGTGAATTAGCATTAGAATCTCCATTGACTTCCATAGTAATCAAAAGGAAAGCTGCATTGACCAACAAACGCATGAATTGAAAAAATCGTTAAAAAATCAGGAATCCACAGCAGTGCCATGTAGTGAACAACTCATTTGACCCTTCTACAAGGAACATATCAATGGAGCGTGACCATTTGAACAAACTTGGTAGAGACCCACTCAAGGCATATCCCCACCAAGTTTGAAGTCAATCTGGATGATGGTCTTGGAGATGAAGTCAAAAATGTGAATTAGCATTAGAATTTCCATTGACTTCCATAGTAATCAGTAGGAAAGCTGCATTGACCGACAAACACCTGAATTTAAAAAATCGACAAAAATCAGTCATCCACAGCAGTGCCACCTAGTGAACAAATCTCTTTGATCCTTGTACAAGGAACATATCCACCAAGTTTCAGCTTAATCTGAGTGACAGTTCTGGGGAAGAAGTCGAAAATAGCAAAAACACACAAAAAATCATAAAAAAATAGGAAAAAATCGCAGCGCCACCTGGTGAACAAATTAAGAACTAGGAGTCCCAGGGAGTGTCCCTGTGGGATATCAAAGCAATTGGGTTGGAGGTTTCGGAGAAGAAGACTTTTATAAAGGTTTGCCTAAAAATGAACAAAACAAGAGGGCTGTGTGAACAGCCCGTGCCTCAGCTGATCTTGACATTCATCACACTTGCAGCTCTATGAACTTGGGAAAGGATCAAGGACACCATGTTCTGAGTAAGTCTGACCTTTATAGAAGAACACCTACATGTGCAACATCAAAGTTCAAGTAATTCTCAAGTTATAATGAAGAGTAAACCTCATGTATGTTGCACTGTGACCCCACAAACGAGGTCAAGGTCATTCATGTACTGTCTCAGCATGACCTTCATACACAATAATTAACATGTGTAGCTAACTCAAAACAGATCTCAAGTTATCAAGTAAACAGTAAATATCGTGTCAGTTGTCCTGTGAATTAGCATTAGAATGCCCATTGACTTACATAGTAATCAATAGGAAAGCTACATTGAACGATAAGTACCCGAATTGAAAATCCTTAAAAATCAGGAATCAAAAGCAGTGCCACCTAGTAAACAACTGTTTGACCCTTCCACAACAATATATCCATCACATTTCAGCTTAATTTGAGGGATGGTTCTGAGAACAAGTGAAAAATAGCAAAACCATACAAAAAATTCATTAAAAAAATTGCAGCGCCACCTGGTGAACAAATTGGGAACTAGGTTTCCCCGGGAGTGTCTATGTACGATATCAAAGCAATTGGGTGAGCAGTTTCAGGAGAAGAATTTTGAAGGTTTTCCCCAAAAAAGAACATAAAAAATCATAAAAAATCCAAAAATCAATAGAGTGTGACCATTTGAACGCACTTGGTAGAGATCAACCTAAGGCACATTCCCACCCAGTTTGAAGTAAATCCGGTCAATATTATTAAAATTATGACCATTACAAGAAATTCCCATGTTAAGTTTTCCAATTAAAACTTTTGTAGAGATTTTTGAAAAAAAATCATAAAAAAATCCAAATTCATTGGAACATGACCATTGGAACAAACCTGGTAGACCCCCACCCAAGGTACATTGCCACCAAGTTTGAAGTTAATCTGGATGATGGATTTGGAGAAGAAGCCGAAAATGTAAATTAGCATTAGAATGCCCATTGACTTACATGGTAATCAATAGGAAAGGTGCATTTACCCCAAAGGAGCCGACTTGAAAAAATCATTAAAAATCAGGAATCCGCAGCATTCCCACACAGTGAACAACTTTGTTTGGCCCTTCTATTAGGAACAAATCCACCAAGTGTAAGCTTAATCTGAGTGACGGTTCTGGAGGAGAAGTCGAAAATATCTATAACACACAAAAATCAAAAAAAAAAAAAAAAAAAAAAAAAATGCAGTGCCACCTGGTGAACAAATTAACAACAAGGAGTCCCTAGATGTCTTCCTGTGTGATATCAAAGCATTTGGGTAAGCAGTTTCGGGGAAGGAGATTTTTTAAGATTTGTCAAAAAAAAACAAAAAAATTCATTAAAAATCCAAAAATCACTGGAGCATGAACATTTGAACAAAATTGGTAGAAACCCACCCAAGGTACATCCCCACCAAGTTTGAAGTTAATCTGGATGACAGTTTTGGAGAAGAAGTCGAAAATGTAAATAAGCATTAGAATGCCTATTGACTTCCATAGTAATCAATAGGAAAGCTGTATTGACCGATAAAGACCCGAATTGAAAAAATCGTTAAAGATCAGCAACCTGCAGCATTCCCACATAGTGAACAACTTTGTTTGACCCTGCTACAAGGAACATATCCACCATGTTTCAGCTAAATCTGAGTGATGGTTCTGGAGAAGAAGTCGAAAATAGCTGTAACACACAAAAATTCATAAAAAATTAGGAAAAAATTGCAGCGCCACCTGGTGAACAAATTAAGAACTATGTGTCCCAGGGAGTGTTCCTGTGTGATATCAAAGCAATTAGGTGAGTGGTTTCGGAGAAGAAGATTTTTTAAGATTTACCCAAAAAAGAACCAAAAAAAATCATTAAAAATCCAAAAATCACTGGACCGTGACCATTTGAACAAACTTGGTAGAGACCCACCCAAGGCACATCTCCACCAAGTTTGAAGTGAATCTGGCTTACAGTTTTTGAGAAGAAGTCGAAAATGTGAATTGTGGACGACGGACGGACGGATGGACGACGGACGACAGACCCTCAAAAAACCTCAGCTGACTGACAAGTCAGCTGAGGTAAAAATTCATTAAAAATCCAAAAATCACTGGAGCATGACCATTTGAACAAACTTAGTAGAGATCTACCCAATGTACATCCCCAGCAAGTTTGAGGTAAATCTAGATGACGGTTTTGGAGAAGAAGTTGAAAATGTAAATAAGCATTAGAATGCCTATTGACTTACATGGTAATCAATAGAAAGGTGCATTTACCAAAATGGAGCCAAATTGAAAAAATAGTTAAACATCAGGAATCCGCAGCATTCCCACATAATGAACGACATTGTTTGACCCTTCTACAAGGAACATATCCACCACGTTTAAGCTTAATCTGAGTGACAGTTCTGGCGAAGAAGTTGAGAATAGCTATAACACAAAAAAATCATAAAAAATTTTTAAAAAGTTTGCAGCACCACCTGGTGACAAAATTAAGAACTAGGAGTCCCTAAGTGTCTTCCTGTATGATATCAAAGCAATTGGGTAAGCGGTTTCGGAGAAGATTTTTTAACATTTGTCCAAAAAAAGAACAAAAAAATTCATTAACAAGAGGGCTGTGTGAACAGCCCGTGCCTCAGCTGATCTTGACATTCATCACACTTGCAGCTCTATGAACTTGGGAATGGATCAAGGACACCATGTTCTGAGTAAGTCTGACCTTTACAGAAGAACACGTACATGTACAACATCAAAGTTCAAGTAGTTCTCAAGTTATAATGAAGAGTAAAATTCATGTATGTTGCACTGTGACCCCACAAACGAGGTCAAGGTCATTCATGTACTGTCTCAGCATGACCTTCATACACAATAATTAACATGTGTAGCTAACTCAAAACAGATCTCAAGTTATCAAGTAAACAGTAAATTTTGTGTCAGTTGTCCTGTGAATTAGCATTAGAATGCCCATTGACTTACATAGTAATCAATAGGAAAGCTCCACTGACTGGTAAGTACCGTAATTGAAAATCCTAAAAAATCAGGAATCCAAAGCAGTGCCACCTACTAAACAACTGTTTGACCCTTCCACAACAACATATCCATCACATTTCAGCTTAATCTGAGGGACGGTTCTGAAAACAAGTGGAAAATAGCGAAACCATACAAAAAATTCATAAACAAATTGCAGCACCACCTGGTGAACAAATTGGGAACTAGGTTTCCCCGGGAGTGTCTATGTAGGATATCAAAGCAATTGGGCGAGCGGTTTCAGAGGAGAAGAATTTTGAAGGTTTGCCCCAAAAAAGAACAAATTCATAAAAAATCGAAAAATCAATAGAGCATGACCATTTGAACACACTTGGTAGAGATCTACCCACGGCACATCCCCACCAAGTTTCAAGTAAATCTGGTCAATATTATTAAAGTTATGGCCATTACAAGAAATTCCCATGTTAAACTTTCCGATTAAAACTTTTGTAGAGATTTTTGAAAAAAAATCATAAAAAAATCCAAATTCATTGGAACATGACCATTGGAACAAACCTGGTAGACACCCACCCAAGGTACATTGCCACCAAGTTTGAAGTAAATCTGGATGATGGTTTTGGAGAAGAAGTTGAAAATGTAAATTAGCATTGGAATGCCCATTGACTTACATGGTAATCAATAGGAAAGGTGCATTTACCCCAAAGGAGCCGAATTGAAAAATCATTAAAAATCAGGAATCCGCAGCATTCCCACATAGTGAACAACTTTGTTTGGTCCTTCCATAAGGAACATATCCACCACATGTAAGCTTAATCTGAGTGACGGTTCTGGAGAAGAAATCGAAAATAGCTATAACACACAAAAAATCATAAAAAATTAGAAAAAAACTGCAGCCCCACCTGGTGAACAAATTAACAACAAAGAGTCCCTAGATATCTTCCTGTGTGATATCAAAGCAATTGGGTAAGTGGTTTCGGAGAAGAAGATTTTTTAAGATTTGTCGAAAAAAAAGAACAAAAAAATTCATTAAAAATCCAAAAATCACTGGAGCATGAACATTTGAACAAAATTGGTAGAAATACACCAAAAGTACATTCCCACCAAGTTTGAAGTTAATCTGGATGACGGTTTTGGAGAAGAAGTCGAAAAATGTGAACTAGCATTAGAATGCTCATTGACTTCCATAGTAATCAATAGGAAAGCTGCATTGACCGACAAACACCTGAATTGAAAAAATCGTTAAAAATCAGGAATCCGCAGCATTCCCACATAGTGAACAACCTTGTTTGACCCTTCTACAAGGAACATATCCACCATGTTTCAGCTTAATCTGAGTGACGCTTCTGGAGAAGAAGTCGAAAATAGCTGTAACACACAAAAATTCATAAAAAATTAGGAAAAACTTGCAGCGCCACCTGGTGAACAAATTAAGAACTAGGAGTCCCAGGGAGTGTTACTGTGTGATATCAAAGCAATTGGGTAAGCGGTTTCGGAGAAGAAGATTTTTTAAGATTTACCCAAAAAAGAACAAAAAAATTCATTAAAAATCCAAAAATCACTGAACCGTGACCAATTGAACAAACTTGGTAGAGACCCACCCAAGGCACATCTCCACCAAGTTTAAAGTGAATCTGGCTGACGGTTTTGGAGAAGAAGTCGAAAATGTGAATTGTGGACGACGGACGGACGACGGACCCTCAAAAAACCTCAGCTGACTGACAAGTCAGCTGAGGTAAAAATCCAAAAATCACTGGAGCATGACCAATTGAATAAACCTGGTAGAAACCCATCCAAGGTACATTGCCACCAAGTTGGAAGTTAATCTGGATGACGGTTTTGGAAGAGAAGTCGAAAATGTGAATTAGCATTAGAATGTCCATTGAATTCCATAGTAATCAACAGGAAAGCTGCACTGACCTATAAGTACCCAAATTCAAAAAATTATTAAAAATCAGGAATCTGCAGCATTCCCACATAGCGAACAACTTTGTTTGACCCTTCTACAAGGAACATATCCACCATGTTTCAGCTTTATCTGAGTGACGGTTTTGGAGAAGTCGAGAATAGCTATAACACATATAAATTCATAAAAAATTAGAAAAAAAAATGCAGCGCCACCTGGTGAACAAATTCAGAACTAGGAGTCCCAGGGAGTGTTCCTGTGTGATATATAAGGAATTGGGTGAGCGGTTTCGGAGAAGATTTTTTAAGATTTCAATAAAAAATGAAAAAAATTCATAAAAAATCCCAAAATCATGGACCATGACCATATGATCAAACTTGGTAGAGACCCACCCAAGGCACATCCCCACCAAGTTTGAAGTGGATCTGGCAGACGCTTTTTGAGAAGAAGTTGAAAATGTGAATTGTGGACGGTCGGACAACGGACAACGGATGGCCTACCCTCCTAAAAGCTCAGCTGACTTATCTGCTGAGCTAAAAATAGAAAAATATTGCAGCGCCACCTGTTGAACAAATAAAGGTCTGGCGGTCCACAGAAGTGTCCCTTTGCAATTTCGGAGCAATTGACCAAGAGGTTTTGGAGAAGAAGATTTTTAAAGATTTGCCCCAAAAATAAACAAAAAAAATTCATCATAAATCCAAAATCACTGGACCGTGACCATTTGATCAAACTTGGTAGAAACCCACCCAAGGCACATCCCCACCAAGTTTGAAGTGGATCTGGCCAACGGTTTTTGAGAAGTAGAAAATGTGAATTGTGGACAGACGGACGACGGACGGACCCTCACAAAAGCTCAGCTGACTGACAAGTCAGCTGAGCAACTAAATCTGCTTGAAGATTCCAGGTTTCTTGTGTCTAGGTGTATAGAGGCATACAATATTGAATGTCATTGAGAAAAATGATATCAAGCTTGCAGACTATTTTTAAATCTTTTTCCCTGGAAACAAAAGTTCATCAGCCATATTTTAGCAACAGCATACAGTTGTTTCTCCTTTGCATCTGGTGGCCCCATTTCCAGATGTGCAGGATTAATGAGAGAGCAGTCACCTTGTCCATGTGGAAGAGAGCCTGGTACTGAGGTATGAGTGCATTGCGAGGGGTTGTCAAGATCTCCATCAGCATACTCTCTGTCAGGCTGTGGAATGGAACTACCACCGGCAAGCGACCAACAAACTCGGGGATCATTCCTGGAAACAAAAGAAGACATCAAATTATCATCTACCAGCTGCTGTAAATTCACCTAATTTCACTGGAATTTTAATTTTCATTATTCTGCTAATGCACAAAACCGTGAAAATAAAAACATAATGAAATAGCAGTTGTACATAAGAGGGAAAAGAGACAGGGGCATCTCACCCAGGGTGTTCAGGGCAGCACTCCAATACCACTGACCACTAAATATGGTCGTTTCCTGGCTTCCAGACCATTTGCAACCAGTTCTCTGACCACCAACAGTCATCTTCCAACCACTGGTGGTCTCAGAACTACCTTATGTAGTCCCTCTACATGTGACCCCCTGCTTCCCCCCAATAACGGCCCCCTGGACCACCGATGGCTCCCTGCCAACCACCAGCAATCACCCAGACTTACAACAGCACTCACGACCTTCCACACTGCCACAAGCTGTCCTTAAACACCCACAATGTCCTGATTCTACCATATGACCAATCAGACATCTCAGAACCCTACACAGCCTTATCACACCTCAGCGCCACTCGACCAAACCACCAATTGGAAGAAAGCCACACCAGGCACATTTATACAAGCGAACAAAGATCCAAAGGATCTATGTCCCCTGCCACAATATACAGAAGAAAGCTATACAGTGTATACAGCATGTCTGGATGCACAAAAACCGATATGTTCTTGGGCCCTGTGACCTTGAAAATAGGTCAAGGTCAAAAGCAATACATGGCACACATGCCCTTGGTATGATGAAACTCTGGTAGTATAAATTTCATTATTCTATCTCTAAGGGTTCCATAGATATGCTGCCAGACACACGAAAATGGAAATGTTCTTGGGCCAAAAACACTACACAGTGCACATGCCTGTGGTATGATGCATTTCTGGTATAAATTTCATTATTGTATCTCTTATGGTTCTGGAGATATGCTGCTGGCTGACAAACGTCTCTAGTATGTTACACTTAAGTAGAAAAACATGACCCATATTCATAAATTTCAAACCCAACAATGACAGCAAAGAGATTCCAGAGTTACCAAAGCATCGACATTCATCTTCCAATACTAATGTGAAGAAATAAATTTCACTCCTGACTTGAAACAGGCAGGCACCCATAATAGGCAACTGGTGGTTTTAAACCACTCCTCTCAACCTTTGAAATGTTCTTCATTTAATACAGATAATAGTGTTTCCAAAATGTATAGGCCCAACCACTCAAAATCCAAATTTATCACTTCTGCCAAAAATAAAAAGAGAAATGGTGGGATTATCACTTTTTTTTATTCTTCTGACTAGTTCATCAGCTGAGCTTACAGCAAAAGTAGAAAGTAGGGCTATATCCGTTTTGTGATATCTATGAATCTGGAACATTATGTAATTAATAAGTTGAATGATTGAATCACTGTTATAGAGTATCAAATGCAGAGAAGACTTCTACAGACACCGCCCCTATCCCTACTAACTCTATGTCCCCCTATGCCACCTTCGGTGGCAGGGAACAATAAAGGAGACACCAGTGACCATACACCCTATTTACAGGTCCCTGCCATATTTGGAACACTACTACCCTCTGGTGGCAAAAACCAGAATGAGGCTGGTGTGGAAACCAATCAATACACATTCACTTACATGTTAAATCTGCTTACTTTTCAAGCTCATATCTATCATTTAAGGGACCGTCTGTAAAGCTCAGCTTATAGAGTGTCATGGTATCTTATTCTACTCCTTTCTAAATTATTACCGTTAGCCCCCTAAAACCATACATTTCATTTTAGATATTAATCTATACTTTTATCAGGCGAAGAAAAAAATCATTATTTCCTGATCATTTGAAGTGATAGGTGACATATTACAAAGGGGTCCACTTCAGAGGTTTTCTGGGCCTACAAAGTATAATATTTAACATAAAATCTTCAAATTTGGTGTAATAAAACTCTGATGTAATGTCTAAGACCATTTCTCTTATTCCTTCTGCTTTTAAACAAAAAAAGTTTTTTTTTTAATTTATAAAGAGGCACTGTTTCAATTTTCCACTTTGCGTAATTCAACATCAAAAAGAGAAAAAAAACACAAAAAATAAAAATATCTACAAATGCTGCACACTGCTCCTCGGCATGAATGTATATATTTACTTCATAAAGTGTAATAAAATTAAGTCTGCACTTGAAAAAAATTACATGAACTTACACTAAAAAAAAAAAAAAATACATGAATGAACAAACTCAACACAGACCCACCCAATTACTAGTTTCTGTTGTCTGCATGGAAGACATATCTTTTGTTCCTCTCTTACTCTGCATCAGTTCATTGATTAGACATTAAATTTCCTACATGTATCCTGAAACCCTCTTCCTGACTTCATACATGTACTATATATGTATTTGTTATCTGGGAAAGACTGGTTACAATGCCCTACCCTGCATGTCTAAATCTCTGTACAAGAGTTTATATAAAATAAAAAACAAAAGCACAGCATGTACCCATTTACAGGGTAGAATCCCTTTTACAAGGATTATAAGGCAAACCACATACTGGCTTATGGGGTCACTCTCCACGAGACAGATCGATATAGGCCTATACTGCCTACTACTGTAAAGACACAAATTTTCCCCAGCGTTTAATTCCCTGAATCCATTAAAATAAAAAAAATTCCGGTTTTTATTTTCCCGAACAGCGAATCTAGTGAAAAAAAAAAAATGCACTGAAAGGGTAAAAACTATTAATCACATGAGACATGCATGCACTAATTTGACACAGTGGTCATTTTTTTTAGTGAAATAAAATATGGAATAATACATTTGTTTGGAATTGATCATATCTTTGTTCTAATTTATCTAGGAACCTTGTAATGAATTATCAATCATGCAAGACCTGTACTTCTGTGCACTGCATGCCACAGAAATTTACCCGTTTTTATTTCCCCGAATGGTACCATGCGGCAAAATTTGGGTAAATTAATACCTCGGGAAAATTTGTAACTTTACAGTATTGGGGGGGGGGGGGGGGGCGCAAAAACAGAAGAACTCAGAGACCACTGTGAACAGTGACAATGGTCTGGACTCCCTCCACCTGCTCATCTGCAGAGAATCCAACCAAGACCACAGAGGTGAAAGGCAAGCATGACACCACCCTCCCAACTGACAAGTCAGCGGAGCTAAAAACCTAAGAATCAGTGGAACTTGACCACTGAACAAACTCAACACAGACCCACCCAAGGTGCATCGCCAACAAGTTTGAAGTGAATCTGGCAGACAGTTTTACAATAAATTCAAAAATGTGAATTGTTATGGCAATCCTCATTGACTTCCATAGTAATCAATACGAGTGCATGCATTAACCCCTAGGTACCCATGTTTTAAAATTCATTGAAAATCAAAGTTCCACAGCAACACCACCTGGTGAACAACTTGAAATAGAGGGTGACAATTTTCAAAAAGATGTCAAAAATAGCAAAAACACACATAGGTTTTCAAAACAAAATAGAGAAAGACTGCAGTACCAGTTTGGTTGAGACCCACCCAATGTAAACCCCCACCAAGTTTGAACAGGGTCCATCTGAAGAAGTCCAAAGTGTGAACTGTAGGTGATGATGGGCAAAGACCCGACATAACCTCAGCTGACTGACAAGTCAGCCCAGCTTAAAAGAACAGTTTTGAAAAGTGTTCATACTGTAGCATTAAGAGATAACTGCTGACCTGCTAACTAGAGGCTTATTCCACAGTCCTAACTTACCAAACTCAATGAGGTCCCGGGCTTCCACCTGCCTCAGCAATATGTCCTTTTCCTCGCTCTCATTGGCTGGGTCTGTGCCCTCTCCATAGCTCTTCAGGTCTGCAGCTGTTGCCGCTCGACGACCTTGATTGGTGTTGGCTGGTGTCCCAAAACCCAGGTACTGAAACAGAGCATCTTTGGAATCATATGCTTATCTTTACACTGTTCAGTTTTTCTGTAATTGTATATCAAGCATATATAGCTTCCCTATTGCTGCACTTCTAACATGATATTTTTGGGCCCACATTTACATCATTCAGAAGGTACGTCTGAAATACTAGAAGTGCATCATGTCAACAACACATGATGACTGACCCACCAAGTGAATGCAAAACATCACTTCCCATGAACATTTACTGAAGGGGGGAAAGGGGTTGTCCTAGTCGACTGTTACAAGTAATGATTCTTCCCCAGTACAAAGTAAGGAAAATAAGAACATTTAGACATATTGGCTGGTATAAAGTATGGGAAAATAAACGAGCACACAAGTACAATAAACAAAAATGTCCAGTATGTCCGTACAGAAAACCCCTTTTTCCCTTTCTTTACTGATACATGTACACCTATGCGGCCATGTGAATGTGAAGCCCTATTATATATGCTCATACCAGGGCCAATTGATACCAGTCTCGGATGAGAAGCGACAGCTTCGAAACCAGTCAGACATTTTTCTGTATGCTGTATAATGAAACAGATCAAGCACATTGCCGCATGGTCTTGTACAGCATCTTTGGCTTAAGGTTAATAATCTCCTCCATAGTCAAAAGCTGTTAGATAACCATCTTAAGCAACTCACACTTCCTTCTGGTCCAAGTCAATGCCTTCTGCCATGTAGTTCACTAATGGACAGATCATGCATTATTTAACTCACCTTTTCATTTTTCCTTCGGCTAATAATTTTGTCCAGTCCGTTAAAGGCTCCAGATGCCACAAAGAGTATGTTGGTTGTATCGACTGGCACACTCTCCCCTCGTAATTTGCGTGAGTTTCTCTCTGGAACATTGACTACCGTGCCTTCAAGCAGCTTTAACATTCCCTACACAAATAAACAAGGCATACTGCCATGAGCAGGGGGAGGCAGAGAATCTTCTCAAGAAGAAACCAGAACGCATGTCAGTTTCACTTTGTTGACAACAGCCAGTGCCAGAGAGCCTCCCATAAAATGAAGGAGACATTTCATGAATAAATATTTAACTTTGCAACTGGGATGACTGCCAACACCAGTGACCACCTTGTTTTGACTCTAATTTCTCCGCTTGCTAAAACAGCCCAACAGTAAATGAGATATCTGTAAAAAAAGTGATAATGAGTTTAAAAGCCATGTTAATGGTGGTAACTTTTATTGAGGATAATAAGACTGTAATGTTATATGATATTAGCACTTCTATCATGCTAAGTCCTGACCAGGCAAGTAGCGTTAGTGAGGCCTAAAAAAACAAATGTTGTTTCCTGCAGCAAAAAAAAGGAGGGCAGGAAGGGATTTTGTTTTTAAATTTTTGTTAACTGTAAATCCCTTAATCATGATGTGATTTGATGTACTTAAGTTATCTGACATCAATATTCTATTCCAAAATTTATTTCATGCTCTTCTCAGAAATTCTAGAAAACTATAAACAAATTTTATTATTCACAAACAATCCACTGGCGCTACATCTTCTTGATAACCCAAACAAAATTTTAAAGGAGGCAATCAACTTTCAATATATTTTAATTTATTGTACATGTATATTATATTGGTTGATTGATTTTCTCTTCTGTCACCAACTAGACCAGCAACTGCACCAGAAACAAAGAAGCTGTTTCTCATCACCAAATATAATCCAGCCCTGCCACCTCTGAAAGAGATAATTCAAAGAAACTGGAGCACACTACATGCTTCCAGACACGCACCATTGCTGGAAAACAAACAGGTGGTACTAGGTTTCAGACGAGCCAGAAATCTGAAAGATGACCTGATGAATTCGAGACTTTCCACCCCAAAGGACTGTGCCAGCAATTTCAGGCACAACAGACAGCAATCCCTGTGACACTCCAAGTTGCATGTACTGCCCCAAGATGGACATCGGGGGCATAGCCACCAGAACCCAGACAGGACGTTCTCACAAAACTCCTGTAGGAGGTTCATGCAAACATAATAATTTGATCTACCTCCTAACTTCCAAAGTGTGCAATAAACAATATGTCAGTCAAACAGGACACGCCTTAATGGATAGAATGCCGGAGCATTTCCATTACATCACCAGGAAAGACAACACACAACCGCTAGGACGACACTTCCGTCTCCCTAACCATGACACTCCGGAATTAAGCATACAAATTCTGGAATACACATGCAAACCACCCACATTAAGCAAGACTCTAAAACTTAGACTTGCCAGGGAATCTCACTGGATTCACCAATTACGTACCACCAAACCTTTCAGCCTCAATGTTCTGGGCAGATGAGCTCCTTGCTCAGTCATATACTAAAATTTTCATAACCAAAGCTGATCTGCCTACTAACACTACCTTTTCACTTACACTAAAAGCCCAGAAAACATCTTAAAGCAAACTTTCTTCTTTAATTTAGTCTCATGGTATCTTATTTAAGACTCTTAAGATGATCTAAGATCTTTTTCCTGCCCAGTCAGAAAAAGAGAAAGTGAGTAAGAACCAGTAAGAAGAAATCAAGTCATGCTATGATCATGCGGGAAAGGAGCAGAGGCAGTCAGTCAATTTTCAGACCAGCGAAGACCTTCAGTGGCTGCCTCAGGTCTTAAAGTTGTGCCTTTTATTGTCCATAGCTAATTCTAATGAGAGATATCTCCAATTTGGCTATTCCCAGAGTCCTGATATTTTTTACAATAGTTGAACTTTCAGTATAGATTTTGTGTGCAAAATTTGCAGGTCACATTTTACTTTGCTCTGGAGATATTGGTGGTTGAAATACCACTCACAAATGGAAAAAAAAAAACAAGAAATTGCCACTTTCATACCTTAATAAATGAAAAAATTTTGTCACATGGTTATTCTTATTAACATAGCTCCAACAACAGTAAAGTTACCTAATTCTTGACACAATCATGGGTGTATCTTAAATAATAAGCTAGATATGACTTTTTGAATTATGGCACAGAAAGGGCAGTCATTTTTTAAGGTAAGACACCCCCCCCCCCCACTTCTGAGGCCCATAGAAAATGAATCAGTGATGAAAATGCATTGAAACTGAATTTTTCTGTCAAAAACCATGTTCAATACAATATTCAGAATTTTTTTTTAAAAATCTAAAACGGGGTGGTGGAATGCATTTGTTGAAGTGACATGGAATGACCCTAGTTTCAATTTCTTATTGAACATTATTTTCACACTGCTACACAAAGAAAAGAGGACTACATAAATTAGAATTCCCAATATTTTGCATACATTAGACTTAATGAAACCCCATAATTTAAAAAAAAAAAAAATAGAAAAAGTGGAAGACTGCTGACAAACTTAACTCTCTCTCTCTCTCTCTCTCTCTCTCTCTCTCTCTCTCTCTCTCATCTCTTCTCTCTCTCTCTCTCTCTCTCTCTGTCTCTCTCTCTCTCTCTCTCTCTCTCTCTCTCTCTCTCTCTCTCTCTCTCTCTCTCTCTCTCTCTCTCTCCATTTTTTCCTTCTCCCGCCTTTTTCGATAATATCTAATTATCACTCCCGTTTTTTCCCACTTGGAGCCTGTGCAAACATTGTCCATCACACAACAGGGATGTTTCCACTCAAAGATCTCTGGTTACCAGCTGAAGAATGTTTCATATGTTTCAAGATGATTTGGACCTTAATATATGTGCTACATGTCAGGACAGAATGGGAGGGGTCATTTTGCCTGACAACCTCTCAAGAAGGAAAGACGTTCATTTCGTGCATGACTTCCACAGAGACTATTGGACACGGAAAATACATATCAAAATATTGCCACTCATAATAGTAACTATACTGGCTAAATATCACAACTTGATGCACAATGATGATTGCTGTAGTTTGTAAACCAATATATCTTATTAAACTTGGGCAAAAGGATCAACATACTGCAATAAGCTAGTTCTGTAGGCCTAGGGTGCTTAAAAGGTGTACATGTGAGCAATGAAACTAACAATCTGTTGATAGTATATGCAAGAAGGTTACACGAAAGGAAAGCCCACTATGGCTTTTTCTCCAGTCAATCATCTTTGCAGTATTAAATGAGATTATTTGATAGCTATCTGATAAGCAGACTAGCGGGGAGGGGGGGGTGCATGGTCCGGCTGTTTTGGCTATAAATATCACGCATACTCACGCAAATTATATACCACCTTTGAAACCTGAGGAACATATTTCAACTTAAATTCAAATAAATCATGGATTTGATATTTCATAAATCCCAGCAGCACCCTTAGCACGCTGTAAGGACTATATCAAACATACTCTGAACATCATTTGCCATCTTTTACAAGTATATTCGCCCACACACAACTCAAGCCAACATTCATCAGCTCACCGTTCGCCCGTATTGTCTATTTACCTGCGAGCGTGCACATTTTATTGCAGACAAACCTCAATACTTGCCCCTGGTTGTTTCCATTTTGTGTTTAAAATGAGAACTTCCCTGTCACATGGATAAAAATCTGACATCCAACCACTAAAAGCCCAGAAAACATCTTAAAGCAAACTTTCTTCTTTAATTTAGTCTTATGGTATCTTATTTAAGACTCTTAAGATGGTCTAAGATCTTTTTTCCTGCCCAGTCAGAAAAAGAGAAGTGAGTAAGACCCAGTAAGAGGAAATCAAGTCATGCTATGACCATGCAGGAAAGGAGCAGAGGCAGTCAGTCAATTTTCAGACAAGGTAAGACCTTCAGTGGCTGCTTCATTAGCATAATGAGATGATAAGAGTATATTCAGACTTGGAAAGACATTTGGTACCTGGCTCATTAGCATAAGAGAAAGGCCTGGGGGTAACAAAACTATTATAAGATCTGGTAAGATGTTTTGGGGTCAGGGTAATTAACACAAGTAACATGATCAGATATAACAAGACCTTGTAATATGTAGGCACTAGGATATCCACAAGTGTCACAAAACAGTATACTCTATGTATGCACTATCTTACTGAGCAGCATGTCCACTGATTTTCCATCCTCTGTCCTCCTTTTCAAAATCAACTCAGAATCCAGACCATGATATATCTACCTAGCTAGAGATACACATGTACAGTACATACTCCCACTCATGTATGTTGTACCCACAAACTTTATATAATAACTTCACCTGGCCACTATAGTGGAGAGCACATTGACAAGCTTATCACTGATGATATATCTACCTAGGTAGAGATACACATGTACAGTATATACTCTCACTCATGTATGTTGTACCCACAAACTTAGCCTCATCGGCCACTATAGTGGACAGTGTATTCACATGGCCATCACTGATGGATGGTAATGTGTTAAAAGTTAAAACAAAAAATACTTGTGGTCCAGAACTGTGACAACACGTGTATATATGCAGTTATCTATTACAGTCTAACAGTTACATTGTACACTAATGGGCAGGCCTGTACCCGAGATACAGGTACCTAAGTTTTTAGCTTAGCCGGCTTGTCAGTCAGGTAAGCTTAAAGTATGGGGTTCTGTTGGAGTCTGCGTTCCATGGTATCAACAATTCACATTTTGCAACTTCTCTGAAATCCAATGGGCAGAATCACTTTAAACTGGTTGTCATGTGCTATGAGTGGGTGTCAATCACGTTTGTTCAAATGGTGATGCTTCATTTATTTGGGGATGTTATAAGAATGGTTTTGTGCATTCGTGGGTACATGTGGTAACATTTCTGTGGCTATCTGCTTTAATATCTACCACACTGTCCTGTGTTGCCATGGAGACACAGAGTCTCACAGGCAGTCTTCTGTCCATGCTTGCTAGGGGGGATGGTTTGGAAGGTTTGGGATTTGTAGCAAATGGGATGGGGGGGGGGGGGGCGACCACTCCCAACAACTGTGTAACGAGGTTGTCAATAAAATACAGGGAATCTTTTTCTGTTCATGCAAGAACAGACCTGCTCCATGCTGCAATATGTACTAGGCTTTTAGTGCACCATTCTTGAGACTGGTGTGTTAGCTGGTCCCCTTTTTTGGCCTGAGGCTATGAGTCTGCTGGCTTATCAGCCCCAAGGGAACACAGGCATTGGACTTCTAGGCAGCACAAGCCTGAGTGTACCCCACAGTTGAAAATAGACTACCTGCTGAGTTGGCTAGACCCATCAAAGTATGGTCTTCCAGTCCTCAATGACTGTTCACACAACTTTGTGAAATTTGAAACTGTGTGGATTTGTGTCATCTCACAGTGTGGACACTTTCATTCATTTTCTTGTAACCAGTGAGATGAAGCCTGTTCTTCATAGCCAGTACTGAGAAAGAATAGTGCTTGTGTCAGTTCACAGGTACCTGTACATGTAGTTTCATGACAGCATCTGTTAAAAAATTTGTTTAGGTAATAAAGGAACAAAGACAGTTTTGTATTGCATGTACTCACATCCCCTTGAATTACAATATGTATACACTGAACATGTATATGTGCATGTATGAATAATGTATATGTACACGAATACATTTATTTTCACGAGCATTAATTTTCATGGTTTTTGAACTTTGGACCTTCACTGAAACTTTAAATTCAATACTTTTGTTATAATTCCTGTCAATGCCATCTTAAAAATATATTTCACTGAGTTCTAATTTTCACGGTTTTGAAGCATAAGTGAAGAACACCTCAAAATTAAATGAATTCAGTGTTCTCATCCATACTGCCCAGAAGGGCTGAACCTCTGAGCAGTTGGCACTTTTCTCTGGCCCCAAGGGTGCTCACTGTAGAGAGGTTTCACTGTATGAGTGAGCACTTTCTCTGTCCCCCCCCCCCCCCCCGACCGACCGACCAAGTTGGTCAGGAGTTTTTCTCCAACCCAAATTTTGCAAAAAACACCAAACTTGGCATGCTGACTGACCTAACCAGTGAAATTGTGCATCTCATTCGGAATAGTCATGATGTTTAAAATTATGCAAATTCGGGGGAAGTAAAAGCTCCATGTCTTCCAAACCGTCGCAGACAGACTCTAAATTTCAATGTGCACATATAGGTTTGTGACACCTGCCAATATAATGGACAGTACATTGGTTGTAGAATTTCAAATTGTGCCAATAAGGGGCATTGAAAAATTTAAAAGTCCAATATCTCCAAAACTATTATAAATAGAGATGTGTCATTCCAACTTTAATTTATACATTTGTGGAAAAGCCACATGCAATGAACCATGAGTATGTAAAATATAAATCTTGAAAAGCTTCAAAACTATTATAAAGGTGCCATTCCTACTTTGTGGCATAGCCCCATCCAAGTTAACATAAACCAAAGTTATAGGCTTTTAATTTATGCAAATTATGCAAATACACAAAAGTAAAATGTTGAATAACTTCAAAACTATTATAGAAAGTAGTTTTATTCAAACTTTGCATTCTAAGTTTGTGACATGGCCACATTCAATGAACTAAGAACCAAAGCTGTAGCATTTTAATTTATAAAAGTTAGGCTAATACACGAAATTTAGATTATGTTAAACTATGGCAAAGTGCAGCATTTCAAACTGTTTTCATTTTGAAGGCACCCAGACAGAGTTGCTGTGAAGCAAATCTTTTCTAGTTAATTTCTGTCAGCCTACTCTAACCCCCCCCCCCCACACACAGATGTGCAAACATGCTTGTCCAGTGCTGAGGCAGTGATCCCATGGGAGTTGTCGACCTCTGCATCACTCCATTCTACCAGCCTCAGTTAAGCACATTTTGAGACAGACTTGCACAGTCAGTGGACCCTGTCTAACTAAAATTCAGATCTCCAGCCAGTTAGCTGTGGCAGAACTATTTTGTAACCACACTGAACCCACACATGCATTTCCCTTAACAGGGTTTGTTTGCATGGTGATTATGAGCTTTTTTACATCAAAATTATTGAATGATGAATGTTCTATAAAATATTTCAACAGGTGAATTTTGACGTGATATCATATATAATACATGATTAGTCTAAATCATTCTGTGTCAGTATATCAGATCATTTTACATTCAACACAATGTGCCTCCATTTCCCCCATTGTATAAGAATATATTCAGACTATTTACATGGCAAAAAAGCTTTAAACTTGCCACATGTAGTTGCACAAGTTTGCCAGAAATACTGTCCATAAATGCTGAGACCATAGTTTTGTTACATATGATGTGACTAAACTTGGTTAAATTTCCTTGCATGAAAAAAATGTATCTCTTTGTTGATAGTGAAAGGATCTCATACAAATATGAGTGGAAAGGCTGAACAAACCCTCTTCTTTTTTAAAAAACTTATGAAAAAGCAACATTTTTTTTTGTTGTTTTTGTTTGTTTTGGCAGTGGCAGATTTAACATCATAATACCTTTCATCACACCACATACAATGATGTACTTTGTGGATGTGTAAAAGTATTGCAGTTTTTAAATTTGCATTTGTGTGGCCCAAACTACCATTCTACTGAATGTGGAGGTGATCCTGACAGCCCGCAAAAATGCTGATTTTGATCAAAAAATTTATCAATATTTTCAATAAGTGAAAATGTACATTGGTCTTGACCCTCCCCCCCCCCACATACTTTGTGTACTAATGTCAAAATGCTGATAATGTTGAATGGCCCCTATATATGTACATGTGGTTGATCTCTTTGTCACTGACCAGCAAATTGTAAAGTTGCTGCCACATCCAGATGTAACCAGGTGTAGTTATATTACGTCCCCCAGTGTGTTGTTGAAACAGCAGCACAATTTAAAGGGGTACTGCGGTGATAATTTACAATTTTTGAGTTGTTTCATATAATAAATGTGAACCAATATCAGAAAATGAAAACTTTATTCCCAACTGGATAAGCAGATATCAAGTTTTCTTAGATATGTAAATGAGGGGTTGTGATGTCATCTGGGCTAACTGCTTCAGCTAATGCAATGACAGCCGAGTAAAACTTTGACAAAAACATGGAACCCTGACCAAGTACACATATTCCACTTTCACTATGGATGAAGCAGTGTGTATAGATATAATCAAATTTACTAAACTGAGATATTTACTCATTTAATGAGGATTAATAAGGAAAGAAAAATGCAGAAATCAATATACACAAGCTAACAGCTCCTGAGGTTGCGTAATCAACTACTGAAGCAGGTGTCAACTAATATACCACACTGATAAGATCAAAGGGGGTGATTAACACAGTACACAAGTCATTATGATATGCCTGCTAATGTTGTGTATCTCAGCTTGGTGCCCCTCAAGGTTTGTGTATTATATATGGAGGGTAGCCCAGGTGATATCACATATCAGAACGCCTACTGGAAATATAAAATAGCTCTAACTAAATACCTGTTTGAGAAAAAATGTTGAAAATTTGTCACATGAACACCTAAAAGGACCATTAATGACTAAAAAAAGTAAAAATTTTCACCGCTGTTCCCCTTTAAAATAAACAAAGACATGTTGCAGTTGGGGGAGGGGGGAGCTAGTATATATGCTGGTACTTGTAACAACTTTGCCCTGGTACAAGGTACAGAAAGTAAGAAAATGTACAAATAATGGTTGGTACACAGTACAGAAAATACAAAAAAAAAAAAAGGCTTTTAAACAGCCATACACATAGTATTACATGTTGATAGGCTATAATGGATGGCTGCATATATAAATGTGCTGTCACAGTTCTTGGACCACAAGTATTGTTTGTTTAAACTTTCAACACATTGCCCTCCATCACTGATGGCCTTGTGAATACACTGTCCACTATAGAGGCCAGGTGAGGTAAAGTTTGTGGGTACAACATACATGAGTGGGAGTATGTACTGTACATGTGTATCTCTAGCTAGGTAGATATATCATGGTCTGGATTCTGAGTTGATTTTGAAAAGGAGGACAGAGGATGGAAAATCAGTGGACATGCTGCTCAGTAAGATAGTGCATACATAGAGTATACTGTTTTGTGACACTTGTGGATATCCTAGTGCCTACATATTACAAGGTCTTGTTATATCTGATCATGTTACTTGTGTTAATTACCCTGACCCCAAAACATCTTACCAGATCTTATAATAGTTTTGTTACCCCCAGGCCTTTCTCTTATGCTAATGAGCCAGGTACCAAATGTCTTTCCAAGTCTGAATATACTCTTATCATCTCATTATGCTAATGAGGCAGCCACTGAAGGTCTTACCTTGTCTGAAAATTGACTGACTGCCTCTGCTCCTTTCCTGCATGGTCATAGCATGACTTGATTTCCTCTTACTGGGTCTTACTCACTTTCTCTTTTTCTGACTGGGCAGGAAAAAGATCTTAGACCATCTTAAGAGTCTTAAATAAGATACCATAAGACTAAATTAAAGAAGAAAGTTTGCTTTAAGATGTTTTCTGGGCTTTTAGTGAACCATTTTTGTCACAATTTGAATGAAGAAGTCTAAAATATACACAAAAACTAAAGTAATTTTGCCCGTTTGCAGCCTCAATGTTTCTCTTCAACCGCCATGATGTTTTAAACTGCTGGAAAGCTCAGAATTTTGTCTCTTTGTGTCACAAGCTCTGTGATCGGTTAAAAATAAAGAATTAATGGGATATCTTTTTTATGTTGAGTGCACCATTGTTGTGACGGCCAGTGAACCAAAGAAGTGCTTTACAGCTTGCCAGACATGGTTTGTCAGGGACAGACGCTGGCGCTTTGAAGTTCCACTCTGGTGCTTACAAGACATGGCTTGTCAGGGACAAACGCTGGTCCATGCTGGTGTTCACTCTGAATGTTGCCGGATGCAAGCAGACCATGCCAGACTTTCACAGATAATATCAGACGAAGAGCGCTACCGTGGTGTGTTCATTTGGGCCAGACATTACTGCCCAAAGGAACGATAAATGTGATACAGCCCCTTACAGAGTAGTAGGAAAGGTGCATTTACCGATAAGTACCCACATTGAAAAAATTGTAAAAAAATCAGGAATCCACGGCAGTGACACCTACTGAACAACTTTGTTTTTTTATGCATAACAAGAATGATCACATGGCAAACGGTCAGTCACATCCACTTTCCAGTTTTCGTCTGACTACCGCCAAAATGCTTCTGCTTTCTTTGCATTTCATCATCTTCGAATTTACCCACTAAACTCAATCTACAGCAGCACTTTAAGTTCTCAACCCCTGACATGCACTTTCTTATGTGAGATTTTAAAAAATTGAATCGTTCATTTAGGCCATTTGAATCCCAACTATGGACTCACTATTCACACCCACAGTGTTCAGATGTGGCATGTTCAAAACTTAACGTTCTAAAGACAGACTTGATGAGACACATGCATGGTTTGTAGTTTCGAGAGGGGAACCAATGGGAGCTCCAACATTCGCTACAATTCCTTACCTGTTGCACGCCTTCTCCCCCTACATCTCGCAGCTGATGTATTCCTGGCACACTGCCTATTTTGTCCACTTCGTCTAGGAACACAATGCCTTGCTGCGCTTTGTCGACCACATAGTTAGCATCCTGCAGAAGTTTGGCAATGACTGACTCTATGTCTTCACCAACATAGCCAGCTTGGGTCAGCGTGGTGCAGTCACAAATGGCAAATGGCACATCAAGGCATTGGGCTAATGTCTGTGCAAGAAGCGTCTTTCCTGTGGCGTGCAAGGCAAAGATTCCACTGTTAATTCACAAGTCTACACAATTACACTCAAATATGTTCCAGGCAAGCCTGGAAGGTAAACGTAGATGTAATTTTGAAAATTTATCCAATAAACCACCAGACCTACAATTGTATTGTATTGTGATATATGCAGCAGACTGTGGTGTCCTTCCACATGTTGACGCTGGTCATTCTTCTGCAGGTCCAAGCAAAACTCACAGGTGGTAACTAGCATGGATCTCTACCAGAGAACTGATTGACTAGAAGGATTGAAAGAGCCAATTATTTTAATTCATTGACCCATATCATTATAATAATTATGTTCACTGCTATCTGCTTTCACACTTCCAGATCTCCATTCTTTTTTTCCCCTGATAGTCCCTGATGCCAAATTACAATTTTAAATTACTGTTTTTAATAATATTTATTATTTTTTCATGTTCAATGTTGCATCTCTTAACTATTATCATTAAAAAATCTTATCACAAAATTCCTTGAACATGTCTTGCGTAAGCATTTCATACCACTTGCGTGACAAAAACCTGTTGAAATATCATTAAAACAGCGATTAATTTTCACACGTTTTGCACTGCATACAAACATCATAGGTTTCCAGTTGTGTTGGTATATTTGACAGGAAGACGACAATCTGAGCTGCAGATCTTAGGGGATTTATATTGGCCAAATGCGCATATGATGAACTTCCCTCGTAAAATGTATCCAAGCAGGTCATATTTGTAAGACCATATTCCTTTCAAACAGGTATTCCACTGTGGTTGGCTTGAGTCAGATGATCACTTCCAACAGATAG
Organism: Hermodice carunculata; assembly: GCA_964020975.1. Classification (NCBI taxonomy): domain Eukaryota; kingdom Metazoa; phylum Annelida; class Polychaeta; order Eunicida; family Amphinomidae; genus Hermodice; species Hermodice carunculata. Next base: position 100,447,552 of record OZ026617.1, read on the forward strand.
AGAGGTAGCATATATGTGTGGTACCTACATATCCATTTACTCAGCATATATGTTGCCCAGTATCATTCATACAATGTATGTACCAGGAAACCTTCTGAGAATTTGCAACTTGTACACAAAACATAATGTTTTCAGTTCTGACTGCAGCATAGTACAAAAATGTTTACCGAGTTGTCTCTAAAGGCAGCAAAATTTACACTAAAAAAAACCTTGAAAAACCATTTGGAACATGACGTGGACGGGTAACCACTGTACTCTCAATGTATTCAGGACATAATATTCCACTTACATGCAAATACATGCTTGTTGCATGCTGATTCAGTACAAAACAAAAACAGATAAAATAGAAATGCAAACCACTTTACAACTGTTCAAATTTTACAAACAATATGTATATCTAAACATGATTCAACTTTCTTTTTCTCTTAAAAGCTTTTCATCCAAATGAACTGCAAGAGCCAAAGCATGCTGTAGGTACACGCTGACTAAAGGACCACCCTCATGGCCTCTGCTCTCTTGTCGCAACCATTCAGTACCGCCCGAGCAAAACATTACAAGATACGCAGGCAAAATGCGTGCCGTTTTCATGTAGCCTTCATTTCGTGTCCGTTTATCCTGCGTTGCGTGTCCGTGTTTCCTTTATTTCTTTTTTGTGTACCCTTTGTTACATGTGCGTTATCTTTTATTGCTTTTGTGTTTTCTGGACGTTTCGTTTACAGTGCGTTTTCACGCAGTAATTTTGTTTAGTGCCCCCTGTGAAAGCTTGCTTCCATGTTTAGACCCCCTCTACCTTTCTCTCTGTAATGAAGTTTGACCTGGCAGTCTCTGATCCACTTGAATACTTTCCGTATTAAAATATGTTGCTTTTCTTTATTCAAAACATCTGTTGATCAACAAAATAAAATATCTGTCATCTTTGCCCCAAGCAGCTTTATGTACATGTCACACACAACGCCAAGTGCTGGGAAATGTGACAGAGAACCCACTTTATTATAAAATGCATTAAAGCCCCATAAAAATATTGTTAATCATAAGTGGCAACCACTTTATGTCTGACCGCTCATTTTTTTGGAGGGGGAGTGAATTACAACCTTAGGATCGTCTGTAGCGACAGTCAAATTGTCACAATATTGAGCAGCCAACGCAACATGTCGACATGCAACTTGGTCCGCTGACAAAAGTCCTTGTTTAATCCCTCCTACTGATGTACATTCTAGTCATTCCACATCACGAATTTCATCAAAAAATATGAATATATTACATGGCATTAAATATTTGGTATCGTGAATGGTTTTTCAGGTGAGTTACTAGTGTAGTATATTATAACAGATTTAGTGCCAAGCATACAGCCTTAGGTCAACACTACCGTCTGTAAAACCCACTTAAAAATACTGCATTCAGCTGCTTGCCTGACTAACACTGCGCATGAGTTATCCTAGAGGCAGAATTTTTCGTAGTTGGGTTGATGAAATTCATTCTGATTTCACTTTGAATTGCTAGAATTTGCAAGAGTAGGCCCAGTTTATGTTGAGTTGACCAGCAGAGTACGAGCAGCATGACGATCGATGCGAACTGAAACTGAAACCACGTCTGGGTACTTGGCTGGCAAATTTTTATTGTGCCTGGTCATGGCGTAAGCAGCGTATGGTAATTACGGTGTCAACAAAGATATGCTGCAGCTAGAATCCAACTCAGTACTAATTTAATTCACAAGGAAATTGTTGAAGTAACACACGGATGCCATAATTCACATAAGGAGATAGCACTCATGTTTTGACACAAATAAGAGGTACTAATGCAGTGCAGGTACGCTGAGACACTCATCCACCCGGTAGATCATGCTGCATATAAACTTAGCGGACGGCATGTTGAGCCTTGTGCAAAGTTGTGGGCTTTTCAAATGGGAGGGAAAATGTTATACATGTTCATGATCCAATATCAGAACTTTGCAACAAACATGTGTATGTAGGCCTATATATAAATGTTTGTGATGATCACGTACTTGTATACATTTGACCTACTGAGTTATTTCAAAGTTGAATGTAGGCCTAATATTGTCATTGACGTTAACCAACTGTGCATGAAACAAGATGCCAAAAATTAAACATGTAGACATACATACGTTGAACACTTTCCTTTTAGGTTGCACATCAAGATTTGCGCGAAACAGGTAAATCTAAATTATGCAATGCTATATTCTGTTTCGTAGTAAAGCAAACATGTGCAGCCTTCGTAATCCTCCACTATTTTCAATACATGCACCAACTTAAGATGGGACTTGTCAAATGCACAATTATGCAAGGCCGTTGCTATGGGCATCATATTATCAAAGCTGTGTAATTCTATGATGAAGCATCTGAACGACATGCAAAGGACAATAATAATGATATTGGTCATGTATGAAATTATTCTGAAACATATTTCCCTCGTTTCACTTGGGAAATATGTTTTCAGAATACCTTCATAAAAAGTTTTCAGATTACCTTCATAAGTGAGCATTATCTTACATACATGTACACGAGGTATTTGGGAATGCTGACGGTACAGCACTCTTGTTGCATCTGAGTCTAATTTCCCATTTTAAACAATTATAAATGCTGCAACGTGTAAGTGGGGAGGGTTTTTTGTGTGCTTTTTTCCCCGATTCTTCCCGTTCAACAATGAAAGAGAATCAAAAGACACTCATTTTTTGTTGTTTTTTTTTTGTGTGCAAAATGTCTTTGACCGAAATAATTTTTCAAGCATGCCAAGATCACGATTTCCACCTTGTTCAAAATCCTTCGGAGACTCACCAAGCATTGATTTTAAATGGAAGAATTATCTACAGATACTTGCCAACGACTTGACATAACGGATTTTATAGATAGCACAGGTAGCCTACTGCAAAAATTATTTTTAGTGACGAAATATAAACAATAAAACAACTCCCATTTCATAAGTTCAAATTTTAATTTCACCTTTTCTGGCAAAAAAAATGCAGAAACTCTAACCATGAAAATTCGAATGTGTAAATGGATCATTTATAGCAGCTATGAATACATGTAGGCCTAGTCATATGTTAAAAAACATTTTTGAAATTTAAACATGAATCCTGTTTGTTCCGGTGTTAATTACAGTTATTTATTTGGATTTTATCACAAAACATTTTATGATACTAGGATATTTTGCAAATCAATTGTACAGTTTTTGTTTCTCATTTTTGTTTTTTTTTGGGGGGGGGGAGGATCCAAATAAAAATTCAAAATGCGACGCTCCAGGGAAAAAGTCCTATGCAAACAAACGACTTAAATGTCTTTCTTGTTCCGTACTTGTGATCTTCGCATTTTAGCCCTTTTCCACAGGGTATAATTAATTGGTGAAGATAAACACCAATTTAAAAATTAAGACAGAGGGCTGAGTTGACTACTACCATCTGAATTGTGCGAAGCTTTTGGCACGTATCCTTCACATGTTGATCATCGGCAATGAACTGAGCTGTAGAAAAAAAACACAAAAACAAAACAAGAGAGCTGATGCCATTTCTAATCCAACGTCAGATTATATCCCTTTGACTGTTGGTCAACAAAAGTACAAACCTATTATATGCGCCAGTAAATTTAACAAAGCCTTCTTGAAACACTTGGAAATACATATACGTATCTATTTGCATATATATTGTTGCCGACTGTCACCAGCTTGCAATCCTCACAGGCGTCAAGGCAACCGATGTTCATTTTGCTTCCCGTACACATGGTACTGCTAGGTTTAGACACAAGGTGTCACCCCCAGCAACACCTTGTGACCATAATCATTAGCATACTCATTTGGATCATTAATAAAAAATAATAGACTAACTTGGGAAATTGTTCCTTTCTGAAGTCTTGTTTTAATGATGCAGATACACATTCTTATTTTATATATACCACGGGCACATTTGATAATGTAAGCCTACAGCCCATGGAAGCCTGTCACACAACAACACAAAGTCAAATGTATCAGAGCTAACACCCCTACGACAAAAATGGTATAGTCAGTCCTGGGTACAGGACTACACAGTATGCATCATCTCATTTCATATGCACGGAATGATCTCATTAGGATCAAGGGGGGAAAGAAGAAAGAAACAAAAAGTTATTAAATACACAACCCCTGCAGATAACTGCAGCCATTGGGGAGAAATAGGAGAAGAAAATCAGGAAATAATTTGTGCATTGTAAGCCATGGAGTGTGATTCTACACATATAAAACCTTCATCTTTGAGCTCTTCAGTTTTGTTTACTTATAAAAAAAATAACATAAAATAAAACTTGAAAGAGCATATCTTTATTCATGTATTATCATTGCAGTCTCATACGCCCTTGTAAGTGTTTCATTCCCATTTTTACCCTCCGTATATGAAGTGTGGGAGGATACTGACGTCCCGTGTCGTCCGTCTTGTCAACGTTACTGCGATATCTAAATATTCACCATGGCTTTACCAAATTTTTAGCAGAGATGTACCATATAATGGAGCAGGTTCCCAGTGACAAGCAGTTTCCTCTGATTAATTAAAAACCTTTTATGAAACTTTTTATTAATGTATTTATTGGCATCAACCCTGACAGTGTTACCGGTATATACAAGCTCTGCGTCTGTAATACAGACATCCTATCGGGCAGAAAAATAATTATATGCGTTTGAATAACGCTTGGCAACAAAATCTTTGCGTTCTTGTTGCCTAAAAAGTGTAATTTACGCACTTCAGAGTAAACGTTTACAATGTTCAGACTTTAAAATTCTCGTATACCTGCAATACTGATACTCAGCAGATAGGCCTAAATTGAGATATCCAACTCCAACATACATTTTACCAGTATTGTAGCATGAAAAAGCTGCCCCTGTAACTCTCATTTTACCTCAGTATATTGAAGGAATGGACATGGATTGTTCTGAGCCAGAACAGACTTTCATATCGGATTCCTCTTTGTGCAGCATTCGATCAAATGGTTTTAACATTTTTTTAATCTATCATGTGAATTAAAGCTTTCATATGTATATTAGAGATGAATACCAAAACCCCTGGTTAGCAAAGTTTATAAACATAGGCCCATATTTTTTCGCCTTCAGATGAAAAGCTGGCAAAACATATGTACATGTAACCAGTGATATTGGCAAGGTAAACAGCGTCAGGGTCAATCTTTTATGGAACATTCGTCCATCGTGTGTTGGTGAAGAAAGACTGCACCACTAATCATGCTAATAGAAAACAAAGTTAATATATCCCGGAAACATACATTATGGAACATGCGTGTTCTCGTTTCGTTATCATTTAACTTGCCTCGTTTACGTTATTGTTTCATTCGTTACATTATGGAACGTTCGTGTTTTCATTTCGTTATCATTTAACTTGCCTCGTTTGCGTTCAACAAATCGTTTCATTCTTGCTTGTGTTTCGTTCCATGTGTGTGTCCTTTACGTTTTTGTTTCATTTGGCATTAGTACTAGTGTTGTTCAGCATGCATGCTCATTTCGTGTTTGTTACGTTTTCAGCAAACTGCATTTGTAACGTTTTGCTTGGGCGGTACTGTAGGCATGAAAGGTCGGTTTAAAGGAAATAAGAATCTGGTATTATTATGTTAATATTCAGAGCACTGCTGACGTTTGTTGGAATTGGCAATGGCCGAGTGAAATCTCTGCGTCCTTGTTGTCCACAAACTGTGGCATTGTGACCTACCTGAACCAGTTGGTCCCAGCATCAGTATGTTACTCTTTTCTAACTTGAGCTCATGACTGGTAGCATCAAGGATATCACTTGGCCGACGCACATCCTCCTGTTGCTGTTGCTGCTGCTGTTGGATGCTGGGTCCAAGTGCACTGCCGTGACTGATCCCTGCTATTTGCAGTAGCTCTGCAAGTGTACGACATTTCCGTGGTTATCAGATACAAGTGGATGGGAAGCATTTTTATAAACACTGGCTGCTATATACAAACTGCTGTTTCCATGGTGACCAGATATTTGTGCTGACCAGATGTATGAAAAGAGTTTCTATGATTGCCATTATATGTACAGACCACAAGATAGAGAAAAAAAATGACTTTTGACACAAAGTGTTTTCAACACTTAACACAAAACTTGGTCAATGTTTCTAAAATTGTCTGTTACTGGTTTGGCATGAAAGCACCCCCTCCTCTGTCTCTTCTTAAAACATATTTTGGTCATGGTGTTTGTATAATAATTTCTATACTATCTACATTGGTCATCTGTATTTCCAGAAGTATTTGCCTTCTGAGACTATTTGGTACAGATGTTTGATGTGATGTGTACTGCCTTGGTATTGTGGTCTTGCCACTTCTTCAAATTTGCAATGGATTTGTTATCTTTATGGTTCTTTCCATCCTATCCATGATTACACAAAATTCCTGTCATCTTCCAACTCAATCCTACTAGCACCAGCCACACAATACTGAATGTCAGTCTACTATCACGCAAACCATACTCAATCACCTATCATCCATACCATGTCAACCATTTTACCCACCAATCACATCATCTATCTTTCTGGGTAAAGTGCCAGTTGGTCATACAGCCTAACACCTGACAGCAGAAAGAGGACACAATTTGCTCCTTGTGTGCTGTCTGCCATAAGGCATGTACAGTACAGCTGTCTGTGGGCCTCCCTTTAGCCCTAACCTGGTTACAATAACACAGTCAACATCTTTCTTTTGTGTGAATTGGGCACTTATGGGCCCAACCCACACCAAGGAAAACTGATGACCTGAGTCCCATTATCCTCATGTGTCTTGTGTACAATTTTCAAAACATTTTCCATCACATAGAAATTTAGGTAGGAACATTCAGAAGCAGATGTGTTAAATGTAAATGTAAGTAGTCTTGTGAAAAACTTCCTTCATTCATCACCTGAAAATGTGATACAACACTGGAAGCCGGTACTGCACTGTGCAGACTAGTGTGTGTAACATGGCGTATTACTAGATATGCAGCAGTAGAGTTGACAGCTAAGTCCTATGAACACTACTCTGTTGCTTACATTGTTACAAGGAATGACTGTACGCCTAACTACCGCAATTTGAGCAGGAGTTGAAGAGGATTAATCACTGGCTATGCTCCAGCACTTAAGGTATCTAATTTCAGGGTTGCTAGTGCTGTGTTTTTACTTACCCCACTCTGTTATACCCCACTTTTTGAGAGTCCTGATGCTGCTATGAGGAATAACTGTTTCTTTGGCTTGTCTGGAGTGCTTCACAGAGACACATCTGTCTTTCTTGGGAAACAAGTACACTATCAAAGCACACAGACAAAACATGCACCACTCACTATCAACCAACACATTCATGCACTCTCCTGCTATCTGAGTACTGTCTCATCTAACAGCCCTAAATTTAATTAGATGTCTGGGCTCGCGCTAGCCATTCGCAAATTCGCCACTGGTGAAAACATAGTGATCTGGCGAAAGAAAATTCGAATAAGTTCGCCAATTTGGCGAAGATAAAATTTTCCAGGACAGGTTTGGTTCTGGATATTCTGGTAAAAAAACAGACGTGCATTATCGAAATAACGGAAAGAAAACTTTATTCAACTTCAAAGAATAAGAAAATACATTCAGAGACATATAATATTACGTGTATTTGCTTTGCTCAGGCATAAATGAATCGATGTTCTTCTCTGTCAATCTCAAAATGGCTTTTTGACTCGGCACGCGTAAACAAGCTGTCCAAAATCCATACTTGATCAAGGTCATATCGTGACTTCCAGCTCCCAGTTTAGGTCTTCATATTATAGGATTCCCTGTCAAAACATTGTATCTATCCACTTATGACCACAGACAGAGTTGTCACGATTCATAAATGCCTTGTAGTGAACAAATTCATTGAAATAAACAAGTGAAAAATTTGCGGGTGCCATGCGCTTTTTGATTGACCTTGACATTGGCACATGTGTAGAAGTCCTGCCATATATAGACGACAATGAAAAACGCATGTGTTCCTTCAGATATGGGCAACAAATTTGGTACATGTATTTTTATCTTATACAGATTATTAATTAACAAGCATTTGTTTGGGTTTTTTTGTTTTTGTTTTTTTTTTTTTAATTAGAAGTTTGATACTTGAAGTTTATTTCTGTTAACATTGACTTAAAGGAAGCAATAATATTGATTCAAGCAGCCATGGCAAGATTTTTAAAACTGTATAATATCTGCAGATTCTCAATAGATATTAGGCCTACCCATTGACAGACCTGTTTAATGGTTTAGTACACCTACACAGTATTTTGTCTGTTGTCCAGGTGAACATAATGCAATATACACATATTTTCTTACTTTTTTATATCTAATGTTTTAACTTTGTTCATATTTGAATAACTCTTTACTACAAGCATTATTTCCCACTGTCAACTCCAGTTATTTAAAAAAAAAAAGAAAGAAAAAAAGGAAAGAAAAAGAAAAGAAAAAACTATTCTGGAATGAGCTGATATGTTTCTTCCAGAAGAAAATTATTAAAAGTCATCTTGAAAATTAATGTTTCCTTTTAATATTTTATCTCTAAATTTAGCTATGATAAATATACCAGCAGTGATTTAAATATCTTTCTGTTGATTTCATAAAATCAAAATATCATAACCATTATCTGAAAAATTTTTCATAACATTGGCTCAAAAAGTGCAATTTTTTCAAAACTAGGATTATAAATTAAAATCATAATATAATTAAGTTCTGACTTGTCTTGGTCACTAACCTTATCACATGTCCAAGTTTCATAACTAGAAACTTTATTTTAGAAAAAAAGTGTAAATGAAGAAAAGAAAAGAAAATTTAATTAGTTTAATAACAATGTAAGTATGTATGGTTGGGTGTTTGACAAAATATTTTTAAGGTCTTTTAGGAGGGCGGGCTGGGGGGCTGCGTTTTGACTTTATATGTGTCAGATTTTTTGGACTAAAATTTGGCCAAAGAAGATTCCATTTGGCTGAAAGAAATTTGTAGTTTTAGCCAAATTGGCTAAGGGGTAAAAATTCCTAGTGCTAGCCCAGCATGTATTTCTAATGTACAAATTTTCATGGATTTTGCATTTCATGCACTTTAAATGAAGTTCTAATTTCAATATTTAAGACACAGTTCCTGTTAATGTTTTGTGACCACGGAATGGCTGGGTCACCAGCAACCTTCGGCACCAATCACCTGGCTGAAAGTGGGAAAGGCACATACCAACTGTACGAAATCCCCACTCCTAAAAAGAATAGTTCAATGGAGGCAGGTATGTGTGAATGGCATAATCCACATGAGAGAAGATCACAAAGATGTGGTTTCCTAATAGCTGGTTTCAGTTGCTAAAACTAGATGGAATAGTGGTGTTTGCACCACTGAGTGGACCATAGTATACAAACATGGTACAGTTTAGAGCAGCAACTATTGCTACATGCTAGAAGTTTACCCCTCTAATAAGGTCACATTTCCATACATTTGGGGTGGCCTCAGTAGAAGCAGAATTACTTAAAATCCGGCATCCAGAAGCAAATAAGCTTAAAAGATTAAGTGATTGTGGAGACACTGAATTTTACACAAGTGTCTGTGTCATCTTGAGAAATGGGTCAAGGTCACTCATGTTCAAACTTAACCTTGACCCTATACAGGAATATAATTATGTACAATATAAAACCCATAAATGAAAAAGTCTGTAAAATTTATTGTGCTGACAGCGAATTTCACAAAAGTGGCTGTGTGACATTGGGAATTGGGTCAAGGTCACTCATGTTTGAACTTCACCTTGGCCCGATAGAAAACTATAATGATGTGCAATATGAAAGCCTTAGCTCAAAAACTTCTCAAGTTGTCATGCGGCCAACACCATATTCACTAATGTGGCTCTGTGACCTTGGAAATTTGTTCTGAGTAAGTCTTACCTTTATACAAGAACACTAACATGTGCAACATCAAGGTTCAAGTAGTTCTCAAATTATAATGAAGAGTCAAATTCATGTATGTTGCACTGTGACCCCAAAACAAGGTCAAGGTCATTCATGTACTGTCTAAGCATGACCTTCATACAGAAACATTAACATGTGCAGCATCACAGTACTAACTCAAAACAGATCTTAAGTTATCAAGTAAACACTAAATTCCATGTCAGTTGTTTTGTGTGAATTAGCATTAGAATGCCCATTGACTTACATAGTAATCAATACGAAAGCTGCACTGACCCATAAGTACCCAAATTGAAAATCCTGAAAAATTAGGAATCCAAAGCAGTGACACCTAGTAAACAACTTTGTTTGACCCTTCCAAAACAACATATCCATCACATTTCAGCTTAATCTGAGTGACGGTTCTGGAGAAGTGGAAAATAGATAGAACAAAAAAAATTCATTAAAAAAATGGAAAAAAATTGCAGCGCCACCTGGTGAACAAATTAAGAACTAGAAGTCCCAGGGAGTGTTCCTGTGTGATAACAAAGGAATTGGGTAAGCAGTTTCGGAGAAGATTTTTTAAGATTTGCCCCAAAAAGAACAAAAAAAATAATTAAAAATCCCAAAATCACTGGACCGTGACCATTTGAGCAAACTTGGTAGACACCCACCCAAGGCACATCCCCACCAAGTTTGAAGTGGATCTGGCTGACCGTTTCTGAGAAGAAGTCGAAAATGTGAATTGTTGACACACGACGGACGATGGACGGGGGACCATAAGATAAGCTCAGCTGAACTAAAAATTGACATTTTTCAAACTCAACATTTGGCCATATTGTAGATTGGTACCTGATCTTCCCTCTTCTGCAAAAAAAAAAGTAATTTTTGATTTTCTAAACCTTATACTGCAAAACAGCTTTACAGACAGCCCCTGAAGCTTTGAATTCAAAATTTTTGCATTAGACGTGATAAGATTGATCATGTTAGATATAGGTTTAGACACAGAGAGTGACTGGATGGGTTATGGAATGTGGAGAGGTGGAATTGTGCTTGTGGGGCTGCCCACTAGTTGCCGCTCTGCAATAGGACTGTGTGGACAGGTAGACTGGGTATCGTGCATGCCAGATCTCTCCTCCAGGTCACATTGTTTTGCTTCATGTTTACAACTTTTCTGGTATTGAATTTTATTTTGTAGTTCATTTCTTGTTACTTGTTACTCCACAATTTGGGGTTTCTGCTTTATTCAGGTTAACCATTGGTTGCTGGAAGTCCATTTCTCCTGGAACTGTTCAGTTGCCTGGTTAATTGTGATTGTTGTAAGTTGAAAGTTTTTGACATTCATTGGGGATTTATTGACACCTTATCCATCACACAATGTGCAAAAAGTTCAACAAGTGCAGAAATGGAAGAGTAATTTTGTATTTGCATTTTGCCAGAATAAAGATTTACTGATTAAACTGGACAAATCACGTTGTCTTCATTCACTCCTGTGTTTCATTTGAATGACCACAACTAAACATGTCTTCACTTTACAATATTAATAAGGAACCAACTTCATAACTGCTGAACACTGTTCTATGATATTTGACTTTGCACAATGCACTTTACAGGCACCAGAATAGCAATCAAGGGAACCATCTCATGCAAAATAATTATCACAATGCAGGGCTCGACAATTTTTTTAAAAATCACTTGTCCGCAGGGCAAGTAAATTTCAAAATCCACTTGCCCGCATACAAAATCCACTTGTCCTGATAAAACTTCTATAAACATCGTTTTCTTCAAACACAATGCTACGGCCTACACAAACCATTTACCCTACAATATATTTGCCACGAATTGTCGCTTGCAAATTCGCACAAAAATGTCAAATTTTACGATTCAAGCTGCAACTGTTCGACAGTGAAACTGGCAAAACATTAAAAATACAAATTAAAAAAGTAAGCTATTTGCATGGGGTGACTAACGATGAAAAATACATTGTAATTTCTGGGACGATAGGAGTCCATATCCCGGTTAAACTTAAATAACGATTAAAATAGTTGAAGTGGTTTCAGGATCCTTTCTCGCTGCCTCTGATGCCGTGATGAGATGCATATCGTTTGCGTACCTACCATGAACGCTATCGGTACATCGTAGCAAATTTGTGTATACAGTATTGGCAAGTTCCTCGCAATAAACTGTGTTCTTAAATCAAATTCAAACGAAAATTTTAATATTTCAAATCATAAATCGAGCGTGGGCACACCGTCAACATCTTTCATGCAACTGTACACAAACAGCTGCTTTGGCCATGTGGCCTGACGCACAACACATCACCCAATTGGTCAATTGAGTCACATGCAAAAATGAGCCAATTGCGGCTCGTGCTGCAGTGTTTTCATCATGGCTTCTGCCCAGTGAACATGTGTGAATATGCCGTAATTTAGGGAGGGAACACACAAACGGGAAGCTTTTATTTTAATTGCAGCATGCGAAAATAAAGATTCCAGTGTTTATAGCAACAATTATTTGGAGTCACAGGCAAATATGCAAAGGTAGGGGGATAGAGAAAAATGTCAAATGCGTGACAGATCAGTCAGCATGATGCTCCGTTCACCGTAGATTACTCCACGCAGTCACTTGCGTGTGACTGGCAGATGTGTGTTTTGTTTGGCCGGGAAGTCAACTTGCGGCACCATTACATGATCTCTCCAACACTTTTAGAGCCCACCGATAAATTGTCTTTGATGCTAATTTGCTCAAGAATTCGCCATGCAAGTTTTAAATTTTTTTGATGTTCCTTTGTCATCGTTCGGGCAGATAAGACTGACGGTGAGGTGCTGTGACCTTGCCCCGATACGGGCGAAAGCCAATACGCCGCAATGCATGACTGCTGGTACCTTTGATCTCGTCATCTCGTAATCATAATGAGCGGGCTGTTTATAAACCAATCATATACGTTCTATTGTTTTACTGTGCCTATCATCGCAATGTTATTACAAGGCAAGGTGTAGTGTCCCTTCAAGGTGTCGCGTGGGTTAGCTTGGCATCGGGAGTGAATGATCGCGAGAGCCGAGAACAAAAAATCCCCAAACTTTAATAAAATGTACATGTGGTAAAAGATTTTTTTCACTAGTCTGTAGGGCTAGTGCTTGAAAATTTCGACTAGTCCGAGCCCAACTTCAGGCCGCCCAGGGCTATCGGACATGCTAATTGCCGAGCCCTGCAATGGCCAAGGGTTCAAGAACAGGTAAGACACCAAAAACATTTGCATGGCCGATTTTGAGATTTTAACGTTTTTTACGAGATGAATGTCCTTTCTATTCGATCTCAAAATTTCAAGCTTTTAACTAAAGAAGAAATATGAGAAAAACGCCAAAAAACACACAGGCATGTGGACATCCAAACATCCATGTGTCATTATTTTGGTTTTCAGCCCCCAAATGGAACAATGCCATCCGTCAATCATACTTAACAGCCTGTCATGTGGCTACAGGTAGCAAGGGCCCATGGCAAAAGGACAGTGGTATCAGGGCGGCTATGCGAAATAAGGCGACATGCCGAAGGTATGTTTGTGGGCAGGGAACAGATGCAAACATTCTAACATATCTTAGCCTTAGTGGTTTACTTTATAATTATCTTGCTTGTTTTGCATTCTAATTAAGGGAGACTTTAAATGTTCAAGAGGAGCGGGAATCATCAGACAATGTCCCTTCAAAGGCTGTGCCATGATGGATTTCCCCAGTGGTCCTGCACACCGAAGACAGGTGGGGAAAAAACTGGCACTTTAATCAACAATACCCACGTACATAATATTTTATAGAAGCCCAGGGATGAGGAAACAAAAGTACAAATAAACACATCGAAATAAGCATAAACTAAGTAAAGTGTACAGACAAGTCTAACAAGCTGACTACATAAAGTATACAGATAGGAGTAAATGCAATAAAGTATTGTTTCAGAGGCAAATGATCAACATCAAAGGCCTTTGAAGCTTGCTTTCTCAGAAACGATAATAGGACGAGAACCCCATCTAAGAATGGTTATTCCAAGAAAACGGCTGGGCAAAATTTAATCTGGTTAACAACCTTTGATTCTGTAATGTCTGAACTGCAAAAATTATTCAGTGATTTTCTAAATTTTGCTTCGTTCTTTTTCTATGAAATGAAGAAAATGAACATCCTGAAAATCAAAGGGAAAATTGAAACATCAAACTATGAGGATGGATGAGAGAAAAACTAAAGCAAACATAACAAATCGCAGGATCGTTTTTTTGTTGCCAATATATCAGGATTAAGATGCTAGTGTAATTGTGATTTTATCACAAATAGTGACTTATATCGACATTTATGGGGTGGATGCTTTCCGGTCAACTTTCCATTGTTTATTCAACAATTAACATCACAGACACCCAAATACGGGACAAATAAATTCTTTGGAGTATGACGATTACACACATAATATGATATGTTATCCTAACGCAAATACATTTTGAGCTAGGATTGACTTAAGTCGGATTTATTTTTGGTGTCTTACCAGTCCTCAAAGTCATCCAGATCCTAATGGGTTCAAGCAGTAAAGGCCCCTGGATTTTCACTTTTAATATGACAGTGATCCAGTTTCCAGAATAAGTAACTTTTTTAAACAAGAGGGCTGTATGAACAGCCCATGCTCAGCTGACCGAGAGATTCATCACACTTGTGGTTCTGTGAACTTGGGACAGAATCAAGTTCACCCATGTACTGAATAAGTATCACAATGACCTTTATGGAAGAACATCAACATGTGCAACATCAAGGTCCCAGTTCAAGTTATTGTGAAGAGTAAAATTGATGTATGTTGCACTGTGACCCCAGAAATGAGGTCAAGGTCACTCATGTACTGTCTAATCATCGTTTACATGAGAAACATAACTATGTGCGACATCAAGGTCCTGACTTACAATGGATCTCAAGTTATCAAGTGAACAATAAATTTCATGTCAACAGTTCTGTGACTTTGGGAATGAGGTCAAGGTCCAAAAGTCACTGGCGCATGACCACTTGAACATAATAAGTAGACACTTATCAAAGGTACATCCCTAACATGTTTGACACAAATCTGGAGAAAATTATTTAAGTTATAAACAATAAAAGAAATTGCCATGTTATACTTTCCAATTAAAACTTTAAAGATTTTCCAGAAAAAAATTATAAAAAAAATTAAAAATCACTGCAGCGCGACCATTCAAACAAACTTGGTAGAGACTCACCCAAGGGACATTGCCGCCAAGTTTGAAGTCAATCTGACCGGCATTTCCTTCCAAGAAGTCCAAAATGTGAATTAGTATTGGAATGCGTATTGCATAATCAATCAGACAGGTGCATTTATCAAAAAGTACCCAAATTGAAGAAATCGTGAAAAATCAGGAATCCACTGCAGCACCACCTAGAAAACACCTTTGTTCGACTTTTCCACAAAAAACATATCCACCAAGTTTCAGCTTAATCTGAGAGATGGTTCTGGAGAAGAAGTCAAAAATGGTGAAAACACAAAAATTCATTAAAAAAAAAAAAAAAAAAAATTGCAGTGCCAACTGGTGAACAAATTAAGAACTAGGAGTCTCTAGCAGTGTTCCTGTGTGATATCAAAAGCAATTGGGTGAGCAGTTTGGAAGAAGAAGAGTTTTTAAGATTTGCCCCCCCCCCCCCCCAAAAAAAAAACAAAACAAGAGGGCTGTGTGAACAGCCCGAGCCTCAGCTGATCTGGACATTCATCACACTTGCAGCTCTATGAACTTGGGAAAGGATCAAGGACACCATGTTCTCAGTAAGTCTGACCTATATAGAAGAACACTTACAAGTGCAACATCAAAGTTCAAGTAGTTCTCAAGTTATAATGAAGAGTATAAATTCATGTATGTTGCACTGTGACCCCAAAGCTCTATGAACTGACAAGTCAGCTGAGCTAAAATCAGGAATCCGCAGCATTCCCACATAGTGAACAACTTTGTTTGGCCCTTCCATTAGGAACATATCCACCATGTGTAAGCTTAATCTGAGTGACGGTTCTGGAGAAGAAGTCGAAAATATCTATAACACACAAAAATTCACAAAAAAAAATTAGAAAAAAACTGCAGCGCCACCTGGTGAACAAATTAACAACAAGGAGTCCCTAGATGGCTTTCTGTGTGATATCAAAGCATTTGGGTAAGCAGTTTCGGAGAAGAAGATTTTTTAAGATTTGTCCAAAAAAACCAACAACAAAAATTCATTAAAAATCCAAAAATCACTGGAGCTGACCACGTGAACAAAATTGGTAGAAACCCATCCAAGGTACATTGCCACCAAGTTTGAAGTTAATCTGGATGACCGTTTTGGAGAAGAAGTCAAAAATGTGAATTAGCATTAGAATGCCCATTGACTTCCATAGTAATCAATAGGGAAGCTGCATTGACCGATAAGTACCCGAATGGAAAAAATCGTTAAAAATCAGGAATCCGCAGCATTCCCACATAGTGAACAACTTTGTTTGACCCTTCTACAAGGAACATATCCACCATGTTTCAGCTTAATCTGAGTGATGGTTCTGGACAAGAAGTCGAAAATAGCTATAACACACAAAAATTCATAAAAAATTAGGAAAAAATTGCAGCGCCACCTGGTGAACAAATTAAGAACTAGGCGTCCCAGGGAGTGTTCCTGTGTGATGTCAAAGCAATTGGGTGAGTGGTTTTGGAGAAGAAGATTTTTTAAGATTTACCCAAAAAAGAACAAAAAAATTCATTAAAAATCCAAAAATCACTGGACCGTGATCATTTGAACAAACTTGGTAGAGACCCACCCAAGGCATATCTCCACCAAGTTTGAAGTGAATCTGGCTGACGGTTTTTTAGAAGAAGTCGAAAATGTGAATTGTGGACGACGGACGGACGGACGACGGACCCTCAAAAAACCTCAGCTGACTGACAAGTCAGCTGAGGTAAAAAACAATAAAACAAAAAAACAAAAAAAAAAAAAAAAAAAATAAGGCCTGGTGGCCTAAATGAAGGGCAAAGAACTGTAGGACTGTTGAGCAACTTGAAATAATTGAAGGAAGGACTGTTTAGGCGTAACAAAAACATTTTGTTGAATGTAATTTATAAAAATAATAACCAGTTCTTTGCTTCTGCTTTAACCATAGGCACTTTATAAAACAAGAGGACTGTGAAAGTCCTGTGCTCAGCTGACATGTACATAAAGCCTTGTCATTTTTTAAGAATTGCCCCCAAAAAGAACAAAGAAATGCATAAAAAATAAAAAAATCAATGGAGCATGTCCATTTAAACAAATCTGCTATAGACCCCACCCAACGTGCATTGCCATCACGTTTAAAGTAAATCTGAATGATGGTTTCGCATAAAGAAGTCAAAATGTGAACCAGCATTAGATACCCATTGACTTACACAGTAATCAATAGGAAAGGTGCATTTACCGGTAAGTACCAGAATTTCAAAAATCATGAAAAATCAGTAATCCACATCACTGCCACCTAGTGAACTGTTTTGTATCATATCCACCAACATTCAGCTTAATCTGAGTTACGGTTTAGTAAAAGAAGTTGAAAATACATATCAAACACAAAAAACATAAAAACAGAGAAAATAATCGCAGCGCTACTTGGGGAACAAATACAGAACCAGGGGTCCGTAGGAGTGTCTCTGTGTGATATCAAAGCAATCGGTTGAGTGGTTTGGGTGAAGAAGATTTTTTAAGATTTGCAGCGAAAAAAGAACCAAAAAAAATCATAAAAAATCCAAAAATCAATGGAGCATGACTACTTGAACAAACTTGGTAGAGACCCACCCAAGGCATATCCCCACCAAGTTTGAAGTGAATCTGGCTGACAATTTTGGAGAAGACAAAAAATGTGAATAGTGGACGGACAACGGATGACAGACCCTCAAAAAAGCTCAGCTGACTGACAGGTCAGCTGAGTGACAAAATCAAGGTCTTGACGATCTATGATAACAAGGAGACCAATTTCTAATTTGCAATTTATTTTTCATTTGAATTTGAATTAAGAACACCGTTTCTTGCAAGGAATTTGCCAATACTGTATACGCAAATTGAGTGAAATGTTCCGATAGCATCTATGACCATGGCCCTAACCCATACAATATGGGTCTCTCCCTGTCTTTAACGACCCCTCCTATAAGCAACCACCTGGTTTGACCAACCTTTTTCGGTCACCAGTTGTGTTTCTTTAATAATTTACCTCTTATGAACAACCACCTGTTAAACACCACCAGCCACCATGCCAAATGAACAGATTTTGCCACCACATAACACAAATGGGGGGATGCCTTTTTCGTTATTGAGCCTGTTTACCTAACCGTGATTTATGACTGAGTAAAAAAATTTAACTTACTGAGCAAAAAACTTTGTGATCAGGGTAGTTCCTTGTTATGGGTTATCTATCAAAATAATGCACGTGAAATGAGATTGTAGTAATTTGTACTTTTACAATTTGCCGATGTCTGTGATTGTGATTATTATTTTGTTGATAAATGTGATTAAGATTTTGATTGACATTACGGGATTGTGATATGGGCTTATGAATTTTCTGTGATCTGTGAAAAGGGCCTTAGAATTAACTGTGACCCGTGATCCAGAGGGGGTATTCCTGCCTCCCACAAATTTGAGCCATATCCAGCCACTACGCCTCAAGTCGGCTAACAAAATACATGCATGCAACTCACCCACTGTTATAAAATTGTCATGATTCTTGTCAAATTTAGTTAGTGCAAACAATAATGGATTCCTTTCTACAGTAAATTTCCTTAAACAAGTTTTTAATTTGATCAATCTGTATATCTATTCCTCCCTATATCAAATAATTACGAGCGTAAAATCTTTCCATTTATTTACATTTTTACAATGGCAGTGAATGTGGCATACTCCACATGTGTCGGGCCTCTCCACAGTGGATCTAGAAGGATTTCGACCCCTATATTTCTTTTTCTGTATGCTGGGATATTATGGACTGTTTTCTGAACTTAACTTTATAATGATCGGCAGAAATTTACTTCTGATCGGAACTCTGATTTGTGCACTTTTTTCAACTCACAGACGGTCGAAGTGTGGTTTCTCTCAGTGCCTCACAACGTCCCTTCCATCAGCCTCGCAATCCGACTGCACCGAGCATAACACAACAAATTAACTCCTTGATCTTGTTCACTTCTTGAAACAGCCTATCCTAAGCGGCCATAACCTATTTATATGCTTAAAATTATAATTAAAAAGACCCGAAAAACTAGTGACGAATGTTCCAAAATCAATCAGTCTTGCCCGCCATGACGTGTCATGACATCATTCATGAACAAATGTAGCATCTTTGCAGTGAAGTATTCTGCCAATTTGTAACATTTGCACACCAATTAAGCTTTTATTAAACATATTTACCACTCCATACTTTGTATCACAAGCTCGTAATTAAAACCCACTTATTGTGGTCGACTATTTTCCTTCGTGCGCCTAGTAATGTGTCTAAACCAAAGGTAAACACTGGTCAACAAGTGCACGTCCAGTTTTTCCTTTGTTTAATGGTTGACTTTGACCATGTTGACATGTGATAGTGTCATGGCGACCACTGTCACCGGAATACAGCTCAATTTTGTACAAAATGGATCCTCACGTTGCACCTCAGACTTTATAAATTTATACAGTAACTTGAATATTTTGTCCTGGTTTTTGATTAGGGATAGTTATAAAAAACATTGACAATAAATTCTAGCTCTGTCCGGTTGACTATAAACCTCCCCACATGGCACAAAATTTATTTAAACCATCAACAAAAACTGAGGCAACTATACCATTTCTGTAGCGGTCCTTCACAAAAGTCTCCTGACTTGATATGACCCCTCAACAGTAAAATAACACTTAAAAAAAAAAAAAGACACAACACAACTTAAATAAAACCTGCCGAATGAACATTTTATTGGATCTTCTCCCATGATGCAGATTTAGAATTGTATAATTTCTCACATAACCCTATGTACTGTGGTGTATAGGTTACGTAACATGTAAACAAACAGGCTGGATTTTCGCCATATAAATGTGCAGGGCCCTACCACGCCCATGCATAAAAATCATGAAAATCTAAAAACCACTGGAGCGTGACCATTTGAACATACTTAGTAGAGACCCACCCAAAGTATATTTCCACCAAGTTTGAAGTCATTCTGGATGATGGTTTCGGAGAAGAAGTCGAAAAGTAAATTCCTGTTAAAGTGCCCATTGACTTATATAGTAATCAATAGAAAACGTGCACTTACCGATAAGTACATGAATTGAAACTAGAAGCCGATCAGTGACCGCAAAACCTCTGGGCCAGGACAGAGGAACAGACAGACGGAGGGATGCGTAGGTGAAGACAATACCCCTCCAGTAGGTCAGGTTACTTCTGTTAAACCTAACGACAAAGCTTTGGTGCAAATGCAATGAGCAGAGACATCATGGCAAGGCCAGTTTTCTTCAATGCAGTACTGAGACCTAAATATGTGACCCAGTGACCTAGTTTTCAATAGGCACCTGAGGCATCATTATGACCAATTGTCATAAACAATTGATGAAGCTACATTCAATCTTTTTTTTAAGATATTGTGTTAACGGCGTTTTTTTTCTTCAATGTAGTACCCTGACCTAAATATGTGACCTAGTGACCTACTTTTTGATACTCACCTGGAGCACCTCAATGAACTTCTGTGATAAAGATTTGGTCTGTGTAAAGTGAGTATTTCCGGAGATATACATGGCAAGGCAATTTTGCTTTAATGCAGTACTGTGACCTGAATATGTGACCCAGTGACCTAGTTTTTACAAGGTGTCTATGGCATCCTTAGGACCAACTGTCATGCTACAGTCAGTAATCTAATATTTGAAGATATCATGGTATAGCCATTTTTTTTCAATGCAGCACTGTGACCCAGTGAACTAGTTTTCAAAAGGCATCTGGGGCATCCTTAAGTCCAACTGTCATACATAATAGATTAAGCTACATTCAATATTTCTTTAGATATTGTGTTAACTCCGTTTTTTGCAATGTAGTATTGTGACCTAAAAATGAGACCTAGCGACCTACTATTCAATAGGCACCTGATGCACCTCAATAACCCCTGGTGAGAAAAAAATATGGTCTCTGTAAAGTGAGTATTTTTGGAGATATGGCCTTAACAAGGCACGGACAGACATGCAGGTGACAACAATACCCATCCAGCCTTATGGGCTGAGGGGTAAAAATTGTTAAAAATCAGGAATCCACAGAAGTGATACCTAGTGAACAACTTCCTTTGATCCTTTCACAAGGAACATATCCACCAAGTTTCAGCTGAATCTGAGTGACGATTCTAGAGAAGTCAAAAATAGCAAAAACACACAAAAAATTAGAAAAAATGCGGCACCACCTGGTGAACAATAAAGAACTATGAGTCCACAGGAGTGTTCCTATCTGATATCAAAGCAGTTGGACGAGCAGTTGCAGAGAAGCAGATTTTTAAGATTTCCCTCCCGAACCTCCCCCCCCTCCCCCCCCCCCCGAAAAGAATGAAAAATTACAAAAATTATTGGAGCATGTCCATTTGAACAACTTTGTAGAGACCCACCCAAGGTACATTCCCACCAAGTTTGAAATAAATCTGGCTGATGGTTTTGGAGAAGTCGAAAATATGAATTATAGATAGATGGACGACAGACGAATGACCATCCTATAAGCTCAGCTGACTGACAAGTCAGCTGAGCTAAAAAAACAAAATCCACTTAAAAGCAGAAACAACCACAGCACAAACCATTTTTCAAAGATTTATGATCCACAGGTACCTACAAGGGTTCCCATCTGAATTAGATGCAATTAACAAATTAATTGTTTAGGAACAGAAGCCTTTTTTAACTTTCCACACATGTGAAAGGACAAAAAAAAAAAAAACAAGAAGTATCAAATACCACCTGATGACCTGTTGAACAAACTTCCCATCTGCTGGGTCAATAAGTTATAAATAGCCTGGAGATGAATGTGTGATGGATGTGAACACGCACAGGTAAATTGGTGATTCTATGCCCCAGCTCCAGTCAGAAACATAGGTGTAATCAGGCCCAACTCACTGGCTTCAAGACAAGTACTAGATACAGACAGGATGAACAGTTACCTCTGCCAAATGCTGGGTTCTGCACGCCCCGTTCTGGCATGGCGGCCTCAGTCTGCTTACTACTGCTGGTGCTGGACACAGACATATTGTTGTAGATGCGCTTATAGTGGTTGTATACCGCCACAGCCAGTACTTTCTTGGCATACTCCTGACCAATCACATAGCGATCCAGGTACTCAAATATCTGCAAATATTCACAGCCCCCCCAAAAAAGAATCAAATGATGTTCGACAATGATTACAGCAAACCACACAGTAAGACACCAATTTAGCTGTGATCTTGAACATGACACATGAATAAATTTGTTCTCTATCTTATCATGTTTACACAGTCACATATATCTAACATGAAACATACATATGTATCAAAAACTTTATTTCAAGAGGGTTATCCAGTCAGTGAATCATCACTAGTCTTGCCTGAGGCCCACATGAAAGTACAGATCAAGGTACTGAATGTCAAGACCAAAAACCCAGTTAAAGGTACTAAGTCTACAACAAGAGGACTGTGACAGTCCTGTGCTCAGCTGACATGCAACATATACCCTTGCGATTTTTTAACATTTGCCCCCAAAAAGAACAAAGAAATTCATAAAAAGTCCAAAAATCAATAGGGTATGACCATTTGAACAGATCTGGTAGACACCCACCCAATGAACATTGCCACAAAGTTTGAAGTTAATTTGGATGATGGTTTCGGAGTAGAAGTCAAAAATGTGAATTAGCATCAGAACCTCCATTGACTTACATAGTAATCAATAGGACAGGTGCATTCACCAACAAGTACCCGAATTGAAAAAATCCCTAAAAATCAGGAATCCACACCATTATAACCACCTCGTGAAAAACATTCTTTGACCCTTTTACAAGGAACATATCAGCCAAGTTTCAGCTTCATCTGAGTGAAATTTCTAGAGAAGAAGTCGAAAATAGCAATAGCACACAAAAAATCATAAAAAATTAGAAAAAAATCACAGCACCACCTGGTGAACATATTAAGAACTAGGACTCCCCAGGAGTGTTCTTGTGTGATATCAAAGCAATTGGGTGAGCAGTTTCAGAGAAGAAGATTTTTTAAGACTTGCCCCAAAAAAGAACCAAAAAACATCATGAAAAATCCAAAAATCAATGGAGCATCACCAATTATACAAACTTGGTAGAGACCCACCCAAGGTACATTGCTACTAAGCTTGAAGTCAATCTGGCAGATGGTTTCGGAGAAGAAGTCAAAAATGTGAATTAGCATTAGAATGCCCATTGACTTACATAGTAATCAATAGGAAAGGTGCATTTACCAAAAAGTACCCGAATTGAAAAAATTGTTAAAAATCAGGAATCGGAGGCATTACCACCTAGTGAAAATTTTTGTTTCACCCTTCTACAAGGCACCTATCCATCAAGTTTCAGCTTCATCTGAGTGAAAGTTCTGGAGAAGAAGTCGAAACTAGCAGTAGCATACAAAAAAATTATAAAAAATTAGAAAAATAATTGCAGCACCACCTGGTGAACAAATTAAGAACTACGTCTCCCCAGGAGCATTCCTGTGTGATATCAAAGCAATTGGGTGAGCAGTTTCAGAGAAAAAGATTTTTTAAGATTTGATCCAAAAGAAGACAAATAAATCATAAAAAATCCAAAAATCAATGGAGCGTCACCAATTGAACAAACTTGGTAGAGACCCACCCAAGGTACATCCCCACCAAGTTTCAAGTGAATCTGGCTGATGGTTTCAGAGAAGAAGTCAAAAATGTGAATTAGCATTAGAATGCCCATTGACTTCCATAGTAATCAACAAGTACCCGAATTGAAAAAATCGTTAAATATCAGCAATCCGCAGAATTACCACCTAGTGAACAACTTTGTTTGACCCTTCTACAAGGACCATATCTAATAAGTTTCAGCTTCATCTGAGTGACCGTTCTGGAGAAGAAGTCGAAAATAGCAGTAGCACACAAAAAATCATAAAAAATTAGAAAAAAATTGCAGCGCCAGTTGGTGAACAAATTCAGAACTAAGACTCCCTAGGAGTGTTTCTGTGTGATATCAAAGCAACTGGAAGAGCGGTTTCAGAGAAGAAGATTTTTTAAGATTTGCCCAAAAAAGAACAAAAAAAATCATAAAAAAATCCAAAAATCACTGGAGTGTGACCAATCAACAAACTTGGTAGAGACCCACCCAAGGTACATTGCCATCAAGTTTGAAGTCAATCTTGCTGATGGTTTCTGAGAAGTCAAAAATGTGAATGAGCATTAGAACGCCCATTGACTTACATACTAATCAATAGGACTTGCCCCAAAAAAGAACAAAAAAAAATTCATAAAAAATCCAAAAATCAATGGACCGTGACCATTTGAACAAACTTGGTAGAGACCCACCCAAGGTACATCCCCACCAAGTTTCAAGTGAATCTGACAGATGGTTTTGGAGAAGAAGTCGAAAACATGAATTACCACAGCAGTCCACATTCACTCACATGGTAATCAATAGGAATGTATGCATTGGTCGATAAGTACCCGAATTAAAAAAATCGTTAAAAATCAGGGATCCACAGCAACGCCACCTAGGGAACAAACTTGTGTGACCCTTCTACCAGGAACATTTACACCAACTTTCAGCATAATATGAGTGATACTTTTGGAGAAGAAGTCGAAAATGGCAAAAACACACAAAAATTCATTAAAAAATAGAAAAAATTCACAGTGCCACCTGTTAAACAATTTAAGGTCTAGGGGTCCCCAGAAGTGTCCCTATACAATTTCGAAGCAATTGGCCAAGTGGTTTCGGAGAAGAAGATTTTTTAAGATTTCCCCCCAAAATGAACAAAAAAATTCATAAAAAATCCAAAAATCACTATACCATGACCATTTGAACAAACTTGGTAGAGACCCACCCAAGGCACATCCCCACCAAGTTTGAAGTGAATCTGGCTAGTGGTTTTAGAGAAGAAGTCGAAAATGTGGATGTGGACGACGGACGGACGACGGATGCCCAACCATCACATAACCTCAGCTGACTGACAAGTCAGCTGAGCTAATAAACCAGGTCACATCAAGAACAAATCAGTATAAATACATGTATATGTTGCAAAATCACCAATCAGCACCTTCCTAACATCTAGTTCTTAATGGAATTAAATACAGCAAAACCTGTCTTGAAAGACCACCTCTAAGGATGACCACATTGTGGTCTCTCACAACAGGTGGTCTCTCATAGGAGGTACAAATAAGAAAAGTACGAAGCATAGTATCAGGAAAAGATGGTCTTTCAAGACATGTGGTCTTTCATTGGGGTATCCTCTCCAGACAGGGACTGCTGTATGACCTACATCTTTTCTTCAATGTAGAAATGCAAGGAGGTTATCTCACTTGCATTGGCAAATCACCCCAAAAGACTCAAAAACACCATACATGCAACTAGATCATCTAGATTAAATTAATGTCCAGGGTCCAAAACACATTTGACCACAAATTTCTGCTTCTGTTCTCAATTACTACTATTTATACATCTCAATGCAGTACCAGGTAATTAGTAGTATTTATACATGTACAGGTCATTCAAATTTAATGTTTCCACTGCAACAAGGAGACTGCTCACTTTGATACCACCTTGCTGGACATGTTCACAGTTAGTGGCAGGCAGCCCTAATCATCTTACATACAGGCTTTCCCTAGGTGTCAATACATTTTGTAATATGAACATATTAATAAAAATATGTTTAAACAAATATATTTTTAAACTATTACATAAATGGTACATATTAGGTACTCATACCATTATACACATGCACATGGATGTCATGGGTTGGACTTTTTGTATGTAACAATCCAATCACAGTACTGGGTGATTGGTAATTCTGTTTTCTTCTTTAAACATCCAACTGAAACAATTTATACCAGTTTGTTTAGCTGGACACACCAATACAGTACCTTTTTTTTTGGGGGGGGGGGGGGGGGCTTGCATGCATGCTTGTGCTCAGGGTACCTCATTCTGCCTACAATAGACATGGGCTTGTTAATACTCGATAGTCTGTGCACTAGTTTTCTGTAGATTTTGCTAGTCTTGCACTTACAAGCAAGAACCTGGGTACATTGTATCATATAACTTTGTATTTTCACACAATGTAGCATTCTTAAGACAATGTCCAACCAATTTTGGATAATTTTGTTCTTTTAAGATTTGGGAACATTTTGGTAGACATATAATGTTGTCTACCATATCTCCAAATCAAGAAGTTCTAGCCACAATACTATCTTAAGAAATGAACAAAATACTTTCAATATTAACATGATTGTCAATGGACTGTATTGATTACTGGCAAAATGTTTGTTTCACATGGTAACTTCTCTAGAGCAAACACCTATCAGCGACTTTCTAAGAAACAGTAAGTTCCTTTTTAAATGCATATCAAAAATAAAAAGTCCCACAAACTTGATCAATTTCACAGAAACAACCATTTTCCAAATGTTTGTATCGCCATTGTAAACAAGGCTTAAAGCCTAAAGGCTGGGCATTCACTAGTATTTGAAATAGAATATTCACTTGGATGTAGGTATTACTGGGAAATTAGCATTGGCCTGGTGAACAGATGCACTGAAATGAGAAGCACGCTGTGTTTGGTTTGCTTGATGTTGAATATTTATAGCCAGTGAAACAAAAACTAGAGGGCTGCATGAACAGCCCATGCTCAGCTCACCTAAACTTGTCCCACAAAATGACGGTTGCAACCACAGGCGTATGAAAATATTCTGAGTGCGAGAGCACCGATGCTGCTTGTGTAGTAATACCACAAGGCCAGTATCCCACGACCAACGTTACTCATGCCACTCTGTATACATGTGAATAAATTACATATTTCTAACTTAAAGGTAAAACCATACATGTATGTGTTCCTTATCTGTTATTCCCCATGTTGAATAAAGTTTCAGTGCGTTTCCAAGCGTACGGTGCACAACACACTTACATTACTGTCGCTGACGCCTGTTTTGTCCAGATACTTTCGCTATTTATCTTCCGTTTTCATAACCGGGAAGAGTGCAAATGGCAACGTAATAGCTGGTGTGCCGATGCAACCGCAATAAAGGCGTTGTACCTGATAACCAACTTGGACAACTTTGTGAAGCCACCACTGGGTACCCATGAAGAGCGAAGTGCGGTTGTATCGGAACACCAGCTATTACGTTGCCATTTTCACTCTTTCCGGTCATGAAAATGGAAGATAAATAGCGAAAATATCTGGACAAAACAGGCGTTGGCGACAGTAATGTAAGTGTGTTGTGCACCGTACCCTTGGAAACGCACTGAAACTTTATTCAAAATGGGGAATAACAGATAAGGAACACATACATGTATGGTTTTACCATATTCAAGTAAGGAATATGTACTTTATTCACATGTATACAGAGTGGCATGAGTAACGTTGGTCGTGGGATACTGGCCTTGTGGTATTACTACACAAGCAGCATCGGTGCTCACACTTGTGAATCCATACCCACCCACAAAACAATGGCAAGCTTCCAAAAAAATCTCTTAACTGATTTGATATTCTGTGACGACAAATCTAGACAACCATATGATTATGAAAATAATTAATATATATAGTTTATTGTGTCAAATGATTATATTTGATGAGCTGGCCATGGTCACAGTCAGCAGAGTGTGTAACATGCCTCAAACCATCTGACACCTCAAGGGATGATTTATGCAACAAATCTTTTTTTTCCTGTCGAAAACAATGGACCGAGATCTGCCGGTATTTACCTTTTTAGGGGGTGGCGGTGGACGCCGCTTCTGACTGTGCTGGTCTGAATCACGCTGATTTTCTTTCACTCCTCGCTTGGATTCATTCTCCGGAATAACAACAAAGAAGTGATTGCACTTTTCACATTTTACAAACCGTGTTGCTGAAAAGAGAGCCAAATTGCATACATTATGAAGGTATCATTGCAGTGTCTTCAGTAAGTTATAATACATGGCCAGGTCTGGATTATGATGAGGGATCAGTGTACCAGACTGAACCAAGACAGTCAAGTATGTACAATATGTAAACCACATGTACATCTATGAGCAGAAACATTCAACAAGAGAACTGTGACAGTCCTGTGCTCAGCTTACTTTGTAATAAAAGATTATTTTTTTAGTTGGGTAAATGGTGGTTTGTATGCCTGTACATGCATATGTTGATGTATTCAAACAGGATGGTTGCTAATACTAGTATATCTGTCATTCAATCTAAACTAAGCAATGTACATTAACAAGAGGACCACGATGGACTCATGTTCTGCTGATTGCCAAATACATATTGCTTGAGACATACAATGGAAGCAGGTGTAGAAAACCCTCTTTTAGAGACTGCATGCCTTTTCACAGGAATTTGGTGTAAGGTCAAAAGTATAGATATTTCCTTGATTGTTTGGTGAGGACACACAGTTGACCATTGAGAACAGAAATTTAGATTTAAAAAGATGTGTCATTTTGTATCTATATTACCACCAGTGGAAAACTGAACACTGCAAGA
Source organism: Hermodice carunculata (assembly GCA_964020975.1). Taxonomy (NCBI): domain Eukaryota; kingdom Metazoa; phylum Annelida; class Polychaeta; order Eunicida; family Amphinomidae; genus Hermodice; species Hermodice carunculata. The sequence continues at coordinate 100,476,087 of OZ026617.1, forward strand.
GTGACTCAGCTTTAGAGAGAGAAATTGAAAGAAAGAACATGGTCCAGTGTTATCATCCATAACATACACACAGACAGATGTCATACACAGACCCATGTTATAAGCTGACAGGTTGGCTCATCTAAACTACTTTGACCACAAGTGATAAACAAGTGACCATGTAACTCAGACACCATTTACTCCTACTTGAATTTTTTTTCCATCTCCAACAATGATAAAAAAATCCGCCCCCCCCCCCCAAAAAAATCTAAAAACAGCAGGCACAATAATTCTTTAATGTGGCCAAACATGAAGCAAGTTATGTATCAATCCATTTTTTTTTTTCTTGTTTTCTGTCTCTTTTTATCCTCATACCCATATCATGTCTGGTCTATCTGCCTCTCAAAGTTTCAAAAGTGTTGATACTGTAGTTTCTGAAAATGGCTTGGACAAATTCATTTTGGAGATGAGCCCATAGCTCAGTCCCCAGAGGGGCGAAGGCTACACAAGTTGAAATTCATGAAAGATGATGCCAGATATTTCCCTTGCACATTATCAATTAAAACGCTATCATAGATTGCTGGATCCATGCCCCCCCCCCCCCCCATTCATAACCTTATTAATCACAGATCTCATTTTGGAATAACTGTAGTCAATAAAAATAGGCTATCACCCTGACTCAGATACTTGTCCGAGGGACCTCCTTTTATGCATGACACACTCGTGTCCAGATACACCGGTGTGTGAAGATTCATGATTCTAAGTCAAAGGACAACAGAATTACAGGCAGGGCATGAAGTGTAATGTAGTGTTACATACATGAATTACCATGACCCAGATACTTGATCTAATGACCTATTTTTACTTCATGATACACCTTTAGGTCAACATATATATGTGCGTGAAGTTTGATGAAACTAGGTTAAATGGTAAAGGAACTATAGCCCGGACACGATTTTACAAGACTATGTCACTGTGACCCAGACACTTGACCTAGAGACCTACTTTTGTTTCATGACACACCCCTATGCCAGATGCACCTGTGTGTAAAGTTTCATTGATCTAAATTGAAAGACAGCAGAATTACAGCCTGAACATGAAGTGTAATTTTTTTTTCCGTTTTCTTTTTTAGACAGGGAGACCCATTGGATGCACCAATTGCACTTACTAGAGCCCTTGGGTCTCAACATCATGGGGAAATGAGCTCCTTTGCTCAGTCTTATGCTAAATTTTTATTTCAGAGCTCATTTCCCTATGGTTTCTCTGCTAGGTTTACATATTCTATGGATTTAACTATGGGAAGATGCACAATTATCAGTTTAATGTGCAGTCACACAGCCAGAAGCTCCTTCAGCAGGGCTTCAGTGGAACTCTGAATTTCCACTAACATTTCCTGTTTATACACTCAATGACCAAAGAAGTGTACCAACAGTCACCTCAATTCTTTGAGTTCACTGTAATTCAAATATTCATTTGGATTCAACTTTGCGTTGACAACCACTGTCACAAGAAGTCAGGAGCTCTGTGTTACGTAATCACAAGCCCATGTTTTACGCAGCAATGGAAAAGTTATACCCTGGTATATAAACAGATGTTACGTCATTTTCCCCTCAGTCCCTGATAAGTTACAAGTCGAAACGTAACTGGTCGGAACCCTTCGCCTGGTATTTTCAGCTCATTGAAGTGTAATATAGCTTTACATAATTGTATCACCATGACCCAGATATTTGACCTAGTGACCTACTTTTGGTTCATGGCACACCTTTAGGTCAAGATATACATGTGTGTGTGAAGTCTGACCTTTATACAAGAATATTACATGTGCAACATCAAGGTTCAAGTAGTTCTAAAGTTATAATGAAGAGTAAAATTCATGTAGGTTGCACTGTGACCCCATAAACCAGGTCAAGGTCATTCATGTACTGTCTAAGCATGATCTACAGAAATACTAACATGTGCAACATCACGGTACTAACTCAAAACAGATCTCAAGTTATCAAGTGAACAGTACATTTCGTGTCGGTTGTCCTGTGAATTAGCATTAGAATGCCCATTGACTTACACAGTAATCAATAGGAAACCTGAATTGACCGATAAGTACCTGAATTAAAAATCCTTAAAAATCAGGAATCCAAAGCAGTGCCACCTAGTAAACAACTTTGTTTGACCCTTCCACAAGAACATATCCATCACATTTCAGCTTAATCTGAGTGATGGTTCTGAGAACAAGTGAAAAATAGCAAAACCATACAAAAAATTCTTTAAAAACTTAGAAAAAAAAAATTGCAGCACCACCTGGTGAACAAATTGGGAACTAGGTGTCCCTGGGAGTGTGTATGTACGATATCAAAGCAATAGATCATATGCAGGTTCGCCATTTTGAATAAATTAGCGCCATGTTGGGGAATTGCATTCTGGGATTAATTGTAGTATCCTGCTTAGATCAGTCTGCGGGCTGCATTGATATTAGATAGGTCGCTGTGATAAGTTTCACTCGTTGCTTAGTGAGTTTTTTCACTAATATGGTCCGACAAATGTAACATATATTTAGTTTCTGAAGGTGTAGTGTAGAAACTATCTGGTGTCCAAAATCAATGTGGAAAATTTAAGTCTTAAAGGGGGAAAAATAAGTTTTAGTTAAGGATGTCCTTGAGGCTTGAGCAAATATCATCAATTCACTGTGGTGTTTTTTGTTTGCATGCATCCCTACTTTCTCATCTTTTTCTTTCGCTTGTGGGTAGATTTTTATTTTTCCTTTCCTTTTCTCCTTTTTTCCCCGAGTTATTGGTGCGTTTCGATCGTACTTTAAGAAGTGTGATTTTCTTTGACGGGGAGGTCTACCTTTCAGTGAGAAATAATCCATGGACAAAATGAACACTAGAACAGACTGATTTTCCAACAGAAAATCAAATGTCTCCCGGTGGAACACTTATGTCTCTGAATAAGCTACAGGTGATAAATTACAAATGACCAAGTTTGCTTGAAAATTACAATCCTATTTTAGCTCTCACCTAGATACATTACTCTAGCAATTTTCATCAAGTTCTTCAAGACTTATTGCAAAGAAACCAATTTCACATAAATGACCCTGTGACCTTGAAAATTAGGTCAAGGTCATCCAAATACAATCACAACCTTGGTCTTACCTTGATACATAATCCTACCAAGTTTCATCAAATTCCATCACGTTCTTCATGACTTATTGCACGGAAACCAGTTTCACATAAGTGACCCTGTGACCTTGAGAATTCGCTCAAGTTCATCCAAATACAATCCCAACCTAGGTCTTGCCTAGATACATAATCCTACCAAGTTTCATCAAATTCCATTAGGTTCTTCAAGACTTATCGCACGGAAACCAATTTCACATAAGTGACCCTGTGACCTTGAGAATTCGCTCCAGGTCATCCAAATACAATCCCAACCTAGGTCTTGCCTAGATACACAATCCTACCAAGTTTCATCAAATTCCATCAAGTTCTTCGAAACTTATCGCATGGAAAATAATTTCACATAAATGACCCTGTGACCCTGAGAATTCGCTCCAGGTCATCCAAATACAATCCCAACCTAGGTCTTGCCAAGATACATAATCCTACCAAGTTTCATCAAATTCTGTCTAGTCCTTCAAGACTTATCGCACGGAAACCAAGTGTTGAAGAACCTGAACAACAACAACAACAACAACAAGCGGAAGAAACTGGCACTAAAACAATATGTCCCCCGGCTTCCACCGGGAGACATAATAAAATCATAAAAAATCCAAAAAATCATTGGAGCATGACCATTTGAACAAATTTTGCGGAGACCCACCCAACGTACATTGTCACCATGTTTGAAGTGAATCTGGCTGACAGTTTTGAAGAAGTGGTTGATTGTTGAAGCCTGACGCCGACACACAGAGGACCATAAGATAAATTCAGCTACTGACAAGTCAGCGGAGATGAAAATGAATAATATGTCTTTGATTCTATAAGAGAATGGAATGGACATATTGTGCAAAAGGAAAGAAAGTAGAATTCATCTAAAAATTGAGTGACTGAATGACATAAAATAGTTCAAGGTTTATGGCCCAGAATTATCATGAGTATTTGACTGATGCTGAAATGTTGCCCAATCAAATGATAAAGCCTAGGTTATGTATATCATCATTGCCATAATGTATTAACGATGGCAGCATTTAACACTAAATAAGCATAAAATCTGTACCTTTACCTAAAGTGTGCCCCAACTCATTGTCAAAAAGGACCTGAGGTGGCAAAAATATGGTGAACTCTGCTTGAATATGCAAACTCCTCTAGTATCAACATGTGATTATACAGCTTAAGTATGTGCAGGTGACAAAAATAGAAGTTGCTGTAGGTCACTGATATTCAATAAGCAGACTTATGGGAAAACAGTAGGGATGAGTGACATTGACCTTCTTGTGACATTGAAGTACATCACATGTAGGTCAAGGTTACCTCTGTTTGACCTAATGACAAAGCTTTGGTGCAAATGCAAGAGATATCATGGCAAGGCCATTTTTTTTCAATGCAGCACTGTGACCTAAGTGACCTACTTTTCACTAGGTGTCTGAGGCATCCTTGGGACCAACTGTCATAAATAATTGATGCAGCTACAATGAGTACACTTAATATTTGGAGATACCATGGCACGACCATTTTTCTACAATGCAGCATTGTGACCTAGTTTTTGATAGGTGTCTGAGGCACCATTAGGACAGACTGTCATAAATAATTGATAAAGCTACATTCAATATTTTTCTAACTATTGTTTTAATGCCGTTTATTTCTTCAATGTAGTTCTGTGGTCTGAATATGTGACCTAGTGACCTACTTTTTGATTGGCACCTGAAGCACCACAATGCCCCCCTGTGACATAAATTTGGTCTCTGTAAAGTAAGTATTTTTGGAGATATGGTGGTAACAAGGCATGTACGAATGGACAGACAGCCATGCAGGTGATGACAATACCCCTCCCGCCTATATGAGTCGAGGGGTGAAAAGATAGAAAACACCATGACCTGATGGATGGATGGATGCATGGATAAAGTGATTACTATATGACTCTCCTCTGGTAGGAGGGGGGCATAAAAATGGTATCCATGCAGTCACTTACAGACAAAATTTTCTACATGTGCACAGGGATCTCCACACTTAGGGCACCACCATTGACCTGGTCCCACTTTCTTGTCACCCCCTTTCTCCCCATTACCCTTGGATGAACTGGTAGGGGGTTTGTCACCATCTCCTGTCCCTGCAAGCACAAAGAGCAGTACATATCGCTGATTAAAAGTAGCCAGACAGTCAGCCTCCCTCACTCAACTTCTTTACATCCTTCACCTATTTCTACAAGAACGGATTTCTGTCACTTTCTTGAGAGCAAACATAGGCTTACACTGATGAGATGAGTCACAACTGCATCAAAGAGTTTTCCAATCGTTTTCTTAAATAAAAATTTGCTTGAACCAACTGCATCAAAAGGTGATATTAAAGTCTTCATGAGGAAAAATGTCTACAAGTGTGAGCTTTCCGACTTTTTTCTCAGGAGGCCAAATAATGTAAATTGCTTTACTTTCTCGGTTTTTGCAGTTTTGTGAAATCTGTGAATTGATAAATACCACGAAAATCTGAAAGCATTTTGTCATGAATCAGACATGAATCATTACCGGTAAATACTAGTATTACTTTACTGCAGATGGAGTCCGAGAACTGCCAGCACAAGTAACAACATGTACTAACGCCTCAATGATGAAAGGACCCAACAAACAAGTCTTTACATATTTACCCTTTATTCTAGCTCACACTTGTTACAAAAACTACAACGTACATAAACATACACCATGGTTGTCACATTGTAATTTACAGGTTGGCTTAATGCTATTGTACTTGGCACATGTCAGTCTTTGTGAGAAATCACCATTCAGGTGTACCACGCACATTAAACACTAGGGGATATATGGGCTAGTTATAATTTGCCTGAAGGTGGTGCTACCCATCCTGTTCACGGTTGACCGCCCATATCTTGTGGTCACTTTTCATGACCCTTACTTTTTCTCCATAGATTAACATGGGGAATTAGCACATGTCAAATGAATGTAATCTCTCTATATGTTGTCAAATAAGTATTAAACTTCATTTTATCACACCTGAGTGTATTTGTCAGGTAACAATGTGTACTTTCATAGGTTAGAAGATGATAATTCCAAAAATCATTCTCATATGCAAGGGGGAAAACTTTCAGGTTCGCTGTAATATAATGGGCTTGCTGACCCACCTGACCTCAAATGGCATGGGTTGCTTGGTGTCACAAACATGCATCATGGGAACAAAAGGCTGTGTGTCAAGAAATTAAACCAACCCAGATCAGCCGTATTGAAAGTCCCCTGAGACAGTCACAAAGCAGATCATTGATGTACTTTTAAGGTTGAACTAGAACAGGCTGATTTTCCAACAGAAAATCAAATGTCTCCTTGTGGGCCCTTACTATTGTCACCCTTATTTTCATAAATAAGCATACCAATTCCAATGTAGGGCCAGTACTTTTCCGCGATCGCGGAAAACGACGGAATTCACGGAATCTATGATCTCAAACGGAATTTATGATTTGGAACGGAAATCGGCAAATGCCACGGAAATTAAGCGGAATTTGTGAATTTTGCTTCTCAAATAATTCAAAATCACCACATATGTCATCGCATAAAGCAAAACACACGGACTTGGATCCAAATTTGACGAGTCGGCGGCGTTATCGATACCACGTGGAGCAAATTTAACGACAGGCCGGACACCTGCGCGCTGTAGACCCCATTGCTACCATATCCATTCATTTGCATGGCATATAGATATAACGCGCAACAGAGGTACAATGATAATAGCGCCGCCTGTAGGTGGAGGCTGTCAACGTACAAAATAAACAATATGGAGTCACTTTGCCGTTCGTCGATGGATCAACATTTTCCAGAGGCGATAAGATCAACTGTTTTTCCTTTTTTATTGACCAGAGCTAAAATCGTGCCCTAGAATTAGTGAAACGGAAATGAAACGGAATTTGTAGTTTCCCAAAACGGAAAAACACTCATTTTGAAACGGAAAATACAGGCCCTACCAATGATCTACAGATATGGTGAAGGTACACTCTTTATTATCAACATTTCAAAATGTTGATTTTTGATGAAATGCCCACGTGACCTTGAAAAATGGGTCAAGGTCATACATTTGTAGTTAAGGTCTTACAAAAGTCTTACATAGAAACATAATCACACAAAATGTCAACCTCTTTAAGACAAATCTTTCTTGAGTGCATCTGCAAAGATTTTTAAATAGTGGCCATGTGACCTTGAAAATAGGTCAAGGTCACCCATCTACAATCCAAACCAAGTTGGCATTATGGTACATAAACATGCAAAATTTCAACCTCCTTAGTCAAATCCTTGCAGAGTTGCTGCATGCCTGTCAATCTTAGATGACATGCCCACATGACCTTAAAATACGTCAAGGTCACCCATGTGCAATCCAAAGCAAGATCACATATAGAAACATCTTCACATAAAATTTCAACTTCCCAAGTCAAATCTTCCTTGAGTTATCATGTCCACATTGATTTTAGACGAAATGCCCCCGTGACCTTGAAAAATACGTCAAGGTCATACATCTGCAGTTACAAGCAAGGTCTTACAAAACTTTTACATAGAAACATAATCACACAAAATGTCAACCTCTTTAAGTCAAATCTTTCTCGAGTGCATTCGCAATGATTTTTAAAAGTGGCCATGTGACCTTGAAAATAGGTCAAGGTCACCCATCTACAATCCCACCCTAGTTCATATTATGGTACATAATCATGCAAAATTTCCACCTCTTAAGTCACATCCTTGTGGAGTTACTGCGTCCACATCAATTTTACATGACATGCCCATGTGACCTTGAAAAATAGGTCAAGGTCACCCATCTGCAATCCCAAGCAAGGTTTCATATAGTATCATCTTCACAAAAAATTTCAACTACCCAAGTCAAATCTTTCTCGTGTCATCGCTTCCGCAACACACACAACAATGTGTTGTGGAAGAGGAGGAGGAGGAGGAGGAGGAGGAGGAGGAGGAGGAGGAGGAGGAGGAGAAGGAGAAGGAGAAGAAGAAGGAGGAGGAGGAGGAGGAGGAGGAGGAGGAGAAGAAGAAGGACGAGGAGAAGAAGGAGAAGACGAAGAAGAAGAAGAAGAAGAAGAAGAAGAAGAAGAGGAAGAGGAAGAGGAAGAGGAAGAAGAAGAAGAAGAAGAAGAAGAAGAAGAAGAAGAAGAAGAAGAAGAAGAAGAAGAAGAAGAAGAAGAAGAAGAAGAAGAAGAAGAAGAAGAAACTGACGCAAAAACAATATGTTCCCCCCGTTACACTAGGAGACATAATTCAAGCTATGAATTAAAAAATACTAAAAATAATGTTTATTCACCTGCATTGATCGGCTAATCACACTTTGTGTCCATTTCAAGTTTGTGCTGAATCAATATCCAGTCTGGTAATACTAGTATGTCAAGATTCACATCAAATTATGTTTTCAACTGTCTACAATAACCCAGCCTGGCGAAATCTGTCCATAATCAGGCCTGCTTAGTGATCAACAGTGCACACTGTAATTAGCCACTGGGCATGGATTGGTTTCACATGTGACAAACGCAAGTCAACAGTTACCCAGAACATGCCAGTTCACCAGTCTCATCTTGTGTTTCCATTTGTGAAATCACTTCACTAGTGTACCAACTATGAAACATTTCTTCAGTTCGTCTTTGAAAAATTTGTTCACTGACAAGTCTAGTGACTGAAGTTTGTCAGTGCAACAAGCAGGCACATACACGTAACTGATCCCATTTTTGATCAACTTTTCTTTGAACTGGTCTGTGCGATTAGCCTTGAAATGGTCCAGGATCAGAAGTGCTTGCTCTTCACTTGACCAGTTTTCTGATGGTATTCCATGATGTATGGCAACAGAACATTTTCAATATACATGTACAGCAGCAACGAGTCAGTCAATGGGAATCCATGTGGGTATGTGTGCCACCATTTGGGAAAATCAACACCTTGAGGAAGCCAGCGTGTGGCAGTGCCGGCATATATCACCTGCATTGGAAGCAAGTGGCCTGTTTTCCCTTCTGTCAACACTGCTGTGATGTGTTCCTTGTCATCAAACCCTGTGATGCAAACTTGACCAGTGTCCATCTGTTCCACAATCCACTTACCACCAGAAACTAAACTACAACCAGTTTGGTCCATGTTGAAAATAAGTTCTTCAGGAATATCATGTTTCTCCACTTCTTCATGCACGTGGTGAAGAAAATATTCTTCTATTGCATCAAAAACAGCAGGCAATTTCTTGGCTTCCTATGTTCCATTTCACTTTACAAATCCCATGCAAGGCAGCAATCAAAGAGCCCAAGTCTTGGTGATTCTTACAGTCCCACCAAATTCTTGTAGTTTCATGCGATCACGCTTGTTTACAATGGCATATGCTGCTGCCATCACCATGTATGCATTAATGACACCACCGGAGATTAAACTTAAACTTTCCTTATCAAACTTTGAACATGTGCATACAGGCCACAGCGCAGCAAAGGCTGTCTGCACATGCATTGTGGCATTTCATCTGTGTTGTCACCTATTTGAACTTTCCTTTGCACATAACTTTTCTTCATCGTTCTAACTATAGATTCATTCAGCTTGTTTCCCAGAATATTGGAAGTTTACAGACAGTTTTTGCCACACCTTTTTCACACGCTGATCTTCCAATCTTGGCCTGCATTTCTAAATTGTAGTAAGTGTATTTCACCACATGGCCACTTCTTCTGCTGCAGTCCATTGCATGAGGTCCTGGAGACCCGGCAATATTGACAATTTTGCCGACTTCAGCCACTTGAGTAACAACATTTTATTGTGTTTGTCAGGAACTGATGGAGAAGGGTTTGCTGCAGCGTTACTTATTCGTGAACCCTATGAAATGCCACAGGTAATCCTGTTACACACCCAAAAAATGCACATGTTACAGACTTAACTGTGTATAACTAGAGATCTCAACTTGGCAATAAAGTACTAGCATTAGCATATTTTATTCATTTTGTTGACACGAGGCAAAATTTAACTGGCGTTCTTATAGCCCTGTCAATGTATTCAGTACTTGTAGTTGGGTAGCTTGTGCCTAATCAATGCAAACTTATGGCTATGCTCACCAGAGAGCTCTCTTCTTGCCCCCAATACAAGCCTCTAGGTCTTGGGCCAGTAAATGCGCATGACCGTGCAAGTGTGTCAGAACTTTTAGGCACGTAATGAATACAGGTTACACCCCTAAATTGGCCACAGAGGGCAGCACAAAGGTATAATGTCTAATGACCAGCACTGTAGGATTTGGCTTGACCAGAGTGGTGGAATTTGTGGCAAGCTCAAATCTGTTACATATAATTTTAATTCAGATTTTGCCATCACAAAATAGAGTGATTTGAATAATTAATTTGGGGCATAATTTTTTTCCGGGGTGGTCAGAAATTTAAAACTGATATTGGGTGCGGACAGGTGAAAATCCAACATGATTGCGATCAGGTGGGGCAAAGTCAAAAGTTTGGTGTTCATCATATATGTTAATGCCTCTTATTTTGTGAGGGAGACTTGAACTTAATAGGTGAGCACAGTCTTCATTAAAGTTAAAGCTCTTACTCTTAGATACGCCAGGATGTGTTATAATGGCCGCCCATGGGAAATTCAATTAAGTGGTGCCACCTACAGGGACTCAGGTGACAGGCTATTAAAAATAAAGGATCAGATAAATTCTTATGCTTTTATTGTTATATCAAGGGAATAAATATGCCTGATTATTTGTGGTTTTGGGAAGAGTGTCACTTCAACCAGCAACCCTTGAACCAGAAATTTTGTTGGGTCATTATTTCATTGAGATTTGCCTTGGAACTGTAACTATGGAGGTAAGCATAAACACCTGCACGAATAGCAAAAGAGTTAATCGGATGTGACTTCATTCTCTATTGAAAAAAAAAAACTGTCATTGAAGTAAACTTTCAGCAAAATAACAGGTAAGTTTCAACAAAACTTTCAAATGTGGGAGACAAGCAGGCAAATATAGCCAATTTAACATGTAACTCTATTAGGTTTGATTTACTGGTCCGAGACCTCTATGATGAGACAGGTGGAGAAAAAGATAGTCATTCTGGAAAATTGCCATTTGGACCCTCTAAAATGATTTTATGAAAGAAAAAATCGCAAATTTAAGACATCGCAAATTTGTCAATTTGGGGAAAACCGGGAAAATTTACACATGCTAAAATAAAGCAATATACAGCTTGACAACACATTTTTATGTATAAAACAAAAATTATGGAGGAGGAAAAATACTTGCTTGTTAATTCCTCCTGGTTTTTATATGACCATGAACTTGTACATATTGAGAAGTATGAATTTGGCACATATCTGTCTCATGTCACACTCTCTGTAGAGATCAATATCATACAAACTGGCTGGTAAATTTTTTAGTTATGGGCCCACTTTTTTTCAATAGGGGTAATCAGAAAAAAATTAGGCCAGCCTTAAAAATATTTCTGTTTTGTATAACAGGGCCTTGAAAATTTGATGAGGCAGGGAGGATTTTTACCTACTATGTATTACTGCAATATGGGCATCATGACTGATGGACTTAGTATTGATACAAGTTAAACAAGATTCCAGGTTGAAAATTTTTTAGTAAATCTGTATTAAAGCAAGAGACTGCCACAGATGAGGTTGTAGAGGGACAATATATGCTTCAGGCTGGTATGCTGGCGCTGAGACAGAGTTGCCCTACTCTAAATACACCTCGGATTGGCTTGAATTGGGGTGGGTCTTTTGCTATTTTAAACATGTACATGTACAGGGCTACAAGAAACAAAGGATTAGTGTAATTATAAAGTTGCCCTTTTTTGTAAATATCACAGCAGAAAAAGAGTAAGATATCAAATACAAATGTGTAGTCTTAATTTTCACTTGACAACAGCAGGGGAGGGGAGGGGTGTACGATGAGGGTTCAGAGTAAATATTACAAATCATGAACACACCTCTTTTGTGTGTATGTGCAGGGACGTGGATTAAGAGTTTTATTGCTCCATGGTCAAGTCAGATTTAATCTCGGGCAAGTTAAAATTAATAGGTATTTGCCCGGTCGGGAAACCAACTTTTTTTTCACTGGGAACTCTATTCCTCAAATTTTCATGACACAGTTACAAGTTGCAGTTGTTTGCAAGGCTGGCTACGGGGGTCTAATCACTTAAAAAATCAGAGCTTTCGCAGGACTTGCGTGGGGCGCCGATAGGTGATAATGATTGCTAATTGATAAACATTCCAAGTTTAAACAATTACTTGGTCCGCAGTTGTATTCATCAGAACTTTATCTCTGTCAACACAAGCAGACATTTTCACTGTCGTACAATAGTCAATACATACGATTACGTTACGACACCAAAGGTACCGGCAGTAATTATTGGTTTGCTGAGCGGGGTCACACTACTCACCGTCAGCGTGATCTGCCCCAACGATGTCAAAGCAGCGTCAAAATACAATAAAATTTGCATGGCGAATTCATCTGCTAATTAACATCAAATGCCGTTTATCGGTGGTTTCTAACAGTGTTGGAAAAAATAGGTGCTTTGACAGGACTTCCAGTCGCACCCAAATGACAGCGTGGAGTGGATCTGCGGTGAACTGACCCAGTCTCACGGACTGATTTTGGGACACATTCGGCTATTCCCGCTATCCCCTACCATTGCGTATTTGCCTGTGACTCCAAATTATTGTTTCAATTAACACTGGAATCTTTATTTTCGCATGCTGCAACATAAACAAAGCTTCCCATTTGTGTGTTCCCTACGTAAATGACGGCAGATTCAAACATGTTCACTGGGCGGAAGCCATGATGAAAACACTGTAACACGAGCCGAGATTGGCTCATTTTTGCATGTGACTGAATTGACCAATCCGGTGATGTGTTGTGCGTCAGACCACATGGCCAAAGCAGCTGTTTGTGTACAGTTGCAGGAAAGATGTCGACGGTGCGCACACTCGATTTTTGATTTGAAATATTAAAATTTTCGTTTGAATACTGTATACGCAAATTTACTACGATGTCTTAATTCGAATGAAGTTTCCTAGATGTTGTTCGCTCCTTTGAACTTTTATGTTTTTTGACCAGTCCCACGTTGCAGACTTTTGTATCTCTTGGTAGATCCATCTAGGTCACCTTTTGACATTTTATTATGGCCTTTGTGTTGTCCTACTAGTTGAACTTTTCATAGAAGGATTGACAAACCAAAAACCATAGTCATTAACCTGTTAAGCCTAATAGTGCTTGCCGCTATCAGGAAGGCATTCAAGTGGCATCAGTCTGCCTGAAAAACATAGGCACATTTTGCACTGAAACAAATAGGTAACCAGGTTCACAAGAAGCAGAGTTTTTCATGTACTACTCATGACACCTGTATCATTTGTAAATTCATTAGAAACACCTGCTTATTCACCACACAAAATGTTTGTATGCATTTCAAAATTACTGCATATTTTGATCCTATATGCATTAAAATATACGTGACGCTACCCACCTGTGCCATCACTGGAGGTAGTACTGGCATAACGCATCTGCAGACACTTGGTGTTTGCACATCTGTACATGTGTGTATGGTCATGTCTGTGTGTCACTCTGTCTATTTGGCTGCATACACTTGAAGTTCCTAAAAAAAATCAAGATGTGCAATCTCAAAACAATGATCATTTCAACAGGCAATAATCAATAATTCCCATATTCATGGCACTAATTTCTAATTTTCACATGGGAAAAGCTGGTGCTATTTCGAAGCATTAAGCTAAATGCGGAGATTTAGGACACTTGGACCTTCCTGAAGCCTTCTTGCAGGATGAGAAGCTACCATGGTTACTCAGTTGCAGGCATAAAGACACAGTGACATCACACATCTTTGGGCACTGACTTGCATACTCCCACCACAAACTATACCTGGCCAGGTCTATATTTAATTACTTTGCTATTATGACCTTAATATTTGACATCAAGGGATTCAAAACATATTTCTAAACAAGAGGATCATGGTTATCCAATGCTCTGCTTACTGGATGCTGAGGCTTCTGCAAGTGCACACTTTACTGCTATAACATGTACTGCATTGGTGCTCCACCACTCCAATAAATAACCAAAAATTAATTGATTTTACCAAAAATAAGCCAATCCCTCAGTTTGGCTTTTCAAGGTCATTCAAAGTCAAAATTCACCGTACAAAAAGAGTCCTCATAAGTATTTTCCTACTTATGTTTCATGGTAGATGTACATTATGGGCCCAGGATCCACCATTACCCAGATATATTTGTTGGTTAGACCTGTCAAAGTCAATGAAGGTTAAAATTAACAACACCAAAAGAAACCCCTTAGGTTTTTTCCTTTTTTTTTTTTTTTTTTTCAGGCAGAGTAACTAGTAAGACCACTGGCCATTCTTACACAACACCTACTCTCTTGTCAATGCTGCAGGCTTCAATATGTGGGACAAACCAAATGCACTTTGATGAGCAGAATGAGCGAACCTTTCCTTTACATTATGCATAAAGATGTAAACCAACCACAGGGCAGACACTTTTGCCTCCCAAACCACTCAGCAACAGATCTCCCGCTAGTTATCCAAATCCTGGAACATATCCGCATCCCCCCTGACATGTCACGTACACTGTCTATCAGACTCGAAAGAGAACAACATTGGATACACCAGTTAAACACTACAGAACGGTTAGGCCTCAATGTTATGGGAAGATAGACTTACTTGCCAAGTATCATGCTACATTTTTAGTTCTGAGTCTATCTACCCCCACATAACTTCCTTGTCAATCTTTCCTCAAAGTTGACCTTAGGAACACCGTAAAGCTCTCAGCACTATCAGTCTGATACGTCCTTTATTCCCACTAAATATGGAAAGCCATTTCCTTTTAAGGCGGAAAAACAGGCCTTGTACACAGAGCTTACTCTGTGCATAGCAACCACCATTCAGTTCTTACTCTTGCGATGTCCTCGTTTTCCGAGACGTCACCCCAACCTGTTGAATCCAACAGTTGACTAGTAGTCTCAGTCTGCGTTGTGACGTACGACCACCATGACGTTGACCTAACGTCAACTAGCAACGTTACCCCTGCCTATAAAAGCAGTGGGGCATGGTGATCCTAACTGCCACTGATGAGTATCACTCGATACGAAACCGGTCTGGCTTTCTCTCCTAGTTTTGGTTCCCCGTCACTGGTCTTGCCAGGTTTTACATTTTTCCTATTAATGTTGAATAGTGATTATCCATATATAGGGATAAATAATAGAATAATGGCTCAATAAGGAGATAAGGAGAGATGTTTTAAAATATGTATTATAAAGTAAATTTATATGGGAAGCTTTGCAGAAAGATAAATATAGATCAAATGTAATGAACTAAATAATGACTTTGAAAGTGTAGATAATCACTTGGGGCAGAATCCTAGTGAAGGCTAATCAAGTGTACCATAGTTTCATCTGCTGTATCCTCTTCAAAACTGAATTGAAACGCTACTGAAGTTATACATTTCCTGAAAGAGGAGAAAGAGAGGAGTGGAACAATGGCAATTATTTTTGCTTAAATACAGTATTTCAAAAGATAAAAGATGAAAAATATACTGTAATTTCTGGGACTATAGGAGTCCTTATCCCAGGCAAACTTTAATAAAGATTAAATAGATTCATTGGTTTCAGGATCCTCTTTCTCCTTTCCTCTGATGCCGTGATGGAATGCATATTATTTGGGTACCTACCATGAAAGCTATTGGTACATCATAGTGAATTTGCGAATACAGTACTGGCAAGTTCCTCGCAATCAACGGTGCTCTTTATTCAAATTTCAAACTAGAATGGATAGATCTGCAAGCAAATCTGTCTGGGTGCCAATTGGAGCTTGTTTTGAAACCCCCTTTGATACTGTTTTGAGACATCATCAATCATGGGCCATCAGGTACAATCTGCTGAATAGTAGTAGTGGTAGTAGAGTACCCAGGCAACAGGTGTTTTGTCAATCAATGAAATGTGATTGGCTAATTCAACTCCCACTATTTTTTCAGCCAATAACTGAATAAGATTTTTTTTTTTAATTTCTTACCATAACTTTAATAATTTATAACACATCACTAAATCCACACCGGGTGCACAATTTCAGCTATGGGTCTCATACTATGTTCAATTTCAATGTGATAGCTTGTATAATGGCTGATAAAACTGCATCACAAAATGTGGTGGAAAGGTATTAGGGAATAAAGAACTCCAACAAAAACTTTAAAATTTCAAATCAGAAATCTAGTATGCGCACCATTACCACCTGTCCTACAACTGTATACAAACAGCTGCTTTGGCCATGTGGTCTCATATGCAAAAATGAGCCAATCATGGCTCGTGTTACATGTTACAGTGTTTTCATCATGGCTTCTGCCAAGTGAACATGTGGAAATCTGCTGTAATTTATGGAGGATACACACAAATGGGAAGCTTTTTTTATATTGCAGCATGCAAAAATAAAGATTCCAGTGTTAATAGCAACAATTATTTGGAGTCACAGGCAAATATGCAAAAGTAGGGGATAGAGGGAACTGCCGTATGTGTCCCAAATCAGTCCATGAGACTGGGTCCCACAATGATGCTCAGTTCACCGCAGATCCACTCCACCCTGTCACTTGCCTGTGACTAGCAATTGTGTGTTGCTTTGCCCGGAAAGTCATGTCATGGCATTTATACATGATCTTTATTTTTCCAACACTGTTAGAACCTACCAATAAAATGGCATTTGATGTTAATTTGCAGATGAATTCACCATGCAAATTTTAATATTTTTTGACGCTGCTTTGACATTGTTGGGGCAGGTCACACTGACGGTGATTAGCGTGACCCCACTCTGCAAGCCAATATCTGCTAGTACCTATGATCTCGTAATAGTATGTATGCTATGCAGACAGTGAAAATATCTGCTTGTATTGAAATGAAGTCCTGATGATATAACTGCTGACCAAGTTATTGTTTAAACCGAGAATGTTTACAAATTAAAGATTATAAACACTTATTGGTGCCCCTGCATGCTGCGGAAACTTGGATTTAGACCCCCATAGTTCTTCAGCCTACTCACAGCGCTCCCACTTTAAACACTGTTATGACAATGGATTATTGTCACCATCTCCTGCCCCAGTGCCAGCCTTGCAAACAACCACAACTTGTAACTGTGTTATGAAATCTTGAGGAATATATTTCCCTGCAGAAAAAACAAACAGACACACAAAAGGGCTGTCTGAACAGCCCATGCTCAGCTGACCTAGAGATTTATTATCTTTGATGTTCTATGAACTTGGGATAGGACAAAATAGGTCGCCACTTGTCAAAGGTACATGTACATCCTTACAAAATTTGACACAAATCTGCTCAAACTTATTGGAGTTATAACCATTATGGAAAATTCCCATGTTAAACCATACATCTTTGAGGCGACGATCTATGGTTAAACTTTCCTATTAAAACTTTTTTTTAAGGATCCCCCCCACCCCCCACCCCCGAATCATAAAAAATCCAAAAATCACTGGAGTATGGGAATTTAAACAAACTTGGTAGAGACCCACCCAAGGTACATTGCCACTACCTTTGAAGTCAATCTGACGGACAGTTTCTTCAGAGTAGTCCAACATATGAATTAGCACTAGAATGCCCATTGACTTACATAGTAATCAATTGGAAAGGTCCATTTACTGATAGGTACCCAAATTGAAAAAAATTATTATAAATCAGGAATCCACAACAGTACCACCTGGTGACCAACTTTGTTTGACCTTTTCACAAGAAATATAGTCACAAAGTTTCAGCTTAATCGGAGTTACGGTTCCGGAGAAAAAAAAGTTGAAAAGATTCAAAAGAGACAACAAGAGGGCTATGTGAACAGCCCGTTCCTCAGCTGATCTTGACATTCATCACACTTGCAGTTCTATGAACTTGGGATAGGATCAAGGACACCATGTTCTGAGTAAGTCTGACCTTTATAGAAGAACACTACATGTGCAACATCAAAGTTCAAGTAGTTCTCAAGTTATAATGAAGAGTAAAATTCATGTATGTTGCACTGTGACCCCACAGACGAGGTCAAGGTCATTCATGTACTGTCTCAGCATGACCTTCATACACAATAATTAACATGTGTAGCTAACTCAAAACAGATCTCAAGTTATCAAGTAAACAGTAAATATCGTGTCGGTTGTCCTGTGAATTAGCATTAGAATGCCCATTGACTTACATAGTAATCAATAGGAAAGCTGCATTGAACGATATGTACCCAAATTGAAAATCCTTAAAAATCAGGAATCCAAAGCAGTGCCACCTAGTAAACAACTTTGTTTGACCCTTCCACACCAACAGATCCATCACATTTCAGCTTAATCTGAGGGACGGTTCTGAGAACAAGTGAAAAATAGCAAAACCATACAAAAAATTCATAAAAAATTGCAGCCCCACCTGGTGAACAAATTGGGAACTAAGTGTCCCCGGGAGTGTCTATGTACGATATTAAAGCAATTGGGTGAGTGGTTTCAGAGGAGAAGAATTTTGTAGGTCTGCCCCCCAAAAAAACCCAAAAATTTATTTAAAAAATCCAAAAATCAATAGAGCGTGACCATTTGAATACACTTGGTAGATCTCCACCCAAGGCACATCCCCACAAAGTTTGAAGTAAATCTGGTCTATATTATTAAAGTTATGACCATTACAAGAAATTCCCATGTTAATCTTTCCTATTAAAACTTTTGTAGCCATTTTTGAAAAAAATCATAAAAAAATCCAAAATTCATTGGAACATGACCATTGAAACAAACCTGGTAGACACCCACCCAAGATACATTGCCACCAAGGTTGAAGTAAATCTGGATGACGGTTTTGGAGATGAAGTTGAAAATGTAAATTAGCATTAGAATGCCCATTGACTTACATGGTAATCAATAGGAAAGGTGCATTTACCCCAAAGGAGCCGAATTGTAACAAGAGGGCTGTGTGAACAGCCCGTGCCTCAGCTGATCTTGACATTCATCACACTTGCAGTTCTATGAACTTGGGAAAGGATCAAGGACACCATGTTCTGAGTAAGTCTGACCTTTATAGAAGAACACTTACATGTGCAACATCAAAGTTCAAGTAGTTCTCAAGTTATAATGAAGAGTAAAATTCATGTATGTTGCACTGTGACCCCACAAATGAGGTCAAGGTCATTCATGTACTGTCTCAGCATGACCTTCATACAGAATAATTAACATGTGTACCTAACTCAAAACAGATCTCAAGTTACCAAGTAAACAGTAAATTTCGTGTCAGTTGTCCTGTGAATTAGCATTAGAATGCCCATTGACTTACAAGATCTTTTACGATTTGTCAAAAAAAAAAGAACAAAAAAATTCATTAAAAATAAAAAAAATCACTGGAGCATGAACATTTGAACAAAATTGGTAGAAACCCACCCAACGTACATTACCACCAAGTTTGAAGTTAATCTGGATGATGGTTTTGGAGAAGAAGTCAAAAATGTGAATTAGCATTAGAATGCCCATTGACTTCCATAGTAATCAATAGGAAAGCTGCATTGACTGACAAGTACCAGAATTGAAAAAATCGTTAAAAATCAAGAATCTGCAGCATTCCCACATAGTGTACAACTTTGTTTGACCCTTCTACAAGGAACACATCCACCATGTTTCAGCTTAATCTGATTGACGGTTCTGGAGAAGAAGTCGAAAATAGCTACAACACACAAAAATTCATAAAAAATTAGGAAAAAATTGCAGCAGCACCAGGTGTACAAATTAAGAACTAGGAGTCCTAGGGAGTGTTCCTGTGTGATATCAAAGCAATTGGGCGAGCGGTTTCGGAGAAGAAGATTTTTTAAGATTTACCCAAAAAAGAACAAAAAAATTCATTAAAAATCCAAAAATCACTGGACCATGAGCATTTGAACAAATCTGCTAGAGACCCACCCAAGGTACATTGCCATCAAGTTTGAAGTCAACCTGAAGGACAAAACATTAACATGTGCAGCATCAAAGTCCTAACTCAAAACAGATCTCAAGTTAATGAGTGAACAGTCAATTTTGAGTCAGTTGGCCTGTGACCTTGGGAATGAGGTCAAGGTCCAAACATCACTGGAGCATGACCATTTGCACAAAATAGGTAGACACTGATGTAAGGCACATCCCCACCAAGTTTGGCACAATTCTGGCCAAAATGATTTAAGTTATAACCATAACAAGAAATTCCCATGTTAAACTTTCCTATTAAAACTTTACAGTCAGTCATGAGATACTCATTTTAAGATAGAAATAAATAAGTTAAATAAAGAAGCATAAAATGTCGCATATGTCATGTCCATATTATTACTGTGAGGTAGGAGAGAAGCTCTAATTATAGCTTTCTCATGGTAACAATAAGGTGTCTAAACTACTGACTAGTAAAACAAATTTATCAGAAACAGTAATCTGGAAACATACCATAAGTAGCACCTATGTATTGCCCGTACCTATAAGTGAACTGCATAAATCTTGGGAATAATCCTAGGGATAACGGGTATAGCATTATGACACTGGTGTGTTGGTTCAACTCATGCTTTTGAAATGCTACATGACAGAATTTTGCTGCAGCATGTGATAGCCTCGTGGAGAGCGCTGTCACAGGACTACAGCTCCGTTCCGTCAAAAATTTCTCCTCTCGATGCACCTCAAACTTTATATCTTTTTCCAGTGACTTGAATATTTTGTCCGTTTTTTTATTCCGGATATTTATTAACAACACTGACACTAAATTCTAGCGCTGTCTGGTTGACTATAAACTCCCCACATGGCATAAAAATTTTTTAAACCATCAACACAAACTAGGGCAACTTTACCATTTCTGTAGCGGTCCTTTACAAAACTTTCAGTTTCATGCCTCTTGATACAACCCCTCAACAGTAAAATAACGCTTTTTTTAAAAAAAAAGACAAGACAAAACTTAAATAAAACATGCCGAATGACCATTTTATTGGATCTCCTCACACAGTGCAGACTTAAAATTGACATAATTCAGTGTACTGTGGTGTATAGGTTACTCAACATGTAAACAACAGGCTGGATTTTCGCCATATAAATATGCAGGGCCCTCACTGCCTCTGCATAAAAACACAGAAAAAATCATAAAAAGCTAGAAAAAATTTGCAAAGCCACCTGGTGAACAAATTTTGAACTACGAGAGTTTCATAAAAAAAAGAACAAAAAAATACTAAAAAATCCAAAAAACCATTGGAGCATGACAATTTGAAAAAAATTTGGTAGAGACCCACCCACGGCACATCCCCACCAAGTTTGAAGTGATACTAGGTGGCATTTTGGGGAAGAAGGCGAAAATGTGAATTGTGGACAGAGGGAGGCAGGGCCCACAGCAGTATTCAGAGAAAGGTCAGTCTCTCCCCCCCCCCCCCCCCCCCGAACATCTCTCATTTCCATATCAGCTTAATAGGAGATACTCATATGTACCTGTGATCCTGCGCACTTCCTGTGTTGCCAGGGCAAGACTAGTGCTTCCACCATGAACAGGGCAGATTTGTATTATATACCACATAAACATCCATAAATAACACCTTTTTAACCAAAAGAGAGCTCAACTCTAATCAATTTAGGCATACTTTATGTTTCAAATGTATGTTAATACATTTTCTTAATATTACTGTGTGTTTGTGTTGCTCATTTTGTTGAGAAAATGCTTTTGACCATGCTAAATACATGGATCTGCCCTGATGCAGGTGGCTCCCTCTTTTGCTCAATAGGTGTTAGAGTAGGAGCGCATTAATTCAGATATGAATACATCCTATTATGAATGCAACATGGCTGCCAGCAGAGTTCCTAGCCTCCGACACTGTCACCCAGCCGTAGACCTGCTGCAACGTGTCATCAAAGTGTACCCGTGTGTTTTAGGTGGCTGTTGCCTGGTCGGTGCATTTTTTCTCAACCGGCACCACGGCGATGCGGAATGGATGTGACCGGAACTCTGTGAAAATCTTTTCTTCCCTCCTCTCCAGGACCGCTTTGTGGCCTGGCTTGTTCTACCTCGACGCTATGACCATCCCTCTTTTATTTTTGTAATATTCAACAGTAATTTTGTTTTATAATGAATTAACTACAAAAGGGTTTAAGAAAGGCTACATAGCTGCATCCACTGAACCAAAATAGTGAAATTTTTATTTTGCAAATTAGGAGAATATGCAAAATTTAAATCTTGAATCACTTCAAAAATATTATTCATAGAGGTGCTTTTCCAACTTAAATAATTATTTAAAGGTTTGTAACATAGTCACATCCAATGAACCAAAACTAAAAAATTTTAAGTTATGCATTTTTGTAAATTAGGTTAAAATTTTAATCTTAAATCAACTCAAAAATATTATACACAGAGGTACCACTGGAACATTTAATTTGTAGGTTTATAACATAGCCACATGTAATGAACCATGAACTTAAGTTGTAGAATTTTTAATTGATGCACATTAGGTGACTACACAAAATTTAAATCCTGAATAGCTTCAAATCTACAGATACAGGGGCCATTACAACTTCACTATATGTTTGTGACACAGGTGCAGACTAAGTTAAACAGTGGTAGTGTATCATTCCAAACTGTTCTCATTTTGAGGGCATCCAGACAGATTTGCTGTGAAGCAAACCTTCTTTTCTAGTATTTATTCTATTTCCTGGTGTTATATCACCACCTGCAGGCAGTTATGTACCCTTCATGTGCTGACCTTATCCTGTACTGGCCCTATAGAGTGCTATATGTACCTCCTACTCGGTTTGATCAATGTAATGAATTACTCCCTGCTTGATGTCATATCCACATGTGCATGTGACAGGGTAGGTCTATGCTGGTTGGACCCGATGACCACTGCATTCAGGTCCTTGGTGTTATACTGATAACTTTATGCACCATACTTACCAGCTTACTGAAACCTAAAAATGGCTGCATTGACCCAACATGATCTTTGTGTTTATGCTTTGGAAACAGGAGGCTGTGTGCTGTATATCTGGTATTTTACCAAAGTATGCCCATGCATATGTGGGTAATGCCACATATTCCCAACTCAAGTTTTGATGCAGAGAAAATTGAGAATGTTTGCTTTTAAAACTGCACACCCTACATGTACAAACTTCCTTAATCCCAACATGAGGCTGACCAAAAGGAGCCAATGTGGCACCATCAGCTTTTTACATACTTTCCCTTTTTTATTTTTTTTATTAGTACAATTATTTTATATTTTTGTCTTTTTACTTTGACACAGAAACTAGGTTTGGCAGTCAAAGTTAGCCAAAATATTTGCCTCCCTTTCTCTCGTACATGGGGTTCAAAGTGCACTGGATATGGTGAACAGATCCTTGATGTTTGTATGAAAATCAACATATTGTTATCTCTGCAACAGAGAGAAGATACAATACATGAGTCACAGCTTTCAAGAATGCACCTTCCAGTGCAAATATCAACATCTGACCTTCACAAGTTCTTGTATCATGAAAATCACAAATCTGTCTGTGTGCATACTTTTGAAGATATTCAAGATGCCCTTAATTTGCATAATCTAAATTTGTGCAGCCTTTTTAACAATTCATCAGATGCACACTTGCCTATAACATAGGAGTACAAGTTGGAATGGCATCTCTATCTATTATAGCTTTGAAGTTATTCAAGATTAAAATTTCCAATGGTGCTACTAAGCACAATTTCAATTGCTACAATTTTTGTTTTAGATTCATTAGGTGCACAAGTAGAAGTTGAAATGGCATCTCTATCTATAATAGTTTTGAATATATTCAAGATTTAAAATTTCAAATACTGCTAAATAGCAGGTACAATCATTCCAAGTTTGGAGTTTCTATGCACAATGGTGTTAGAAGTGTCAGACAAATTCACTGGTAAAGAAAGAAAGAAAGAAAGAAAGAAAGAAAGAAAGAAAGAAAGAAAGAAAGAAAGAAAGAAACAACAGAAAGAAAGAAAGAAAGAAAGAAAGAAAGAAAGAAAGAAAGAAAGAAAGAAAGAAAGAAAGAAAGAAAGAAAGAAAGAAAGAAAGAAAGAAAGAAAGATAAAGGTTTTCCTTTTATCATGAACAAATTTTACGGGGATACCTGCGGTTCCTTCCCATCTTTTTTAAGAAGGTGACAAACTCTGCCATTTACCTGATTGGAGGACCTAATTTGACGAGAACTGTGAAGCCCACATGAGTTCAAAGCAGACAGATACTTTGTAATTTGTGCTGTCACATTTTGACAAATAGGTATTTACCAGCCACTTCAAAGGACAATGGCAGAAGAATATTCAATTAAAATGTGATTCAAGTTCCGAAATACAAAGAGTTTGGGAAATATTTTCATATTTTGGGTAATGCAAACAATTTTTTTTTTTTTCTGAGAATCATACATAAAACTTGTCATGGTGGAACACCCTAGATCAACAGGTTTCCTTGGCACAGGTTGGGTGGAATGTACCCATCTCGTACCAAGAAAAGCTATTGTATCCATCTCACTTGACCAGGAGGGGGTTAAAAACATACCAGCACCACGTAGGTGTGACATTGTAAGCTACCTGATATCACTCATGTTTGCATTATGCTTATTGACTCAAAAGTGACTTTCTTTTGTTCTTAGGTGACCTTTTTATTGACAAACTGGATAAA
The DNA here is from genome assembly GCA_964020975.1 of Hermodice carunculata. Taxonomy (NCBI): domain Eukaryota; kingdom Metazoa; phylum Annelida; class Polychaeta; order Eunicida; family Amphinomidae; genus Hermodice; species Hermodice carunculata. The sequence continues at coordinate 100,500,846 of OZ026617.1, forward strand.
CAACATAGGTCCAAAATGGAGCAGTTTTACTTGTTGACCTCCCAGTCTGCATAAGGATTGTTCATTGGCACATGATTACAGGGTGTTAAAGTCCAGGTTGGCAAGAAAGCAAGAGCATGCGTCTTATTTGAAACTGTCATCTGGTTGAGGTGCAAAGTTTATCTGCCAACCAACAGTGTGACAATTCACATGCTGGAAGCCTTTAGAAATCTGTAGCACCTGTCTTCATGTGCTTCTCCCCATGCCACTGGCTAACGCCTATCTATCTCTGCTCATCATGTATTCCAGAGGTCAAAGTGCATTGATACAAACTCAAGGCTGACACCCAACAAATTGCACAATACATGTACATACTTACATTCCTCAAAATGCAAACTTTAAACTTCTGACTTACAGAAACCAGTTGGTGACAACAGATGTGCATGCAGTTACTTTTACTTTTGTCACTCTGCATTAAACACACACACAGACAAATGAAAGTAAACTTTCTTGTAATAACAGCAGGGCTTGTACTTTTTCACTCCATAATGATATATTTTCCATTTGATAAAACTGAGACTTGTGTTTAAATTCTGTATCATTTGAGTGCTGCAACAATATATTAATGTTCTGTCATTATGCAAAAAGTGGAAAATAAACAAAACAAGTATTTCTTCTTGCCTGCACAGTTAGGAGGCTTACCATTGGCTCCTCCAACTGTACACTAAATAAAAAGGGTTCTTAGACCCACAGAACATCAATATTTTGCAAGTGGTTGTTCAGCTATGCACTGCCTTTGATCTGTGTGCAGCATGCCAATGGCACAGTTCCAACAGGTTTTTCTTCAGGTTTTTGTCATCATGTAACAAACTTATAACTTTGTTTATTGCGCAAAACATGCTTCATTGGTGAATAATCATTTTGAAACAATGGAATTATGACTGTGGCGACATAATGCTTGGGTATTAAACACAAATCACTGTTCAAAGCCAATCGCATACTTCTGAGTCATTTCGTTTAAATATGTATCTGAATTTGGGTAATTTTGCTCACATATCTGTCATGTGCAATCAATGTTCTGCCCATTTTCTAAATAGAACTTCCTGTTTGCACACTAACCATAAAACATGAGCCAAATACTGTAAATTGCATTAATTTCACTGTACTCTTATTTTCACTAATTTGGCAGATGGCACAAAACCGTGAAAATAAAAACACAGTGAAATAGTATTTTAACATGTTTGAATAGGAATTATGTCCAAAATAGTGAAATTAAAAACTACACTGAAATGTCAAAAATACAAACATGAGGATCATGATGATCCTGTGCTACGCTGACTGGGTTCTGCTTTTACAGTATTGGAACACATGGACTGCAGTCTAGATTTGTACAGCTATATACATGTATGTAGAGTGGTAGCAAAGTTTGTCCTTAAAATAAATTTTGCGGGAGGATGGAAGGACGGACGGACAGACGGACGACGGACGCAAACGGATTCTATAAGCTCTGCTGATGGTAGTACATGTATTATCAATTGGCATACCTTGCTGTTTCAATGGCTGCCGGTGTACAGTGGCAGCACTCACTTACAGTCACAAAGTCTGATATCGCATAACTTTGTCAAAAATTAACATATCCACATTATTATCCCAAACTTTCATTGCCTAATGTCAAACTATATTTTGATAAAATTTTAAGCAATTATATCATGCTGTTCTGGAGAAGAAGTCGAAAATAGCCTTAACACGCAAAAATTCATTAAAAAAATAGGAAAAATAGCAGTGCCACCTGGTGGCCAAAATGATAACTAGTTGACCCCAGGTGACCCTATGTGCAATATCAAAGCACTTGGCCAGGTAGTTCTTGAGATGAAGAAATTTTTTTTTTTTCAAAAAATAAATTAAAAAATTCATTAAAAATAGAAAAATTATTGCATCATCATCTCCTTCGCAAACTTGGTAGAGGTTCACCTGGGCAACATCCATGTGCAAAATTAAAACATTCCATACAGCGGTTTTTGAGAAGAAGTAAAAAGGGTAAATACAATAGTGTAGTATATGCACTGTATTGCCATATATATATATATACTCATATACAGCTGCAGCACTTCCTTACAGTTGCGTAGTTTGATATCCCATAACTTTGCCTAAAATTAACATATCCATATTATTTTTGCAAACTTTCATTGTATAATGTCCAACTATGTTCTGATAAAATTTTAAGCAATTCTGTTCAGTTCTGGAGAAGAAGTCCAAAATAGCCTTAACAAGCAATAATTCATAAAAAAATAGGAAAAAATCACAGTGCCACCTGGTGGCCAAAATAAGAACTAATTGACCCCAGATGACCCTATGTGAAATATCAAAGCAATTGGCTTCATAGTTCTCAAGATGAAGAAATTTTTATTTTTTTCAAAAAATAAATTTAAAAATTCATAAAAAATAGAAAAATTATTGCATCATCATCTCCTTCGCAAACTTGGTAGAGGTCCACCTGGGGATCATCCATGTGCAAAATCAAAACATTCTATGTAGCGGTTTTTGAGAAGAAGTCAAAAATATAAAAAGTCTAACGACAGACGGACGGGCGGACAGACGGACGGGCGGACAGACGGACGCAAACGGATTCTATTAGCTCTGCTGACTGACAAGTCAGCAGAGCTAAAAAATCTGAACATTTATACATGCAAAAATAAAGCAATTCACAGTACATGTATGTAAGGTTAAATCTGTCAGAAGGTAAACTAGATATAGCGGTCCCTGTCTTGAGAGACTGCCCCTAGGGCAACACCAAAAGTGGTCTCTCAATGGTGGGAGGCCACTCAGGGCACCAGGTTTACATCATCCACATATTTCCATGCATACCCATTAATGTACATTGATATCATACAAGCCCAATTATTATTCGTCTACAATATTACTAAAAGATAAAAAAAGAATACATGTATTCACAATATCATTCATTTTTCTTAGAACTACATGTGCATCTTATATTCTGTGCTCAAATAGTTGCATATAAATGCCTTAAAAAGGCGCAACAACCGTCACTATGTTTCTCATGTGCTTGCACACGTGGACATACAATGATCAAGTGAACATAATAGCTTCCATTAATTCACTTGTTCCTGTGGTAAATAGTGAATATTTATTTATCAAAGCTGCATAAAATTAGTATATTCTAAGGACATGCTATTCAGACGAGTACCAACGGGCTAAGGCTTGTTTGATGTATATGTTCTGGCACAACTTAAAATCTGGTATAATTTCAAATTGTACCAGGACAAATTACAATCGCAATGTGTACCGGAACAAGTTACGATCGTAATTTGTCCCAATACAATTTTAAATCATACCAGGACAAGTTACAATTGTAATTTGTCCTGGTAGAATTTGAAATCATCCTGGAAAGATTTTAAATTGTACTGGGACAAAATTAAATTGTATAACAGAGGGATTTTATTTGTCGTGGTATAATTTGAAATCATCCCAGCAAGATTTAAAATTGTACCGGGACAAAATGAATTTGTATCACAGAGAGATTTTAATTTGTCTTGGTATAATTTGAAATCATCCAAGAAAGATTTTGAATTGTAGTTGGACAAAATGAATTTATGCACCTGAAAGAGGATATATTTTGTTTAATGTACAAATATTTTACAAGAAATATTATGATACCAGACATTTAACATATAAATATACCCTGTATTGGAAAATATTATTAATCTGGCCTTGCACTAGCCATTACAGTTAGTGATAGGCGAGAAGAATCAGGGTTTCGCTAAAAGAAATTTTCTCTTTCAGCCAACTTGGCCAAAGAAATTTTTAGATTTTTTCCTTGGAAAAACTTTAAACTCTGCTCCATTTTGATTAAAATTGTGCAAGAAACAGTTTTGCTTTGAACTAATGGAAACCAACTTTGGCTTTAATATTTCTGTAATTTTAGGCCAGTTGGCTAAACCTTTGCAATGCTTGGTGCTTCCCAGTTAATTTTCAAGTCACTTGCTCATAATAGAAGCAACCAAATATTAATACATACATGTTTGTATGGTAATAGTGTTCAATATGACTAGTAAATTACAAACAGTAACAAAAAATTAAGAAATTGATATGTTTGAAGTTTCAGGTATTTGGAAACAATTTCCATAATATTTATTACTTTGTGATTTTGCAATATTTTCAGATTAGTGTTTCTAGTTCTGAATTTCATATCTTCCACCAAATCATTCCTTGAAAATTTTCCACATTTTCTCACCCCCACCCAAATGCCCAGTTACCCATCCCTATTTGTGTACTCTACATCTACGGCCAATTAAAACAGATGAAACTAGAAAAGAAGATTTGCTTCACAGCAAATCTGTCTGGGTGCCTTCAAAATGAGAACAGTTTGAAATGATACACTTTGCCATTGTTCAACATAATCTAAATTTTGTGTATCAGCCTAATTTTCATAAATTAGAATGCTCAGCTTTGGTCCTTGGTTCAAGGGATGTGGCCATGTCCCAAACTTATAAAGTGATGTTTGAATGAAACTACTAGCTATAATAGTTTTGAAGCTATTCAACATTTTAATTTTGTGTATTTGCCTAATTTTCATGGATTATAAGCCTAGAAGAACTTTGGTTTATTGTTCATTGGACGGGGCTATGCCACAAACCCATAAATTGAAGTAGGAATGGCACCTCTATAATAGTTTTGAAGCTATTAGAGCTTTACATTTTGCATATTCACCTAATTTGCATAAATTAAAATCCTATAACTTTGGTTCATTGTTCATTGGATGTGGCTTTGCCACAAATGTACAAATTAAAGTTGGAATAGCATCTCTATGTACAATAGTTTTGGAGATATTAAACTTTTAGATTTTTCAATGCCCCTTATTAGCATAATTTGGAATTCTACAACTATACTGTCCATTATAGTGGCAAGTGTCAGAAAGGTATATTTGCACATTGAAATTTTGAGTCCTTCTGCAACAGTTTGGAAGATATGGCGCTTTTAAAATTTTTGTTGCCTCTAAAAATTTGCATAATTTCAAACATCATGACTGTTCCAAATGAGATGCACAATTTCCCTGGTTATGTCAGTCACCATGCTAAGTTTGGTGGTTTTTGGAAAAATAGTGTCTGAAAAAAAACTCTGGACAAACTTGGTCAGATAGAGAGAGAGAGAGAGAGAGAGAGAGAGAGAGAGAGAGAGAGAGAGAGAGAGAGAGAAATTGGCCTTTTATTTCTTTGGTAATTTATCTGAGATAAAAGACCACCTGTCCTATGTGACCACTTTTGACTTGAAATTATACCAGTATAACTTCCAATCCTGATTTTGAAATCTAAAGGAAAATCATTTCAAGTTTTCCCGGGACAATTTATGATTGTAACTTGTACTGGTACAATTTAAAATCATCCCGGTACAAATTGTGATCGTAACTTGTCCCGGTACAAATTGCGATTGTAATTTGTCCCGGTACAATTTGAAATTATACCAGATTTTAATTTGTGCCAGGACATATACATGTAGGTTGCCTTCAGCTCATGTGATTAGTGCTACATACACATCCTGTTCATTGTGTTATGTACGTGTCGCACACCAGTGGCAACAGCACATGGTCTTGGAGCTGATGTCATCTCAGGAGACTCAAGAGTTGACGTTGAACATTGCCAGGAGAGATTACAAGATTAAAAGATAAATACTGACAACAGGCATTATAAAGCCTCTGGTGTCAGCTCCTATTAATCAAAGTTGAATGCTTGTTGTATATTAGACAGAACATAATGGGTGGCACGAGCTCCAGTCTTTTCTTGTACATGTACACGTTTATGTTTGTTTGTACATAACTTCCCTGTATTTCAACGAAAAGTCTAACTTCTTTTCAAATTACTTCACAGTATTAGCATTTACATCTTCATCAGGCAAATTGTTCCACTGGTCATTCACTCTCAATCCAAAATAATCTTTGTGTAGTACATTCCTTTGATTATCTTAAAAGTTCCTATACCTTCAGCATGCAAGTGTCGGTAGATGTAGTTTTCTCAATCGTTCTTCATATGTAAAGTTTAAAAAAACAGGCAAGAGCTTTGCAGCCCTTTGTTGTACATTTTCTATAGGTGTGATTTGCTTCCTTATGTGCGGATTCCATATTGCATTGGCATATTCCAAATGCAGTCTCACTAGTGATTTATATATAATAATAAAAAAATTTCTGCATCTAAGTACTCCATAGTTCAGCGTATCATTCTCATAATAGAATTAGCTTTATTCACTTTACATGACACATGCTTCTCAAATGACAACTTATTATCTATCCCTAAAAATTATAGTGTCATCTGCAAACAGATATATAGATCTCTGAATCTACCGAAGTATATGCCAATGTATTGATGTATATAACAAAGAGTATTGGTCTTAAAACAGATCCCTGTGGTATTCCACTAAGGCCTTCATGCCAATCTGATGCTGTTCCATTTACCATTACTCTCTGTTTATGCTGTTTTAAGAAGTCTTTGATCCAAACTGTTATAAAATCTGGAAATCCATTATATTTGAGCACTGAAATAAGCACTCTGTGGGGGACCTTATCAAAGGCCTTCATGAAATCACAGTATATGATGTCCACACATCCTCCTTTATCTAAAATATCAGTCCATTTGTCTAATACTGTTAAAAGCTGCAAAACTGCAGAGCGCCCAGAAATAAATCCATACTGCTTGCTACTGAATAGTGAGTTCTTCTTCACATAATTTACAACTGAATCCCTCACTAGGGATTCAAGGACTTTGCAAACAATGCTTGTTAAACTGACTGGTCTGTAATTATCTGGTGCATGTCTGTCACCTTTTTAAAAAATAGCTGTAATTTTATTCACTTGAAGTGAATAAAATTACAGCTGGAAAAGTGCCACCGTCATGGAAGGAAGTCTTCCTTCCATGACGGTGGCACTTTTCCAGTTTTTATAGAAGTATTAAAGATATATGTAAGGGGTTGTGCAATATTATGGCGGACATCCCATAGAATTCTTGGATGTATTCCATCTGGTCCTGGAGATTTTGTCACTTTAAGCTTTTGGAGTTGCTTTAGTACCATGTCTCCATTTATAGTTAAGTTGAATTCTCTTGTAATTTCAGGTCTTTGTAGAAGTTCCGAAATTCCATCAGGTTCTCTTGTAAAAACGGTAGAGAAAAGCCCTGCTAGTGTATCTGCCTTTTCTTTATCATCGGTTGTCAAAACATTGCCATCTGTGTTACATCCCTTATATACAAATCTGGTATTTTCTTATGTTCTTTAGTCTTAGAATTTACATACTACCAGAACTCATGGGGTTTAACTTTGCTTCTTTAGCAATGTTCTTCTCATATAGCTTTGTCATTTTCCTAGTAAGTCGCCTAATTTGATTTCTGCAATGACAATACTCAAGATAAGTTTGGCCATCTTGGGTTTCAATGTATCATTTCCACAGTTTATGTTTCTTCTTTATTTTTGCAATAGTTTTCTTGTCCAAGGGTTTAGAGTACTTTTTTTCCTGCCCTTATTTACTTAGATGGACATTTACTAGGGACTGTAAATGAACAAAAAGTTTTAGGGCTCTGTGTTGACAGGTTTTTGACTTGGGATGCACAGGTTGCCCACCTATGCAAGAAAATAGCTATAAGTTTTATGACATGCAAGATTTTGCTTACATCTGATAGCAAAACGTAGAGTATTTTCCTCAAAATATGAAATATTAAAATTTTGAGGAAAATACGCTACTTTTTGCCATTTCATGTGAGGAAACTGTATGTGAATGCTTACAGACTCCCACACTTGGATTATTGTTGCACCATATGGGGCAACTGTAAAAGGGCTTTTCTGAAGAAAGTGCAACAGCTACATAAAGTAGCAGCATACCTGGTTACAGACACAAACTGCTTTGTTAGTTACAAGGACTTGATTCACAAACTGAACTGGATGACATTGGAAGAACAGATTACATTTAAAAAGCCAGTGCTTGTATAAGTCATTGAATGACATGGTGTCACCATATATGAAGAATATGTTTGTTCATGTAAAGGATTTCCATGTTGTAAATTTACGGTCAGCCACTGATGACCAGCTATACTTTAACCGACCTAGGACAGACTTTTTGAAAAAAACAATAGGTTACAGTGGGGCGGCCATATGGAATAGTTTACTAATAGAAATCCGAAGTTCTCCTTCCTTACACATGTTCAAGAGACACTGCTCCAAACATTTACTTGAACTGCGAAAAAAAAAAACAAAAACAGAACTGAATGCTATTATTGATGTATTTAACACAGTACTCATTTTATGTACATGCGAGATTTTGCTTACATCTTATCTTTGATTGTATATGCTATAAAATTTAGACGGCCTCAGAGAAGATTAGTGTGTCTCACCCTCTCAAAATAAAGTGATATATATATATATATATATATATATATATATATATATATATATATATATATATATATAAACTAAACATCCTTAATTTAATTCGTGAAAACATTCCATTGTTTGGTCACATCATCTTTGTATTATCAAATAGATCTGTCCAGTTACAACTTTATAAATAATTTTTTTTTTTCACAATCTCTTTTGTCATAAGACCAGGAGACCTTTGTTTCTTCCATTTCGTTTAAGCACACTAGTGTAGTTTCTGGGTAATATAACCTAAAATTGTTCTTTTCTGCTAAAATCTAAGGATAAGCAAAAGTACCCTTGAGATTTTTTAGGATATTCTATTTTACCCCTTTTACCCTCTGGTGGAAACCCTGCAGTAATTAACACATGCGAGTATTTCATTTTACAGAACTTTCATACAAATAAGTTCATATTTTCATTATTTTCTCTTGTGCTATTTGGGCTTCTGTATCTAGTCAGCAAACCAGTATATAGAATCATTGTGGTTGATTTTAACTTCCAGAGCCAATGCTTCTGTAGGCGCAACCTCTAGAACTTTGTGCAGGTCAATACTGGCGTTCCGAGTTAGGGATTTTTTTTAACACCAGGCTTTGCATGGTAGATTTTTGCCCTCCGCGCATTCCTGACATGCCTGGTAACGCAATTCCGCGGTCAAGCTTTCCCGGGGTAATAGTACGCCGTGACCAACACAGTGTGACAGCGAAACCCATACGAGAATTGACGTGCAACAGTGATCGTTCAGTTTCAGTGAACATGGCGGGAAATACGGACGACGGAGGAGCGGCGATTAACGTAATTGAACAGACGGAAAATGAACTATACGACAAATTTTCAAGGGTGAAAGTGGTTGACCTTAAGAAGTTTCTAAAGATTCGCGGAGTGCAAGGGTACAAATATGTGAAGAAAGACCTAGTTGATGAGAAAGATGATACCATGGACGTGCGGAGCCAAAAGACCTGAAAGCAATGCCAGTGCTTGAGATGCCCCATGTCATCGCCTACCTATTAAGCAAATGTGACTGGACACCCAACAATGTTCAGAAGTGCCGCGAATCCAGGGGCTACCAACTTGCGGAACAGGGGCACATCCATGGGGTTAAGTTACACGTGCTGTCGAACTTTGTTTCATGCAAACTTTTGTATGTGAAGGCACTTTGTACAAGACAAACCTCGCAAGGCGAGGCACCGTACCAGGTCTGGGGAATAGTCACCGAAGAAGGGGTCATCCATACCGGAGGGTGCCAGTGTACAGCGTAAGAGGGCTTTAATATTAATTATTCTATTTATTTATTGTTTAATGTCGCCAATCTTAAACAAATAATAATAGCTGATCTGAAAATGCTTGAAGGGCTACAGTGTGCCAGTGATCAGGTAACAAAGTTTGCAGACAGTGTATTGCGAATTTAGGTCAGGTGCTTTACTGTTAATTTCTGATTGCACCCGTCAAGCGCTAATCTGGTTAGTGGTCAGCCAAGCGCAAGGATCTTCAAAGCACTGGCAGAAGTACACCCCGGGCTAATCCCTCAGAACTCACCGAGTCAATCAAGGGTGACTTAATGCATGGTTAGTTGTGCCACAATGCAGGCCCCGATTTGTATAGGTTTTGTCTCAGGTTTTGTGTCAGTATTTTACATCGTGACCGCGTTTTCTGCTATCTGAGGTACATCCTGGTATCTTACAGTTGTACACTGGCATGCTTTCTTGGAGTTACACTTGTAGGTTATTAAAATAACCGGCGTTAAAAAAATGACACAAAACTTTCCCGTGTTAACACAATGGGGTAAAATGGCGAGACTTGAAAGTGTCCCCCGAGACTTGCAGAAACATCCGTGATATCGCGGGAACATAGTAGTCAGCGCCACCGGTGGCAAAAATTGTCCCTATCTCGGAACTAAGCTATTGTATTATAATTCAAAGCTTTATGTATGTATATTATCATTCCTCTGCCTCTATCATGTGTATCATCATCTGTTACGTTGACTTCTTCGATAACATAGTCTTCAAGTTGACATTCTACAATATTCAATGTTCTTTTGTAGTTTTTTTTGGCTTTACCTCTGATACAGCAATTAAATCAGGTTTCTCCCCTTGTATTCTAGTTTTCAATTCCAAAATTTTACTTTGAGTTAAGATATCAGCATTTGTTCTGAGAACCTTGATAAACTGCCCATTTGTATTCATGTTTTCCTTATTTTTTACTATTTTCAGGTCCCAAAGAGGACCCCTTACTTTGTAAAGCCAACAGCTGCCAACTTTATTCTTTGTAGGTGATTTTACATACTTCTCAAGCCAGCTTGGCATTGTTTACTGAGCGATAAATAGGGACCACTAATTGTCTTGCGGTGGATTGTGGGTAGAAATATTGTCCCGTCTCCTCTCTCACTCACACACTGAAACAAACAGTCTTTTCTTTTCTCGCTTCACTGTTCTTTCCTCAGATCACTCTCTCAGATGACTCCACACACTGACTACTCTATTTCACACGATAATCAGTCTTAATAGAAAAGATTTTACCATGCAAAACCGTAAAAATAGCACAAGGCCTCACTCCACACGTCAGTCACTGTTGAGCCCCGTTCTTGGTATCAAATTCTCGAGAGGATTTAGTGTGGGGGTTGCCTGCGAAGGCGCTTTCAGGCTTTCTCACCTCGCAACTCAGTAAGATTAAAGCTGACGTTGGTAGTCCAACTGAACAGCACATCCCTGTTCAAATAGTCTGCATGACCACCCTTTTCTCTCTCTCTCTCCCTCTCCCCCTTGCTTGCATGTAAGCATGGATTCTGGTGGACCTAAATGGCAGGGCCTATCCAATATTGATCAACATAAGTAGGTACGCCCGCATCCGCTGGGGGCGCAGCGATCGCGTATGTCCATAGGCAATGGCACTGGAAAGTGTGTCACACTTTCTGGGCCTGCGCTGACCTGCTCCTGTCGCTTCCATTCATAAAAGCTCTTTGTAATATGATATAAGCTTTGTCACGTGATGGAATCGACCAATCAGAGGGTCTGTTTATGGTGGCACCATTTTGAATTTTCAAGATACGATCTTCCATGACGAAACGGCGAGCGAAAAATACGGTCAACTTCAAAGCGTAGTATTCAATATAAGTTAGTCTTACATCATTTTAAAACTTGTATACATATAATTTCTGCTATCTAAGCTTCCTACTGAACTTTATTTGAGAAAAATAATCCGATGCTCAGAGAAGTTATGGCCCTCCCCAGACAGGGTACATAACGGCAAAATTTGGTCCAGCCAGCCATTGCCGTACGGGCCATCCTCGTTGCGCGGGGTTGTAAGCTATTGAGTAAGGACTCCTAGATACACTTATATCGCTAGCATATCAATAAAACTTACATATTCTTTTTCTATAGAAGATAAGCTTTAAACTGTAGTTAATTTGGATAAAATACATGAAAGCACAGAGAAGTAATGATTTCCGAAAAATGATGTAAAATTCAGACTCGGCGACAAATGGCGATTGTTGTTGGGTCGCCGTATCATGCTGTATGCACGGGAAAATCTCTCCAGAGGTCACATTTCGGTCCTACATTACATTTAAATGTTAAAAACCATAATCTATAGATTGTAAGACGTAATATGAATATTATTTGAAAATAATCCATCGAAGCACTAAAAAGTTATCATCATCACAAGTTAGGTTGCCTGCTAAACATCCGTTCTTGGCTGTCTACTACCCCCCAGCGAACGTCTGCCTTTCTTTGGCAGCGTCACTGTCTGGAAGCAGGCAGCGCCGTCCTGGCATCGCAGCCAGCGAGTGGCCAGGTGTGGGGATGCGCGCAGTGGATTGTGGGATAGGGACTCTGTGAGCGCCAATTTGTTTCTAGGCTATTACACGGCCCAGTGGGTATGGACCACACGCCGCTCAATTAACTGTTTGGGTTCACCTGCTGGGAAGGTGCGAACAACATAATGGGGGTAACGGGATTAACAGCTCTGCTGTGCGATATCCAGCAGGGGTCACATTAAGGATTTTTCAGTGTGGGTCTGTTGGACCCATCTTTCTCCATTTTCAGGAAAAATAGTGGGTCCATGAACTGAATCTATGGGTCCAGTCTGAAATTGTGCAAACTGGACTCATTTGATGTAATTTGATTAATTGATTTTATTTGGTATAATTAACATATATCACAATGATAAATATATAAAACATGCATGTAACGTAAGCCTAGAAACGGACATAACATAGGGTCTGTATGCTCACGTAGGTAACTCATTATTATAAAATTTAAGATTGAATAAAAAGTTACCAATATGCCAACTTGATGTAAAAGGGTCTAAAAGTTGTTGACGGTACCAAGGATGGATTCAATCTACCCAGGAACCTGCTATTACGACTAAGTCTGTATAGCACATCCCTGGTCTACCAAAAAATTGGTTGTGAACGGGGCTTAACCCCTAGCACACTGCTACTGTGCCAGTATCTGGTGTTGTACACCGTGTGCCACCGGACAGTTTTTTAAGTTAAACTCGCTTGCACAACAAGCGGCATGCGTGATTGAACATGCCTGGGCTCTGTTGTTTTTGCGATTGATTCCACGTGACGAAATTGTCAGAAATTATATGATTTATATTTCTGTGCACTTTCTATTTCAATATACCTGAAAAATTTGATACCGTAGGCGGTGTTAAGAGTCTGATCTTAATTGCGGTCACTTAATTCACCAAGCAACACGGCAGGCCCACAAGCCGTGCAACACACAAGCGAGTGTACACAGCCTGTCACGGGCATGCACCCAGGCATGGTTTTCCGCTACACATTTTTCCGGCCTTCGATCATAAATTTTTTTAATTCCTACAAATTTGTTCCATTCAAACATTTCAATGAAATCAAAACAACCAAATTTTGTTTCAAAAACACCAATAACCACGTGAACCAACGGAGACAGTGATGAACAACATCGTGTTACGCTGTTAGGCCGGCTAATGCAAAATTTCTCTTCGTTCACATGTAACCTTGCGATGACTAATCTGCGTATTTTCCTTGCCGTCCGTAATGAATTTTCACTCGTGCCTTTATCTGCGTCTAGTTCGATGGAACTCTTCTTGGTGAAAATGTGATTTGAAAATTTAACATCTTAGTCCAATAATCTTTGCGTGATACGACTTGTACCTTCCCAACATTGCGGACATGAGACAAGCACATGGGGAACAACGAATTTGATTGGACAGTGAGCGGCACGTGATCAAATCCACCCAATGAGGAGCCTGGAAGTGCTCTCAGCATTTATAATGAGGTGAAGTGACGTCCATCCATTCCCATTCTGGCAAATTTTTGGAGGGATACCCCACGAATATTTTTTCTCAGCAAATAAGAGAGCTTGTTACATAGAAAGACGCACATCAGAGGATTCCATCAGTATAATAAATAATCACGAGATTGATAATGGTCGATACAAAACACCGTGACCGCTTGGGGTAATTTTTGCAGTTGTATCTTTCAAAAATGCATCGCGTTTTTGTGCGTGCGTCCACAGAGACGCAAAATGACAATGTTTTATTAATTTCCAGGCGTCATTTCTTTATTTTTGGAGTCTATGACGCAGGACGCAAGCTTAATGTGACCCCTGAAGCCAGCTACTGTTCTGCCATGTACGGCAACTGTGTTACGCACTCAGCCCAGTTGTAATTACTAAATTAGCTGCCTACGAACAGCGTCAGTGTCACGGGAAAAAAGAAAAAAATGGATGAGAAAAAATTCCGGGAAGTTCTTGAGGATTGTTGGCAAGAGATGGGAGTAAATTATCAGGCGACCAAACACCACGAGCAAGCATTATTTAAATTTTAATGTTATTGTTGAGAAGAAAGACACTTTTGTAATTTTACCAACAGGCAGTGGAAAAAGCCGAATATTCCAATTAATACCTGACCTGGTGAAACAGAAAACGCCTATTCCAGCCAAACCTGTAGTAATCTTAGTTTGTCCGCTCGGAAGTCTGATGAAATCTCATCAGCAAGAACTGAGCAAGTTAGGGGTGTCGTCTTGTATTCTGGGTGAAGGTGACGCCGGGAACATTTCCCATCGCAATACACAGCACCCTGTTCCATTCTAACATCTTTTACTCCAGTAAGCCACAGATACACAAGCAGGTAAACCACGTTTGAGAAGGTGTCAATTGGATTACTCCCTTGGGTCCTCGACCTCGTGGAGTTATTTTGACTGCTGTGTGGGAAGTGACGTGTTGCTCGCATCTGATTGGACGACGCACAGCTCATTAATAATGCAGTAGGCAACTTTCACGATAAGCGAAGTACAATTCATTGGCCCAGCGGCGCCTGACAACGTTATCGCCAGATCTGCTAATTGCCTCTTGAAATGGTATTGCGACACGACCGGGCAGACTTTCGCTGGGGGCCTACATAGTGTATCGCCCCAAGAAAGTCTGCTTAGGAGGCAACAAGTTAGGGCTCAGAACTCAAAAAGTTGCCAGGCATTGACCAGTGCATGACTCGAACAGAATTTTGTTAACAATGGGTTCATAAGACATTACTGTCTTTTATTCAATCATCAGCTGTGAAGTTGTACAGTTAAAATTTGTAGCTCAATAATGAACTTTATTTAGATAAAATCGGCACAAAAATGAGGAATTAATGACCTTTACAAGATGAGTAAAAACAAGGTGATGGTCGAACTTTATGTTTGCTCCCGGTGATGGGCTCATGTGTCCCCCCGCGTGACAAAAATGGCGGCGTGCCTCCTTGCCTCCCCGGGCATAAAGCTCTGGTCAAACTGATGCCATGTGAAACATCAAACTATTTTACAAATGCAACACTTAAAATTTTGTCAACAAAATTATGTATCCTGATATTGTATTCAAATGCATGAGTGGGTGAGAAAACCTGGATTATGCATGGTCACTCAAGTGGAACGCCACTTCTCGCCTTCTTGGTCTGGTCACACTTTTGATATACAGTGACTGTAGGACAAAATCAGCCCAATTCCAGTATCTTAAAAATTTAATATCTTCAAATCTAATTGTCATATTATGTTTTTTCAAACACCACTGTGTTTCAAATGATCAGACCTTTCCATTGGTACCAATTTCGAAGAACATCTGTGAAATTTATTTTTTTCTGGAATTACCTAACATTAGAACATGTGACAGAAAAATGCTAACCTCAAGAACTTACCAATCTTTCTACATCCTCTTCTTGTTGTACTGCCTGTGGCCAGCAAAATTTTTCTGATGGGACTGTAACCATATCGGACTGATGCCATTTTCATTCAAAAGCTGTGCTACTGCTCACTCCTACGGATGATAGTAACGATCATGTATTTTATGTAACACCGATACAGCTGCACTTGGTCCTGAGTTAACGATGATCTTAAATTTATATGTATACTTGCAGTATTGCATATGTAAATATGTACACATAAAGTATGAACTAAACGCTGGTCCTTATCTCAGTGGCACAGTACAAACCATGTCCTTGCATAAGATCTTTCTAATTCAACGACACCAAGTTTACCAACTTCGTCCATTCGCAACAGTGCAGTCAGTGTAACAGCTTATGCAATCCAATACCAAGAACCAAGAACCGTAGTGTTCTCTCACTCGAGGCACCAAAGTTAAGGCTAAAACAACAGAGCTTTAAAAAAGATATAAAATACTGCAGGTGATACTGATAATGTGATTCGCTTTGTCTGTGACCATCAGTGATGCTGCTGCTATCAACGTGATAATTCTTCAGACTTCGTGCAATGGTGATTCGTGAGGCCGTCGTCAACTGTGCAGACAAGTCCACAGGCAGACTTTAACCCTCACATCAAACTTTGGTCTTAAAATAAAATCAGGAGACCGCCTTCGGTTGAGTCGATATTCGCACAACATAAATTCAATTCCCTCTGTGCGCAATGAGTCCACTGGTGCACTTGGAACTACTGGAGATCAAAACACTCCTAAACACCCTCCGCCATATTGACCTGCTGTACGAACAATCAAACGAGCATGCCCAAAGAGCATGATAGGGATCGTTCGTTATTTCCTAACGCTTCACATAGTGATGCTGGTGGTTAGATGGCGCTGGTTCTGCATGCACGTTCTCCCCTTATCCTTTGTGGTAGATGTTGCATCTTGCATGGTTCTTCTGGGAAAGTAAATAATAACTGTGCTCCAACCAACCCACACTCTACCTCCCAGAGTCCCAGTCTTTCCACACCAATAATTACTACTTCATTTTGAATAAAGGGATTTAAATAACGACGGTGCTATTATGACCGCAAGGTCAGTGTCACGGAGCCCCTGTTATGACCGTACAATGAAATCATGTACTGTAGAGCTAAAATAGGTCGCATTTTTATTCTATGAAATTAAAGCAAAAATCCCGCAACAGCCTAAAGTGCTGCAACACAACAAAATGATCTGCTGCACATTATTCTAGGTCCATTCCAGCCGCTGCCTATCACTGACAGATATATATATATATATATATATATATATATATATATATATATATATATATATATACATACATACATACATACATACATACATACATACATACATACATACATACATACATACATACACACATAATTATGAATTCAAGTTTAATTTTGCACGATACCTTCAACATGTCAAATTTTAAAGACACTAATTGTATTTGTGTCTTTTTGTCCAGAAACACGTACTTCCTAGTAATCCTACGACTACGTCATTCCCTATTCCGTAGTCCGAACTCTTTACTCTTCATAAGCTAACCTGTCACTGTCTAACCTATATACATATGGAAGTACTATTGTCCATATTGCACACGCTCTTCTGTAGAATTTTTACATAGGCTGTATTAGCCCATATAAATTAAAGGGTCTTCAGCGGATAACTACTCAGAACATGTTTCGTAGCCTATACCCGTCCATGTCTCTCTGAGTAGCGGTTCCTTGTCTAAGCTAAATATTCAGCAAAGACAACCCACGTAATAATGAATAAATACGAACGTGGTAAATGATGAATTAGATATTAAATAAATGAAGTTTTGCTTATAAATGCAGAGCTTCATTATGAAAGAAGAATACCAGTCAAACAAAACATTAAATTTGTACAGTACAAGTTCAGGTAAGAACAATTTTACTTACCCCTGAACTAGTATGGACCCTTTCTAGCTGGATAGCTTATCCTAGTAAAACCACCTGCCAGTGTATGACTGAAGTAGAAACAAACCGGGGCATTATATTCAGTACCGGAGATTGTAAAATAAACAGTTGCAGCTAGACCACCTGTACAAACCAAGGGAAATCCTAACAAGTACTGCAACAATGGACACCTTGCACCAGAAAGGTAAAACAAACTCCATGATAACACCTACTCCTCACTCTGAAAGTCTCCAAACAATTGAGCTCTATTTCACTGCCAACCCTGAGTCAATGTTTCAACATAATGTGCCAGGTTTGTGACATTTGAGAAAATACTGTCAATTTTGAGTAATTTTTTAATATTGAGTAAATGTGCATCTAGACACGTCAGAAAAGAATGGAAGTCATTAGCATTTATGTCAAAAACATGTTATCAAAACATAATTTTTGTTAACACGATTTTAAGTACAATTAGGCAAACTTGTAACTGCCGTAGGCTGCTGCTTGCTACCGATAGCCACGGGGGGTAACCTGACAGAAAACATGTAAGCCTAAAATGTCTGAAAGTGAATATTAAAACAGAATGATGCCAAAAGATAAAATTAAGTAGCACAAGAGGTAATCTAAAAACTGTAAAATTATTGTAGCCAAACTTTCTAATAATCTTTGGATATTAACAGCAATTTTTTTTTGTAGGGCAAGTCAGGAAAGAATGAAAGTCATTAGTATTGAAGTCAAGGGAATGCAATCAAAATATAATATTTTCAAACCAGATATCAAGTACCATTAGGCAAGCTTGTAACTGTCGTAGGCCGCTGTTTGTTATCGATAGCCCCTGGGGGTTTAACCTAACAGAAAACAAGCTAGCCTAAAATGTCTGAATGGTGAATATTAAAACAAAATGATGTCAAAAAATAAAATTCAGTAGCAAAACAGGCAAGTCTAAAATCTCTAAAATTATTGAAGCCAACTTTGTAACCATCTCTGGATATTTACAGCAAAATTTGTAGAAATATTTGATCAAAAGTACATCTTTGAATCCTCTTGACTCAAGTTTATTGTAAATTAATTTGGTTCTAGATGCAAAGTCCTGAACTTAGAACAAATCCGACCAAATCTCAAAATTTGTGGCAAAAACGCATTATATCCAATAGCTTCCGAAATATTACTGTCCAGGAAAGGATAGTTGACTACTTCAAAGTTAAACTCATCTATTTTGTGATAGACTTTAATACAAAACCTGTTATTAGTGACCTGAATATCCAAGTCCAGAAACACATCTCTGAAACCATCTGAATTGTTACCCTCCAAAGGGATATCTTTTGGGGAAATCTCTTCAGCAATTTCAATGAAATTTCGTACGTTTACCCAAGCAATGCCATCAATATATCTTGTGTTGTTAGATAATTTTGTAGCCATTTGAAAGTCCTTTCTCATGAATTTATCCATATACTTAAATTCAAGCCAGGATAAATATAAGTCTGCCAGTAACGGGGAGCAGTTGCTACCCTTTGGAATGCTTTTTATTTATTGAAAAAAAAAAAACAGTGGTCCGCATTGAACAAAGGTATTATCCAAAAGAACTTTTATAGCATCTATCAAAGTTTCAACAGTGTAAGATTTAACGTTACTTTTTTAATTTTTATTGTGTGACCAATACGCTTACTTTGCATATGAATTAATATTTATGTATGGTTTACCCTTATGTTTGAACATTTTGCTTATTAATTCTGAAAGAGAACTTTTGACCTCGTCTATGGGTAGATTTGTGTACAGTATAGAAAAATCAAAACATTTGACATTTTTTGCTTTTAAATCTTTGATTTTAGATACAAACTCGGAAGAATTTGATAATACTCCCAAAACAAATTATTTCACAGTTTCTAGAAATTGCATTACAGTATTTACGGAAATGTTTCCTAATTGCAGTCAAACACAATGCTACTTCCTTTGGTAATTGTTTTGTTTTACATTTTGAAGCACCAGCGATGAATCCAGATTTTAAAGGGTTTTTATGTAATTTGGGTATCCAGAACAACAGTGGAATGGATGAGTCCTCTTCAGAAATATTGAAATATATTTTTATATTAAAATTCCTTTTCATCTCATCTTTATGTGTAGCTATCAAATTGTCAATGGATTGTTTGTGTAATACCAACATGACGTTGGTCTTCGGGAATTACCAGAACCATGAAGCAATTAACGAGATAGGTCCATGCACACACCTGAGTTATTAGAGTCTCACAAGGACGCATATTTTTGTGGTGGTTCCGCGCCTCCCTCCATTACAGCACAAAACGTGAGTAATCAAATCTCATCTACTGTCAAACCTGCACTGTTTTACCTTTACAGTCAGGTACTTTTCACATCCCTTCGGAAATATTGCTGTTAATGCTTGATGTGACAAGACAGTTGGCTGAACTGTCCGGCAACAAAGCAAATGGACTTAACAGCACACGCTACAACTCTAAACATTATCTTACCTGCTGTGGGTCTGCTTTTTCCAACAACCTAACAAACATATTAAACGAGTAAAGTAGCGTAAAGCTAATACGGCTTGGTAAGAAAATAAGATTTGCAACTGAGGCAACTCATTAATCTAAGTTACTGTCATCGTAGGTCTTAGTGGACGATCTAGAGCACGACAATTATACATAACAGGATGATCCTTAAAATGAGCATCCATCCTAGTCTTAAAACGTGTAATATCTGGTGCATTTACAACAGTGCCCAGTAATGCATTCCACCATGGAATAACTCTTGATACCAAAGAAAAACAGTTTTTGTTATTACCGACTGCAAACCAAAGAAAAACAGTCTTTTGTTATTACCTGCTGCAATCTTTTTTAGTCACAGGTGATGGCTTCTGGTTTTGTCCTTTCCAATAATTCATGGAAGGCAAGAGTCTACCTCATAAACATTATGTAAATAGTTGTATGCATTTAACAAGTTTCCTCTTAATCTTCTGTAAACTAATGTTGGTAGTTTCAGTTTTCGCAACCTATCCTCATAATCGACATCTTTGAGCTTGGGTACTCTCTTAGTGGCTCTCCTTTGTACAGATTCTAATAAATCTGACAGTCGCTACATTCGAGGAATCCATACATTTGAGGCATATTCTAAGCGAGGTCTTACCAATGATTTGTACAGCAAGTTAAAAGTCTTAATATCAATGTAGTCAAAAGATCTCCATATTAGTCCAGTTATTTGGTTTGTTTTCTTAACCATTGATTGCATATGTTCTTCAAACTCAGGTCACTGTCTACTTATATACCCAAGTCTTTGTCAAATGTTGTTACTGTTAAATCAACTTCCTCATTCGTTGCATTAGCCATTTTATAATCGTATTCAGAGTGGCCAGATCCGATTCTAAGAACTGAGCATTTGCTGAGTTTCAGTTGAGATTCTAGCTGCCATTCATATGCCCATGTTTGAAGGCTCCAAAGATCGTTCTGAATCTCACCACTGTCTGTGATTGAATTGATTGCTTCAGACAATTTGACGTCATCAGCAAATATCATAAACATAGATTGCAAAACTTCTGGCATATCACTTATATATATGGTAAACAGTATTAGTCCCAGGACACTGCCCTGAGGCACACCACTTTTTGAAATGAAATGAAGTTTATCGACTGCACCACATACAATTTGTAACAATTTGTCATACAAGTAACAGATACAAACAGTGCAAATTACATGATACCAAACACCACAATACAACAGAAGAAAACAAGACAGAAAAAATCTAAACATAAATATAAGTGACCAAGAGCTGTTTGCACTCGGTATTAGATGTGTTGTTGACTGTACATTAAACTGTCTATAAGGATTTCTGGCGTATTTCAATACAGTCTCTCATAAATATATCCAACATTGATATTAATTCTGTATCTCCCAACTTCATAATAAATGTAAACATATTTTGATCACTGAATGATGCCGTGTCAACGAAAGCGTTATGTATCTTTTCTGGAAAATGTTGTCTTGGCATATTGTATTGTTTACAAGAAATAACAAAGTGATGTTCGTTCGTCTTCAATATTTTGACAGTCTTTGGTTTGCAGGAACATTGGCTGGTTTTCTGTGCCTACCAGTTTCTACACATAAGTCATGTGCACTTATACGTAATCTAGTAATATTTTTTACGAATATCCAATTTTTTTTATTACCTCTAGATACCGTTCAAATTTCAAGTCAGTTTTGAATAATTTGTAAGTTCTTAATGTAGAATCATCAGTTTGCCACATTATTTCTTGTTCCCATTAATTTTGGACTTTCTCGATTATTTGTTCATTGGAAGGAAAATTACCGTAATACATTTCATGATCGTTCCAAAGTTTTTGTAAGCCTACTGCATGCAAAGTATCTTTAACTGACTTAAGCCAACTAGATTGATTTGTTTCAGACATCTCAAGATGTCATTTGTATGCATTGAAAAGTAGCGAACTTCGATCCATATTCATAATTCATAAATTCAGACATGATTCATTATTCGAAGCCAATTTTTGCAGACACTTTTCATTACTTTAAGTGATAAAGGAGTTTTCCCCAGTTCACCACATATACGGCTATATTACTTGCTTTGCAATGAATTTTGAAGGCACCCAGACAGATTCGCAGTGAAGTAATTCTTCTTTTCTAGTGTACAATGGTATCTGTTTTACCTGTAGAAAACATCGAGGGTCTGCCGTGGCCTGCTGATGCTCGTTGTGAAGGGCTAGTTTTCTCCAATAAATTGTATTGTACCGTGACAAAGTAATTGGTTTGCTAGCTTTTGATTGAAAATAAGCTTTGATACAGTTAATAACGACGTGGTTTTGGACAAATTGAAACATTATGGGATTACTAATACCAGACTTTCCCGGTTCATTTAGAAATTATCTTATTAATAGGAAACAGGTGGCATCCAGAATGGACTTTTTTCTGAGTTGTCCCGGCCGACATAAATACTAGTGTCCCTTAATAGGCATCCATTCTTGGACCTCTCCGCTTTATTCTATACGTATTTAAGCGTCTGCATCAAGTATTCCGTTGTAGACGTGTACGCCGATGACACTGCACTTTATTACACCATTCATCCCGTAAAGAGTGTCACCAAAATTTGACAGGAGGAACTCCTAACACAGAGGCAGACTGACTACGCGCCAATGAACTTAGCCCACACACAAGAAAGGCTAATTATGTGTGGGTGCCAACCCACACATTTTGTTTTACCCAGAATTCTTTCTTTCTTTCTTCTTTACGACCAGATTTGTCCGGAGTTTTTCTAGGACCCTACTATTCCGAAAACCACCAAACTTGCCATGGTGACTGACCTACCAGTAAAATTAGGCACCTGACTTGGAATAGTCATGATGTTTAAAATTATGCAAATTCGGGGCAATTCCAATATTTAATTGAACAACCATCACTCAATACTTTTTGTGTGAAAAAGCTCATAATCACCATGCAAACCCTGTCAGAGGAACCCTATGTTTGGGTCCAGTGTGGCCACAAAACAGTTCTGCTCAC
The DNA here is from genome assembly GCA_964020975.1 of Hermodice carunculata. Classification (NCBI taxonomy): domain Eukaryota; kingdom Metazoa; phylum Annelida; class Polychaeta; order Eunicida; family Amphinomidae; genus Hermodice; species Hermodice carunculata. The sequence continues at coordinate 100,523,844 of OZ026617.1, forward strand.
TTCTGATTGGCTGAAGGTCAGGTTTTGGACAGGGTCCACTGAAGATGTAAGCCTGCATACAGTGCCATGGGGTCTGTCTGATCACTGGACATGCATGTTTGGCAGCAGTGTGTGTGTGTAGGAAGATGGGAGGCAAGTTGGTCACAACATTTTCCTGCTTGGATAACTGTCAGGCCATTTTTGTATGTGGCTGGTGGCTCAGGGTGCCCATTCAGTTGTCAACGACCCTGGGTCTGCTTAAAAGGCATCACCTCGAACAGGGACCTACAGGCCACAGACTACAGTTATAAATCCTTCTATTTTTCATATTAGCATTTTTCAGTCTAAAAAATCAGCATTTTGGTATTTTAAAATTCCGTGAACGGCATTTAACAGACAAAAAATGTCAGAAAAACATGGATGGATTTTTGTCATATAATTCCCAGCTCGTTAATTTGTGATAATTGAAATACGAAACCACACCTGGATGTCAGCTTTATACAGGTGTATGAACTGTGCTCTTGCCTGGGTCACATTATTGTCCTTCCTCACCATAAGGTTCCCACCTGGCCTGGAAGACAGTGCACCTGTATCAGCACCAATGAAACAACTCTGTGATGCAGCAAACCTGACTTAGCTAACTTTATTTAAACAGAAGCTACAGCATGCTGAAAACACAGTATTTTCACAATTATGGACTATCTCCGTTGGGATGCGCAACCAGCCAATCACAGCTGTGGTCTGTAGCCTACATGTGATGCATTCTTCTGCTATAAAATTTTAAAGAGGTGATGACTGGGCTCTCTCTCTCTCTCTCTCTCTCTCTCTCTCTCTCTCTCTCTCTCTCTCTCTCTCTCTCTCTCTCTTCCCTATCACTCCTCCCTCTTTATGTCTGGGTGCCAACCCAGACATACTGTTTTCTTTCTTTCTTTCTTTCTTTCTTTCTTTCTTTCTTTCTTTCTTTCTTTCTTTCTTTCTTTCTTTCTTTCTCTCTCTCTCTTTCTCTCTCTCTCTCTCTCTCTGTCGCTCTGTCTCATTTTTTCTTTCTTTCCACTATATAATTTGTCCAGAGCTTTTCTCAGACACAGTGCAAGCTACAATGGTAAAACTTGGCACTGGAACAGATCTAGTGGGGAAGTTGACTATCTGAATGTAGACACAAAACTTTAATGGGCACATATAGGTTTGTGAAACCTGCCACTATAATGGACAGAGTATGAAACTTTTAGAATTTGGCATAATGCTGATAAGGGGCATTCGAAAATTTAAAAGTTGAATATTTCCAAAACTGTTATAGATAGAGATGCCATTCCGACTCCAATTCGTAGGTTTGTGGCAAAGACGCATCCAATGAGCTATGAACCAAAGTTATAGGGTTTTAGTTTATGCAAAAATTACGTGAATATGCAAAATATCAATCTTGATAGCTTCAAAAGTATTATAGATAGAGGTGCTATTCCAACTTCAATTTATGGGTTTCTGAGATAGCTGCATCCAATGAACCAGGCATAATCCAAAATTGTACAATTCTAATTTATGCAAATAAGATGAATACAAGAAATTTAAATCTAAGCCGTCGCTTAAAAACAAAAACAAGACAATTTTTTTCTTTTTTTTTTCGGAACTATACCTCCCCAAAATCTCTATCATAAACAGCAACCAAAATTTGGAATGACTCCCTCTAGCATGTTCTGGATGCGCTCCGTCTCTGCAGCTTCAAGAAAGGCAACGTCCTCCATATTTTTTACTCTGTTGAGCCCTTTTAACATCCTCCTTTTTCTTGTTCATTAACTTGCTTCACACTGTGCTGCAGTGGCTTTTGGATGTGATAGCGGTGAAGTGATGCCCCACCTACTTGTATCTGTGATATATTTAAATAACATTTTTATTTCTATTCTTTTCCTTCTACTTTATTCATAATTGTATGATTTTTATATCGTCACTGGCCTCCACATCAAAAACTTGTCTATATTGTGGTATGACTGATCATGGATCGCCAAACAAACCTTAGATATGGTACTTATGTAGATAAACCTGCAAGATTTACTATCTCATCAAAATACATGAATGGTTTCACCATATTAAGCCAAGTGGGTGAATTATAATATTGGTAGTTAGAACCACTTCAATGCAAAACAAACAACTGTACAACTATTGACAACACTAATGTCTTTCGTGTCCTGACATACATACATACATACATACATACATACATACATACATACATACATGCATGCATGCATACATACATACATACATACATACATACATGCGTGCATGCATATGTATGTATGCATATATGTGTGCTTGATAAAGTTAACTCCGACCAAGAGACACTTTGTCAGAGAGCACTCGTGTTTGATTCAGATTGTTGGAAGTAAAGTGGGTAAAGACTAAAGTACTCAAGGGAACATACGAAAACCTTTAACTGAACAGTAAAACTGTTTGAATTAAGGGATTAATACCGCCAACGAGGGGTTTGTACCCTGACCCGGTCGCCAGCACAACACCCCAGCCGAAGGCGAGGGTGTTGTGCAGGCGACCGAGTCAACGTACAGGCACAAACCCCGAGTTAAAGGTTTTAATCACTGTTTTTTCATGATGAACCGCCTAATTAGTTCCAAACGAGGAAAAACACTCAGAATTTAAAATACAGCTCTGTACTAAATCCTGCCTAGTTGAGTAATAACACTCAAATGATTCAAACATGTTGTTTATCATCCAAATGAATTAAAAGACTTTAGAACACATTTGAGTATGTTGTCAAAATAAAGCAAGCCCCCCCCCCCCAAAAAAAAACAAACAAAAGAAAAAACTGAAAAGCAAACAAAAGCAAAAGTTTAAAAAAAAAAACTCGGACAACACATCGCAAGGTGTGAAACTACTCTTTTGAATGTGTGCTTGGTCTAAATAGTAGCCCTTCATGAGTGAAGACGCTCAACCAGTAAGTGCAAAATTGTTGGTGGCAAAATGAATGAATGAAGATATCTGAAAATATCCATTTGATACAACAAAGATTTGATGTTTGGCCTGCATGCAAATGATGAAACAAACTCAATGGTACAAAGTAGTTTTAATCTGATGAAGATCCCAGTATAAAATTATTGGTATTTTTAGCACTTTGTAAATTCAAGAATAAACTAGGAAAGATGATTTGCTGCATAGCAAATCAGTGTGTGTGTCTTCAAAGCATATAGGTGTGGCAATGTACAACCTTTCCATAACACAGGAGTAGAAGTTGGCATGGCATCTCTGTCTACTATAGCTTTGAAGTTATTCAAGATTGAAAATTCCTAATGGTGCTATTTAGCATAATTTAAATTGCTACAACTTTAATTTTTAATTCATTAGGTGAGCAATGGTCAACAACCCCCCAGTAGAAGTTGTAATGACATCTCTATCTATTATAGTGTTGAAGATATTCAAGATTGAAAAATTTCAAATTGACCAAGCTATGGAAAGATGAAACTTTCAAAGGGCCAAATGACCTTGACCTTTGCCTTTTTGAGGTTACATGTTCTTTTAAAAATGTCCAGTGTAGCAATACCTACAATTTGAGTCCAACATGATTAGAATTGGAAGGGGATTGGCAAGTTATGACTGGATGAAACTTTCAAAGGTCCACGTGACCTTGACCTTTGAACTTAAGAGGTCACACATAAATTTTAAAATATGCAGGGTTACAATAGCTACAATTTGAGCCCAAAATGATCAAAATTGAATAAAAATTGACCAAGTTATAGCTGGAAGAAGCCACCATCGAAAGTGGCCTTTGACCTTGAAATGACCTTTGACCTTGAGATGACCTCTACCTGAAGTGGACCTTAACCTCAAAAATGATATTTTGGCTTAAAATTGACCTTTGACCTTGACATGACCTTTGACGTTGACATGACCGTTGACCTTGACATGACCTTAACCTTTGAGATGACCTTGACCTTTCTATGATCGAACTCTTATACACTCAGAACCACATCTACTATAGTTTATGAGATATTGAAGATTTCAAACTTTAATTAGCCCTCATTTGCATAATTTTCAAAAGCATGACCTCTCATTATAAAAAGGACAGACTTTATCCATAGAAGTATAATTGTGCCAAGTTTGGAGTTTCTACATATAATACTTTTCAAATGAAATGTCGGACAAATTTGCCTGTAAAGAAAGAAAGAAAGAAGAAAGAAAGAAAGAAAGAAAGAAAGAAACTAGAAAAGATGATTTGCTGCATAGCAAATCAGTGTGTGTGTCTTCAAAGCATATTGGTGTGGCACTGTACAACTATTCCATAACACAGGAGTACAAGTTGGAATGGCATCTTTAATTCTCTATCTATTATAGCTTTGAAGTTATTCAAGATTTAAAATTTTTGATGGTGCTATTTAGCATAATTTAAATTGCTACAACTTTTAGTTTTAATTCATTAGGCGCGCAATGGTCAACAACCCCCTAGTAGAAGTTGGTCACATGTAGATTGCGCAGTGTTACAATACCCAAAATTTAAACCCAAAATGAACCAAATCGGGTGAAAATTGACCAAGTTATGGCAAGATGAAACTTTCAAAGAGCCATATGACCTTGACCTTTGCCCTATCGAGGTTACATGTTCTTATAAAAATGTGCAGGGTTGCAATACCTACAATTTGAGTCCACCTTGACTACAATTGGAAGGATGAAACTTTCAAAGGTCCAAATGACCTTGACCTTTGACCTTTAGAGGTCACATGTAAAATTCAAAATATGTAGTGTTACCATAGCTACCATTTGAGCCCAACATGATCAAAATTGGATAAAAATTGACCAAGTTATGGATAGAAGAAAGTTACCATGGAAAGTGGCCTTTGACCTTGAAATGACCTTTGACCTCGACATTACCTCTACCTGAAGTGAACCTTGACCTCAAAAATGACATTTTGGCTTAAAATTGACCTTTGACCTTGACATGACCTTTGACCTTGACATGACCTTGACATTTGAGATGACCTTTACCTTGTTATGATCGAGCTCCTATACACTGCAACCACATCTACTATAGTATATAAGATATTGAAGATTTAAAACTTTAATTAGCCCTCATTTGCATAATTTTCAAAAGCATGACCTCTCATTATAAAAAGGCCAGACTTTATCCATAAAAGTATAATTGTGCCAAGTTTGGAGTTTCTACATGTAATACTCTTCAAATGAAATGTCGGACAAATTTGCCTGTAAAGATAGAAAGAAAGAAAGAAAGAAAGAAGAAAGAAAGAAATAAAGAAACTAGAAAAGATGATTTGCTGCATAGCAAATCAGTGTGTGTGTCTTTAAAGCATATTGGTGTGGCAATGTACAACTATTCCATAACAAAGGAGTACAAGTTGGAATGGCATCTTTAATTCTCTATCTATTATAGCTTTGAAGTTATTCAAGATTTAAAATTTCTTATGGTGCTATTTAGCATAATTTAAATTGCTACAACTTTTAGTTTCAATTCATTAGCTGCGCAATGGTCGACAACCCCCTAGTAGAAGTTGGTCCCATGTAGATTGCGCAGTGTTACAACACCCAAAATTTAAACCCAACATGAACCAAATCGGATGAAAATTGACCAATTTATGGCAAGATGAAACTTTCAAAGGGCCAAATGACCTTGACCTTTGCCCTTTCGAGGGTACATGTTCTTATAAACATGTGCAGTGTTGCAATACCTACAATTTGAGTCCAACTTGATTAGAATTGGATGGAAATTGGCCAAGTTATGACTGGATGAAACGTTCAAAGGTCCAAATGACCTTGACCTTTGACCTTTAGAGGTCACATGTAAAATTCAAAATGTGTAGTGTTACCATAGCTACCATTTGAGCCCAACTTGATCAAAATTGGATAAAAATTGACCAAGTTATGGCTAGAACAAAGTTACCATGGAAAGTGGCCTTTGACCTTGAAATGACCTTTGGCCTTGAAATGACCTTTGGCCTTGATATGACCTACCCGAAGCGAACCTTGACCTCAAAAATGACATTTTGGGTTAAAATTGAACTTTGACCTTGACATGACCTTTGACCTTGACATGACCTTGACATTTGAGATGACCTTTACCTTGCTATGATCGAACTCCTACACACTCGGGACCACATCTATTATAGTATATAAGATATTGAAGATTTAAAACTTTAATTAGCCCTCATTTGCATAATTTTCAACAGCATGACCTCTCATTATAAAAAGGCCAGACTTTATCCATAAAAGTATAATTGTGCCAAGTTTGGAGTTTCTACATGTAATACTTTTCAAATGAAATGTCGGACAAATTTGCCTGTAAAGAAAGAAAGAAAGAAAGAAAGAAAGAAAGAAAGAAAGAAAGAAAGAAAGAAAGAAAGAAAGAAAGAAGAAAGAAAGAAATAAAGAATTCCTAGAAAAACAGAAAAGTGTGCGTTGACACACACACTTTAATTCCTAGAAAAACAGAAAAGTGTGCGTTGACACACACACTTTAATAAAGAATTCCCTGAAAAACAGAAAAGTGTGTGCTGACACACACACGTTAACTATAGTAATATATTGCGCATGCGTCGGTTCTGTGTAAAGCCCTTCCATGTGGGCTCTCAATAATTTCTCATTTTTTTCTCGTTTTTAAGTTCTCATTTGCTCGGTTGTGAGAATTTCATCTTTCTGAAGACCTATGGACGATATGTAATTACATATTAGTTGTCAAATCGATCCGTGGAGGCAGATATTTGAGGTATTTGTGAACTTTTCTTTGTTTGAACCTCCCGCCGTAGCAGACTATCTTCATACAAAAGACAATGGCCAATGCAGATACTGATGGTTCTACGGTTGTACGTTCCGGTTTGGAATCAACTTCAAATCAGAGTAGTCAGGCTTTTAAACGACCATGGGATTCTCCTACTCCTACAGGTGAGTCGCCTCCGACTTCACGTCTCAAGAGTGAACAGATATCTCCAGAAGGCTTTTTGGAAGTCTTACGTGATGTGAGAGTAATCAATGCATTTAAAGCTATTATCACTGAAGTATTGGATCCTGCAATGAAACGTATCGAGGAGCTTGAAAAAACTGTACAGGAACAGAAGACCATCATATCTGACAGTTCCTCAAAACTGATTATCTCAAATCAAAGGGCTGATCAGCTTCAGCTTAAGGTGAATGCGCTTGAAAAAAACCTGGAAGAGAAATAAAAAAAGTTGGACGATCTGTACCTGGCACATGACGCACTTGAGCAGTATCGTCGTCGTCTGAATCTTAGGGTGTCAGGAATAAAGGAAAGCACAAACTCAGACGTGTCTGAGGACACAGACAAGCTGATCTTGCACATGTGTAAAGACAAACTTGGTGTAAGTTTGAATCTTTGTGACATACAACGGTCACATCGCTTGGGAAAGAAAGGTACCAACAGTGACATTATTTTCAGGCTTACCAGTTATCGTATAAGGGCCCAAGTATGGAAGGCGCGTACCAAGCTAAAGGGTACAAATATTTTCGTCTCTGAGGACCTAACCAGACACAGAAACAAATTGGCGTACTTAGCACGACAATTGAAGAGGGAAAACCGCATACTGGATACATTTACCACTGACGGGAAAGTACTGGTTAAGGTTCGCAGTGCGACAAACAACCCTATTCCAAGAATCTTCGAAGTCACGTGCGAGAATGACCTGGAGAAAATTCGCAGACTATCCACCTAGATCACCATTGGACTTTTTGAAGTTTTTCACAAACTTCGGTTTGTTTTCAAAACTTTGCCTTTTCAAGGTCTCGGTGATAACAATATCTCTTAATTATTCTGAGACTGTATACCCCACCACCATAATAACATTGAACACGATCAAGTGTACTGTGTGGTGTGCAGGCGTCATTTCTTTGGAAAGTACAATTTCATGGTGGCTGTGTGGTTCAACGTATGGTGAGGTGACTGGTGTTGCTATCTATTGTGTTATGAAGGAAAATGGGCCGTTGTTGAAAAATCATGATACTGATTGGTTCCAGCGCATGGTATTTGTGTGTTTCTATGTTTCAAATTTGGCCACAGCTCTCCTGATGCATACTGGTGCCTCATACAGATGATTGTATATTGATTATTGTGCTTGCTGAGATCTCGGACGGGCGATTGTATATTTGTACACATGCCGATGTCCAGGCGGGTGATTGTATATTATGCATGCTGGCGTCTCGCGCAGGTGATTACACGTGGTGAATGCTGACGGTTTATCACAGGTGATTGTATATAATGCGTATTTGTGTGATATAATGTACATGTGTGTGTATGGGATTCTGCAGCTGTGTGTATGTATGTGCGTATGGACATGCACGTAGAAGTATATATATTTAGGACTTTGAGGAGTATTTTCTCCGTTGTGAGTCTCTGTGGCCACATGCATGCATGGCTATGTCCATCTATTCTACAACAGAGACAACTTTCACTTTTTCGGCAATTCTCGGTCTTCAGTTGATTGTTTATATCAAACCTTGACAGAAAGACGTCATGTCATTTCTTCCATTATCGACCTCTTCATTTTTCCTATTGTATATTTTATGTATGTTAATTTTGTGTATATGCACGCTTAATGTATTTGTTTTGTACTCTTACAAGTGCATTTATCATGTCTTGTGTAATGTACCGATTCTGCTTTCAGGCAAACATTTATATCGGGCAAACTTACATGCTTGTCTATTTCTTCTCATGTCATTGTATACTGCAATCTGTTTTTTGTTGTATAAAACTATTGTGATCACATTCTGCAATCATCATGATGTTTTGCAAAAATTACCAGTAGAAGTTCTATGGATTACTTTTTTTTGTTATGTCGGACTCCACCTGTTACCTGGTTTGCTCGGTGTGGCTTATTTGGAAGCCCTTGTCAAGAACAGGTATCGGATGACAAGGTCCAGTTCGACAATGGCGCTGCAGTTTACACATCGTGTACTATCTTTTCGCAGACCACAAGGCTGTATACTTATCTTCTTAATGGCAAGCTTAATTATTAATGTGGATGCCGCCTCAATGTTTGGAATAAAGTTTACTATTAGCCATCCTGTTAACCTCGGTAAAAGTGTGAGGTTACGGGAAAATAATAACGTAAAATATTACTCATACTTAGGGTATACACTCTTGATGACAATGTATATTGTCATTTTCTTTTGTAGTGTCTTCGTAATGAGTGACATTCTATTATCATTGTCAGGGGACATTCACCCAAATCCTGGTCCTGACAACAAAAATATTTTAAATATTATTCATTTAAACGTAAATAGCCTTGTTGCTAATAATAAACTAGATGAACTGGAATCATTCTGTTTGCATAACAACGTAGATGTAATTTGTCTTAATGAAACAAAGCTTGACCATTCTATTTCTAATGTTGAATTAGAAATTCGTGGATTTCAATCGCCCATTAGGTGCGACCGTAATAGACATGGTGGCGGTGTGGCAATGTATTCTTCTGAAATTTTAACGTACAAACAAAGAAACGATTTACAGTTGCCTAATTTAGAGTGTTTGGTTTTAGAAACCACCATTAATAAGCACAAAATTTTCATTGCTACCTTTTATAGACCACCAGGTCAGGATTTGGCTGAAAGTAGAGACTTTCTCAGTTCTTTTGAAGACATTGTTGTTAAACTGATATCTGAATTGCCTAATGCAATATTCATAACAGGTGACTTTAATTTACCAGGTATTTCATGGACCGATGGGGTTTGCAAAAGTGGTTTTGATTATGAATTTCTTAACACCATTCATAGACTTAACTTACAACAAGTAGTTACAGAGCCATCTAGAGGACAGTCATACCTTGATCTTGTGTTTGTAATAAAGGACTCTCTTAATAGTAAGGCCACAAACTTTTCACCTATTTCAACTTGCGATCATGAGTGTATTCTAGTATCAACAAATATTCAACTTGTAAAAAATGTAGCTTATGAAAAGATTATTTGGAACTATTCAAGGGTTGACAGAGACAAACTCCATGATACCTTAGTTGCAGCACCGTGGGATGCTATCTTCTTAAATTGTGATGTCAATGATATCTGTACAAGTTTTACTACGTTTTTGAACGAAATAGCATCCGATTGCATTCCACACAAAGAAGTAACCATCAGACCTCGTGATAAACCATTCATGACAAGTGTATTAAGGCACCATATGAGAGTAAGGGACCGTGCGTACAAAAAAGCAAAAAAATCTGGTGGTGAGCTTGACTGGAATTACTATCACCGGTTGAGAAACGAAGTTGTTGCTATGGTGAGAAAGGCCAAACTTGATTATTATGGTAAAGTTTATGATATTTTAAGTAATAAATTGACTGAAACTAAAAAATGGTGGCAAACCTTAAAAACTGTTTGTGGTTGGAACAATAAACCACTTTTACCTTCTATCATAGAAAATGGATCTATTATTTGAACCCTGTTGATAAGGCTGATGCACTTAATAATTATTTTGCTTCCCAGTGGGTAACTGATGATCCCTCTTCAAAATTACCTGACCTTCACATGAAAACTGAAGAGAGACTTGAAAATATTGTAATAGAGGAGCATGAGGTTTATGATCTGTTAAGAAAGTTGAAAATCTGTAAAACGGGAGGCCCTGATGGTCTTCCAAATAAAGTATTGCGTCTTTTTGCACCATACATTTACGCTCCTCTCACCAGATTATTTAACTTATCTCTAAATACTTTTACTTTTCCAAATCCATGGAAAGAAGCGAACGTCTGTGCTATATTTAAAAAAGATGATCCCCATTGCTCAAAAAACTATAGACCTGTTTCTCTTCTGTGTTCAATGTCCAAAGTATTTGAGAACTGCATATTTAAAAGGTTATACAACTTTCTTTCTTCTAATGATCTGTTGACTCACTGTAATTCAGGGTTCAAAAAACTAGATTCGACTGTATATCAACTTATTAGTATAGTCCACGAATTATGCAAAGCTATTGATCAAGGTAAAGAAATAAGAATGGTCTTTCTGGATGTATCCAAAGCCTTTGACCGTGTATGGCATCGTGGTCTACTTCATAATTTACGTGAATTTGGAGTCTGTGACCCTTTTTTGTCATGGGTAAAATCATATTTAAGCTTCAGGAAGCAAAGGGTAGTACTTGAAGGTTGTTCCTCCAACTGGGTAACAATAGAATCTGGTGTCCCTCAAGGAAGTGTTCTGGGGCCTCTGCTGTTTCTTGTTTTTATAAACGATCTAGTCGATGATTTAACTTGTAAAGCTTATCTATTTGCTGATGACACAACTTTATTTGAAATTGTTAACAGACCTGAAGAAACGACTATCAGTCTGAACGAAAACTTATCTGTTGTTCAAGAATGGGGTAAGAAATGGAAAGTTGTTTTTAACCCAAGTAAAACAGAAGAAATGATTGTCTCTGTTAAAAAAACGAAACCGGCTCACGACCCGTTGATATTTTTGAACGAACCTGTAAAACGCGTTCATGAGCACAAACATCTTGGTGTTATTCTCTCTGCAAACTTATCCTGGGACAGTCACATTAATTATATTTGCAGTAAGGCATCGTCACGTTTGGGTTGCACCAGATATTGTTCTCCCTTATTACCATGCAATGCATTAGAAAGTATGTATACGTCATTTATTCGGCCCATCCTTGAATATGCTGTACCTATTTTCGACAATTGCTCACAGAAAGGCAAGAAACAATTAGAGTCTGTCCAATGCAAAGCATCTTTGTATGTATCTGGTGCGATGAAAACATCTAGCCAAGTCCAAATTTCAAATTGTATGGGGTGGGCGAGTCTGGAAGATAGACGGAAATTTATCAAGCTTATTATGTATTATAAAATTGTTACTGGCACATGCCCTCAATACCTTCAAGACTTGATTCCTGTACATAATGCAGATAGGGTTAATTACCCGCTGAGAAACATTAATGATCGCACATTAGTGCACTCGCGTATATTGAAATTTAATAATTCTTTCTTTCCATCAACCACTCGCCTGTGGAATACACTTCCACTTCAAGTAAGGAATGCTCCATCTTTAAGTACTTTTAAAACATCGGTTAGATTAATATATTTTCCATCCAGACTCGCTCACTTAAGACACGGACCTCGGAAGCTCAATATTTTGTTAAATCGTCTGAGAGTTGACTTCAGTGCTCTTAATGCTCATCTTTATTCACGAAACCTATGTGATTCTCCATCTTGCTCTTGTGGCTTTCGGGCCGAAACTATTATTCATTATATGCTGCAGTGTCCATTTTACAACACTCATAGACAAGTTCTTCTGACAATGGTCTCTGAAATTCTTGCCACTGGCAACACAGGTATTATTTTTGAAACTTTACGTCAAACCGAGAAAATCTATTTACTTCTATTCGGTACCCCATCTGCTACATTCCTCAGTAACTGTTCTTTGATGGACGCGTCAGGTCAATACATAATGAGCACTTTAAGATTCAAAAAGTTCTTAAGGGGAGACGACACTGATGACACTGGCTAGTCACATTGTATTTATATATTGTAGACCATAAAATTATGTCATAAGTATGCTCATGTATATATCAGCTAATTAGTCCTTTATATTACAAATAGTATTAGCACGCCGCAGGTGTCTGACAATGACAAGGCGGGGAAGGAACACCCGAGCTGTAGGGCGCAATGGTGGCTCCACAGTGGCAGTGTGGGCATGCCGCCATCGTGCTTCGGCCGCGCCAAACAGTAACCCTGGTTCTTTTGTCGGACAAGTACCTCCCCTTCAGTCGTCATCTGTGGCTTGTGCACATTAGTATCCATTGTATATATATATATATATACATTTACCCACATATGTTCAATTATCTGTCGCTTATCAATTTTTTTCCTGCTTTACATGTCCTCCTCTCCAGAATAATGGCAGTTTGCGATCTTGTATTTTATTTTAATCCCATGTGTTACGTACAATTTTATGTTGTATCTTATTGTCTTTTACACTTTTTTTCTCTTTACGTTACTCTATGTGCGGTTATATTTGTGTATATATTTTGTATTTACACGAGGAGAAGAATTTGTATTAGCCGTTGGCTATTTTTCTAATCCTCTCAAAAGAAATAAAGTATATGAACGATATATTGGGAGGGGGGTGGATGGTAAGGGTATTTCTGCACTGCCGCACTGGGGCATGTTATTTTTGAGCACGTGTACCAACATACTGACGACCTCTTATTTTTCGTGCTGGTCAGTATTTCGGAATAATCTTATTTTCTGTATTCTGTGTTGGGGCAAAATTATTTTCTCTACTAGATTGACGGGACACCCCTCCCCCCCCCCCCCCCCCCATATATACTCAAGCTTCATGTATGAGCAGCATCCAAACAACTGAAACTCTCAGTGCATCAGCTACATTAGGCTATTTGCTTTGGTACCATAATTATTCTTGTTACAATTATTTCAAACGGCACAGAGCACACATACGTGCATGCACATCAGTATTTGTGAAAATATTCCTTGACAAATGGATAAAACTTTCTTTCATGATGCAGCACAGATCCTCTTGGAACTGCGTGGGTTTCCACCCCATCTAGTTCACTTACTCACATGCATGGCGTAAAGCTGTTCTTGCTCTGAAGTCGTTGTCTGCCAGTGGCTCCCATTAATTATCAACATGGGGGGAGGGTGTCATGTTATCGACATGGAACGTTGATTCACGTGTGTGTGTGTGTGTGTGTGTGTGTGTGTGTGTGTGTGTGTGTGTGTGTGTGTGTGTGTGTGTGTGTGTGTGTGTGTGTGTGTGTGTGTGTGTGTGTGTGTGTGTGTGTGTGTGTGTGTGTGTGTGTGTGTGTGTGTGTGTGTGTGTGTGTGTGTGTGTGTGTGTGTGTGTGTGTGTGTGTGTGTGTGTGTGTGTGTGTGTGTGTGTGTGTGTGTGTGTGTGTGTGTGTGTGTGTGTGTGTGTGTGTGTGTGTGTGTGTGTGTGTGTGTGTGTGTGTGTGTGTGTGTGTGTGTGTGTGTGTGTGTGTGTGTGTGTGACTGTGACTGTGACTGAGTGCATTGTAATGGTAATTTGATCCAGTCAGGTGAAAGTGACATCTGCCCACATTGCAATCAGTCAACATCACACCACACAGTCATACGACTAGCCCTGAATTTCCCCTTCCTTTGCAAGATTCTACCACTTAAACAAGACCCCACTGAGCACTAATTGTGAGTTTAGTCTTATCATGGCAAAAAAACAGCACCCCTGTCAATCAAGACACGTTGTCTTTTGCACATATGTTTGCAGCAACCTCAACATTCATGCATTGCGGGCTCCCTGACACATTATATACTGTCCAGATTTATGTTGTATGCAGAAAAAGTTACATGTGTAACCAGCATCTCAGATTTGTAGAAGTTGGATACTGAGAGATCAGACAGATCTTGAACACAGCTACAGATGAATAGAATGTCTAAGTAGATTTCTATTTATTAACATATATTATACACACACTACAATGTGGTGAGAAACCCGAATGAACTCGCTGCATTTATAAATATAACTTGTCAATTGAGTGCAGACATGAAGCACAATGAAAAATCATGAGAAAGGTGGTTGTGAATGGAGTAAAATAAAAGCAATCCTCTGCCTATATTCTTGGTAAGGCATTGATTTGAGCCATGACACTCTGTATATTATGTATATATGAAAATGGGTACAGGCTGCTACTCAGTACTAATATGGTGATGGGGAATGGGGGCATTTCATCTGTGGTCCTTGTATGTAAACCAGCCTTTTTATCATGATCAAAGTGTCATGTGTTACTATGGAGAAAATTTGTTTTTGTTTGTAGCGTAATCAGTCTCCTGTGTAAAAAAAAAAGGGTATAACAGAAAACGTGGCTGTGGTAGTGTGCTGTGGCAGTGTTGCATTATGATCTGTTCATGCTACCCTTGCCACGCTGGACAAGTATCTCTGGTTCATTTCGAGATTAACTTGAGAAACTTTGCCACACTGTGAAATTTCACCCGGGGTGATATCGAGTTGATGTTCAAGGCAAACAGCAAACAAAGCCACAAACAGAAATGTGGCTGCTCATGGCACCGTCACATATAGCAGGTACATTTACTTTGTTCCACTGTAGCAAATTAGAAATGGTTGATTATACAGTCACTGTTCAGTTTTTAAGATGCATAGAAAGGATAATGAAAAACTTGCGGTTCCCCTTAAACACACCTCCCCCCCCCCCCCCCCCTCCAACACACACGCTTCCTGTCCGTGCGAACCCGAGAGGATTGATAACGCAACTCTGATACTTCTTCTCGGCTGAGAGCAACCAAAAGTTACTAAGGTGGCTGTTACCCTAATTTCGCTCTACACGTTTATAACAAGTGCCTTGTCAGGCCAGGCTGGGCAAGGAAGTGGTATGGGATGACAGGGGATTGGGGCAGATAGATGAGTAGTTTCACAACAATCCTCTGATAAAATAGCCAGGATCACTGACTCGGTATATTCTGCTGGGGACCCCATCGCTAGTTACGCAGCCCATTCGGCCAGCCGTTCTGTGCAGTATACTTGTCCTAATCACCCTTACCAATTTAAAAGTAGCCTGTGAATTGCTTCTATATTCCAGCTGGCTACGGGGGGGGGGGGGGCACTTGTGTTTGTGTTTATCACACAAAAACTCAATCCAGACACCAGTGGCTTTTTTATGGGAGCTTGATAATATCATAACTCTTGGTCAGTTGCGTGTCCGTGTAAAATACATGAACAATTTTTGAAGTTATTCATGAGTAAGCCTTGCCTCCTAAGCATCCCCCAGACTTGCTATCGCTTTCTTATGTGGGCGCTCGTCGGGGACTGCCGTTTATCGGAGGGTCAGGCTGCCGACTGTGCGATCATGCACGCAGATATGATTGGTAAAACAATGCGGATGCACAATAGCATACTGGGAAGTGACGCTAATTGCGCAACAGTTGTATCCAAGCAACTACAGGATTAAGGAGAAGGCGAGGCGTGGCTTGACCGCGGTCAGTTGTGTATTCATGGTTCACACAGTAGCGGTAAATCTTGTGAATTGCGTAACCTAATTAGGCGGCTAATTAATTGCTTGTATATTGGACACAAGAAAGACAATCATGAAGAGGGAAGAACTGGGAAAGTTGCTGGAAGACTGCCTGAGGACGGCAAACATGCAGGTTATTCCTTCGGACGAGCAGATCGATGCAATTCATAGTGCAGCAGTGGAACGACGGGACACATAAGAAAGCAATAGCGAGTCTGGGGGATGCTCAGGAGGCAAGAGTAAGCCATGGTCACATCATAATAACGCAACACTACCACACTGCTATACTGCCACACTGCCACGCCACAATGCCACATCCGCGTTTTTTATTATACCCTAATAAAGGAGAATGCTTTTTGAAAAACAGGCTCTTGTTTCAGGTCTTTTTTTGTTTGTTTGTTTGTTTTGGTTTGTTTTTGTTGATATTTGGTATGGTATGAACATGAAACTCACTCCCCCTCCCCCAGCCAACTCGCACAGAGTTTGACCACATGCATACAGGGCTGAACATTTCTAAAAAATATCTCACCTAAATATGAAATATTAAAATATTCTCAGCTGGTCTACATGTCAATTGCAAGTGTTTGTGTCAACCTCGTCAAATTTTGTGCTGTAGGCAAAGCTACATTTTCGGGGGTGGGGGTGGGGTGGACAATATCAAAACATTTATACCACCAATTTCCATATTAACCCCTCAATCTTCAGTCATAAACAATGAGTTATCAAAATTTTAAGTCAGTGATGGCAACTTTTGTGTAATACTGACTAGCCGGCAGCTCATATACATTACCAAGTGCACATATTTTAGATTCTGTCACTGCATATATGCAAACATGTATATTTCATTCATTTATCTTTCATGCGACGTTCACTGTTGGCAATTACAGGTAGGGCTGACGCTGAGAAAATACGTTTGATCTTACATTTCAATCAACATTTGGACAAAATGAGAATCCTAATGTATTCCTATCATTGCCCCTTCTGACAGTCTGTAACCGAGGAGGGTAGAGAGAGAAGCTGAAGTATTGAATACGTTGCAGTTTTTTTATGTGATGGCTATAAAGATTTTAATGTATTTCATTAAATAAAAATGTATTCGTTAAATTTTAAATTCTGAACTTTTGCATTGAGCATTGTCTTAAATTAAAATACAGCCAACACTTTTACCATTAACATTAAAATCTCCAAAAAGTCATGCAAACTACTAGCTGTAACCAGGGAAATGCCTCTCTGGCACTTTCCTGGTGTAACTATGTGATTTACCTTTTCCAATTAGGCCCCCCAAAGTGGGTGGGTTTTTTTTGGGGGGGGGGGGTTACGGGCTAGATGACCAAAATTTGAAAAATAGGAGGACCCTAAAAAGTCAGAGATAATGTAGATTGAAAAGAATGTTCGTTTGGTTTGGCTCTGTCAAGTTATGTAATTTGGATATTATTTTTTTGTATTCTTAAGTTTGTGTATTAGGAAGAAACAGCTAAAAGCTGCTTATACCTGAGAAAAATGTCAATTAACGAGATGTTAAATGACTTTTCTATAGGTCTGTGTGCTTATTTTAAAACAAAGGAAGAAAAAAATCACAAGTTTTGTAATTAAAAAAAAAATGATGTGGCCTTGTATACATAAAGAAGGCTATCATTAAAAGCTTTGTTTGTGTAAGTCATATTGAAAGGCATCCAATAAGTAACTTGTTATGATGCCCATGCAGGTAATATGAAATTACTAGCGTGACAAGGGGATACATTGCCTATACTACATTCAACCCTGACATCTCTTAGCTTGAATTGTGCCAAACGATAAACAATAAATATGTAACACTGACGAGTTAACATATTGTTTCTACTGTAAATGAGCTCCTCTTTTGAATAATTTTGTCAATTTCCAAAAATTTTCTAGTTTTGGTGACTTACTCTGTATGAATTTAAAACGGGTGCAAAATTCAAACCAAAATAATATACATATTATATTCATTGTTCCTCAAGGACTGTTATTTAGCAAGTATATAAAAATGTACATACTAATACAGTAGAATATTCATTTAAAATCACCCATAAAGAGACCACTCCCAACTTGCAACCAACTTTTTATAATCAAACTTCTGTTTACATTGACAATCTGTCTGAGCTAGTGAGACTTCTAAAATGAACCCTTTTTGTCATCCACAATAACTTCAATATGAGTTGCTCCTGCTATTGGCTTGGAGCAAACCCCTATACCTATGACTTTTGTTGGACCAAGAAAAAAAATCCTTCATAAAAACTACTAAAAATACTCGAATATGAGAAATTTTGAATAAAATGATAAAAACTCTAATATCTAGCATACTTCAAAATATACCTAGCGGTAGTGATTCGTCTGGAAAGGAAGGATGCGATTCATAGTCCAGTCTGTGCAATATAGCTGATAGCGATCATCGGGTATAGGTAAAACTGCTGCTATATCTTTTATTTCTTTCTTTACTCTATGATCCTAGAACCGAAGGCTAGGTCTGGAGTTTAAAGAATTTTTGCAGAAGTCCAAGTCTTAAATTCATGTGTCCATCATTTAAATCCTTAGTTGATTATTTTGCTCAGTATTATTAACTTTAGTGAATAGGTTATGTGCAAAGCAGCAGAACATCTTATATAAATATAATTTAAAGGCAATCAGAGACTGCTAGATCCATGCCCCCCTCGCCTCATTTATAACCTTGCTAATCACAGATCCCATTTTAGAATGACTGTAATCAATAAAAATAGGCTATCACTGTGACCCAGATACTTGACATATTGACCTACTTTTAAATATGACACACTCTTGTGTCCACATACACATGTGTGTAAAGTTTCATGATTCTAAGTCAAAGGACAACTGAATTATAACCCGGGCATGAAATGTAATGTAGTTTTGCATAATGTATCACCGTGACCCAGATACTTGACCTATTGACTTACTTTTGTTTCATGACACACTTTTAGATCGAGATACGTGTATGTGTGAAGTTTCATGAAACTACGTTTAATAGTAAAGGATCTATAGCCCTGATATGATTTTACAAGAATATGTCACTGTGATCCAGATACTTGAACTAATGACCTAGTGTTGGTACATCACACACCCTTATATCCAGATGCAGTGTGTGTAGTTTCATTATTATAAGTTGAAGGACAAGCAAATTGTAGCCCTGACGCAAATAGTGGAGACCCAGATACTTGACCTGGTGACCCTGTTTTGTTTCATGACACACTTTTTTGTCAAGATATATGTGTGTGTTTATGAAGTTTCATATAACTAAATTCAATTATAAAAGAACTATAGCTCTGGCACGATTTTACAAGGATATGTCACCGTGATCCAGATACTGGATCGGATGACCTACTTTTGGTTCATGACACACCCTTATGCGTAGTTGCACCTGTGTTTAAAGTTTTAGTAATCTAACTTAAAGGACAACAGAATTACAGCCCGGCCATGAAGTGTTATGTAGTTTTACATAATTTTGTCACCGTGACCCAGATACTTCATCTGGTGGCCTACTTTCGGTACATAACACACCCTTAAGTGTAGATGCATCTGTGTAAAGTTTCATTAATCTAAGATACATATAGTAAAGGAATTATATATAATCCGGACACAATTTTACAAGAATGTCACTGTGAACCACATACTTGACTTAGCGACCTAGTTTTGGTACATGACGCACCCCTATGTCAAGATTCACCTATGTTTAAAGTTTCATTAATATAAGTTGAGGTATAAGCGAATTATAGACCGGACACAATTGCGGACAGGCGGACGGACACGGACGCACGGATACGCGGTTGAATGAAAAAAAAAAACGATTTCTCTTTGCCCCTCCTCCATTAGGAAAGGGGCATAACGAGTAAAAATGATAAAATGGAGTCCATTTTAAAACTAATGCAATAGGATAATTTGGGATTTGCCAAGGATTAAAAAGACTAGCCGTGAATTTCAGGGCCTTCAAAGTCCATATTTTTTTTAATGGAACTTTGAAGTGTTTACAGACAGTGTATGAACCAAGGCGACTGTATTATGCATCCAAGGTCTTTTATTTTTATGTCTGTGTGCCAACACAGACATACTGTTTTTCAAGGAATTCTTTCTTTCTTTCTTTCTTTCTTTCTCTCTCTCTTTCTCTCTTTCTTTACAGGCAAATTTGTCCGACATTTCATTTGAAAAGTATTATACATAGAAACGCCAAACTTGGCATGATTATACTTCCATACATGAAGGCTGGACTTTTTGTAAAGAGGTTCAACGGTTTTGAAAATTATGCAAATTAGGGCCATTTGAAAATTTAAATCTTGAATATCTCCAAAACTATTATAGGTACAGGTAATTAATCCAACTTCGATTAATATGTTGGTAACACTGCACATTTTTGTAATTTACATGTGACCTCTAAAGGTCAAAGGTCAATGTCATTTTCACATTTGAAATTTTCATCTAGCCATAACTTGGTCAATTTTCATCCAATTTCAACCATGTTGGATCCAACCTGTAGGTATTGCAACACTGCATACTTTTGTAATTTACATGCAATGCCTAAAGATCAAGGTCAAGCTCATTCGGGCCTTTTTTAAATCTAGCCATAAGTGTAATGGAATGTGAAGTACCAAAGGCTTTGAAGATTGTATCAGTCAAGATTCTGGGGCCCGCTTTGGTAATTGATACTTTTAGCCCAGATAAGAGAGCCTACAGGCAGCATGCTTGTCTGTATGTGTGCCCCTGAGTAGCACACAAAATGCCGCGTGTGATTGCTTTTGCCATGTTTACACAAGACAGACAAGACGTAACTTAGAAAATTGGTACAACACATAATTAATTAATAGGGTAAGACATAACAGATTCAACTGAAAGCCACAGGAAGCTGTAGTTTTCCTTGCAGTGAGGTTACAAGCTACGGGCAGCCAGGTCAGTGTTCAATGTAAACAAAGCAGGCACAAATATGAATAGACTGACGTCTACAAGTTGTATCATGCTTAGAAGACTA
The DNA here is from genome assembly GCA_964020975.1 of Hermodice carunculata. Lineage (NCBI taxonomy): Eukaryota > Metazoa > Annelida > Polychaeta > Eunicida > Amphinomidae > Hermodice > Hermodice carunculata. Next base: position 100,544,780 of record OZ026617.1, read on the forward strand.
CTTGGTTCATGAGAATGAAATGGAAAAGAATGATGACATAGTCTGTGGTAGTTTATATATCATTACATACCATCAAAAATATTGTCTTTCTTTCTTTCTTTCTTTCTTTCTTTCTTTCTTTCTTTCTTTCTTTCTTTCCAGCCAAATTTGTCCGGCATTTTATCTAAAAAGTATTACACGTAGAAACTCCAAACTTGGCAAAATTATACTTCTATAGATGAAGTCTGGCCTTTTTGTAATGAAAGGTCATGCTTTTCAAAATTATGCAAATGAGGGCTAATTAAAGTTTTAAAATCTTCAATATCTTATATGCTATAGTAGATGTGGTTCCGAGTGCATAGGAGTTTGATCATAGCAAGGTAAAGGCCATCTCAAATGTCAAGGTCATGTCAAGATCAAAGGTCAGTTTCAGGCCAAGATGTCATTTTAGAGGTGAAGGTTCGCTTCAGGTAGAGGTCATCTCAAGGGTCATTTCAACGTCAAAGGCCACTTTCGATGGTGGCTTTCTTCTTGCCATAACTTGGTCAGTTTTTGTCCAATTTTGATCATGTTTGACTCAAATTGTAGTTATTGCAACACTTCACATTTTGAAAATTACATATGACTCCTAAAGGTCAAAGGTCAATGTCATCTGGACCTTTGAAAGTTTCACTCAGCCATAACTCGGCCAATTTCCATCTAGTTCTAATCATGTTGGACTTATATTGTGGGTATTGTAACACTGTATACTTTTGCAATTTATATGTGACCTGTAAAGGTTAAAGGTCAAAGGTCAAGGTTATTTGGACTTGGCAATATCATCCAGCCATAAGCTTAATGGAATATCAAGTACCTAAGCACAAAAGTTGTACCATTTAATATTTACAGCTTTTGAAGGCACACACACAGATTTGCTTTAAAGCAAATCTTCCCTTTCTAGTTATTATCTTTCTTTCTTTCTTCCTTCTTTCTTTCTTTCTAGGCAAATTTGTCAGACATTTCATTTCAAAACCATTATACGTAGAAACCCTAAACTTGGCATTATTATACTTCCGTACATGAAGTGTGGAGTTCTTGAAAAGCAGTTCAATGGTTTTGAAATTATGCAAATTAGGGTCATTTGAAAATTCAAATCTTGAATATCTCCAAAATTATTATAGGTACAAAAAAAAACCCAATCCAAATGCAATGAATATGTTTGTATCGCTGCACATTTTTGTAATTTACATGCGACCTGTAAAGGTAAAAAATTAAGGCCATTTGGACCTTTAAAATTTTCATCCAGCCATAACTCTGTCAATTTTCATCCAATTTTAACCACGTTGGACCCAAATGGTAGGTATTGTAACACTGCATACTTTAGTAATTTACAAGTAACCTTCTAAGGTCAAAGGTCAAGGTCATTTGGACCTTTAAAATTTTCATGTAGCTATAACTCAGTCAATGTATATCCGATTTTGATCATGTTGGGCTCAAATTTATGCTAATGTAACACTACACATTTTTGTGATTTACATGTGACCTTCAAATTTCAAACATCAAGGTCATTTGGACCTGTGAAATTCTCATGTAGCCATAAGTCACTCAATATTTATCCAAAATTGATAATGTTTGACTCAAATTGTAGCTATTGTAACACTGCTCATTTTACTTATTTATATGTGACCTCCAAGGATCAAAGGTCAAGGTTTCCTGGACCTTTGAAAGTTTCTTCCAGCCATGACTTGGTCAATTTTCATCCAATTTCAATCATGTTGGACTCAACTTGTAGGTATTACAACGCTGCATGTTTTTGTGACAATGGGTTACCTGTAAAGGTCAAAGGTCAATGTCATTTGGACCTTTGAAAGTTTCATCCAGCCGTAGTAACTTGGTCAACTTTTCTATGATTTGGTTCATGTTGGGCTTAAATTGTAGGTATTGTAACACTGTATATGTTTGTAATTTATATATAACCTCTAAATGTCAAAGGTCAAGTTCATTGGTACCTTGAAATTTTCGTCCAGCCATCAGCATTATGGTATTTGAAGTACCGCAGGACAAAAGTTGTAGGAATTAATATTTACAACTTTTGAAGGCACACAGACAGGTTTGCCTTGAAGCAAGTCTTCTTTTCTAGTTGGCTCCTACATTTTGTTCCTGTCATAACGGTATCACTCGACAATTGAGGTACTAAATGAATACCCTGGGATTTAAACTGTATATTAGGTACTACAGGCCACTACACGTGTTTGTGTTTTACTTATTCTTTCGCACATACAAAAACATGTAACTTCTGTTGAAGTTTTATGTTTTTGTTGCAGATTTGGCGGGTACCTGTGTTTTTTTAGTCCTTTGACCAGGATCACAGAGAAACGTCTTCTTCTGTGTCACTGCGATATAAATATAGCTGGTGGTTGGGTGCATTCCTACACTGGGTCCAGTTGCATCTTAGTCAGTCATAACAATCTCCAGCTGTCCATATAATAATGGGCAGTGTTATACTGTTTAGTGATGAGGTAATAAGCAGTGGTCCCAGGAGGGTGTGGAGGGTGTCTGATCTCCATACTGAAAGTGAGGGTGGATTGACCCGGGTAGTCGCATGCACAGGTATCAAGACAGCGCTCCTGTTAATTCACTGCATGTAAGTATTCCTTTATGGCTTGAAAATGTTCTGCCTGTGTCCAGTTTACACTAGCCCCTGTCACAAGACTTCTGTCTGATGTGTGAGACCACCCTCTCATGAGACACCTGTCTTAAAAATATCGAAGTCTTTTGCTTTCCATGGAAATTGATCTGTCACGAGGGACCATGTGTCCCTTTTTTTGTTGAAGTGTTAGGTAATCATCTCGGTCTGGTGACAGCTACAGAGGGACTATTGTATACCGATGGCCGATAGAGCTAAATTGACATAACCTAAAATTGACCTGATAGCTGCTTATTTCTTCTATCTGACACATATGGCAATGCGAATACTCACTTTTGTGGTTTATTGTATGGGCTGGAGGTGGAGAATGTGTTAAAAATCTGCATCAGGATTTTTTATCTCATGGGGGGGGGAGGGTCATTTGGTCATTCCTCCCCCCCTCCCCCCAATGGTGAAGGTTGTGTGGCCAGTTGATTTAATCACATGGTGGCAAACAGTTAATAGACTGTCATGCTTCATATTTTGACCCAGCTTATCACACTCCCTGATATAAAAAACGTTTTGCTGGTTTGTTTTCAATTGTTTATCCTGGATGAATGTTAAAAAATTTATCTACAGGCAAATGGTCAGTATTTCTTCGCTTTTGCGCTGATTTATTTATATCTGTGAACTGGAAAAACATGTCCAAAATTAGAAAAGATGATTTGCTGCATTGCAAATCAGTGTGTATGTCTTCAAAGCATATTGGTATGGCAATGTACAATTATTCTAGAACACAGAAGTAGAAGTTGGAATGGCATCTCTATCTATCATATCTTTGAAGCTATTCACGTTTTCAAATTTCTAATGGTGCTACTTAGCATAGTTTAAATCGCTATACCTTTCGAATACTACTAATTAACATCATTTAAATTGGTACAACTTTTGTTTTAGATTCATTACATGCACAATGGTCAATAACCCTTAATAGAAGTTAAAATCACATCTCTATGTGTAATAGTTTTGAAGATATTCAAGATTTAAAATTTTAAATGCTGCTAATTAGCATAATTTAAATTGCTACCATTCACTGAAGTGTGACCACCCTCAATTGATACAGAAAATCTGAGCCTACCATAATAAATTGATTTCACATTGATCTGCTTAGTATTTTATTCTTTATGTACCATTACCTGTCATGTTCCTTAAATTATGTCCAACAGTATACATATATATATATATATATATATATATATATATATATATATATATATATATATATATATATATATATATATATATATATATATATATATATATATATATATATATATATATATATATATATATACATATATATATATATACAGGTCGTGGATTTGTTTATTTTTTCGGCTGGTCGGTCGGTAGATGTGCATTTTCTTTTTGGCCCCCTTTACATAGTTTTACAAGGGTCGGCGAGTCGCGGTGAGGATAAAGTCAGTAGGTCGGCCGGCAAGCACGTTTCCAGTGGTCGGACGGGGGTTCAGCGATGGGTCGGTCGGGTTAGGGGAAACAAATGGATTTTTTTTACACCTTATCCATGTTTCGGGCCATGTAAGAAAATTAAACTTCACTCATGAAAGTATACAACTTTGGCATAAATGTTCAGGCATTTTTTCATGCATTCTAATGGACCCTACCACGACGCAGAAGATGACTATCATGATTTGATGAACTTGCAATCTACTGGAATGGATGTTTTAAAGTTTTGCCTTACCGGGACCCCATAGTCCAGACCCACCAACTGATGATATGCTTACGACGAACGCTTCTAAAACTCAAAATCCAGGGCTTAAAATACAAAATCTGTTTTTGTACGAGAGGGTACCAGTCATACGTTCAAACATTAATATATATATATATATATATATATATATATATATATATATATATATATATATATATATATATATATCTTTATTGATTTCCTCAGTTATTCATGGTATTTTGAAAAGTATGAGCGGTTTCACTCAAATAGGATTAAAACAAACAGCTCTGGTCTTTCAAGTCAGTGCTTTCCCTCCTTTTCACACGATTCGGAAGTTTTTGCACTCACCAGCAACCCTAAGCTTTCTCCATCTGCAGCCACACCAGGCCCAGATGCGTATTTATCCCTCACATGGGCCCCATTTCGAATTTCTTATGCCAGCTGGTTGAGAGTTTCCACTCGCCAAAGTCTTCATGCAGTGGATCTGAGTGATTGGTTTCCCTCATCTGAGCCTCATTTTGGATATTTTGTACCGAATGAGTGTTCCCACTCATCGATGACATTGTGCAGCAGGTCCAAGTGAATGGTCCCACTCAGTTGGGTCTTTCTTTCCATGGTTTTGTACAAATTGAGTGTTTCACTCAAACAATATGTAGATTTTTAATATGTATATATTATATGACTTAATATTCCTGAATTGGCAACAACAGGTCCTCAATTTCTGAGAATCAAGCCAAAAAACAGAAAAATGGAATTTCTATTTTTAAAATAAAACATGTTATATTAGCTTGTAACTTCATTAATTTTTCAGATAGAGACATATACTTTACTGATTCTGAAAGCTGAGAACATGTATGCAATTTCCAAAATGTTTTTATATGGCTATAAAGAGAGGGATTAGTGTCTTGACAATTGTTACTTTGGGGTTGTATGCCATGTACGCACGTAGTATTTATGTCTGTGTGTGAACACAGACAAATTGTTTTACCCAATATTCTTTCTTTCTTTCTTTCCGCCAGATTTTTGTGTCGTCTTAAACTCAGACAGCCTACCAGCTAGAAACTTCAAACTTTGCATGGCTACAGCACATGCAGTGAAGTTTCGCATATCATTCTGAATAGTCAAGATTTTGAAAATTATGCAAATTAGGGCAATTAAAAAAATTCAATTGCTTCTGGTTTCCAAAGTATTCATCCGATTTTGCTGATGTTGGACCCAAATTGTAGATATTGTAATACTGCACATTTTTGTAATTTATATCTGACCTTTAAAGGTCAAATATCAAGGTCATTTGTACGTTTGAAATCATCCAGCCATAACTCAGTCAATTTCCATCCAGTTTTGATCACTTTGGACACAAATTATAGCTACTGTAACACTGCACATTTTTGTAATTTACATGTGGCCTCTAGAGGTCAAAGGTCAAGGTCATTTTGCCATTTGAAATATTCATTTAGCTATAACTCGGTCAATTATCCTCCAATTTTGATCATGTTGGACACAAATTGTAGCTACTGTAACACTGGACATTTTTATAATTCACATGTGACCTCTAGAGGTCAAAGATTAAGGTCATTTGAACCTTTGAAATTTTCATCTAGCCATAACTCGGCCACTTTAAATCCAATTTTGATCATGCCGGGCTCAAATTTTAGATATTGTAACATTGCACATTTTGTGTAATTCACATGTCACCTCTAAAGGTCAAAGGTGACGGTCATTTGGATCTTTGAAATATTCATCCAGCTATAATTCGGTCAATTCTCATCCAATTTCAGTCATGTTGAGCTCAAATTGTACATATTGTAACACTGCACATTTTTATCATATACTATCCCATTGGTGTGGTAATGGTGCAAACATGTTTCCCTGGACCAAAAACCTTGGTACGTAAGCCGGTAAAGGTAATTTTGAATGTCATAACATTGACTTCAATCTGCAGCTTACACATGTAGTATTTCCTTCTTTTTTCTTTTTATTGATTTACCATGAAATATACGATCGAAACCGATAGGTGTGGTAATGGTGCGGACATACCCCCCTAGTTCTAAAACCTTGGTACGTTAGCCGGTAAAGGTATATTTGAATGTCATAATATTGACTTCAATCTGCAGGGTACACACGTAGTATTTCCTTCTTTTTTCATTATGTTGATTTACGATAATATACGATCAAAACTGATTGGTGTGGTAATGGTGCTGACATGTCCCCCTGGTCTTAAAACCTTGGTACATAAGCCGGTAAAGGGAGATTTGAATGTCATAACACTGACTTCAATCTGCAGCTTACACACTTAGTATTTCCTTCTTTTTTCTTTGTATTGATTTATGATATTATACAATGGAAACCAATTGGTGTGGTTATGGTGCCAACATGTTCCCCAGGTCCTAAAACCTTGGTACATAAGCCGGTAAAGGTAGATTTGAATATCATAACATTGACTTTAATCTGCAGGTTACGTACATAGTATTTCCTTCTTTTTTTCTTTGTATTGATTTACGATAATATACGATCGAAACCGTTTGGTGTGGTAATGGTGCTGACATGTCCCCCTGGTCTTAAAACCTTGGTACATAAGCCGGTAAAGGGAGATTTGAATGTCATAACACTGACTTCAATCTGCAGCTTACACACTTAGTATTTCCTTCTTTTTTCTTTGTATTGATTTATGATATTATACAATGGAAACCAATTGGTGTGGTTATGGTGCCAACATGTTCCCCAGGTCCTAAAACCTTGGTACATAAGCCGGTAAAGGTAGATTTGAATATCATAACATTGACTTTAATCTGCAGGTTACGTACATAGTATTTCCTTCTTTTTTCTTTGTATTATTTTTATGATAATATACGATCAAAACCGATTGGTGTGGTAATGGTGCCGACATATCCCTCACATCCTAAAACCTTGGTACCTCAGCCGGTAAATGTAGATTTGAATGTCATACCTTTGACTTCAATCTGCAGCTTATGCATGTAGTATTTTTTCTTTGTATTGATTTATGATAAGATACGATCAAATCTGATTGGTGTGGTAATGGTTAGGACATGTCCCCCAGGTCTTAAAACCTTGGTACATAAGGCGGTGAAGGTAGATTTGAATCTCATACCTTTGACATTTATCTGCAGCTTATGCCCGTAGAAGTTCTTTTTTATTGGTATTAATTTAAAATAATGTACGATCGAAACTGATGGCGTGGTAATGGTGCGGCATGTCCGCCACGTCCAAGAACTTTGGTAGGTAATCCGGTAAAGGTGTATTTGAATGTCATAACATTGACTTCAATTAGCAGCTTACGCACGCAGTATTTCCTTCTTTTTTCTTTATATCTATTTACAATAATATACGATGAAACCGATTGGTGTGGTAATGGTGCGGACATATCCCCATGGTCCTAAGACCATGGTATGTAAGTCAGTAGAGGTATATTTGAAAGTCATGACATTGCCTGCAATCTGCAGATTAAGCCCGTAGTATTTCCTTCATTTTTGTTTTATATAAATTTACGATTATGTACTATCGAAACCCATAAGTGTGGTAATGGTGCTGACATGTCCCCCTTGTCTTAAAACCTTGGTACAGAAGCCGGTAAAGGTAGATTTGAGTGTCCTACCTTTGACTTCAATCTGCAGTTTACGCACGTAGTATTTCCTTCTTTTTTCTTTGTGTTGATTTAAGATAATATACAATCGAAACCGATTGGTGTGGTTATGGTGTTAACATGTTTGCCTGGTCTTAAAACCTTGGTACGTCAGCTCGCAAAGGTAGATTTGAATGTCATAATTTTGACTTCAATCTGCAGCTTACATACATAGCATTTCCTTCTTTTTTCTTTGTATCGATTTGCGATAATATACGATCAAAACCAATTGTTGTGGTAATGGTGGCAACATGTTCCCCTGGTCCAAAAACCTTGGTACATGAGCCTGTAAAGGTAGATTTGAGTGTCCTACCTCTGAATTCAATCTGCAGCTTACGCATGTGGTATTTCCTTCTTTTTTTCTCTGTATAAATTCACGATCATGTAAGATGGATTCGGATTGGTGTTGTAAATGGACGGACATGTCCTTCTGGTCCAAAAACCTTGGTACATAAGCCAGTAGAGGTAGATTTGAACATCATAACATTGACTTCAATCTGCAGCTTAAGCATGTAGTATTTCCTTCTTTTTTCTTTGTGATGATTTACAATAACATACGATCGAAACCGATTGGTGTGGCAATGGTGCGGACATGTCCCCCTGGTCTTAAAACCATGGTACATAAGCCGATAAAGGGAGATTTGAGTGTCCTACCTTTGACTTCAATCTGCAGCTTACGTAAGTAGTATTTCCTTCTTCTTTTTTGTATCGATTTACAATAATATTCGATCGAAACCAACTGGTGTGGTAATGGTGCCAACATGTTCCCCTGGTCCAAACACCTTGGTACATAAGCCGGTAAAGGAAGATTTTCAAGTCCTACCTTTGAATTCTCTCTGCTGCATACGCATGTTGTATTTCCTTCTTTCTTGTCTGTATTAATTTACGATAATTTGCAATCGAAACCGCTTGGTGTGGTAATGGTACGGACATGTCCCCCTGGTCCTAGAACCTTGGTACGTAAGCCGGTAGAGGTAGATATGAACATCTTAACATTCACTTTAATCTACAGCTTACACACGTAGTATTTCCTCTTTTTCTTCGTGTTTATTTATGACAATATATGATAGAAACCAATTGGTGCGGTAATTGTTCAGACATGTCCCTCTGGTCTTAAAACCTTGGTACATAAACCGGGAAAATATGATATTTGAATGTCCTACCTTTCACTTCAATCTGCAGCTTACACACGAGGTATTTCCTTCTTTTTTTGTATTGATTTACGATAACATACGATCCAAACAAATTGGTGTGGTAATGGTGTTGACATGTCCCCCTGGTCTGTAAATTTTGGTAAGAAAGTCGGTAGAAGTATATTTGAATGTCATGACATTGACTTCAATCTGCAGCTTAAGCACGTAGTATTTCCTTCTTTTTTCTTTGTATTGATTTATGATAATATACTATCGAAACCGATTGGTGTGGTAATGGTGTCAACATGTTCGCCTCATCCCAAAACCTTTGTATGTCTGGCGGTAAACGTAGATTTGAATGTCATACCTTTGACTTCAGTCTGCAACTTACGAACCTAGTATTTCCTTCTTTTTTCTTTGTATCGCTTTACGATAATATGTGATCGAAACAGATTGGTGTGGTAATGGTGCTGACATGCCCCCTTGGTTTTAAAGCCTTGGTGCGGAAGTCAGTAGAGGTAGATTTGAATGTCATAATATTGACTTCAATCTACAGCTTACGCATGTAGTATTTCCTTCTTTTTTCTTTGTATTGATTTACGATAATATACGAGCGAAACTGATTGGTGTGGTAATGGTGCAAACATGTTCGCCTGGTCCTAAAACCTTGGTACATAAGCCGGTAAAGGTAGATTTGAATGTCCTAACACTGACTTGAATCTGTAGCTTACACACGTAGTATTTCCTTCTTTTTTCTTTGTATTGATTTATGATAATATACAATTGAAACGGATTGGTATGGTAATGGTGCCGACATGTCCCCCACGCCCTAAAACCTTGGTACGTAAGCGGGTAGAGGTAGATTTGAATGTCATATCTTTGATTTGAAGCTGTTGCTTACGGAACGTAGTATTTCCTTCTTTTTCCTTTGTATTTATTTATGATAGTATACCATCAAAACCAATTGGTGTGGTAATGGTGTGGGCATGTCCCCCACATCCTAAAACTTTGGGACATAAGCCAGTAAAGGGAGATTTGAATGTCATAACTTTGACTTCAATCTGCAGCTTATGCACATTGTATTTCCTCCTTTTTTTGTATTGATTTACGATAATATACGATAGAAACCGATTGGTGTGGTAATGGTGCGGACATGTGTCCCACATCCCAAAACATTGGTACGTAAGCTGCTTAAGGGAGATTTGAATGTCATAACTTTACCTTAATTCTGGAGCTTATGCACGTAGCATTTCCTTCTTTTTTCTTTGTATTGATTTACGATAATGTACGATCGAAACCGATTGGTGTGGTAATGGTGCTGACATGTCACCCACGTCAAAAAACTTGGGTACATAATCCGGTAAAGGTAGATTTGAATGTCATAACATTGACTTCAATTAACAGTTTAAGCACGTAGTATTTCCTTCTTCATTTTTGTATTGATTTACGATAATATACGATCGAAACCGATTGGTGTGGTAAGGGTGCTAACATGTTCACCTGGTCCTAAAACATTGATACGTAAGTTGTAAAGTGAAATTTGACTGTCAACATGTTCCCCTGGTCCAAAAACCTTGGTACGTAAGCCAGTACAGGGAGATTTGCATGTCATACCTTGGTACGGCTCTGAGTGCTCTGATCACAAGCTAAGCCATGTGGGAGATAGAAGAAAGGCACCCAAATCTGAAGTGGCACATTTTGCCATTAGTGGGTCTTTGGTCCCGGCGATTGTCCCTCGGGTGACATACATGTAAGTGCCATGTTATGAATGTGTATGGCTGTTTGTTTTCATTTTGAGAGGTCACTGCATTCCTTGAGTGTGTGCCGAGACATTGAGTTCAATGAATACTTTGCAGGGTCACTGCAGAGTCGCTGAGTTGGCCTGTTTTGTGGATGACTCACATGTAACTGGTAAACGTGGAATAAGCTGGAATGGTGACCTACATTCATATGAGGTGATCCAGAGAAGTCTCAATGCACTGGGATGTGTGACTAATTGAAAAACTCTGGAACAAATTAGAGATTTCTCTGTAGATATAAAAAGCAGATATTTTCCTGACTGGAGAGAGAAGAATGAATTCTGAGGGATCTGACAGAAGCTGTCTGTTGTCATCAAGCCATTGCAATGGGGAGCCATTGTTTACATTGTACCTATGGAGTGTGGACAGTGTCTTGAGTGGACTTGTATATTTGGTGCTACCCATTTACATTTTGTACCTGTGGAGTGTGGACATTGTCTTTGAGTGGACTAGTATATTGTACCACATTGGAACCAAACCATATTTCTGTGGTATTGGATCTGCCCCACACCTTTCAGTACCACATTGGACCTAAACCGTACCTCTGTGGGATTTGTACAGGATCATTTGGTACCTGTCTGTCATAGGACTTGGAACTGTAGGACAGTACCTGTGGATAATCTCACCGGGGATTAGGATTTACTGAAGACTGTTTGACTGTTGAAATACCAGTGGAGATAAGTTTACCGACTTTGTACCGAGATTGATTGTTAATACATTGTTATTGTTAAAGTTATATCATTGTTTTCATTCTTTGTTGAGCTCTGCTTATTTTCAGAAGATGGGCATTGTAACATGCCCTCTTCAGTTCCCCCAACCGTCAATGTCAGCTTTGCCACCTGCACCTTTGCCAGCTTTGCCCCAAGGCGATTAGCTGGCAATCCCACTGGCTCTGTTGTTTGAGCTGGGTACCCTGCCTCCCACCCTTGAGAGGCAAGCAGAACTCAAAATCCACGAGGAACAGCATTTGCGGTCAGGGACTTTGTCTCCTTCCACTGTTGCCAAGCCCAAGCAGACTCTGATGGCACAGCAGCTTGCTTCTGCCTTGAGTCAGCTTTCTCTTGGCCCCAAAGGTGCGGGAGTTCCTGGAACTCCTTCAGGCTCCCTTCTGCCAGCAAATTTCTGAGTGGGTGGCAGCTGCCGGCCCTGAGCCAAGACTCCCGGGGACCCAGCAGGCTCCCTCCAGCCAGCAGACACCTTTGTTGGTGGCTGCCGTGTGCAATGCTATTGTTCTGCCAGAAGCCCCCCTCTCCAGCCCCAGGTGGGCTGAGCAGACGGAGGCGGTGTTTGAGGCCTCGACAACTTCCATGAAAGTCCTTGCTACCCTGATGCCTGGCATGATGACAGATCCCCTGCTGTCACAGTTGGCTGCTCCATCGCCCATGGAAAATTATTGGCTGAGTACACATTACAGAGGCAGTCAAGGACTGGTTAGACCAGGTGTAACTCCTTGCAACTTCGTTGTTGCGTGGTGTTGACCACCAGAACACTGGAGGCAAGCCTTTGTTGCGAAGGGACGCCTACATCCAGGGTCAGGAGTTGCCTGATCCATTCATTGTATGGTAGAGCCCAAACAGGGCCTCTCTTCTCAGAAACTTTGTTTGGAGGAGAGATGGCAGAGTTTGTTCATTGGGCACTGAACCTTTGGGCCCGCTCGGCTGATCAGACCCCAACCAAAGCATTGATCAACTAAGTTTGGTCACTCTCCTCCTTGGACCCCACAGTCCCAAAGTGTGGCAAGTCCTCTCAGACCATGCCTACTGACCCTTGGCTGGTGCTTTCTTCTGGGAGACAACCTGGAAAGAGCTGGCAGCATTCAGAGAACGGGAAGCATTTTCGTAAAGGCAAGAAGCTGGGGGAAGCCTCAGTGCTCCAAACTCTTGTAGACTTCAGCGCACCATCTCAGGATTCCCCACCGCCATGTGGTTAGATTCTGTGCAGTGCCTAGTAGGCAGCTGCTTCTCAACATATTGCATGCAATGGGAGTCAATCACAGACAATCCTTTCGTCTTCAACATCCTGAGACACAGCTACATGCTGCCTTTTGGTGAAGACAGGCCTCCATTAAGCCGAGAGCCCTTGTGGTTCGAACCACCTGCCACAGAACCCTGAGAACATTGGCATTCCAAGAAGCAGTTCATACATTTCGGAGCAACTGTGCCATACAGTCAATTGAGAATCAAGGTTCCCCTGGTTTTACAACCTACTTTTCCTGGTCTCCAAGCCAGACAGTCATAGGCCTTTTGACTTTGAACACCTTCCTGGAAGTCCCAGCCTTTCCAATAGAGACCCCCCAGTGGTGGCAGCAGCCCTGCAGCCCTTGGAGTGGACAATGTCCCTGGATCTCCAGGATGCGTTCTTCCATATGCCAATCAAGGAGACTTAGGAGAAGTATCTGCAGTTTGCATTCATGGACCAAGTTTACCAGTTCAGGATGCTTCCGTTCGGCCATTTACATTCACGTCTGGACGATTCGCTTATCCGAGCACTTTGGCACCTGGATTTGCAGCGTCACACACAGACTGTTCTGTAAGTCCTCCAATGCTTGGACCTGATAGCAAACTTAAGCAAGTCCAGCCTTCAGCCAGAGCAGACTTTGGTCTTCCTCAGCATCCAGTTCGACCTAGTTGCCCACATCTGTTGCCCTTTGGAATGCAGGTGGGAGAGACTTCAGTTCCTGGTCAGAGCCTTTCCGACTTCCAAGGTTTGCTTGGTAGAACAATGACTCACCCTGCTGGGCTCCCTGTCCTTGATGGACGCCCAGGTCCCACTGTGTCACCTTAACAGTCGCCCCTTGCAGCACACTTGGCACAGCTGAGGGTGAAAAAAAAGGCTATAATGCCCCGATGCTGATTCTCAAGGAGGATCACCCTCAACTTCTGTGGTGGATTGTGTGGGAGAATGCCATTTCAGGACAGATGCTGATGCCTTTTCCGGTCCAGTTTTACCAGCGACTCAGACTCCTCTCACTCTGGGTGGAAAGTGCACGCAAAAAGCAGGAAGGAGTCAGGCCCTTGGCCAGCGTCTTATACGTTTCACCACATAAACTGGTTGGAACTGTTGGCAATACAGATAGCCCTCCTGCATCTCCTGGACCTAGTGGAGCATAAAAATGTTGTTGTGCCCTTTCTAAACAGGCAAGGTGGGACGCAATCCAAGAAGCTGATGGAGCTAGCCAGACACATCACTTGGTGTTCCAAAGACAACGTCCGCATGCAAGCGAGGCACGTTCTAGGACATCAAAATATCCCGGTCGATCAACTCAATAGGAGAGGTCAGCTAGTAGGGATGGAATAGTCACTCCACCCACGGGTATTCAGGCCCTGTAGGCCAGTTGGGGAACTCCACATGAGTACTTGTGCACAACTGGCGAGAGTGCAAAACTACCGGTTTACATCTTGCCTGTCTCAGACCCCAAGGCCGCATTAATGGACTCTCTGGCCATGGACTGGAGTAAACATTGCATTTACACTTTTCCACCTTCACAGATCCTTCCGAGGGTACTGGGCAAAGTTCAGTCCCATGATTGCAATCTGAGCCCCCTGACGGCCCCGGACCCATTGCTAAGTAGACCTGTTGGAATTAAGTGTCAAGCTATGTTTACCAGCATGGCCGAAACTTCTGGTGCAGCCATGGATGAGCGTATCCCACAAGAACCCTCAAGTGCTAAACCTCCATGCTTGGCAGTTGTCTCACAGCAACTCTGCGACAGAGGTTTCTCAGAATCGCTCACAGACAGAATTGCCAGAGGAGGGCTTGAACTGTCTACTCAGCTCATTTGAACATTTTTTTTTCTCATCGTTGCCTTAGTAGTGGAATCAACCCTTGGTGACATAGTTAACTTCCTGTTTTGTCAGTGGGAAGTTTTAGGCAAGAGTTTGAAAACGCTGGAGGGTTTCTGATTGGCCATCTCCTCACCCCTCTCAAAGGTCCTAGACATTTGCATTGAGAGTGACCTCTATCTGTTGGCACTCATCACATCCTTCTCCATTGACAGGCAAGCAGCAAGGCAGATCCCACCGCGGTGGGACCTTTCACTGGTTTTTGTCATGTTGAAGTGGCCCTTGAGTGTGTTGAGGATGCCTGGCAAGTGGATCTAAAGTACTGGACGTGGAAGACTTGTCTTCTTTTACCACTGGCTTGGGGGACTCGAAGAAGCGAGATTCACACTAGCAGATGACCAACTCCAATGGTCACCTGATCACTCCCAGGTGACCCTGAGGCCTCACTTGGGCCTCCTTGCAAAGGACCAAGTGGCTTGAGATTTGGCTAATGCCTTCAAGGGTTTTACCCACCATGCTATGGATACTGCTCTTTCCATGGAGGAAAGAGCCTTGTGCTGTGAAAGCCCTTCAACGCCACCTCTTACACATGGCTGGATGCAGGGGACAGGGGTCCGCCCTCTTCCTACCCCTAATTAAACCTTCGTAAGGAGCAAGTCTGCATAAGCAAGATTTCTTCATGGATAAAGCAGACCATCCTTAAGGCCTATGAGATCTGGCTGGAAAGGCCTGGTGCCTTACAGCCCTAAGGAACCATATACCCCCCCCCCCCCCGCCAGTTTCATGACAAGGTCCTGTCAGATCTCCAGGTCCAATGGAGCTGAAACAGACAGCATCTACCCAAGAGACAGACAGCTACCATGTTGGCGGGTGAGTTCTGTGGGATTCAGTGTGGTCCCATGCTGGTCGGTAAAGAGGGTTTCTGGTTTCTGCCAGATTCTGCTTTTGGCGGCCTCAAGTCCCCATACCTCTGAGGTTTTTCCTTCAGATATCACCTCCTCACTTGTACCAATGATTTCCCCCAAGCTGCCGGTCAAAAGTGGTCAAATTGCCCGCAATTTTACACCCTCTGCCTTTGCGTCTGTATATGGGCAAATGGTGGTCCAGAGGTAATAAACGTTATGTTACTAAAATGTGAAATTTTTAGTAATTTCGGCATTAGTAAGTACGCTTACCTCTTGACCACCAGAGAAGCTCACCCAACCACCCCGCTTCCTCTTTCAGCTGATGGCAACTGACCACTCTCCAAAAGAGGAAGGATGATATGGGGCGCATGTGGACTGGGAGTCACCCACAGTTCCAAAAGAACCAAGAGACGATGCCATGGGACCGTCAGCTTTTCAATAATCGACTGAGTGAGCTCAACTAGATTTCATGGACCTTTTACCCAGACACAAAGGGCTAGGTAAATGTTGGTCGAGAAGTTAGTATACTTACTAATACTGAAATTACTAAAAAAAATTTGATGTTTCAAACAAAAAATTCATAAAATATTCTGACTTCATTTGTTGCACAAATCAAGGTCTAGCATTCCCCATAAATGTCCTTATGCAATTCCAAAGCAATCATCTGAACTGTCTCTGTAAAGATCTTTAAAGATTTCACCAGAAAAAAAATCTTAAAAAATTCCAAAAATTCCTGCAGCACGACTACTTGAACAAACTTGGTAGAATCATCCATCCAAGGTATATCCTCACCAGGCATGACGTGGTTCTGGCAAATGGCTTTGAAGTGTGAAGTGTTGATGGAAGATGGATAATTGACAATCCTATAAGCACAGCTTGACTAATAAGTCAGTTAGGCTAAAAATGGTCTTAATAGAGGATAGAAGTTAATTAATACATTGCATATGTGACTATAAATTGGTATGTCTTAATGTCCTCTTCACATGGGTGGCTTACTTGGAGATTCTATTGTACACTGTATATACTTTCAGAATATATATAGTTGTATTTGTGTTTTTTTGTCCAAAACCACTTCCTAGTAGTCATTACTCTATTCCGCAGTCCGAACTCTTTACTCTTCATAAGCTAACCTGTCCCTGTCTAACTATATACATAGAAGTACTATTGTCCATATTGCACACGTTCCTCTGTTAAATTTTGACATAGGCTGTATTAGCCCAAATAAATTAAAGGGTCTTCAGCGGGTAACTACTCAACATGTTTCGGAGCCTTTTACCTGTACATGTCTCTCTGAGTAGCAGCTCCTTGTCTAAGCTAAATATTCAGCAAAGACAACCCACATAATAATGAATAAACATGAACGTGTCAACTGATGAATTAGCTAAATACGTGAAGTTTTGCTTATAAATGCAGAGCTTCATATCGAAGAATACCTGTCAAACAAACCATAATTACCAAATTTGCATAGTACAGGTTCAGATAAGAACAATTTGACTTACCCCTGAACCAATATGTACCCTTTCTAGCTGGACAGCTTATCCTAGTAAAACCATCCGCCAATGTTTAAGTGAAGTGGAAACAAGCTGGGGCATTATATTCAGTCCCAGTGATTGTAAAATAAACAGTTGCAGCTAGACCACCTGTACAAACCATGGGAAATCCTAGCAAAGACTGCAACAATGTACATCCTGCACCAGAGATGTTAAACAAACTCCATGATGACATCTACTCCTCAAACAATTAAGGTTTAATTTGTGACCACAGAACAGCTGGGTCTCAAACCAGCAACCTTGGGCACCAATCACAATCAATATATTATATAATATTTGTTTCTCAAGAATGAAAGATCATAAAACTGAAATACAAAAAAAAAAAAAAAAAACCAAATGAGCCTCCCCACTGTGAACTCTGGTACTACTGTGTTTGAAGAGGAAAAAGGGATACTACATGTATGTGATGAACAGCTATAATGAGACAAAACTGAGTTCAAGAAAATTGTTTTTATTGATAATATGAATATGGAATTGTGAGCATAAGTTGAAACACATAAGTGAAGCCAGTACAAATACATAAATTTGATAAAGGACCAATAATAATATGTACCTGCATACAAGATAGTCCTTCTGTCAACATATCATAATTGGTACATCCAAGGCATAATTGTCACATTGTCATTTGTAATCTGTCAGCAGTGCCCTTGACCCATGAAATGTTGAGCTTTAAAAGAAAAATCCGTCCTGACTGCTCATTGTATTGTGGTAATGCTGTCAGTACTTTAGTCTCCACATTACAATGCACAACACCGTTTCATAAAAAGTATATATACACTGAGCAAAACAATGTGGAACCTTGTAAGCAGAGTGCCCATGAATGTCTGTACTGCTGCTGAAGAGCGGCAAACCAAGGACGCCAGCCTCATGTGTCAATAACAGATATCAACACATTCCTGTGCGAGTTAATTGCATGATTTCTCTATCGACTTGTCTTTAAAACTTGTTTCACAAAACAAATGAAGAAAACTTTCCATACAGCACATTACGGTGCTCATATTGATTCATTTTTCACCTCTGGTAAACTGGAGTTGCGTAATGAGTCAACTACACCATTCCAAAATGTTGAGGCTCAAACTTTTCCACTTTGTGCAAGAGAACTCTACATTTTTCTGGGAAAATGGTTCAAAACCTCCTGTCCTGCCCCCCAAAGACAGACTGATCCCCCAGTTTTCAGTACATGTAAAAATGTACTGTAAACAGATGGTTATTTCTCACGTTTCTGCTTATCAAATGCAATGGAATTCACTTTATTACTTTAAGTTATAAAATGCATCCGGCAAGTGCAATATTTTAACCAAAAAAATTTAAAATGAAACAGAATTTACACTTCTACATAAACCCAGGCTTCAACATGATACAGTTTAATAGCATTTGTTTTTGGAACACAGCAATAGTTAATGCATGAATTCAAATTTTTGTGGATTAGCATGGCTCAAACGGTCATAAATCAGCAAGTTTAATTTTGAACTGTGTTGAAGCACTATTAAGTTTGTTTTTACTGTTTGAACAAAATTGTCTTATGACCAGCAGTTTATATATATGTATATATATATATATATACTGGTGCAAAAAAAAAAAAAAACCAAAAAAAAAAAAAACCCAAAAAAACAGAACTAGCACAAAATCAGTCCTATTCAAACCCTTGGCCACCTTAAACCAGAAAGGTACAATATATTTTAAAATTGGGATCAAAGGGTTGAAAAATTCAGCAATTTAATTTAATTCACACCAGACAGGTTTTCGGACACTCATTATTACAGCTGGTCTGACCTTCCATTGGCTGTGTACAGCAATGTTTACAGTCATCAGCATTGTCAAATCAACTCCACTAATTATTTTTCTAGTAGTTTGCCAGTCCTTATCTGTTGGGTGTCCACTGCAATGGCCAACACACTGTCCACCTTGAAGGTTGTCACAACAACCTGTGCTCAGCTGACTTGATCACACATAGTGAAAGATCACAGCTAGTCAACAGACACAGTGCACCAATGATAGCAAGCAGTTGAGTGGTCACCACCACAGTGCAGGCATATGATAAACAGCAGCTGCACTGTGTGTGAAGACAGGGCAACACCCCACTTGTATACGATTCTCATCTGGCACTACGGTCAGTGATACATAAAATTAATTTCTAGTACATCAAAGGGCCTTGGTTTGTCTGTAATACAAGGCATGCACATTATTTTCCCGCCACAGTGGCATAGCTGCTTGCCTAAGTAAGCCTAGTCTTGCCTGATGAGATACGGGCTGCTGCCTGTGGGGGAAGTGGAATAGGACTAAAGTTTTGGGACTAAAGAATGCTTAGTACAGGCAGATGGAAATTTATTCTTGTAAGCAATTTAGGAAGCACTAAATGAATACGACTTTGGAATTTGTAAATTTTAATTTCTGTAAAAGACACTAATGTGCGGAAGGGGTATCTTGCCCTGTCTGCGACAGTGATAAGCCTGTGTGTCCTGCGTAATTGACAGGCATGAGCCCTATGCCTTGTGGCGTTTTAATTAATATGCATGTTTGGTATTATAACTTGAGTCGAACAGGTATCCTGTCAGTTGATAAAAACTAACAGGAATGGTTGATGCAGTGTTTGTACGGCCATACACCTCAGTGCCAGCCTTGATCTTATAATGTCCTGACATGAACATGCCTCAATTTTTGTGGCATTCTAGGTTGCACACCTGTATTTTGATGTTAAAAGTCTGAATGATACCCAGATAGGATTGGCTCTAAAATATTTCTGATTATGAGTAGTAGATGAAAAAAACAAAACACTGTTTCATTTAATCCTCATTTTACATGTAGGTTGAGGTTAGAATTGAAATACAGATGTAAATGGGCTATGCTTTATAAATTTATAAGAATTATGAATTATTTGTGGCGGAAAAAAATTAAGTAATATGGGATGACCTTAACCTACTTTTTCAAGGTCACTGACATCATAGTTATTTTCTCTTTGATGGGCTTCATATATTTAGTTGTGTACATATACGCATGTAACATAACAGATACTTTTTAAGGACAATTTTAGGCCATGACTTGCAGAGTGATGGTTGTACCACCAGTGACATATCTTTAACTAATACGAGACAGGTGGAAAATGCACTAAATCATTATCTTGAGAATGAATTGCACCAACGCAGGTTCATTCTATACATGCATCATACACACACACACACACATAATTACAATGCAATCAGAGATTGGTAGATCTATGCCTCTCTCCCTCATGCTACAGCTGTCAGTTCTGACAGGGGTCATTATTGTGTTGTATGAAGATTCATGGCCTCTATAGTGGCAAGGTCACCCATCTTCAAACTCATCCAAGACCTTATGTAGGACTATAATCACCTGCAGTTTAAACGACCTATGTCAAAAACTTTTCAAGTTATAGTGTGAAAACCAGATTCACTAAAATAGATCTGTGACCTTGGGATTTGGGTCAACGTGATCATCTTCGAACTTGTCTGAAACAAGGATTAAAGGCATACATAATAAGAAAGGTCTATTTCAAAAACTTTTCAAGTTGTCAGATGAAAACCAAATTTGCTAAAATGGCTCTGTGAACTTGTGATTTGGATCAATGTCACCCATCTTCAAAGTGATCCAAGATCTTATGCAGGACTAAAAACATGTGCACTATGAAAGGCCTACATGTATGTAAAATACTTTTCAACTCATTGGTATAGCATGGAAACCAAATTTGCTAAAATGGCTCTGTGACCTTGGGATTTAGGTCAAGGTCACCCATCTTCAAACTATATGTGTATGTATATATAATATATATATATATATATATATATATATATATATATATATATATATATATATATATATATATATATATATATATATATATAAGTAAACAGTAGTCTCTCCTTTGTAAGACCACCCCGAGTGCCATCCGGATAGTGATCACATAAAGCAGGTGGTCTCACAAAGGAGTAAAGGAGTTTTGACTCTTACACCACCAGCCAAACAACTAATCATTACTTTAAATTCCCATCCACAATTTAGATTTAGCATGATTTACATACACTTGTTAAACCCAATTCCATCTTGCTGTCATGTGGTTACCCATTTGTTGGTATCATAAACATATTTTTGATTTTTTAACTGGTTTTGACAAATTATTTTACCAATTTTGCAAAAAATACATGGCTTTTACTACTCATAAATGGGCAATTTATACATGAATAAGTGGATCTTTTTTGGAATTCATTTTGGGTGGTCACTGATCAGGTTATGCAGGTGGTCCCCCAAAAGAGGTAAATTATCAGTGGAAGGTGCTTTTGCATAGTGAAAATGGTCACATGAGGCAAGTGGTCTTAAAAAATCTTCTTTCAAAGGAGACTACTGTATATACTACAAAATAAAATTGACACACAGAAACAACTGAATGAAGTTCTCTGAATTTATTGAATTCTGTATTATGCTTGGAGTGAAATGTTACTTAGTATAGTATGGTCTTGACCAACATTTCTGAGGTCACTAAGGCCATAAAGTTGAAGAAGTATTGCCAATTTGATTTTGAGCCTCATAAATAAATTGTGAACATGGATGCACACAATATTACAGACACTTTGTAGAAACAAAAGACCAGGGCATTTTGGCTATCAGTGGTACCAACTGTGCTATTTCTCAGAACTAGCATCCATGAAGTAGAAAATACACTAAATATATTATCTCAGGATAATTCCAGAAGTGATATATTTTAAATTGAATCCCTTATCCCAAGCACTGGACTCAGCTGCACAATGTCTTTCTATATGAAGTTCCCTAAACTGCTGGATGAGCACTCCCATGCCAGCTTCACACTATTTTTTTTCCAACACAAATAGTTGTTGTCATTCGATGTAGTTTTACTTCAGCAAAGAAACATTTCCCTTGTCTTGGGTATATCAAAATGCTCCATAGAAGGTGAACAATACAGATGTGCAACCTAGAGTCCTCGCATCAATGTCAACCCACACAGTAACCATGGAAACCACTGCTGAGTAGCAAAATGTAGTCTGTGAGTGCCGCTTCTGAAGCCTTTCTTCCCAAAGTGTACAATCTTGCACAGTCCCAATGTTTTTGTTACTGGTCTGCATCCTGCTTGGCAGGCACATGTCAAGATTGGCACTCCTGTGACCCCTTCCCCCCTTCCCTTCTCCCACTTCAGCAGTGGTATGGCTGCTATGTCTCGTGATGATGGCCGTGACTGGTACACGATAAACAGCATATCTTCCTGTAGTATGCATAGCGACACAGTCTTGCCTGGATCACCAGCCGACAGTTCTTGAATTTGTCTTTGCATGTGGGATCTGAAACCAAAAAAAAAAAAAAAAGGAAGATTAAATTGCCCCCTTTTACTTCCTTTTCAATTTGGTATAGTCCCTTGTTTGGAGATGACCTCAGGACAGGTCACATAGAGTATGTCATCTCTAAATAGAGGTCAAGTAACATGTAAATACTAGCACAAAGGACCCAATGACCGTAGTCTTTAAAGGGAGATTATCTCTCATTGGCCTGGTATATGCAGGGACCACTGTATTATACACAAACAAAAGAGGCCAGAACATACCCTTACAATCCATGATATCTGAATCTTTGCTGAAAACTGAAATTTTGCTGAATTCTGGCTGAATTTGGCTTAAGCACAAAAAGTTGGCTGAATGCTGAAAACTGAAATTTTGCTGAATTCTGGCTGAATTTGGCTGAAGCACAAAAAGTTGGCTGAATCTGGTCTGAAGGTTTATTATGGAGGCTTTCTGAATTTTGTCTGAATATGACTGAATTCAGCTGGATTACTTCAGCGAAATTCATATTGGCTGAATCTAGTCTGAATCACTTCAGCAATATTCACATGTATCTGAATTTTGTCTGAATCATTTCAGCAATATTAAGATGTATCTGAATCTAGTCTGAATCACTTCAGCAATATTCAGATCTTTCTGAATCTTGTCTCAATCACTTCAGCAATATTGAGATCTTTCTGAATTTTGTCTGAATCTTATCAGCAAAATTCAGATATTTCTGAATTTTGTCTGAATCTCTTCAGCAATATTTAGTTTTCTGAATTTTGTTTGAATCAATACAGCAATATTCAGAGGTATCTGAGTTTTGCCTGAATCACAGCAATTAGCAGATCTTTCTGAATTTTGTCTGAATCACTTCAGATCTTTGTGAATTTTATCTCAATCACTTCAGCAATTTTTTTGTGAATTTCACCTGAATCACTTCAGTGATATTCAGATCCCCTGAATTTTGTCTGAATCACTTTAGAAAAATTCAGAAGCTGAGTGTTAATTGCTTACCATATTTTGGGAGAAACACTTTTAGGGGGTTTTCGTGATGCACCTCTTTATCTCTAAACAGTGGAAATCTATGGAAAATTAACGTACAACTTTTTTATTTGTAATTTGTAAAATTGAATAAACTTGGGGATAATTTAAAACATTCTGATGAATTTTACAAAGTTGTTTTCAAATCAGAATGTTCTTTTACAAAATTCCTTTACACAGTTAGCAACTGTATACCATTTACTAAGTTGTATAATTGTATAAAATCATTTTGATGATCATAAATGTTAGCTTTATTGACCATAAGATCTTACAAATTTGGGACAATAATATAATTTTCTATGCCTTTATACTTGAACAGGAACATCTCTCAAAGTTAGTTCCACTTACATTTATGGCCATGAAGTCCTGGCCATACAGGTGCTTCCCTGGAACTGTCAGCCTTTCCCAATATCCAAAAAATTTTAAGAATTAAAGTTTTCCACCTAGAAGCTGTGACAGCTTGCACTGTATGGGAATTCCATGGAATTTTGGCTCAAGTTGTCTGAATTAGAGGTGAATGTTACCTGAATACTGGCTGAAGCTTTCTGAATCAAGCAGAATCATGTCTGAATAGTTGCTGAAACTATATGAATACTGTGTGAATGATGCTGAATTCTGCCTGAAATTGTCTAAATATTGGCTGAATCTGATCTGGATCCAGCCTGAAACTATCTGAATACTGGCCAAAGTTTACTGAAATCTGGCTGTATCTTCTGAATTTTGGCCAAATCTTGTCTGAGTTCTAGCTGAAGCGCTCTCAATTTTTGCTGAAGCTGACTGAAATCTTGCTGGAACGGACTGAATAGTGGCTGAAAAGACCAAATTTCAAACAATATTCAGATAAGGATGTTTCAGCCAGAATTCAGATTTGATTTAGACAAATTCAGACAGAAATTTTCCATAAGGGAAGGTTCTTGTGACCATCCTGTAGAGGCACTGCAGCTGGGTGGGGGTATAGTTGGACATTGTATATTTCTATTATTTTCATAGTAATTTGCAACATTGTAACTTCAAAATTGTCTTATTTTGAATCATTAAAATTCCTTCCTGTAAATTAAGCTGAATAGCCACAATGTTCTTATTTGTAAATGTACTTATTGTTTTTGCATTTCAAGCATTTAATTGAAAATTTATTTTCCTTATTTTGGACATAATCCATATTATGCATATACATGAATGTTAATATTCATTTCACTGCATTTGTATCTTCAAAGTTTCATACCATATCAGCATGATATGGGAAAGAAAAGTACAGTAGAGTACTTCAGCCACTTATTATCAAGTAACAGGGTTCTGAAACCAGTTCACAATCTTTATGCAGACACCTTGACTCTTTAACAAAGTGTGGTCAAATGTTCAGGTTCACCTGTATTTGTTCTTGCACCTGATTGATTCTTTGCATCATGAAAGTGAGGCTTTGTATACAGCTTCACTGATAGCTACCAGATGCCACACTTATCTATGAAGCCACACTTATCTACAAGGCATGTAAACCTAACCTTCCTGGCAAATGCTTACACGGCAAGACAGTATGTGCTCTCATGCATACCTGGATTGCATCTACAACTCAAGAACTGATTTGACAGATAATTCTGCATAAAAAGTACTGTCCATATGAATGGCTTAACTGGTCAAATTTGTGCACAATTCACTGATGCTAAGTTTTACTATCGATTCCATCCAACATATAGGACATAAAAAGTTAAAGAACCAATTTACTGGAGGGTCAATTCATGAGACTTTTTATACATACCTGTAAGCCCAGAGGGAAATGTGTTGACAGCCTAACTTTATTACCAGTCAGCAGCAAGTATCTTCTACAAGAGTTTTCTGATCAATAACAAAAAGGCAAGAATAGTGGAACTCACGTGTTGTTGACCTGGGGCAGGCAAATGTGTTGCATGTCTGTCGTGTCCTGGGCTTTTCTTCTGGCTTACATGTAATGCTGGTTCTCTGCTGTGCATCAAGACACTTAACTTCTCTGGTCTTGAAGCCCGTGTTACAGGACCTAGAACACTGCACAAGACAAACATCAAGTCCTGGGTACCAGTACTGGCACCATGCTGACCACACATTCTGCACACACTGTGACCACAGTGTGGAAGCACTGTGACCACAATGTGCTGTGCAAAGTTGCTGACTAATTACTGTGAACATCTTTCTTGATTAAGACAAAAAAAAAAAAAAACTAGATGATCCAAAGGATTGCTGTCTCCCACCACATCATGACAACTAAGGTGTGACATTACAACACTTAATATTAGAATGTTTTACATTTCCATGCACATACTTTGGAAATAATATAATATAAAACTAAGAAAGTGAAAAAAGTTCACCAAAAATACATAGGTGTATAGAGCAAGAAGGCAGCACATTTCACTGTAGAAGCCTGAGTGCATCATGTTACCCAGCACCATGACAGGGATTGTTATTTGAAAGCACGTATAACACAAACCAAGTATTGCCCAATATGAATGCAAAAATAGAAAAGAATTGCAGCACCACTTGAAAAAATTAACCCTTAAAGTGCTAATCACTGCTGTAGTTGCTTTCTCATTACCATTAAACATGTAATGGTTAAAAGAGTCAAATTCTTCATGAAGATACCTTTCATTTAAATACAGTAAAACCTGTATTTCCGAACACCTCTGACAAACTAACACCTCTCACTAGCGAACACTTTTTTTTTGGTCCCAAATATTTTACATGTTATTTAATAGGA
This sequence comes from Hermodice carunculata, assembly GCA_964020975.1. Taxonomy (NCBI): domain Eukaryota; kingdom Metazoa; phylum Annelida; class Polychaeta; order Eunicida; family Amphinomidae; genus Hermodice; species Hermodice carunculata. The sequence continues at coordinate 100,570,971 of OZ026617.1, forward strand.
GACCTGAGTGTTCAAACCTCTCACTACCAAACACCTCTCACTTCTGAACACTTGATTTGGGTCCCAAACCCCAAAATGAAACTCCCACTACCAAACATTCATGTGAACAAGCCCACTTATTAGCTGCTAGCTTAAGATATTTTGTAATATCAGCTGTTAAATAACATCTTCGAGACCTTCATACATAAAACTTTGGAATTTTTGGACATAAAATTGAACATTTATTTGTATGCAGGGCCTGTATTGTTTGTTTGTTTGTTTGTTCAAATTGTCATTGTATTCATATGTTTGAATGAAATTTGGCCAACAGATTTTTTTTTCCCCAAGACAGTGGATTGCATGTTCACTCACTTCGTGTAGTTGTACTCACTGGATTGAGTCTGACATGTTCACTGTTCAGATTGACTAAGTTTCTTTGAAGGGAACCAAACCATTTCTATTTCAAGCTGTTCTCTTAAGCAGGGGCAGGATTAAACATAGTCATGTTTTACTCAGTTCTGTCTCTAATTGAATGGATCTGACATGTTCCTTGCTTACTGATTATTTCTTCAAAGTAAACAGGACATGGTGTCCATTGCAGCTTGTTTTAGGTGTTATCTGAGAGTAACTGTGAAGTAAACAATGAAAATGAAGACTGTGTTCCTGATAAAGAAGAACAATCAGTTGTGCATTCTATAGAATCTGCTATGGCAGGATTAAAAGCAGTCATGGGATTTGTTAAACAAACAGTTATGATGGACAATGCATATGAGACTTGCCTTGACTTGGAGGCAAAAATAAACAAATAATGTAACTGGCAGCAAAGTGAGGTGCAAATAAACTACAATAACTGACTTTTTCACCAAGAATTAAAATGAACTGTAAAGGATATGTATACATCTAGACATATATTTATGTTCCTGTTCAACATGCAAACAAAGGTGTAAAGTGCCAGTAACAATGTGCACTGTATTTCTTTTAATGTTACTATGACATTGAGCACCATATTACATGTATTTGGAAAGAAGGAAAGAAAAAAATGTAAATAAAACAGTTATTTTAACTTTATCTTTGTGTTCAATTATTTGATTGCTAGGCCTGAAAAATACATGTATATAGAGTCAAATTCCCTGCCCTGTTCCCAATGGACACCTCTCACTACCGAACATCTCGGCTGGGTCCCCAAAGTGTTCGGTAGTGAGAGGTTTTACTGTACCAGCAAGCCTTGTCTGAAGCAAAAAGTAGTCTTAGTCAACAGCTTTCCTCGGGACATTTTGAGGGCAATGCGTGCAAAGTGCCCCGAGGAAAGCTGTTGACTCAATCTTAAATCAGCACTTTAAGGGTTAAGGTCTAGGGGTACCCAGAAGTGTCCCCATGCAATTTCGAAACAATTCACCACGTGGTTTCGGAGAAGATTTATCAAGATTTTGACCAAAAGTTAACAACAAAAAATCATAAACAAGAGGACTGTGTGAACAGCCCATGCTCAGCTGACCTAGAGAGTCTTCACACTGGTGGCTCTGTGAACTTGGGATACAATCAAGGTTGTGCACTCATGTACTGAGTGAGTCTGACCTTTATGGAAGAACACTAATGTGCAACATCAAGGTCCCAGTTCAAGTAGCTCTCAAGTTATAGTGAAGGGTAAAATTCATGTATTGTGAAAACTAGGCAAAGGCCAAGACGGCAAATAGTGCCTGTCTGTGAAGCTTCAGCCCGACTTTAGCTGTGAGATAAAATTCATGTATGTTGCACTGTGACCTCAGAAACGAGGTGAAGGTCACCCATGTACTGTCTAAGCATGACCTTCATAAAGAAGCATTAACATGTGCTCTCTGAGTGTGGCCCTCAAAGATAATCATACCCATGTAAAACATCAAAGTCAAGGCTGAAATAGATCACAAGTTATCATCTACAGAGTTAAATACAGCTATTAAAGTGACCCTGTGACCTTCAGATAGGTCAAGGTCACCCATATAATGTATAACTCCTGATGTCATGCCTTCAAGTGTTCCTATGCAATTTGGAATCGATTGGCCTAGTGGTTTTGGAGAAGGAGATTTTTTAAGATTTGGGCAAAAAATGAACAAAATTTAAAAAAAAAACATAAAAAATAAAAAATCACTGAAGTGTGACCAGTTGCACAAACTTAGCAGAGACCCACCCAAGGTACATACCCAAAAACTTTGAAGTGAATCTGGTTAGTGGTTTTGGAAATAAAGTCAAACTCATGAACTACCACTGCAATCCCCAATCACTTGTATAATTACATAATAATCAATAGGGCTGTATGCTTTAACCGGTAAGTACCCGAACGGAAAAACTTATTAAAAATCAGGGATGTCCCGAAATGTCACATTGTGATCAAGTTTGTTTGGCCCTTCTATCAGGAACATTTCCACCAAGTTCGGCATAATCTTAGTGACAGTTTTGGAGAAGTCGAAAATGGCATAATCTTAGTGACAGTTTTGGAGAAGTCGAAAATAGCGAAAACACATTTTTTTTTATACAAAAAATATTTGAAAATTCACAGCACCACCTGTTGAACAATTAAGGTCTAAGGGTCTCAAGAAGTCTCCCCAAGCAATTTTGAAGAAATTGACCAAGCCATTTCAGAGAAAAGGATTTCTAAAAGTTGGCCAAAAATTGAACAAAATAATTCTAAAAAATCCAAAAAACACTGGAGAGTGACTATTTTGAATAACCTTGGTACAGACCCACCCAAGGTACATCCCCAAAAAAGTTTGAAGTGAACCTGGTAAGTGGTTTTGGAAAAGAAGTAAAAAACATGGATTATTATTGCAATCCCCATTCAATTACATAGTAATCAAAAGGACTGCATGCATTAACTGATAAGCACCCAAACTGAAAAATTCATTAAAAATCAGGGAGTCACAGCAACACCACCTTGTGAACAAGTTTATTTGGCCCTTCTATAAAGAACATTTCCACCAAGTTTCAGCATAATTTCAGAGACAATTGTGGAGAAAAAGTCGAAAAATAGTAAAAACAACCTTTTCTACATTAAAATTTTTTTAACTAGAGGGCTATGTGAACAACCAGTCCTCAGCTAACTAAGCTTGTCCTACAAAATCAAAGCTGCAACTGAATAGCAAAAACACACAAAACAAGAGGGCTGTGTGAATAGCCCATGCTCACCTGACCTAGACATTCATCACACTTGAAGATCTCAAGTTAACAGTAAATTTTGTGTCAGTTGTCCTGTGACCTTTGGAAATGAGGTCAAGGTCCAAACATCACTGGAGCATGACCATTTGCACAAACTAGGTAGACACTTATAAAAAGTACATCCATTCCAAGCTCGGCACAAATCTGGCCAAAATTATTTAGGGTATAACCATTACAAAAAATTATCGTGTTAAACTTGCCTATCAAAACTTTTTAAAAGATTTTCGAAAAAAAATCATAAAAAATCCAAAAAACACTGGATTGTGACCATTTGAACAAACACGGTAGAGACCCACCCAAGGCATAGTAACCAATAGGAAAGCTGCATTGACCGATAAGTACCCGAATTGAAAAAATTGTTAAAAATCAGGAATCCACAGCAGTGCCACCTAGTAAACAACGTTATTTGACCCTTCAACCAGGAACATAGCCACCAAGTTTCAGCTTAATCTGAGATACGGTTCTGGAGAAGAAGTCAAAAATAGCAAAGTCACACAAAAAAAAATCATTAAAAAATAGAAAAAAATTGCAGCACCACCTGGTGAACAATTCAGAACTAGGAGTCCCCAGGAGTGTCTCTGTGCAATATCAAAGCAATTGGGTGAGCGCTTTCGTCAAAGAAGATTTTTTAAAATTTGGACCCCAAAAAATTCATAAAAAATCCAAAATTCAATGGAGTGTGACCATTTGAATATACTTGGTAGAGAGCCACCCAAGGCACATCCCTACCAAGCTTCAAATGAATCTGGCTGGCGTTTTGGAGAAGTTGAAAATGTGAATTGTGGACGGACGACGGATGACAGACCCTCACTTGCAGCTCTATGAACTTGGGATAGGATCAAGGTCACCCATGTTCTGAGTAAGTCTGACCTTTATAAAAGAACATTAACATGTGCAACATCAAGGTTCAAGTAGTTCTCAGGTTATAATGAAGAGTAAAATTCATGTATGTTGCACTGTGACCCTAGAAACGAGGTCAAGGTCATTCATGTACTGTCTGAGCATGACCTTCATTCAGAAACATTAACTTGTGCAGCATCCCGGTGCTAACTCAAAACAGATATCAAGTTTTCAAGTAAACAGTAAATTTCATGTCAGTTGTCCTGTGAATTAGCATTAGAATGCCCATCGACTACCTAGTAATCAATAGGAAAGCTGCATTGACCGATAAGTACCTGAATTGAAAATGCTTAAGGTAGCAAGATACAAATCACCCGAAATTTCGGCCAAAAAAATGTTTTTTGATCTTTGTATGGATGAATATCTTATGTATCTGTCGTGTAAAAATCAAATTTCTGCTGAAAACAGAGAAAATCGGGGGTATTTAGTAGAGCTTCTTGCTGAGCATTGACAGTCACGTCGACTGTGTTTGTTGTTAGTGTGAAGGGGATAGGCTTGAGAAAGTGGTCACATGACAGGTCGTGGCAACAGCTCATTTAAAAATGGCCACCGCTGTGTCCCCTCTAGCGATGACGCTGATGCATTAGCTCTGTGGTTCCCAAACCATATGGTCATACATTTTATGCATTAGGTCGCTCTTGTTACATGTACTTTGTTTCCTTCTTTATGCTATCTGGAGTTTTTAACATTTGATCCGAAGAAAAGTGTTGAAGACATCCCGTACATTCAGCCAAGATCATGACATGACTGCATGTCCTAATCCTACTTCAGAGGCATTGCTGTTTCAACGCCGTCTTTCATCACCGACGTGGCAGCGATTGTTTTCTTACCCAAAGAAACCAATAGTGCTGATCAGATTTAATAATTCACGCACAAGTTCTCATTACATTTAAAATCAACAGAAAAATTAAAGCCTTTGTCTTAATTGTATTTCAAGTTCTTGCGAGCTCAGAACCCGCACTTGCGACTTGGTCATTGCATTGGTGGTCTTATCCAAGTACGTTCGTCAGGAGTTGTATCGCTAAACTAGCACAATCAGTCTCAAAATATCAAAGTTAGGAAGGAACAAGAGGGCTGTGTGAACAGCCCGTGCCTCAGCTGATCTTGACATTCATCACACTTGCAGCTCTATGAACTTGGGAAAGGATCAAGGACACCATGTTCTGAGTAAGTCTGACCTTTATAGAAGAACACTTACATGTGCAACATCAAAGTTCAAGTAGTTCTCAAGTTATAATGAAGAGTAAAATTCATGTATGTTGCACTGTGACCCCACAAACGAGGTCAAGGTCATTCATGTACTGTCTCAGCATGACCTTCATACAGAATAATTAACATGTGTAGGCTAACTCAAAACAGATCTCAAGTTATCAAGTAAACAGTAAATTTCGTGTCAGTTGTCCTGTGAATTAGCATTAGAATGCCCATTGACTTACATAGTAATCAATAGGATACTGCATTGAACCATAAGTACCCGCATTGAAAATCCTTAAAAATCAGGATTCCAAAGCAGTGCCACCTAGTAAACAACTGTTTGACCCTTCCACAACAACATATCCATCACATTTCAGCTTAATCTGAGGGACCGTCCTGACAAGGGAAAAATAGCAAAACCATACAAAAAATTCCTAAAAAAAATTGCAGCGCCACCTGGTGAACAAATTGGGAACTAGGTGTCCCCGGGAGTGTCTATGAACGATATCAAAGCAATTGGGTATGCAGTTTCGGAGAAGAAGATTTTTTAAGATTTGTCAAAAAAAAAAAGAACAAAAAAATTCATTAAAAATCCAAAAATCACTGGAGCATGAACATTTGAACAACTCACCCAAGGTACATTGCCACCAAGTCTGAAGTTAATCTGGATGACGGTTTTGGAGAAGAAGTAGAAAATGTGAATTAGCATTAGAATGCCCATTGACTTCCATAGTAATCAATAGGAAAGCTGCATTGACCGACAAGTACCCGAATAGAAAAAATCGTTAAAAATCAGGAATCCTCAGTATTCCCACATAGTGAACAACTTTGTTTGACCCTTCTACAAGGAACATATCCACCATGTTTCAGCTTAATCTGAGTAACGGTTCTGGAGAAGAAGTCGAAAAAAGCTATAACACACAAAAATTCATAAAAAATTAGGAAAAAATTGCAGCGCCACCTGGTGAACAAATTAAGAACAAGGAGTCCCAGGGAGTGTTCCTGTGTGTGGGTGAGCGGTTTCGGAGAAGAAGATTTTTTAAGATTTACCCAAAAAAGAACAAAAAAATTCATTTAAAATCCAAAAATCACTGGACCGTGACCATTTGAACAAACTTGGTAGAGACCCACCCAAGGCACATTTCCACCAAGTTTGAAGTGAATCTGCCTGACGGTTTTTGAGAAGAAGTCGAAAATGTGAATTGTGGACGACGGACGGACGGACGGACGACGGACGGACGGACGGACGGACGACGGACGGACGACGGACGACGGACCCTCAAAAAACCTCAGCTGACTGACAAGTCAGCTGAGGTAAAAATCAGCGATGCAGCCAGCAACAGATGCTACGACCGACGCAAGAAAAGATTCTGGTGAACAGAATGACTGAGCTTGTATGTACAATTCGGATATTATAGTGGGGTCTGACCCGATAACCGGGTCCCAAAACTATCAATTAGCCTGACTAATCGGGTGGCAATTTGATCAAATATACATTGTAATTCGACATCGTTGTATTTTTTGTGGGAAAGTAAAGGTACAGCTTACTTCTTGCTACAAAACATCCCGTTTTATTTGATCCTTTGAAAGTACCATATATAGGTAGTAGGAGCCTTCCTAATGAAACGTTACCATGTTGAACAGTACACTTACATAGAGCACTTACAAAAACCCCATGGAGCCCCTCATCATATAAAACACTTGCCATGCTTTGAAGATAATTTTTTTCAACAAAACCTTCAAAACTGCGGCAAGCAAGCTGTGATATCAATGCTATTGAAATGTAGCGCGCCATCCTCAAGCAGAGGCCACACGACGATGATTGGCATCTCGCGTCACCACGATTGGCCAATCAAAATGAAGCGTAGCAAAGCAGTATGCTTGACAGGGAAACCATGTTTTGTGATCTAATCGGAAATAGCAAATAGCAAATAAACAACGTGATTAAGCTCTTCAGAAGTAAAAAACATGAGTGACAGTTATCATGTTTGTTCAAACACACTCTGAACTCTTACTTTGCAAAAATCCACGAGTGTTTGAGTAAAATTGGACGAGTTATTGTTCTCAGACCGGGTTCAAAGATGACGAGTGAACCTTTGCTTGCCGTTCCTGAACAAAGATGAAAGGCCGTCTACTCGAAATCGTAAATTTTATTTCGCAAAAACTTACTGGCGGATTTCCTTCAAATAAACGGGGTTGGAAAGGTAATTGTGTGGAGTTTAAAAGTGTCCTTTTATTTTTCTATGCGCCTACTAGTTGGTTTTTAACCTTGTATAGAATGTCCATGCTCAATGCATTCAGCTGATTAAGTGATGCCACCGTGTTTGAATGCATGCACTTACACAAATAAAATACATACAGCCAAATAAAATGACACTTTTGACTTTTGATATATTGCTAATAAAATGGCATACTTGTCATAAGTTTATTGTATTCATTAAAAAGTTATTAGCCAAGAGCGCTGGGGTCTGAGACAAAAGACATGCTCTTCTTCATGGTTTGTTTATTCAACAATTACAATCAGTATTGTCCCGAATTTTTTCCCTACATATAGTACAGAGCTAGAAAAATCCAAAAATGTATACTTTTACTATGTTCATGTGAATAGCTTAAAAGTTACAGGGCCGTAAATTTGTCCGTGCTGATTTGCACTACATTTGTATCTCAGTACCTTAAAAAGTCAGGAATCCAAAGCAGTGCCACCTAGTAAACAACTTTCTTTGACCCTTCCACAAGAACATATCCATCACATTTCAGCTTAATCTGAGTGACGGTTCTGAGAACAAGTGAAAAATAGCAAAACCATACAAAAAATTCATAAAAAAAAAAAAAAATAGAAAAAATTGCAGCGCCACCTGGTGAACAAATTGGGAACTAGGTATCCCTGGAAGTGTTTATGTACAATATCAAAGCAATTGGGTGAGCGGTTTTAGAGGAGAAGAGTTTTTAAAGGTTTGCCCCCCCCCCCAAAAAAAACCCAAAAAAACCCCCATAAAATTCCAAAAATCAATAGAGCATGACTGTTTGAACAAACTTGCTACAGATACACCCAAGGCACATCCCCACCAAGTTTGAAGTAAATCTGGCCAAAATTATTTAAGTTATAACCATTACAAGAAATTCCCATGTTAAACTTTCAGAAAATTAGGAATCCCTAGGAGTGCTCCTGTGTGATATCAAAGCAATTGGGTGAGCAGTTTATGAGAATATTTTCTCAAATTTGCCCCCCCCCCCCCCAACAAAAAAATAATAAAAAATGCAAAATTCACTGAAGCATGACCATTTGAACAAACTTGCTAAAGATCCACCCAAGGTACATTTCAATCAAGTCTGAAGCCAATCTGGATGACGGTTTCAAAGAATTGAAAATGTGAATTAGCAATAGAATGCTCATTGACTTACATAGTAATTAGTCCAAATAAATGAATAATAAATAGAATAAATTACAGCACCACCTGGTGAACAAATTGAGAAGTAGGAGTCCCTAGGAGTGTTCCTGTATGACATCAAAGCAATTAGATGAGTGGTTTCAATTTTTGTAAGATTTGCCCCCCAAAAAAGAACAAAACATTTCATAAAAACTTCAAAAATCACTGGAGCATGACCATTTGAACAAACTTAGTAGAGACCCACCCAAGGTACATTGCCACCAAGTTTGAAGTGAATCTGGCAATATGCAATTGTGAACAGATGGACAACAGGCCTCAGCATCTTAGAAGTTTTTCCTGAGTAGTAAGTCAGCTGAGCTAAAAATCCAAAAATCATTGACCATTTGAACAAACTTGATAGAGACCCACCCAAGGAACATCCCCACCAAGTTTGAAGTGAATCTGGCTGACAGTTTGAGAGAAGTTGTGATTTGTTGATGACGGACAGAGGACCATAAGATAAGCTCAACTGACTGACAAGTCAGCATGTGATATTTTTGACACTGGCCCATTATTGGCATGCTGTTACATCAGCATTAGGTCATTCTGCTTTATGAGACATAAACATATCAAATATACATGTAGTTAAACATCACATGTCATCAATACTTCTCAAACTAACACTCAAGTTCTTTATTCTAAAAATGCAGGTATCAACCCTCCAACCCCCCCTCACACATATGTGCAAGTGCATACTCAACAAACTTCATTATTGATGTGCATATGTAAATCAAGGAGCTTCTAACCCTGAAGATGACTTCATGCTAGAGCTGAAACAAGTAGGGAAAGTTCTGACTGCATCTTTGAATTTATAACTTTTGTTTGACAGATGTTTTCTATACATTATTGGCACACAGACATATTGTTTTTTCTAGGAATTTATAACTTTTGTTTGACAGGTGTTTTCTATACATTATTATGTCTGTGTTCGCAGACAGATGTTTTCTATACATTATTGGCACACAGACATATTGTTTTTTTCTAGGAATTTATAACTTTTGTTTGACAGATGTTTTCTATACATTATTATGTCTGTGTGCGAACACAGACATATTGTGCTCTCTCTCTCTCTCTCTCTCTCTCTCTCTCTCTCTCTCTCTCTCTCTCTCTCTCTCTCTCTCTCTCTCTCTCTCTCTCTCTCTCTCTCTCTCTCTCTCTCTCTCTCTCTCTCTCTCTCTCTCTCTCTCTCTCTCTCTCTCTCTCTCTCTCTCTCTCTCTCTCTCTCTCTCTCTCTCTCTCTCTCTTTCCACGCAAATTTGTCCGACATTTCATTTGAAAGGTATTACATGTAGAAACTCCAAACTTGGCACAATAATACTTCTATAGATGAAGTCTGGCCTTTTTATAATGAGAGGTCATGCTTTTCAAAATTATGCAAATGAGGGTGAATTAAAATTTTAAATCTTCTATATTTTACATACTATAGAAGATGTGGTTCTGAGTGTATAGGAGTTTGATCATAGCAAGGTAAAGGTCATCTTAAATGTCAAAGTCATGTCAATGTCAAAGGTCAATTTTAAGCCAAAATATCATTTTTGAGGTCAAGGTTCACTTCAGATAGAGGTCATCTCAAGGTCAAAGGTCATTTCAAGGTCAAAGGCCACTGTCGATGGTGGCTTTCTTCTAGCCATAACTTGGTCAATTTTTACGCAGTTTTGATCATGTTGGGCTCAAACTATAGCTATTGTAACACAGCACATTTTTGAAACTTACATGTGACCTCTAAAGGTCAAAGGTCAAGGTCATTTGGACCTTTGAAAGTTTTATCCAGTCATAACTCGGCCAATTTCCATCCAATTCTAATCATGTTGGACTCAAATTGTAGGTATTGCAACACTGGACATTATTTTAAGAACATGTAACCCCAAAAGGGCAAAGGTCAAGGTCATTTGGCCCTTTGAAAGTTTCAGCTTGCCATAACTTGGTCAATTTTCATCCGATTTGATTCATGTTGGGGCTTAAATTGTGGGTATTGTAACACTGTACATTTTTGCAATGTACATTTGACCTGTAAAGGTCAATGGTCAAGGTCATTCGGAATTTGAAATTTGCATCCAGCCATAAGCTTAATGTAAGGTGAAGTACCAAAGGATAAAAGTTGTAGCATTTGATATATTTACAAGTTTTGAAGGCACAGACAGATTTGCTTCGAAGCAAATCTTTTCTAGTTCATACTGTTTTTACCTAACATTTTTCCAAAACTTTTCCTTGTGCTGTGTAGTTGCATGCTTGTTGCCTACCTCAGTCCAGTCTGTAGTAAACCATTCTTCCCTACAGGGGGCACTGTTGCAAGGCTGCTGGTTGACTGGTTTATCCTTCTTCTGGCAATTCTCTGGTCCCACTATTGCCATAAGGCGTCCCAATTTTTTCATACAAACTATATGTCGCTCCCTGTGTCCAGACCCGCAATCTGCATTACACTATAAGACAAGAAAAAAAAAACAAAAACAGAAAACTAGAGAGTTATGATTGCAAGTAGTCGACGTGATGCCTTCCATTCCCACTTTATATACATATAAACTAATTGCCCACAATACACACCAAATATAATTCATCTTTGCTGTAAGTGGCTGATGACTATAATCCACTGAAGTGAAATTCTAACACAACTGTTCCTGCCAATTTGACGAAATATCAGAGATATATTTAGTTTTATCACAGTAGCAACACAAAGAATCTTTTTGATTTTGTGATGTCTGAAAGGGGACAGTAATTTTGTACATTCTGTAACAAACAAGAACTGAAAAACTTCAAGTGGTGTCACACTGATGCTGTTGAATTCTACAGCAAGGATGGCAGAACACATGCACCTGTGCATTAAACAACTTTTGGTTTTAAAATTTCTGGTATGAATGCAGGGTATTTGGAGTAATATCAATATTAGTAAGTACACGTACCTCTTGACCACCACTGCCAAGACCTCCATGTCTGGGCATGATGCCTGTGAAATGGGGTTGAGTTGTTTATTCACTTGATCCTGAAAAACTGACAGTGCCGTGGCGCAATCTCTTGATCCAGGTGGAACTGATGGTGATGTCATATGCACATTCACCCCACATCATCCTTCCTCTATTGCAGATTGGTCAGTTGACATCAGCTGTAAGAGGAAGCGGGGTTGGTTGGGTGGGCTTCTCTAGTGGCCGAGGGGTAAGTGTACTTACTAATACCGATATTACTCCAAATATTCCATATAAGTTAGGTAGCGCTACCTCTCGACCATCATTGCCGATACACAAACCTACCGGCAGTGGGGTAATCGTCACTGGTACACTGACATCTATAGACAAGCAGGACCGGCAGCTCAAGGGGAACCATTGGTCCATGTGAGGAGGCGACGTCTGCAGGGAAAACCTTAGAGCTACGTGGACATGAGGCCACTGACAGCAAAATCTGGTCTAAACCAGAAACCCTCCTTACCATGGGACCGTGCTGTGCCCCCTGGAGCTCGGTGGCCAACATGACAACTGTCTGCCTCGTTGTCAGTCTAGGCTCCACCGGGCCTAAAGATCTAACAGGCACTATTCGCGAAACTGATGGGGGGGGGGCAGGGGTATATGGTTCCTTTGGCAGTGATTCCTGTGTCAAACAGGCAACAGGCTGCGTCGTCGGACCAAACTTCCTGATACTGCCCGAGATTAGGTCTACTAGGCATGAAGCCCTAAAAGGCCCACTAAGAAACGTGCAAACCTGTAGGCCTGCATCCGATTCAACCACGAGAGCACCATAGGCTGGAATACAGTGGCAGCTCTGATGGGATCCGGTAGGCCTAATGAACAAGTATTGGAACCTAAGCAAAGGAGCCAGTTATGCCCTCTAAGGCATACATGCCATCCTTGAGCACCATCATGTCATGCAAGTAGTGCTCCGCAAACGTCGTGGACGATTGCCATCGACAGGCCCGCAGAATGTTGACAACCACAATGGTCCACAGGGTACGCCAGGAGGCATTGAAGGCTTGCACCTCTGGCAGAGACAAGCTGTAAGGCCTCTTGCCTTTCCAGCGAGATCTCATAGGCCTAAAGGATTGTCTGCTTAATCCATGATGAAACGGTGTTTCTACAAACTTGCTCCTTTCACGGGTTATTCAGTGGTAGAAAGAGGGCAGACCTCCATCCTCTTGAGTCCTGAAAAGGGTACCAGTGAAGAGCTCTCACTGGACATAAGGCTCTCTCCTGGAGAGGAAGAATGGCATCCATTGCATGGACGGTAAAACCCTTAAAGGCTGTAGCCAGATCTCGACCCACTTGGTTCTTTGCAAGGAAGCCCAAATGAGGCCTCAGGGTCACCCGAGAGTGGTCAGGTGACCATTGGAGTTGGTCATGAGCTAGAGCGTGGATCTCGCTTCTCCAAGCCCTTGATGCAAGTGTTAATAGATAACAAGTCTTCCACATCCACGTACTTGAAGGAAACCTGGGGTCCTCAAGGCACTCAAAGGCCACTTCTTCAGCATGACTAAAACCAGAGGTAGGTCCCACCTGGGCAGGACCTGTCGCATCGCTGGCCTGTTGGTGTAGAAGGACGCAATGAGGTCAGACAGATAAGGAGATGGGCCCAAGGGTGAATTCGCCTACTGGTGCACCAGTCGGAAAACACCTTCCGTTGAGCCTAGTAAACAATTAGAGAAGAAGATCGAAGCCCCCCTCCTGCAATTCTATCTGAGACCAACTCCGAGAAGCCTTGAACAGGGATGTGCTGTGAGATAACCGCCAAGCATGGAGATTGAGCACTTGAGGGTTCCAATGGAATATGCTTGTCCGCGGCTGAACCAGAAGTTTCGTCCATACTAGTAATTATAGCAGAGGGCTGACACTCAGCAGATCTACTGAGCAATCTGCTCAGGGACTACCCAGAATCAGATTGCTATCGTCAGACCAAACCTTGCACAGTACCCTCTGAAGGATCTGGCAAGGCAGGAAGGTGTACGCCCACAGGTTGCTCCAGTCCATGGCTAGAGCATCCACCACTAGGGCTCTGGGGTCTGAGACTGGCAAGACATAAACCGGCAGTTTTACATTCTCGTGAGTGGCAAACAGATCCACGTGTTGAGTCCCCCAACGTGCCCACATGGCCTGAATGACCTTGGGTGGAGTAAACACTCCACCCCTACTGGCTGACCTCTCCTCAAGAGTTGATCAGCCAGGACACTTGGATGTCCTGGGACATGCCTTGCCTGTGTGTGAATGTCAGGGGTCGTAATACCATCTGATGATGCATCAGGCCAACTCCGTCATCTTGCCTAACCATGTCCCACTTTGCCTGTTGAGATAGGCTACCACGGTCCTGTTGTTGCACATTATGAGGACATATTTGTGCTCTACCAGGTCTCGGAAGCGGAGGACCACCAAGCATATCCCCTCCAGTTCTAACCAGTGTATGTGGGTGCTACGAATGACGCCGGCCAAGGGCTTGACGCCATCCGACTCTCCATGTGGGCTCCCGACATGGGACTGAAAAGGGCTCCAGCATCTGTCCCCTCATGACATTCTCCCTGATGGTCCATCACTGAAGGTGCAGCTGATCCTCAATGAAGATCGACACCTGGGTGTGATAGGCTGGGTCTCTCATCTATCTGCCCCACAGTGCGAGCTGCAAGGGATGATGGTGGAGGCGGCCTAATGGGACCTGGGAGTCCATCAAGAACAGGAAGCCCGGCAGGGCGAGCCATTGTTGCACAGAGCCGACCTTACCTGTCCGAAAGGGCCTGAGCAGAGAATGCAGTCTGTCCCACCTGTCCTTCAAAGGGCGACAGATGTAGGCTACCAGATCATACTGGATGCCGAGGAAGATGAAGATCTGCTCTGGCTGAAGACTACACTTCAGTAGGTTCACTATCAGGCCCAAGCGTTGGCAGAGTTCCAAAACGGTCTGTGTGTGACGCTGCAAATCTAGGCGCTGAAGGGCCCAGATAAGCCAATCGTTCAGGTACACATGAATGCAAATGGCTGAGCAGTGAAGGTAAGCAGCAACTGTCTGTGTAAACCTGGTAAACACCAGCGGTGCCATGGCGAGACTAAAGGGAAGCGCCCTGAGCTGGTATATTTGGCCTGCAAATGCAAACCGCAGATACTTCCATGAAGTCTCCGCGATTGGCACGTGGAAGAACGTCCTTGAAATCCAGGGACGTGGTCCACTCCAGGGGCCCTAAGGTTGCTGCCACCGACTGGGGCATCTCCATCCGAGAGGACGGGACTTCCAGATAGGTGTTTCGCGTTGACAGGTCTATGACTGGGTGCCATCCTGCGTCCTGCTTGTGGACCCAGAAGAGTATGTTGAAGAAGCCGGGAGAACCTTGGTCCTCTACCAGCTGTATGGAACCCTTGCTCTGAAGCGTCTGAACTGCTTCCAGGTACGCCAATGTTTTGGGTTACGAGGTGGGTGGAGCAAATCACCATGGTTCTTGGCTGTCGTCGCCGAAAGGCAGCGTGTAGAAACGTCCCAAGATGTTTAGGGTGAACGAATTGTCCGTGATAGACTCCCACTGCAGTCACTGTCGCCCTTTTCAGGTTTCCACTCCAGACACACCAGTTTGCGAGGTTGCTGTCTGTCTGAGCCCTCGGACCCGAACCAACATCTCAACAGCTGCAGCCGTCGCTTGGCAGACCTCTTCGGAGCGAACTCCGAAGAAGAAAGAGTCTGCTGAGAGGGGGCAAACAACATCTCAGCCTGCTGTATCATACTCTGGGACATCACCTCCACGGCATGGACCACCTTTGGATCTGTGCCAAGAGCAGATTTGGAAGTCTTTGGCACTGGATCTCTGAGAGGAGATCTCTTGCTACTGGACTTTTGACTCTGACATCTCTTAACCTTCTCCCAAGGGGTATCTGGAGAAGAAATGTCTGTCTTTGGGGACAGCGGACGAGCCAGAGCAAGTCTATGCCCCTTCCACTTGGACACGAGACACATGGGAATGCGGACAAGCTGGAGCAAGTCTATGCTTTTTCTCATGGGGATTCATTGGTGAGGACTCAAAGGAGTCAGACTCTCATCTTAGTGTTTGGCGGCTCTTGTGACCTGGGGCCTACGCCTAGCATGATCTGACATCCTCCGTGCCTGCTCATAGAGCAGCCATTTGTCCTCTCCCCAGTCCTGAAAGTATTTGCAAGTTCGCTCACGAGAGCAAACTTGGCCCAACTGTAGGCGGCGACCACAGCAGTGTGGATGGTCACCCCAAGCTGAAATATAGTGGTTCCTGGAATCCAACTTTTGTCCGTGATCCAACAAGGACAAGGATGCAGATAAAGTGGTATCCAGATCAACACCTATAGACTGCCTCCGAAAGGAAGCAATAGCCTGGTGTGCACTGCTTTCCCTCTCTCTGCATACTGTTTGCCAGGACGCCATCTTGTAAAAATCTTAGTACGAGTCAAATGACCAACTTTGCACATACTATTTCAGTCTGTGGTATCTGATCACAGAAATCAGCTATCTATATATCCAAAGATTCCTGGATTGCTGACAAAAGATTTTCACCAGAATAGAGCATGCATAAGCACAAAAAAGAGTGAGCATGAACAAAAGTTCAAGGAGCTTCAACTTGCAAGGCAAGCCAGTAGTGGCACCCAAAAGAGGAAGGATGTTACGGGGCACATGTGCACATGACGTCACCATCATTTCCACATGGACCGAGAGATAGCGCCATGGGACCGTCAGGTTTTTCAGGAACAAGTGAGTAAGCAACTCAACTCGATTTCATGGGCATCATGCCCAGACACAGGTCTTGACAATGGTGGTCCAAAGGTAATGTTACGTAAATATAACAACTAAATTCAATTGATAATTTTGTTATTAAATCACAAGATTTGTTTACTGGACTCAAAATGCCACCTTTGCTTTCGAACTGTTACCAGCAAAGGTATCAAACATGCTGTGGTACAGCTTCTAGTCTACAATGCACATGGCAGCATGTATAACATGGACACCATCTATGCATGCGCATTCACATATGGTTGACCCTTGGCTGGGCATGGTTGGGCTAGTGAGCATGATGACTAAATAAACATTAAGGTGACTATTCCCAGGGGAGCCCATGGGTCGCCCCACAGCATCACCGCTCACATCTTAAAGGTTTCATGTCTAAGTCTTTGATTTAACATATATCCTTTCAGTCCAAATCTGGATGATTCAGTACATAAAAATGGGGGTGGGGGTGGGGGGGTGGGGGGTGGGGGGTGGTCAAAATGCCAAGCCTTCCTGCCAACATACTTTCAGGACAGGATGATGCAGTAGCAAAAACAAGGCTCTGAAAAGCCAAAATTTTTGTCTCTCAATGTCCTTCCAAATGGAAATTTTAGCACAATTTCTAAAAGAAATGGAATGGAAAATGGAATAAGTGTGCTAGTATCTATCCATTTTTATTATATATATTTCTTATGACAATGAAATATGTTTCACACACTAAAATTTGAAGTATATGAATAGAAATGCATAAATAAGACATTCTAATTAGACAATTTTGTCATTTTCCATTGATTACCGATAGTAGCTTTTACAAATTTTCAAAGTCCGGTGGAATAACAAAGTGCTAAAGATTCTAAGATTAATGGCAATACCTAAGGTCCAAATTAGCTAGTACCGTCGGTAGGCGCTAAAGCGTTAGGGTCATTTCCCGATGCACCTTGTGGCACATTATATTTAGGTCATTTCAATATAGCAGCCATATTGTGTCATAGTTAAAGTACTGGGAAATGACATCGTGAAGTTGATCATTATTTTCCAACGTACGATGGAAGTATTTACAAGCTAGAATGACAGTTTGCAATTCGTGAATGTAAGCCAGACAAGAAAACTAGGTAAATTGGATAAACACCCCTGGATACAAGGGTTTTCCTCAAAAGAAACACAGAAACGACGGGAATGGTTGGATATGGTGAAAAGACCAGAAGATTACGAACCACCAGGCAAATTTTACAGAATTTATTCAAACCATTTTGTCCGACACCAGAACACCCAGTGCCCACGTTATTTCCATATAACAACTGGACGATCGCGGAAAAACAACGCACAACAAACCGATGGCGGAAACGTGTGAGACGGCCGATGATTGAGTGACCTTCCCAGCAATGGAGAAAGGCCAGTTACAAAGTAGAGAGCAGGGGTATGATTGCTGCGTTGCAGCGGTAGCTCACAGTACTAGCTAATTTGGACCAAAGCTATTGCAATCAAGTGTGTGGTCTCATGCCAAATGGAACATAGAGAAATTTTGGAAAATAAACTGATTTAATTGTGTTAGTTTATCAAATTTATTAGTGGTTTACAATACATTTTAGAACAGTTTGGCATTAGGTCATCATCAGTTCTAAATTTACAAAGAAAGTAGAAGAAACTAGAAATGATGATTTGCTGCATAGCAAATCAGTGCGTGTGTCTTCAACGCATATTGGTATGGCAATGTACAACTAGTCCATAACACAGGAGTAGAAGTTGGAATGGCATCTCCATCCATTATAGCTTTGAAGTTATTCAAGATTTAAAATTTCTTATGGCACTTCTTAGCATAATTTAAATTGCTACAGCTTTTGTTTTTGATTCATTAGGAGAGCAATGGTCAACAATCCCCTAGTAGAAGTTGGAATGGCATCTCTATATATTAAAGTGAAGATATTCAAGATTGAAAATTTCGAATACTGCCAATTAGCATAACTTAAATTGCTGCAACTTTCATTTTAAATTCCTTACATGTGCAATGGTCAATAACCCCTCGAGTACAAGTTGAAATGACATCTCTATCTATAATAGTTTTGAAGATATTCAAGTTTTAAAATTTTGAATGCTGTTAATTAGCATAATTTAAATTGCTACAACTTTTGTTTTAAATTCATTAGATGAGGAATGGTCAATAAACCTCTAGTAGAAGTTAAAATGACATCTCTATCTATTATACTTTTGAAGCTATTCAAGATTTAAAATTTCAAATGCAGCTAATTTGCATAATTTTAAACATCTTCATTTGTCTGCATATAAAGCCCAACTCCTTGTATGGAGGTAGAATCATGCCAAGTTTGGAGTTTCTATGTATAATAGTGTCAGAGAAAACTGTCAGACAAATTCACTGGTAAAGAAAGAAAGAAAGAAAGAAAGAAAGATAGCAGGGAGGGAGGGAGGGAGGGAGAAAGAAAGAAAGAAAGAAAGAAAGAAAGAAAGAAAGAAAGAAAGAAAGAAAGAAAGAAAGCAGGGAGGGAGGGAGGGAGGGAGGAAAGAAAGAAAGAAAGAAAGAAAGAAAGAAAGAAAGAAAGAAAGAAAAAGAAAGAAAGAAAGAAAGAAAGAAAGAAAGAAAGAAAGAAAAAGAAAAACAGAAAAGTGTGTGTTGACACACACTTTAAATACATTTAGGAAGGTTTTGGCTTGTGAAAATTAAATACATTTTGAACCACATTGGGCAAACCACTACTGCATCTAAATTAACAAAGAAACTACAAGAAATACGTATAGGTACATTTTGATTCCCGTGGAAAAAAATAAATTAACAAGAAAATAGAGATAAAATTTTCAAAATATGTGTGAGTACGCACAGGTTTTTAAAAGTTGACAAATTTTATTATGCATTATAATACACAGCCCAATTGTTGGCAGAAAGGGGCGGCGTTTTAACCCCCTATTTTTGCATACTGCATCAACCAATATTGGGGGCATGTTGGCAAGAACCAGTGGTGGTCTTAATGATATAAATGTATGCAGATATTTTTGATGGTGTTGATGTGCAGATTTCATATATGTAAAAAAAAAATCCACAGAGTCACACACTTTTAGCACAAATGTTTTTTATGAAGGGCCTGATTTGATCATTTATGGAAGCTCATTAGAAAAATATTTGACATAGAGTCTTGAAATTTTACATATTTAAAGTTCACATGGCTTCCCACGTGGCTTCTCTTAAACATCACATTGGTCAAACTTTTATTTGGTATTCATTAACACAGAAACTCTTCATGCTCGAGGTTCTCAAAAACATAGAAAAAATATACAATCACAAAACTAAAAGGAAAGTACTTGGATTACATTCCCATCTTCCAAATCCTTTTCATTTCATGGTGATCAGTTGAATAGTTTTTGAGAGATGTTAGTTCAAAATTTGGAAAGTCATAGCAAGTAATGAATCCCCCAAATCCGCAGTGAAAATTCAGTTGCATCAGTTTGCTGATGTAATGGGTTATTACTTGAGCTGTCCTTGCTCGCTTGCAATGACTTTCCTTGCATGAGCAGTGGACACATTGCTCCATTACTTTGATGTCTTGTCATCTAAATGATGCTTTTGCATATGTCAAAAAATGAGATTCTTTGAAGATTATGGTTTCAAACGTGAACCACTCTGTTGTTTCCATCTGGTGGTTTTACACCAGCCCAACCACAAAGAGGTGGGGGTGAATGGGGTGATTTCTATAATCAGATTAAAGCCATGGCAACAAAGTAACAACACAGCACCTCCCCCCCTCCTTCAACAGCATGCAGTGTTGAGTCTGATTTTTTGAGAGCCATTGTTGCTGCTGCCACTTTGACACTGCTCATGAGTTTGAGTTTTGGTGGATCAAAGTCGAATGGCTTTATCTGATGCGATATCAGAGCCTCAGCATGCACAATGTTTTGGAAAGTTGCGAGGTAAATTTTTAATGGGAAGCACTTCAGCAACTGTTTTTACTTGTTTCAGGAAGGCAAGCGGGAATCAAAGCACTACCTTTTCTTTCAACAACAAGTGCTGAATACACACTCTTAGATTTTGTTCAACTGACATTCCACTGAAATGCATAAGTGTGATTATGGTAGTCGCAGCTCCTCTAGCATTATCTGCTATGTTGTGTTCAAAGTACGAAATTATATTTGCTGGCCACCAGTGCAATCAACCCCCGCCCCCCCCCCCAAAAAAAATTAATTAGAAAATGTTCCATTGTGTTCAAAGTATGAAATTATATTTGCAGCTAAGCAGTTTGATTGACAGTCCTCATTAGCATGCTTTCAAAACATTGTTACACATGCCCTTTGGGGACACATACACTTTTCTTAATTGCAATTTCTGTTATGAAATAATTTTTATTTCGAACTTGTCTTTTGGCCATCAAAAAGATAACCAGGGCTCTCCAACTGTTGCATTGTTGTGAAAAATGCAACCAGACACTTCCAAAACTACAAGAACAAATTTTAAGAGATAGGTAATTTGTCATAATAATTTGATAAGCTGGTATAGGTTGGGCTTTTTTTTTTACTTGATTGTATTGTAACATACCACTTTTTTTCTGCTAAACAGGTGTATAAGTGTCCAAAACTTGTCGCCAGAATAGCCCATCAGAAGCCCTTTTTCCTCAGATTTCATGAGCTTCTGTGGGCTTTGCCCCCTGGGCCTTTACTGGGGAGCTGCCCCTGCACCCTGCTGGGGGCCAAAGGACCACAGACCCCCAGCCAAAAATGCAATTTGCTCCAACAATTTTATATTTTGCTCCAGCAACTCTTATTTTGGGCAGCCCTGATAACCACTTAATAGTTTGAAACAGGCAATAAAAATTTTTCATCTCATGGGATATTTCCTGATGAATTTGCCCGTGTGCTCTGCCGCCTTGAACATGGCATAACAATGACCACTTCACACTTGGAGCCCAAAAAGTTCTGAATTTTACCTTTTTGACTGACTTTCTTCTGTTTCTTCTTGATTTAACAGAGTTGTGCTGAATGAACAATGGTAAATAGAAGCAAGCAGTTCTACATGTACCTTCATTTGAACTGGAGTGTTCTGAGTAAGTGCTTTACAGGGACATTGAGAACATGCCTGGGAGTATGGATTGTCCCTTTACATTGTCGGTACAATTCTAGAACAAGTAAGAATAGGCAGGCAGACTTCAAAGGCTGGGCTCAAATGAAAGATACCTATTTGTTGATGTACAATCTGTTTTGGTCCAAATGAGTTTTTAGTCTATGAACCCTATAAAATTTTCTTGTCGGTCACTCAGACTACTCAGTGAACACTATACAACCATTGGGTCAAGTTTTACTGGGCAATGTCTAAATGACCTACTAACCACCACTTTTCGTACAGTCTGAGCATGCAGGAAGAAAACTAGACGGAGAAACAACAGAGTTGTATATTGGCCAGACCCCACTGTTCCTCCTTTTAACTGCAAAGGCATGACATATCACTAATCTGCCTTAATTGTTCCTTTCCAGTTTTCTTCCTCCATGGTCTGAGTAACTCTAAAATAAACACTTAACATGCATGCAGACACACACACATACACATAAATATATTACGTAGCTTTACCTCTTGACCATCATTGCCAAGACCTCCACGTCTGCCCATATCGTCGAACACAATTGAGTTGGTTACTCGCATAATTGTTTAAAAAACCTGACAGTCCCAGTGGTGCCATCTCTTGGTTCCTTTGGATGCAGTGGTGACTCCCAGTGTGCATGCTCCCATATTCTTCTTTCCTCCTCAGGCGCCATTTCTGGTGTGGGCTAAGAGTTGGGAAGCTCCGTAACCTTTCGTTCACTGAGACTGTTCTAGTACTGCATGCACTATCTCTTCTGTGGAATTTATTTTCTAAGCCTTCCCAAACTTTTTGGAGGGATGGGTCACTTATTTCTGATTTACAGATACCCAGAGAAAAGTGGAAGTAGCGCTGGCAGCCAAGCAATTGCTGCTTGGCAGCATGCTGTGAGTGTCAATCCAGTGACCCTTTCTGTTTCACCCTTGTCGGAAAAAGGTCAGGAGATGGATTCACAGAGCCACAACATGGATGCCTGGGACGACCATGAACCTAGTTCTGGTTGTCACCAAAAACTTGACCACATGTATTCTCGAGAGCGCACCTCGGTTTTGTGTAAGGTGGGGTGATGACAAGTGGCTGCCCTATGAGCAGGCCTGGAGGAAGAGCAACCGGGCTAAGCGCCCAATTGCCCTCCTGCCTGAGCCACACCCTCGGCATCATGAGGACCCAGGAAGAGCAGGAAGTGATTCGAGAAGGACAAGTGGTTAGGTAAATCCAAGAAGTCAGGCAAGCCTTAGGACTCCCTGCTTACTCTTGCTTACCAGACCACCCAGTGTCAGGGTCGCCCTCTGCCACCGCTACAAACATCTCAGAGAGCCAAGCCAGTACTTGTCTTTCCACTTTAAGCTAGTAATGGCAGTCTATTACACACAATCCTTTCATCTTAAATACCCTGAGATATGAATATTTGATTTGCCGCCCTTCCGTGAGGACAGGCCTCCGTTATGCCACTAACCCAAGTGGTTCACCCCCCCCCCCCCCCCCCGATTCACCGTTCCTTGAGGCGGAGGAAAAGCTATGGAGCAGAGCGGGTAGGAGATCCCAGGGTTCACCTGGGATCTACAACCTACTCTTTCTTGTCCCTATGCAGGATGGAGGCTGGCGTCCGGTCACAGACCTGTCATTCCTTAACACATACTTGGAGATTCTGTTCTTCAGGATGGAGACTCTGCAGTCAGACATTGCCAGTGGCCCTGCAGCCCTGGGAATGAATGACATCCTTGGATTTGAAGATGCATTCTTCCATGTGCCCATCCCGAAGACTTCACAGAAGTATCTGTGGTTCCCATTTTTGGGCCAAGGCTACCAGTTTGGGGTGCTTCCATTTGGCCTTGCCATGGCACCTCTGGTTCGCACAGGTGGTCACCACACAACTTCACCAGAACATAGTGCATACTCATATGTACCTGGATGACTGGCTGATCCAGGCACTATGGCACCTAGATTCCCTGAGCATCACATACAGACTGTTCTGGAACTTTGCAAATGCTTAGCTCTGATTGTGAATCTCATCAAGCCCAGCCAAACATCAGAGTAGATCTTTGTCTTTCTTGGCTCCAGTTCGACCTGGTGCCCTTCATCTGTCATCCCTTGGAGGACAGATAAGAAAGACTCCAGCTGATCCTTAGGGCATTTCTGATACAAGAGGTTCATTCGGCCCAGCAGTGGCAAACCCTGTTAGGCTCCTTGTCCTCGATGGACTCCCAAGTCCCCAAAGGATCGCCTTCACTGTTACCCCTTTAGTTCCAAGCAGGTCCCCATGGAACACCTTCAGCATCGTTGCCTCCAGTTCCAACCAGTTCATGCGATACATCCAGTTCAAACTGGTTGCCTTCATCTGCCCTCCGTAGGAAGACAGGTGGGAGACACTCCAGCTGATCCTTAGGGCATTTCTGACTCACAAGGTTGGCTCGGCCCAGCAGTGCCAAACCCTGTTAGGCTCCTTGTCCAGGGGTCACCTTCACCATCGTCTCTTACAGTACACTCTATGGGACAGATAACTGAGGGGACCAAGGCTTCCAAGCGCAGGAGGACTGCCGGCATCTCCTCTGGTGGACTCTTGACACAAGGTCAGCCAGAAGGGATGGAGTCGTCAGTCCACCCATGAGTTGTTCAGATGTGGGCCAGGTAGGGTACCCCGCATGTGTATCTGTAGTCGACAAGCACAAATGCAAAACGTCTGGTTTACATGTTGTCTGTCCTGGATCCCCAAAGCCCAGGGATGGAAGCTCTAGCCATGGACTGAACAACATTTGGGCTAATGCCTTTCTGCCTCAGCAGATCCTAGGGTCCTGTGGAAGGTTCTGTCCCACGACTGCAACCTGCATGATCTTATAGCCCTGAGGATTTTCCAGGATCGCAGAAAAACCAAGGTTTTCATGGCAAAATCAACCAAAATTGGAAATATCATTTTTCCATGGAATTTCAAAGAAAGCAGTCAAATTTACCTTGCTGGTGACATAAATATAACAAACCCCAAAAGTGCAGTATATTAAAATGTTTGTGTTAAAATTTGAAAAGTCTGGCTGTATTATCTTGAAAAACTTCGCCCCTTTTTGAAACATTACTGTAGTCTGAAGGGAGGTGCTTTACCACAGCAAGCTATGTTGAGAAGCCTCTACTTGCCAAAAGTGTATGCAGGTGTTTCAGACTGATAATACAGCCAGACTTTTCAATACAGATTACAAATGGCTGTGCCCTTTATCAAGGGCACAGCCATTTGTAATCTTGTCACAATCTCATTGCAGAGGTGAGAGGTCATGGGTGATCAGCCAGACAAACTTCATCATGGCAGATTATAACAACACAAAGCATGGTGCCAGGTGTCCAGCAAAGTTGGGCATCCCCACGAAAAAGGTTGGGTGCACAGTATCAGTGCAAGCAAGCACCTGAATTTTTCCCAGACTTGTATGCCGATGGATCTGTTTTATTCTGCCGCTGTTGCTGTCACTCGCTAGACCCCACGAGGTTGGATACCATAAATAATCATATGAAAAGCATTGATTGACACGTGAAAATAAAACAAATAACTCTTGATGGAAAGTTTACAGGATGGAGCATGGATGCTCACCAATCCTTGGTAGAAGACTTTATTCATGCATGCACATTTGCTGATACTCCTCTGTACAGGGCAGAAAAACTTCGCCCCTTTTTGAAACATTACTGTGGTCTGAAGGGAGGCACTTTACCACAGCAAGCTATGTTAAGAAGTCTCTACTTGCCAAAAGTGTATGATGCACATATTAAGGCAGTGTTGAACATCATCAAAGGCTTGGTGGAGGATGGTTTTGGTGTACCAATTGTCACTGATAAAACAACAGATCACAGCTATAAAAGTGTTCTGAATTTTGAAGCAAGTAAGTTAAGGTTATATTTTTGTTTCATAATATAATTAAGTTAGTACAAACCAGGTCTGACCGGTAGAGAAATATGAATATTAGGAAATATTAATGTAATTTCTTTTCAGTTCAATTATCATATTAAGTTAACCAATTTTGCTACACTGGCCATACCAAAAATTTTATTGTTGAAATATTGGTCCATATGAGGATGGATAAGGAAAACGATTTTTTGGGCCTACCAGGTGGCCGGAAAGGATGAAATGCTGGCACATCTTCATTTTTTTCTGAGCTCATGAGCCTAGGGCATTCTCTGCCTCTGGGACACATTACACAACACGTCAGTAGATACAGAGGATATTAAGGCCGCCCTTAGATCACACTACCAGAATACCTTTACGTCCTTCTACCTTAGAGACTTGTTGGATGAAAAGGTGTGGATGTTGGCCCTCAAGTGCTTCCCAACAACTGCTTCCAACATGTCTTAGGGTGTGCCTCACCCAGCCCTTCTAATTCAAGAGAATTAGAGAGGGTGCACCGGGGTCCAGGATGGTTGTCTTCTGGTCCATGGCTCTCAAATGGAGAGTTTTTTGGTCTAGAATCTTTCAATGTTCCATCCTGCTCAAGTCTGATGGTACATCAGCTTAAGTGACCTATGGTGTTGAACGGTGTACTTAATATGAAATTTTTCAATAAAAAACTGTTAAGAAACAGTACTCACCATAGGTCACTAGTATTCCCACTCAACCGTCCCCGCTTTTTAGTCCCTCCTCATTAGTGTAGGAAACTGAATAGCGCATGTGCCCTTGAATGCTTGCACACATTGATGCCACCAGGAGTGCTGTGCCATGTCAGTGTCTGGGGCTCAATGTAGCAGCACAGTGATGGCACTGGACCCACGAAATTTTTATGGGGGCTCTGGCAAAGTACCTAAAGTGCATGGGAACCAGTTTTAGTGACCCATGGTGAGCACTGTTTCTTAATAACAGTTTTACATTGAAAAATTTAATTTCTAGTCACTCAGAGATTGGTTGAAAACAATATGTGATTTTAAGTCAATTTTCAAGGTCTGAAAGTTGATGATAATTTGATGTTGGTGTTTAATAACTTGTATTTCATTTTATTTATTTCGTATATGTGATAAAGGCGCAATTCAGTTGAATTGTGGCATAGACATCCACTTTAAAACTTTGCAAAATTTTTACAATAATTTGCTACCTGTTTTAGTCAATGGATATCACGGTTAAACTTACGGGCGCACTGGAGGAAGGTGTAATGAAACACATATACTAACCAACAACCACTGAGACTGACAGCCTGGGGGGACTATCGACCTGACCTGCCTCAAGGCTGAAGGAATGCCAATGCTTTAGGCTCCTTTGTGGGCTATGTGAACTACTTGGGCAACTTTTGACCCTGGACATGGGCATGCCTAAGTAGCAAATGCAAGTTTGCCTCTAGGGTGCAGAACATCCTGATGTAATGGATGATCGCAAGTGACAATGTAGTCATGAGTGAGGCTGCCTGACCAAGCCAGTCCCGGCCCCTTTCCATGATCTGTGCAGTATGATGCCATCCAAGAGGGACCTTAGAGCTGACAGGGAGACATTGAAGTACATTGAGAGGACAAAGCCTCTAGCATCCTCCTCTAGTCTAGATCTCCTAAAGGCGTTCAAAAATGTGGAAACAGCCTTTGGCGCCTTCGCATCCACCGTAAGTAACTGGGATGAGTAAATCTGCTCCAGGGTGGAACACCATTTCCCCTTGAAGTTCTGCCATGGTAGAACCACCTTGCTTCAGATAGCTGCTGCTCCAAGGAAACTCAAGTGCCATGAACCATGGTTATAAAGCTCAGCGAGAAAGGGATCGGGGACCTATGTTGTGCATCTTCCCAGGACAAGTCTTGGCAACACATCAACATGGCCTCTCTCCCCTCCTTTGGCTGAGCAACCACAGCCAGGTCACCCACTAGAGAGCTGAGAGCTTTGGCATGCTCAAAGACCTGAGTTGGTGCTGGAGTAGTATCAGAAGCAGGTTCCGCCCGTGCCACAGAGGGTACAGAGCTCTGCTGAGCAGAGAAGGTTGGCATGAGCTCCGGGTGCAAGCTGGTTACCTGGGCCTACTTAAGAATGAACCTAAAAGCCTGTCAGAAGGCTTATCATCAGGTATTGGAGTGGTAACACTCAAGCCTCGTCGAACAGCTGTTAAACCATCCTGACCTTGAAAGAGACTAATTCTGCAGTAGAGGTAGTGTGCACAGCACCAAACCGTTTTTCAGGACGAAAGTCAATGGAGCTCCCAACTCACCAGAGCAAGCTAGAAATGGCATCCGAGGACAAAGAATTGGGATGCATGCACACCAGAAGTCACCACCGTCACCCCCCAACCTGCTTCCACTGGAACCAAGTGTGGTACTACAGGGACCGTCAGCATGAAAGCCAGGACCGCAAAAAAAACATTTCTCATTTAAAAGAGAATAATTATAAATGAAACAAAAGAAAAAATAAAACAACACATACTTCTCCTTTAAAACAGAAATAACCGTAGATAAAACAGACAAAAAAATTAAACAAAATAGATCCATTTGTCGTATAGAACAGAATAATTATAAATAAACAGACAAATTAAAATACAACAAAACAGATATTTGTCATTTGAAACAGAAATAATCATAGATAAAACAGACAAAAAATAAAACAAAACATATATTTATCATTTAAAACAGAATAATCATAAATAAGACAGACAAAAAATAAAACAAAACAGATATTTGTCATTTAAAACAGAATAATCATAAATAAAACTGACAAAAATAAAAAAGATAATTCTCATTTAAAACAGAATAATTATAAACAAAACAGAAAAAAAATAAAACAAACATACAGAAATGATAAATAAAACAAGCCATTTTTGAATAAAAGAGACAATAAAAGAGACCAGGTGTTGCTGCTAAATGAAATAGGTGATCGTTAAAAAAACAGAGTATTTGAAAGAATCTACAGTTGGCGCATGCGTGGCAGTGGAAGGGTCTTAAAGCCAGAACAGAACAGGACAAAACATAACCGAACATAATTACATGTATTGCGCTTTTTTCAATTGATAAAAAATCTACAATCTGGTTTATGATTATTGTAAACCTACAAGAAAGGACACCTTCACAAATGTAATTGAGGATAAAAATATTTGCAGTCTGAATTCGAATCCCTTTTTCTACCCCTCACCATGATAATGATCATGCCTTCCATTCTACATCCGCATTTGTTGTCAGCATTATTGCACAGAATCCCCATTTGTGATTAATTCTCGCTAAAATATGTTTTGGTGAATCTTGATTTAAGTTTCAACAGTGAAAAATTCCCAGTCCTTTCCATAGAAATAAGTAAATGGCAGTTATATATTCAATTATGTTATGTAACAACTTTTAGACCCACCAAGAGACAAGTGGGCCGGCATGAGGTGAGTGGAAAAAAAGTGGTGCATCAAGGTATGGAAAATGCACATGAGCTGATCAGTGAACAACTTGCTGAAATATGTGCATGCTTGCCGAAAGGTGACAACACAGGTGGGTAACCTTCAGAATCCCAGGATCATCATTCAGTGTGAATAAAGTAAAACAAGAGAGCTGTGTGCACAGCCCATGCTCAGCTGACCTAAGCTTGTTCACAAAATCACAGTTGCAAGTGACCTGTGTTGAGCTTTAGCTGAGTGCATATGACTTATAGAAGTATTTCTAAGATTTTTCTACACAAAAATTCATTAAACATATCAATTTTACTGGATCATGAGAAATTTAGAATATTTAAAGAAAATTTTAAGAGAACATTGCTACTTGGTGGAGAAAATAGATGATATTGAGCATTAGAACGCCCATTGACTTACATAGTAATAAACAGAAAAGGTGCATCTACTGATAAGCACTTGAATTGAGAGAATTGTTAAAAATCAAGCAGTGCCATCTAGTTAACAACTTTGACTCTTCCACAAAGAACATATACACCAACTTTCAGCTAAATCTGAGTGACAGCTCTGGAAAAGAAGTCAATAGCACTACATGAGGACTGTGACAGTCCTGTGCTCAGCTTACTAAGTCGCTCTATGATCTTGGAAATAAGGTTAAGGTCACTGAACTGTTCTGAATCTAACTTTCATAGAGGGCCATCCCCATGTGCAAGATCAAAGTAACAGTACAATTAGTTCTCAGGTTATCACACCACCAGTAAAATCCATGTTAGTGGCCCTGTGACCTTGAGAATGAGGTCAAGGTCACTAATGTACAGTATCAATCTTTCCTCAATAGAGGACCACCAAACAAGTTCAACATCAAGTCCTACATGCCACAGTTCTCAAGTTACAAAGTGAAAAGTAAAATGCATGTAAGTGTCTGGGTCACAGTGACCTTGGAAATGAGGTTAAGGTCACCCATGTACTGTCTAAGTCTGGCCTTTGCTCAGGATAACCAAGATGTTCAACATCAAGGTCCAAGTTCAAATAGCTCTCAACTTGTCTGGTGAACAGTAAAATTTGAGCATGTGGCCCTATGACCTTGGGAATGAGGTCAAGGTCACTCATCTACTGTCTAAGTCTGGCCCTAATTAAGGACAACTAGCATGTGCATACAAATGCCCTAGCCTTAGTAGTTCTCAAGTTACCATATAAACATTGAATTTCATGCACCTCAGCCAGTGACCTTGGAAATGAGGTCTAGGTCACTCACCTACTGTACATGTATCACCCTCATACCCAGAAGTGTCCCTATGCAATTTCAAAGCAATTGGCTGAGTATATACAAGGATAAAGGCTTTTGAAGATTTGGCAAAAAAATGAACAAAAAAAAAAAAAAAATCATTGAAAATCCAGAATCAGTGGACTGTGACCATTTGAACAAACTTGGTAGATACCCACCCAAGGAACTCCCCCACCAAGTTTGAAGTGACTCTAGCTGATGGTTTCGCAGAAGAAGTTACAAATTGTCCATTAGCATTGCAAACCCTAATGACTTTGCAATTCCCATTGATTTGCATGGTAATCAACAGGCATGCAAAATCAACAAGAAAAATTCCTAAAAAAAAAACAAAAATCACTGGACCGTGACCATTTGAATAAACTTGGTAGAGACCCACCCAAGACACATCCCCACCAAGTTTGAAGTGAATCTGGATAATGGTTTTTAGATGAGGTCGAAAATGTAAACTACCATAATGATTGCAATTCCCATTGACTTACATAGTAATACAGTGAAAACTCATTATAATGACACCATCTGTTCTAAGAAATGTGTCAGATAACTGAATATGTCAGATAAATGAATCGAATAACAAAGAAAATAAACTTTTTCCATGAAAATTTGTGTCATTATCTTGAATATGTCGGATATCTGAGTGTCGTTATAATGAGGTTTCACTGTAATAGGAATGTGTGCATTGACCAACAAGTACCAAAATTGAAAAATTCGTTAATATCAACGATCCACACCAACGCCACCTGGCGAACAACCTTGTGTGACCCTTCCACAAAGTACATATCCACCAAGTTTCAGCACAATCTGTGAAACGGTTTTGGAGAACAAGTCGAAAATAGCAAAAACGCACAAAAATTCATGAAAAAATATTTAAAAAATCGCAGCACCACCTGTTGAACAACTTAAGGTCTTGGGGATCCCCAGAAGTGTCCCTATGCAATTTCAAAGTAATTGGCCAAGCAGTTTTGGAGAAGAAGCTTTTATAACATTTCCCCGCAAAATGAACAAAAAAAATTCATTAAAAATCCATCATCAAAAATCATCAAATGGACCATGACCATTGAATAAATTTGGTAGAGACCCACCAACCCAAGACACATCCTGTCTAAGTTTGAATTGAATCTGGCTAATGGTTTTGGAGATGAGGTTAAAAATGTGAATTACCATGGCAATTCCCATTGACTTACACAGGAAACAATAAATAAATAGGAATGTATGCATTGACCAACAAATACCCAAACTGAAAAATTCGTTAAAAATCAGGGATTCACTCCAACGCCACCTGGGGAACAAACTTGGGTGACCCTTCCACAAAAAACATATCCACCAAGTTTCAGCACAATCTGAGAAATGATTTTGGAGAAGATGTCAAAAATAGCAAAAACGCACAAAAATTCATTAAAAAAATAGAAAAAAATCACAGCGTCATCTGTTAAACAACTTAAGGTCTGGGAGTCCCCCGAAGTGTCAGATGCAATTTCAAAGTAAATGGCAAGCGGTTTTGGAGAAGAAGATTTTTTAAGATTTCCCCCCAAAATGAACAAAAAAAAAAAAAAAAAATCATCAAAAATCTGAAAATCACTGGACTGTGACCATTTCAATAAATTTGGTAGAGACCCATCCAAGACACATCCCCACTACGGTTGAGTCAATCTGGTTAATGACTTTAGAGATGAGGTCGAAAATGTGAATTACCATTGCAATTCCCAATGATTTACATAGGAAACAATAGGAATGTATGCATTGACCAACAAGTACCCAAATTGAAAAATTTGTTAAAAATCAGGGATCCACACCAACGCCACCTGGTGAACAACTTTGTGTGACCTTTCCACAAAGAACATATTCACCAAGTTTCATCACAACCTGAGGAACGGTTTTGGAGAAGAAGTCAAAAAAGCAAAAACTTACAAAAATTCATAAAAAAAATAGAAAAAAAATGCAGCGCCACCTGTTGAACATCTTTAGGTCTTGGGGATCCCCAGAAGTGTCCCTATGCAATTTCAAAGTAATTGGCCAAGCAGTTTCCGAGAAGAAGATTTTTTAGCATTTCCCCGCAAAATGAAAAAAACAAAACAAAAAACAAGAGGGCTGTGTGAACAGCCCATACTCAGCTGATCTTGACATTCATCACACTTGCAGATCTATGAACTTGGGAAAGGATCAAGGTCACCCATGTTCTGAGTAAGTCTGACCATTATAAAAGAACACTAACATGTGCAACATCAAGGTTCAAGTAGTTCTCAAGTTATAATAAAGAGTAAAATTTATGTATGTTGCACTGTGACCCCACAAATGAGGCCAAAGTCATTCATGTACTGTCTGAGCATAACCTTCACACAAAAACATTAACATGTGCAGCATCACAGTACTAACTCAAAACAGATCTCAAGTTATCAAGTAAGCAGTAAATTTTGTGTCAGTTGTCCTGCGAATTAGCACTAGAATGCCCATTGACTTACATAGTAATCAATAGGAAAGCTGCATTGATGGATAAGTACCCGAGTTGAAAATACTTAAAAATCAGGAATCTAAAGCAGTGCCACCTAGTAAACAACTTTGTTTGACCCTTCCACAAGAACATATCCTTCACATTTCACTTTAATTTGAGTGACAGTTCTGAGAACAAGTGAAAAATAACAAAACCATATAAAAAATTCATAAAAAAAAAAAAAAATTCGAAAAAATTGCAGTGCCACCTGGTGAACAAATTGGGAACTAGGTGTCCCTGGGAGTGTCTATGAATGATATCAAAACAATTGGGTGAGCAGTTTCAGAGGTGAAGAGTTTTTAGGGTTTGCCCCCAAAAAGCGAAAAAAATTCATAAAAATTCCAAAAATCAATAGAGCGTGACCATTTGAAGAAACTTGGTAGAGATCCACCCATGGAACATCCCCACCAAGTTTGAAGTAAATCTGGCCAAAATTATTTAAGTTATAACCATTACAAGAAATTCCCATGTTAAAACTTTCCTACTAAAACTTTTGTAAAGATTTTTGAAAAAAAAATTATAAAAAAACAAAATTCATTGGAACATGACCATTGGAACAAACTTGGTAGACACCCACCCAAGGTACATCCCCACCAAGTTTGAAGTTAATCTGGATGACGGTTTTGGAGAAGAAGTCGAAAATGTGAATTATCATTAGAATGCTCATTGACTTCCATAGTAATCGATAGGAAAGCTGCATTGACCGATCAGTACCTGAATGGAAAAAATCGTTAAAAATCAGGAATCTGCAGCATTCCCACATGGTGAACAACTTTGTTTGACCCTTCTACAAGAAACATATCCACCACGTTTCAGCTTAATCTGAGTAACGGTTCTGGAGAAGACGTCGAAAATAGCTAGAACACACAAAAATTCATAAAAAATTAGTTAAAAAATTGCAGCGCCACCTGGTCACCAAATTAAGAACACAGAGTCCCTAGGTGTCTTCCCGTGTGATATCAGAGTGATTGAGTAAGCGCTTTTAGAGAAAAAGATTTTTTAAGATTTGTCCAAAAAAAGAACAAAAAAATTCATTAAAAATCCAAAAATCACTGGAGCATGACCATTGGAACAAAACTGGTAGACATCCACCCAAGGTACATCCCCACCAAGTTTGAAGTTAATCTGGATGACGGTTTTGGAGAAAAAGTTGAAAATGTGAATTATCATTAGAATGCTCATTGACTTCCATAGTAATCAATAGGAAAGCTGCATTGACCGACAAGTACCCGAATTGAAAAAATCGTTAAAAATCAGGAATCTGCAGCATTCTCACATAGTGAACAAATTTGTTTGACCCTTCTACAAGAAACATATCCACCATGTTTCAGCTTAATCTGAGTAACGGTTCTGGAGAAGAAGTCAAAATAGCTATAACACACAAAAATTCATAAAAAAATAGAAAAAAATTGCAGGGCCACCTGGTGAACAAATTAAAAACTAGGTGTCCGAGGGAGTGTTTCTGTGTGATATCAAAGTAATTGGGTGAGCGGTTTCAGAGAAGAAGATTTTTTAAGATTTGCCCAAAAAAGAACAAAAAAATTCATTAAAAATCCAAAAATCAATGGACCATGACCATTTGAACAAACTTGGTAGACACCTACCCAAGGCACATCCCCACCAAGTTTGAAATGGATCTGGCTGACGGTTTCGGAGAAGAAGTCGAAAATGTAAATTGTTGACGGAGGACGGACGGACGGACGGACGGACGGACGACGGACGGAGGACCATAAGATAAGCTCAGCTGACTGACAAGTCAGCTGAGCTAAAAAAACCACCCAAGGTACATTCCCACCAACTTTGAAGTGGATCTGGCCACCAGTATTGGAGAAGATGAAAATGTGAATTGTGGACGGACAATGGACGATGGACGGACAGACAAATGACGGATACCTCACCCTCCTAAAAGCTCAGCTGAATTATCAGCTGAGCTAAAAAGACGTGCTAAATAAAATCCATCAAAGAAAAAAAAGAGAAAACACTGCAGCACCACCTGGTTAACAAATTTGGAACTCGGAGTGCCTCAGAGTGTTCCTGTCCAATATCAGAGAAATTGGGTGAGTGGTTTCGGAGAAGAAGATTTTTCAAGATTTGCTCTTAAAAGAATCAAGAAATTTATTAAAAAATCCAAAAATCATTGCAGCATGACCATTTGAAGAAATTTGGTAGAGACCCACCAAAAGTTAAAGAGGATCCAGCTACCGGTTTTGAAGAAGTTTGAAATGTGGATTGTGGACTGATGAACGACAGATGACTGAGCCTCCTAAAAGCTCAGCTGACTTGACAGTCAGCTGAGCTAAAGTAGAAAAATAGATTTTATTAATTTGAAGAGTGACAAATCAAGAAATCTAGGATGGAAAGGTAACAATTTGGACATGAGCGAATGGCTGTTTTATTGTATTGTAGTGAAACTCCAATAGCCCCACAGCACCAACGTCCCACAAACAGGAACATGAAAAGCATAACATAAGAAGTTTTATCAACAGACGAACAAATGTCATTTGAATATCCTGCCATCCTAAGATGCAGGGATCCCCAATTTTACTTTTTCATTAAAGATGTCTGCATGCATTTCTACTGACTGGATAGGGCTGTTATGTTCCTGTCAAGAATACGTTGAAACAGAAGCCCAATACAGGACAAAAATTTTTGTGTCCTAATGACTATCATATTAGTAAAGCTACTTTTTCTCTGAACTCACAAGATATAAAGATTATCCATGTATAAATCTGCTACGAAAGAGTAATATGGTCTCCCAGAGTCCCCCACTTGGCTAAAGACTGAAGAGGCAAATTATGTCGTAAAAATGAGGTACATTCTGCTTTATAATTGCTTACCAAAATAATAGCCAAATTTGCATAATGAGTATTTACCTTTTTTCGAAACCACCACAATGTTTATGAATTTGGCACATCCTTTTTTGGGGTTGATATTATGTATTTATTAATTTATTAGACAATAATTTATATTACATTCACAACTGAGAGCCACACATACACGTGACAGCAAACCGCGCAATGGCGATGGAACATTCAAATAAGATCTGCTCATTTGTTGATAAAACTTCTATCATAAGACTAGTCTCCATCCAGCTTTTATTTCTTCTCATGTTCTCAATGTGCCTGAAAACTACTTACTTGTGCTTAATAAGTACATTCCAGTACAAATGACGGTACTTGCTTTTACTTACCATTGTTCATTCAGTACAATTCAGTTAAATCAAGAAGAAAAACATGTAAGTCAGTCAAAACTGTACAATTCAGTACTTTTTTGGGCTCCTAGTGTCAAAGTAATGTGGCCAGTCACTGGGCCTTCCATACATATGTATGCACCTCTCAGACCATAAAACCTGTTTTTTGTCAAGGTAGGACTGAATTTTGATGCCACTCTGACACAAGGCCAACTCTTCAGCCACAGCGGTATTAGACAAATATTTCAGATTCTGTCTTCTTCAAATTGCAATAACCCATGACAAATTTGCAGGCTTTATTGTTTGAAAATGATACAGTTAATGCTCCGAGACACAAAGTCCACAGTATCATGTATGCCATTGACACCCATCATGATGCATAAATATGGATAATGGGGACATGTTACATACCTTGCCCCATGGTCCTGCAAACCAGAGTCCACCACATGGCAAGTCATTCATGCAGACTTTCTCCTCTGGTGGTCTCTGGGTGAGACTGCAGCGTTTTCCTGCGGTACAATGGACCTTCCTCTTCAACACTCCCTCACCACACTCACTGGAACACTAAACATGATACCTGTTATGGTCAACATGGTAACCCTCACACTATAGGAGAGCCAAAATGCCAAAAAAGGGCCATCCTCAGCACTTATGTATTTGTCATTTAGCACCTAGGGTGAAGGGATAACCCATGAAAGTCGATTTGACTTATTTCCAGTGGGGTCCTCTCTACAGACAGAAACCTTCTGCCACGGCTAACGCAGCTACTCTTCTCGATAAACAGCAAGGGGTCTTTTATATGCATATACCATTGACAGGTCAACACATACCATGGCCTTTGATAAACCAGTCATGAACCACTGGTATAATTGAGAGCCTGAGACAAGTCTCTTGGATTGGGCTGGGATTGACCCAGAGACCCCCCCCCCCCCCATGAAGCAGACACATAGCCACTACGCCACGACAGCTCTCATGCCTTAGCATTTCTCGGCAAAATACTTTTTGCCGAGAAATGTCAAGGAAATTTGCTCAATATCTTTTTCTTAGCATCTCTCAGCAATTTTGCCAAGAAAAGCCAAGAGAATAAAGTTTGCTTTCTCTCGGTGTTCCTCAGCATTTCTGCCCAGAAACGCCGAGGTCTGCTGCAATGCTACTCTCCCCTCCGCGCTTCTCTGCAAAAATGCTGAGAAACCCCAAAGTACCTTTCTCCCTTACACTTACCTCGGAATTTCTAAGCAAAAATGCCAGGGTAATGTCTGGAGTGAAAAGCATCTTGGTGTTCCTCGGCATTTTTGCTGAGAAATGCCCAGGCATGAATTGGAGACTTGAATACCTTGGCATTTTTTAGCATATAAATTGTGGAGCATATCAATGATTGCACTTTACTGTTTATGAGAATCACTGATACCTGCTGGTAAGTGACATTTTAACCAAGTCTAGAAATATGAAAGATGCAAACCCTTCATTCAGATTCATACAGGAACATTTATACTTCCCAGTATCAACATCTAAGTGAGGCAAAACCAGAAATAGTATGTTGTTCCCTAAATTTAAAAAGTTCTTGCTAAATTATAACAAGAAGGCTGTGTAAACAGCTCATGCCCAGCTAACCTAGACATTCATCACACCTGCAGCTCTGTGAACTTGGGATAGGCTGAAGGTCACCCATGTTCTGAGTAGGTCTGACCTTTATAGGGGTCAGACTTGACTTCAGGGCTTTACCCTTTCACAAGGAACATATCCAGAAAGTTTTAACTTAATCTAAGTAACGGATCTGGAGAAGTCACAAACATGTGCAACAATAAGGTTCCAGTTCAAGTAGTTCTCAAGTAATAGTGAAGAGTAATATTCATGTATGTTGCACTGTGACGCCAGAAACAAGGTCAAGGTCACTCATGTACTGTCTAAGCTTGACCTTCATAGAGAAACATTAATGTGTGCAACATCAAGGTCCTAACTCAAAACAGATCTCAAGTTATCAAGTGAACAGTAAATTTCGTATCAGTTGTCCTGTGACCTTTGGGAATGAAGTCAAGGTCCAAACATCACTGGAGCATGACCATTTGCACAAAATAGGTAGACACTTATAAAAGGTACATCACTGCCAAGTTTGGCACAAATCTGGCCAAAATGATTAAGGTTATAACCATTACAAGAAATTCCCAAGTTAAATTTTCCTATTAAAACTTTTTTTAAAGATTTTCGAAAAAAGTCATAAAAAAATCCAAAACACACTGGATCATGACCAATAACATGGTAATGATCCACCCAAGGTACATTGCCACCAAGATTAAAGTGAATATGACACACCGTTTCTTTAGAGAAGTCCAAAATGTGAACTAGCTAAGAAGATTTGCTTCAAAGCAAATCTGTCTGTGTGCCTTCAAAAGTTGTAATTATTAAATGCTACAATTTTCATCCTTTGGTACTTCACATCACGTTAAGCTTATGGCTGGATGCAAATTTCAAAGTCCAAATGACCTTGACCTTTGACCTTTACAGGTTACATGTACAGTGCACAGTGTTACAATACCTACAATTTAAGCCCAACATGAACCAAATCCGATAAAAATTGACCAAGTTATGACAAGATGAAATTTTCACAGGGCCTAATGACATTGACCTTTGTCCTTTTGAGGTGACATGTTTATATAAAAACGTACAGTGTTGTAATACCTACAATTTGAGTCCAACATGATTAGAATTGGATGGAAAGGTTATGACTGGATGAAGCTTTCATAGGTCCAAATGACCTTGACCTTTGACCTTTAGAGGTAAGTTTCAAAAATGTGCTGTGTACAGTAGCTACAGTTTGAGCCCAACATGATCAAACTTGGATAAAAATTGACCAGGTTATGACTGGAAGAAAGCCACCAATGAAAGTGGCCTTTGACCTTCAAATGACCTTTGACCTTGAGATAACCTCTACCTGAATTGAACCTGGACCTCAAAAATGACATTTTGGCTTAAAATTGACCTTTGACCTTGACATGACCTTGACATTTGAGATGACTTTTACCTTGCTATGATCAAACTCCTATACACTCGGAACCACATCTACTATAGTACCTAAGATATTGAAGATTTAAAACTTTATTTACCCCTGATTTGCATAATTTTGAAAAGCATGACTTCTCATTATAAAAGGGCCAGACTTCATCCATAGAAGTATAATTGTGCCAAGTTTGGAAATTCTACATGTAATAATTTTCAAATGAAATGTTGGACAAATTTGCCTATTAAAAAAGAAAGAAAGAAAGAAAGAATTCCTAGAAAAACATTATGTCTGTGTTGACACACAGACATATAATTACCATTAGAATGCCCATTGACTTGCATAGTAAGCAATAGAAAAGGTGCATTTACTGATAAGCACCCCAATTGAAAACAAGAGGGCTGTGTGAACAGCCCGTGCCTCAGCTGATCTTGACATTCATCACACTTGCAGCTCTATGAACTTGGGAAAGGATCAAGGACACCATGTTCTGAGTAAGTCTGACCTTTATAGAAGAACACTTACAGGTGCAACATCAAAGTTCAAGTAGTTCTCAAGTTATAACGAAGAGTAAAATTCATGTATGTTGCACTGTGACCCCACAAACGAGGTCAAGGTCATTCATGTACTGTCTCAGCATGACCTTCATACAGAATAATTAACGTGTAGCGAACTCAAAACAGATCTCAAGTTATCAAGTAAACAGTAAATTTCGTGTCAGTTGTCCTGTGAATTAGCATTAGAATGCCCATTGACTTACATAGTAATCAATAGGAAAACTGCATCGAACGATAAGTACCCGAATTGAAAATCCTTAAAAATCAGGAATCCAAAGCAGTGCCACCTAGTAAACAACTGTTTGACCCTTCCACAACAACATATCCATCACATTTCAGCTTAATCTGAGGGATCCTTCTGACAAGTGAAAAATAGCAAAACCATACAAAAAATTCCTAAAAAAATTGCAGCACCACCTGGTGAACACATTGGGAACTAGGTGTCCCTGGGAGTGTCTATGTACGATATCAAAGCAATTGGGTACCCAGTTTCGGAGAAGAAGATATTTTAAGATTTGTCCAAAAAAGAAGAACAAAAAAATTCATTAAAACTCCAAAAATCACTGGAGCATGAACATTTGAACAAAATTGGTAGAAACCCACCCAAGGTACATTGCCACCAAGTTTGAAGTTAATCTGGATGACGGTTTTGGAGAAGAAGTAGAGTATGTGAATTAGCATTAGAATTCCCACTGACTTCCATAGTAATCAATAGGAAAGCTGCATTGACCGACAAGTACCCGAATTGAAAAAAATCGTTAAAAATCAGGAATCTGCAGCATTCCCACATAGTGAACAACTTTGTTTGACCCTTCTACAAGGAACATATCCACCATGTTTCAGCTTAATCTGAGTGACGGTTCTGGAGAAGAAGTCGAAAATAGCTATAACACACAAAAATTCATAAAAAAATTAGGAAAAAATTGCAGCGCCACCTGGTGAACAAATTAAGAACTAGGAGTCCCAGGGAGTGTTCCTGTGTGATATCAAAGCAATTGGTTGAGTGGTTTCGGAGAAGAAGATTTTTTAAGATTTGCCCAAAAAAGAACAAAAAAATTCATTAAAAATCCACAAATCACTGGACCGTGACCATTTGAAGAAACTTGGTAGAGACCCACCCAAGGCACATTTCCACCAAGTTTGAAGTGAATCTGGCTGATGGTTTTTGAGAAGAAGTCGAAAATGTAAATTGTGGACGACGGACAGACGGACGACCGACGGACGGACGACCGACGGACGATGGACGGACGATGGATGACTGACCCTCAAAAAACCTCAGCTGACTGACAAGTCAGCTGAGGTAAAAATCGCTTAAAGTCAGGAATCCACAGCAGTGCTACCTAGTCAACATCTTTGCTTGGCCCTTTCACAAAGTTTCAACTAAATCTGATGACAGGAGAAGAAGTCACAAGTATCAAAAACACACAAAAATTCATAAAAAATTTGAGAAAAATTGCTGTACCACGTGGTGAACAAATTAAGAACTAGGAGTCCGTAGAAGTGATCTTATGTCATATCTAAGCAATTGGGTAAGCGGTTGTGGAAAAGAAGATTTTTTTGAGATTTGTCCAAAAAAAGAACAAAAAAAATTCATTAACAATCCAAAAATCAATGGAGCCTGACTATTTGAACAAACATGGTAGAAACCCACCCAAGGTACATTGCCACCAAGTATGAAGTCAGTCTGGATGATGGTTTTGGAGAAGTCGAAAATGTGAATTAGCATTTACAATGTCCACTGACTTCCATACACTAGTAAATTTTTTGGGCGGCGTATGCTGCATTTCGGCGGCAGACAGCGGCACATGGCGTTGGCCAGCGGCAGAGAGCCTTTCGCCGATGTACGCCGCTGTATAACGCCAACCACCGCTATCTGCCACTGGCTACCGCTCTGTCCTCACAACTGCATTATATTAAGTGTAAAATATGAATCCAAGTGAATAGGAAGGAAAGGAAACCATGTGTACCCATTCATTTATGGCTCATAACACTTCAGTTGCTTCATTCAGTCATATTAATCGGTTCATTCACCTATATGCATGTACACAGCGGTACACAGCAGCAGTGAGCGGAGGTCGGCGGCAGGCCCGCCGACCGCCGCTCACTGCCGCTGGCTAACGCTGTCTGCCGCTGGCCACCGCTCTCTGCCGCTGTGTACCGCTGTCTGCCGCCGAAATGCAGCATACGCCGCCCAAAAAATTTACTAGTGATAGTGATCAATAGGAAAGCTGCATTGACTGATAAGAACCCGGATTGAAAAAATCCTTAAAAATCAGGAATTCACATCAGTGCCACCTATAGTGAACAACTTTGTTTGACCCTTTAACCACGAACATATTCACCCAGTTTCAGCTTAATCTGAGTGACGGTTCTGGAGAAGAAGTCAAAAATAGCAAAATCACACAAAAAATCATAAGAAAATAGAAAAAATTTACAGTGCTACTAAGTGAACAAATTAAGAACTAGGAGTCTCTGGGAGTGTCCCTGAGTGACATCAAAGCAATTGGGTGAGCAGTTTCGGAGAAGAAGATTTTCTAAGATTTGCCCCCCTCCAAAAAACCCAAAAAGTTCATAAAAAATTCCAAAATTGATGGATCATGACCATTTTTACAAAGTTGGTAGAGATTCACCCAAGGCATATCCCCACCAAGTTTGAAGTGAATCTGGCAGATGGTTTTGGAGGAAAAGTTGAAAATGTGAATTGTGGACAGGTGACATACGTCTCTACTATGATACACTTATGTAGAAAAACATGACCCATATTCATAAATATCAAACCCAACTATGACAGCAAAGAGAATCTGAAGAAACAAATTTCACTCCTGACATGACACAGGCAGTCACCTACAAAAGGCAACTGGTGGTTTAAACCAGTCCTCTCAACCTTTGAAATATTCTTCATTAAATACAGACTATAGTGTTTCCAATACGTATAGGCCCAACCACTCAAAATCCTAATTTTATTACTTATGCAAAAAATAAAAAGAGAATTGGTAGGCCTATAACTATTTTGGTTCTTCTGACTAGTTCTTCAGCTGAGTTTTTAGCAAAAGTGGAAAGTAGGCCTATATCGTTTTTGTGATATCTATGAATCTGGAACATTATGACGCACTACGGACAACAGACCCTCTAAAAGCCCAGCTGACTGACAAGTCAGCTGAGCTAAAAATAGTGGTACCTTACAAATAAGACCATCCCTATTGCCAGCAAAATGTGGTTTTATGCTGCAGGTGGTCTTAAAATAAAGGCATATTTGACAAAAATACCAC
The DNA here is from genome assembly GCA_964020975.1 of Hermodice carunculata. Classification (NCBI taxonomy): domain Eukaryota; kingdom Metazoa; phylum Annelida; class Polychaeta; order Eunicida; family Amphinomidae; genus Hermodice; species Hermodice carunculata. The sequence goes on from OZ026617.1 coordinate 100,613,492, forward strand.
AAAGTGGCATGGAATGCCGAGGATTGCCAATATTCTTTTCTCTCTAGGCATTACCTTGGCATTTCTCAGCGAAAATGCCAAGGTAAGAAGAAGGGTGAATGAATGGTACCTCGGCATTTCTCAGCATTATTGCCACGAATCCATTTCTCAGCATTTTTGCCGAGAAATGACAACTTAAAAATAAGGGAGAAAGATGCCTGGGTGTTCTGTGGCAGTGCTGTGGCGTTTCTCGGTATTTTTGCCAAGAAAAAACAGACAAACTTGATTCTCTCGGCATTTCTTGTCAAAATTATCAAGAGATGTCAAGATACAAATATCCTCAGCATTTATTGGCAAAAAGTGCTCAGGATGGCCCTTTCTCGGCCTTTTGGCTCTCCTAGTGTCAGTAGCCAATTGCATTATAGTCCTGACATCACATGACTATGCCCACTTGGGACATTGTAACACTATTCAGTTATAATTATGACAAAAATTGTGTTCACACTGTAACCCATTCCTGATTAGGGTATGAGTGAGTAAATAGCTTTTCTTGGTGTGCCCCAAAACACCATTGACCTACAGACCGCATTTAACTTGACAGTCACCAAACACATCAACCTTTGCAACCTTTTTCCAACCTTTTGACTGAAAGACAACCTTTTTCAAACCCATTTCTAACTCTTTCCAAAATATTTCAAAACCATTTCCTCTTATTGCATTAAACCTATTCAAACGCTTTTAAACCTTTCTCTTAATTGTTAACAACCATTTCACACACTTTCTCAACCTTACTGATTAAAATGTTGATATGGTTTGAAATGGTTTGCAACCACTTCAACCATTTGAAACCTTTTGTCAACCTTTTGCCAACCTTCACAAACCCTATGTCAACCTTAAAATCATGTGTAATATGTGAGGACTATGTCAAAAAATTTTCAACTAATCGCATGAAAACCAGATTCACAAAAATTGCTGTGACCTTGGGAATTGGGTCAAGGTCACCTATCTTTGATCCAATCCAAGACCTTATGCAGGGCTATAAGCATGAATATGCAATATGAAAGGCCCAAGACAAAAACATTTCCCAGTTATCATGCGAAAACTGTCTGGATGGACCCACAAATGGACGCATGGACAAAGTAATCATGTCTGTGTACAAACACAGACATACTGTTTTTCTAGGAATTTGTTCCTTCTTTCTTTACCGGCAAATTTGTCTGACATTGCATTTGAAAAGTATTATACATAGAAACTCCAAACTAAGCATGTTTATACTTCCATACATGAAATTTTGAGTTTTTGTAACGAAGTTCAACGGTTTTGAAAATAAAGCAAATTTGGGGCATTTGAAAATTTAAATCTTGAATATCTCCAAAACTATTATACATATAGGTACAGCCAACCAATCTAACTTCATAGGTTGTAAACACTCCACATTATTGTAATTTACATGTGACCTCTAAGGTCAAAGTTCAAGGTCATTTGGCCATTTGAAAATTTCTTTTAGCCATAACTCGGTCAATTTTCATCCAATTTTGATCATGTTGGGCTAAAATTATAGGTATTGTAACACTGCACATTTTGGTAATTTACATGTGACCTTTAAAGGTCAAGGTCACTTGGACCTTTGAAATTTTCAACCAGCCATAATTCACAATTGTAGATAAAGCAACACTGCTTATTTTTGTTACTTACATATAACCTGTAAAAGTCAAAGCTCAAGGTCATTGGGACTTATGAAATTTTCATCTAGTCATCACTTGATGTTACGATGCCCACCTTCTGAATATTCTAGATCATAGCAGAACTCAAGAAAGAATAACAATGATCATATAACTTTAACAAAATTAATATATATTAACAATCAAAAATCAGTACAAAGTAGGTCAATGAAATTATACACTTAGCTAGGTTGGTTTTTCCAATTAGTAAAACAGTTTGCAGGTAAATCCTAATCCCTGGTGAGAGATTATCCACAGATACTGTCCCACAGTTTTAAGTCCCATGGCAAATCCCACAGAGATACAGTTTGGTTCCAATGTGGTACAATTAGCACCAAATATACCAGTCTACTCAAAGACACTGTCCACACTCCACAGGTACAATGTATAAATGAGTATCACCTTGACAATAACAATGGCTCACAGTCCCACAGCTCCTGTCACATCTCAGAATTCTCCTCTTTCCCAGTTATGAAGGGAGCTACTTTATATATCTAGGCTAAGAATTCTCTACAGTATTCCAGAGTTTTCCAATTAGTCACACATTCCAATTCCCTGGTTGAGACCTGTGTGGACCACAAAAAGGAATTCCCCATATGAATGTAGGTCACCATTCCAGCTTAATCTAATTGTTTACAAAATCATGAGAGTCACCCCAACAAAGCAGGCTAACTCAGTGACTCTGCACACACTCAATAAGTACCGTGACCTCTCCAAATAAAAACAAACCACAAATCTATAACACACCCCTCTCCTTGGGGAAAGAAAAATTGGACATAAAGGAAACTGTTTCTTCCCAATTCTCAATGTCAACAATGTCTACATACATGTAGATTACTTATACCATATCTTCCTCTGTTTCACTGTAATAAACACACACATGGCTCTATTTGACACAGTTGCACTGTTTATATAAATCTCATCAAAAACTGAGGAACAATTTTACTGTTAACAATATAAACTCCCCCATATCAAAATAGGATTAATCTCCTGTTCGATCACATATAGATTAAAACAATAATTCTGTACATATTTCAATACAAATTTTTTTTCTTTTCAAGTGAACTTTGGATATGATTACATACACAATATTAATGTTACTGCCAATAATTTTATAATCTGAACACGTTCATGTGAGTGATATTTATACAATTTTCACCCTATTCCCATCTTATCAATACTATCATCCACTCTAGGGATCAGATAAGCAGGTATTTGAGGGTCTGGCTTCGTTACAGAGTTCACCTTTCTATAATCAATGCAAAATTGCATTTGGAACCAATACAATAGGACTACTCCAGCTACTCTGGCTTGGTTCTATTTAATACAAAGAGAAACTTAACAAACCTAACTATGTAAGCCCATGTACCGTTTGAACACTATCAAGTCCGATATTCTAAGAGCAAAGTCCTATTCCGTACCATTCACTGCAAAACTGTATTGTTCTAAATCATAATAGCTAATTAATTTATGAAAGGAACAAATCATATTCATAGAATTTGAAATCATTTTCCAGCATGTAATATATTTCTTCTCGAACTGCAGTCAATCTTGGAGGATTCATCCGATAAGGTTGTTGCTTTATTGGATCAGCATTACCTACATCTACATCATGGCATAATATTGAGGTGTGACCAGGCTGGTCTGAGAATAAATGTTTAAACTCATGAATAAGTTTCGCCAAATCAGCTTGCTGTGCAGGCTCCAAATGACTCATCTTGCTGTCAAGATTTTGTAATATGTCAGAGTTCTGCATTTTTACACTGGAAATAGAACTCAAGTCTGCAACTGAGATGGATCATTCTCATCATTATTTTTTCCATCATTCTTCAAAATAATGCACTGACAATTCCTACTAGTGTTCCTCTTTCATGGTATTCTTTTAACATGTTGATGTGACAAAGCCGTTTAGCTTTCCTCCTATCTGGTGTAGATATTATATAATCCACATCATTCAACTTTCTTTCAACCAGGTAAGGACCACTGAATTTTGCCTGAATTGAATGCCCTTGCATAGGCAAAAGTACCAACACCTCGTCTCCCGGTTTAAAATTTTTTTCCTTGCTTTATCATACCATATTTTCTCCTTACCCTGTGCATTAATCAGATTTGATTGTGCAACCCCACAAGCATTTTTTAATTTTTCTTTGGATTTGGACACTGCAAGATAAGTTGATCTTGTGTCTCCACCAACCATTTTTCTTTTATAAGCTTTAGTGGACCTCTCACAGTATTTCCATATATCAGTTCAAATGGACTGAACCCCAGTGACTACTTTTCCAGAGCTAGGACCAACGATTTTCTGTTTTTTTTTTCCGAAACCAAAGCGGAATTGTGCATTTTTTCCATCCTTGACACGAAATTTGATATTTTTTCTTATATGAATTATATATAAACATATAGCACAGAAACGGAATTTGAAAAATTGTTGCTGATGAAGCAGAATTCCTCTTTTTTTCTGAGATGGAAAATCATTGGCCCTATAGAGCCCCTTGTGTTTCTGAGTGGCAGGCTGAAGATTTAATCGGTTTAATGCCTAACTGGTGGGCAATCTCCTGAAACACTGTAGACATGAAATTTGAACCTAGGTAATTTTGTATCTGCATTGGCAGTCCTACTCTGGAAAAAAATTTCATTAAGGCATCAATGATAGTAGGAGCTTTAATGTTTTTCTTAATGGGATGGCCTCAGGATACCTAGTGGCTGAATCCATGATAGTAAGGAGAAACTTATTTCCCACTTTTGTTTTTGGAAGTGGTCCCACACAATCTGTAATAACCCTGCTATATGGTTCTTCAAGAACAGGGATACTAATCAAAGGAGCAGGTTTGATTTTCTAACTGGGTTTTCTGACTACTTGACATGTGTGACATGTCTTACAAAATGCTGCCACATCCGGATGTAAACTGGGCCAAAAAAAAGTGTTGTAATATTGTATCTTGAGTCTTCCTAATACCCAAGTGGCCCACCATAGGCAAATCATGAGCTGTTTTTAGGACTTGTGCTCCATATGATGGAGGAACCACTATTTGATAAATGATTCTCTATTCTTCATTAGTGGAATCGTCTGAAGGTTTCCATTTCCTCATCAACACTACTGACTTAATATGATAACAGACTGGGTCTTTTTGTGCCACTTCTTCAGTTAAGCTGCACTTGCCAATTTTTTTAACTAAGGTTCAGCTTTTTTGCTCCTTAATCAGCCTATCTCGATTCAAAAGAGGCATTTGACTCAGATGATCATTTTGGTTTATCTGGTCAGAGAGGTTACCATCATGCACTAGTTACTTGTTTCCGCCTTAGTGGGTGCGTTTCGGTGTTTCAGGGTGGTTCCCGGCATTACACAGCGTTTGCCAGCATGAGACGGCGTTACAAACACTGGCTAACGCTGAGCCCCAAAAGGCTTAATTGGATTTTGGCGTTTCCCAGCGTTTGTAACGCCGGCAAACGCCATCTAACGCTGGCAAACGCTGTGTAATGCAAGGAAACGAAACGCACCCACTAACGCCGAAACAAGTTACCTTCATGGCTTACTTGGTCCTCCAGGCTACTAGCAAAAATTGTCTCTGCCAGCCCCAGACATTATTTGGGCTGATACAGCCTATGTCAAAATTTTTCACAGAGGAACGTGTGCAATAAGGACAATAGTAATTCCATATGTATATAGGTTAGACAGGGACAGGTTAGCTTATGGAGAGTAAAGAGACCAGACTGCGGAATAGGGTAATGACTACTAGCACTAAAAGCCCAGAAAACATCTTAAAGCAAACTTTCTTCTTTAATTTAGTCTTATGGTATCTTATTTAAGACTCTTAAGATGGTCTAAGATCTTTTTCCTGCCCAGTCAGAAAAAGAGAAAGTGAGTAAGACCCAGTAAGAGGAAATCAAGTCATGCTATGACCATGCAGGAAAGGAGCAGAGGCAGTCAGTCAATTTTCAGACAAGGTAAGACCTTCAGTGGCTGCTTCATTAGCATAATGAGATGATAAGAGTATATTCAGACTTGGAAAGACATTTGGTACCTGGCTCATTAGCATAAGAGAAAGGCCTGGGGGTAACAAAACTATTATAAGATCTGGTAAGATGTTTTGGGGTCAGGGTAATTAACACAAGTAACATGATCAGATATAACAAGACCTTGTAATATGTAGGCACTAGGATATCCACAAGTGTCACAAAACAGTATACTCTATGTATGCACTATCTTACTGAGCAGCATGTCCACTGATTTTCCATCCTCTGTCCTCCTTTTCAAAATCAACTCAGAATCCAGACCATGATATATCTACCTAGCTAGAGATACACATGTACAGTACATACTCCCACTCATGTATGTTGTACCCACAAACTTTATATAATAACTTCACCTGGCCACTATAGTGGAGAGCACATTGACAAGCTTATCACTGATGATATATCTACCTAGGTAGAGATACACATGTACAGTATATACTCTCACTCATGTATGTTGTACCCACAAACTTAGCCTCATCGGCCACTATAGTGGACAGTGTATTCACATGGCCATCACTGATGGATGGTAATGTGTTAAAAGTTAAAACAAAAAATACTTGTGGTCCAGAACTGTGACAACACGTGTATATATGCAGTTATCTATTACAGTCTAACAGTTACATTGTACACTAATGGGCAGGCCTGTACCCGAGATACAGGTACCTAAGTTTTTAGCTTAGCCGGCTTGTCAGTCAGGTAAGCTTAAAGTATGGGGTTCTGTTGGAGTCTGCGTTCCATGGTATCAACAATTCACATTTTGCAACTTCTCGGAAATCCAATGGGCAGAATCACTTTAAACTGGTTGTCATGTGCTATGAGTGGGTGTCAATCACGTTTGTTCAAATGGTGATGCTTCATTTATTTGGGGATGTTATAAGAATGGTTTTGTGCATTCGTGGGTACATGTGGTAACATTTCTGTGGCTATCTGCTTTAATATCTACCACACTGTCCTGTGTTGCCATGGAGACACAGAGTCTCACAGGCAGTCTTCTGTCCATGCATGCTAGGGGGGATGGTTTGGAAGGTTTGGGATTTGTAGCAAATGGGATGGGGGGGGGGGGCGACCACTCCCAACAACTGTGTAACGAGGTTGTCAATAAAATACAGGGAATCTTTTTCTGTTCATGCAAGAACAGACCTGCTCCATGCTGCAATATGTACTAGGCTTTTAGTGCACCATTCTTGAGACTGGTGTGTTAGCTGGTCCCCTTTTTTGGCCTGAGGCTATGAGTCTGCTGGCTTATCAGCCCCAAGGGAACACAGGCATTGGACTTCTAGGCAGCACAAGCCTGAGTGTACCCCACAGTTGAAAATAGACTACCTGCTGAGTTGGCTAGACCCATCAAAGTATGGTCTTCCAGTCCTCAATGACTGTTCACACAACTTTGTGAAATTTGAAACTGTGTGGATTTGTGTCATCTCACAGTGTGGACACTTTCATTCATTTTCTTGTAACCAGTGAGATGAAGCCTGTTCTTCATAGCCAGTACTGAGAAAGAATAGTGCTTGTGTCAGTTCACAGGTACCTGTACATGTAGTTTCATGACAGCATCTGTTAAAAAATTTGTTTAGGTAATAAAGGAACAAAGACAGTTTTGTATTGCATGTACTCACATCCCCTTGAATTACAATATGTATACACTGAACATGTATATGTGCATGTATGAATAATGTATATGTACACGAATACATTTATTTTCACGAGCATTAATTTTCATGGTTTTTGAACTTTGGACCTTCACTGAAACTTTAAATTCAATACTTTTGTTATAATTCCTGTCAATGCCATCTTAAAAATATATTTCACTGAGTTCTAATTTTCACGGTTTTGAAGCATAAGTGAAGAACACCTCAAAATTAAATGAATTCAGTGTTCTCATCCATACTGCCCAGAAGGGCTGAACCTCTGAGCAGTTGGCACTTTTCTCTGGCCCCAAGGGTGCTCACTGTAGAGAGGTTTCACTGTATGAGTGAGCACTTTCTCTGTCCCCCCCCCCCCCCCCGACCGACCGACCAAGTTGGTCAGGAGTTTTTCTCCAACCCAAATTTTGCAAAAAACACCAAACTTGGCATGCTGACTGACCTAACCAGTGAAATTGTGCATCTCATTCGGAATAGTCATGATGTTTAAAATTATGCAAATTCGGGGGAAGTAAAAGCTCCATGTCTTCCAAACCGTCGCAGACAGACTCTAAATTTCAATGTGCACATATAGGTTTGTGACACCTGCCAATATAATGGACAGTACATTGGTTGTAGAATTTCAAATTGTGCCAATAAGGGGCATTGAAAAATTTAAAAGTCCAATATCTCCAAAACTATTATAAATAGAGATGTGTCATTCCAACTTTAATTTATACATTTGTGGAAAAGCCACATGCAATGAACCATGAGTATGTAAAATATAAATCTTGAAAAGCTTCAAAACTATTATAAAGGTGCCATTCCTACTTTGTGGCATAGCCCCATCCAAGTTAACATAAACCAAAGTTATAGGCTTTTAATTTATGCAAATTATGCAAATACACAAAAGTAAAATGTTGAATAACTTCAAAACTATTATAGAAAGTAGTTTTATTCAAACTTTGCATTCTAAGTTTGTGACATGGCCACATTCAATGAACTAAGAACCAAAGCTGTAGCATTTTAATTTATAAAAGTTAGGCTAATACACGAAATTTAGATTATGTTAAACTATGGCAAAGTGCAGCATTTCAAACTGTTTTCATTTTGAAGGCACCCAGACAGAGTTGCTGTGAAGCAAATCTTTTCTAGTTAATTTCTGTCAGCCTACTCTAACCCCCCCCCCACACACAGATGTGCAAACATGCTTGTCCAGTGCTGAGGCAGTGATCCCATGGGAGTTGTCGACCTCTGCATCACTCCATTCTACCAGCCTCAGTTAAGCACATTTTGAGACAGACTTGCACAGTCAGTGGACCCTGTCTAACTAAAATTCAGATCTCCAGCCAGTTAGCTGTGGCAGAACTATTTTGTAACCACACTGAACCCACACATGCATTTCCCTTAACAGGGTTTGTTTGCATGGTGATTATGAGCTTTTTTACATCAAAATTATTGAATGATGAATGTTCTATAAAATATTTCAACAGGTGAATTTTGACGTGATATCATATATAATACATGATTAGTCTAAATCATTCTGTGTCAGTATATCAGATCATTTTACATTCAACACAATGTGCCTCCATTTCCCCCATTGTATAAGAATATATTCAGACTATTTACATGGCAAAAAAGCTTTAAACTTGCCACATGTAGTTGCACAAGTTTGCCAGAAATACTGTCCATAAATGCTGAGACCATAGTTTTGTTACATATGATGTGACTAAACTTGGTTAAATTTCCTTGCATGAAAAAAATGTATCTCTTTGTTGATAGTGAAAGGATCTCATACAAATATGAGTGGAAAGGCTGAACAAACCCTCTTCTTTTTTAAAAAACTTATGAAAAAGCAACATTTTTTTTTGTTGTTTTTTTTTGTTTTGGCAGTGGCAGATTTAACATCATAATACCTTTCATCACACCACATACAATGATGTACTTTGTGGATGTGTAAAAGTATTGCAGTTTTTAAATTTGCATTTGTGTGGCCCAAACTACCATTCTACTGAATGTGGAGGTGATCCTGACAGCCCGCAAAAATGCTGATTTTGATCAAAAAATTTATCAATATTTTCAATAAGTGAAAATGTACATTGGTCTTGACCCTCCCCCCCCACATACTTTGTGTACTAATGTCAAAATGCTGATAATGTTGAATGGCCCCTATATATGTACATGTGGTTGATCTCTTTGTCACTGACCAGCAAATTGTAAAGTTGCTGCCACATCCAGATGTAACCAGGTGTAGTTATATTACGTCCCCCAGTGTGTTGTTGAAACAGCAGCACAATTTAAAGGGGTACTGCGGTGATAATTTACAATTTTTGAGTTGTTTCATATAATAAATGTGAACCAATATCAGAAAATGAAAACTTTATTCCCAACTGGATAAGCAGATATCAAGTTTTCTTAGATATGTAAATGAGGGGTTGTGATGTCATCTGGGCTAACTGCTTCAGCTAATGCAATGACAGCCGAGTAAAACTTTGACAAAAACATGGAACCCTGACCAAGTACACATATTCCACTTTCACTATGGATGAAGCAGTGTGTATAGATATAATCAAATTTACTAAACTGAGATATTTACTCATTTAATGAGGATTAATAAGGAAAGAAAAATGCAGAAATCAATATACACAAGCTAACAGCTCCTGAGGTTGCGTAATCAACTACTGAAGCAGGTGTCAACTAATATACCACACTGATAAGATCAAAGGGGGTGATTAACACAGTACACAAGTCATTATGATATGCCTGCTAATGTTGTGTATCTCAGCTTGGTGCCCCTCAAGGTTTGTGTATTATATATGGAGGGTAGCCCAGGTGATATCACATATCAGAACGCCTACTGGAAATATAAAATAGCTCTAACTAAATACCTGTTTGAGAAAAAATGTTGAAAATTTGTCACATGAACACCTAAAAGGACCATTAATGACTAAAAAAAGTAAAAATTTTCACCGCTGTTCCCCTTTAAAATAAACAAAGACATGTTGCAGTTGGGGGAGGGGGGAGCTAGTATATATGCTGGTACTTGTAACAACTTTGCCCTGGTACAAGGTACAGAAAGTAAGAAAATGTACAAATAATGGTTGGTACACAGTACAGAAAATACAAAAAAAAAAAAAGGCTTTTAAACAGCCATACACATAGTATTACATGTTGATAGGCTATAATGGATGGCTGCATATATAAATGTGCTGTCACAGTTCTTGGACCACAAGTATTGTTTGTTTAAACTTTCAACACATTGCCCTCCATCACTGATGGCCTTGTGAATACACTGTCCACTATAGAGGCCAGGTGAGGTAAAGTTTGTGGGTACAACATACATGAGTGGGAGTATGTACTGTACATGTGTATCTCTAGCTAGGTAGATATATCATGGTCTGGATTCTGAGTTGATTTTGAAAAGGAGGACAGAGGATGGAAAATCAGTGGACATGCTGCTCAGTAAGATAGTGCATACATAGAGTATACTGTTTTGTGACACTTGTGGATATCCTAGTGCCTACATATTACAAGGTCTTGTTATATCTGATCATGTTACTTGTGTTAATTACCCTGACCCCAAAACATCTTACCAGATCTTATAATAGTTTTGTTACCCCCAGGCCTTTCTCTTATGCTAATGAGCCAGGTACCAAATGTCTTTCCAAGTCTGAATATACTCTTATCATCTCATTATGCTAATGAGGCAGCCACTGAAGGTCTTACCTTGTCTGAAAATTGACTGACTGCCTCTGCTCCTTTCCTGCATGGTCATAGCATGACTTGATTTCCTCTTACTGGGTCTTACTCACTTTCTCTTTTTCTGACTGGGCAGGAAAAAGATCTTAGACCATCTTAAGAGTCTTAAATAAGATACCATAAGACTAAATTAAAGAAGAAAGTTTGCTTTAAGATGTTTTCTGGGCTTTTAGTGTAGGAAGTGGTTCTGGGCAAGAAGACACAAATACAACTAGGAAAGAAGATTTGCTTCACAGCAAATCTGTATGGGTGCCTTCAAAATGAGAACAGTTTGAAATGCTACACTTTGCCATTGTTCAACATAATCTAAATTTCGTGTATTATTCTAATTTTAATAAATTAAAATGCTCAGCTTTGTTTCTTGGTTCAAGGGATGTGGCCATGTCCCAAACTTATAAAGTGAAGTTTGAATGAAACTACTATCTATAATAGTTTTGAAGCTATTTAACATTTTAATTTTGTGTGTTTGCCTAATTTGCATGAATTATAAGCCTAAAAGAACTTTGGTTTATTGTTCATTAGATGGGGTTATGCCACAAACCTATAAATTGAAGTAGGAATGGCACCTCTATAATAGTTTTGAAGCTATTAAAGATTTACATTTTGCATATTCACCTAATTTGCATAAATTAAAATCCTACAACTTTGGTTCATGGTTCATTGGATGCGGCTTTGCCACTAACCTATAAATTGCATTGGAATGGCATCTCTATGTACAATAGTTTTGAAGATATTCAACTTTTTAATTTTTCAATGCCCCTTATTAGCTTAATTTGAAATTCTACAACTTTAGTGTCAATTATAGTGGCAAGTGTCACAAAGGTATATATGCACATTGAAATTTTGAGTCCATCTGCAATAGTTTGGAAGATATGGCCCTTTAAAAATTTTGTTGACTCTAAAATTTGCATAATTTAAACATCTTGACTTTTCCAAATGAGATGCACATTTCACTGGTTATGTCAGTCACCATGGCAAGTTTGGTGGTTTCAGAAAAACAGTGTCTGGAAAAAAAAACTCTGGATGAACTGGTCAGAAAAAAAGAAGAAAAAAAGAAAGAAGAAAGAAAGGAAAGAAAGAAAGAAAGAAAGAAAGAAAGAAAGAAAGAAAGAAAGACATTGGCCTTTTATTTCTTTGTTAATTTATCTGGCATCAAAGACCACCTTTCCTATATGACCACTTTTGTCTGGCATAAGGGGGTGGCATTAAATTGTAGGTACCACTGTACAGAGAAACCTCTCTACAGTGAGCTCCCTCGTGACCAGAGAAAAGTGCCCACTCCTGACAGGATCAGCCCTTCTAGAGAGTATTGATGGTATATACATGTGTATGTGCATGTACAGTGTACACATATTGTAATTCAGAGGGATGTGTATACATGCAATACAAAACGGTCTTTGTTCCTTTATTACATAAACAAATTTAAACAGATGCTGTCACAAGACTACATGTACATGTACCTGTGAACTGAGACATTCACTATACTGACTCAGTATTGGCTATGAAGAACAGGCTTCATCTCTGGTTGCAAGAAAACAAAGACATGAAAGTGTCCAGTGAGATGACACAAATCCACACACTTTTTCAAAATTCATCAAGTTGTGAAAACAGTTATTGAGGACTGTAAGCTCTGTATGTAGTCTATTTTTAACAGAGGGTACTCTCTGTGGGCTTGTTCTGCCTAGAAGTCCATTCCCTCTGATCCCTTGGACTGATAAGCTGGAGCAGACTCCTAGCCTCAGGCGAAAACAGACCAGCTACCAGCTACCACACTGGTCATTCTCAGTCATGGTGTACTTACAGCTCTGTCCAGCATTGGTGTGAACATGCAGCAGATAGGTTTCTTGCATGAACAGAAAGAGATTCTCTGTATTTTATTGAGAACCTCATTACAAAGTTGTTAGGAGTCCCCCCTCCCCACCTCCATTTGCCATAAGACCCAAACCTTTCAAGCCATACACCTAGCAGGCATGGCAAGATGGTTGCCTTTGAGACAGGTTCAAGTATCATGAATGCAAAATGGTTGCCTAGCACCATGGAGGCTTGTAAGTCATAATGGCAAGTTTAGTGGTTTTCGGAAAAATAGTGTCCAAGAAAAACTCCGGACAAATTTGTTGTAAAGAGAGAGAGAGAGAGAGAGAGAGAGAGAGAGAGAGAGAGAGAGAGAGAGAGAGAGAGAGAGAGAGAGAGAGAGAGAGAGAGAGAGAGAGAGAGAGAGAGAGAGAGAGAGAGAGAGAGAGAGAGAGAGAGAGAGAGAGAGAGAGAGAGAGAGAGAGAGAGAGAGAGAGAGAGAGAGAGAGAGAGAGAGAGAGAGAGAGAGAGAGAGAATTCTTCAGAAAACAAAATGTCTGGGTTGGCACCCGCACATAATTCATCATCCTTGTCGCTGGCTTCTTGTTTAGAAGTGCCATTGACATTGTCACAACGCAGGTGGGAAAAATGGCTGGAAATTCCTGCTCAAGATGCTCTGTGTCCTCTCTCATGAGTGGTTCATCAGTCAAATATGGTACTGCTTTACCTTTCCATTATGCCCTCCTACATCATTCCCTAGAAGGAAGGTCACACCTATTGGAAGACTTGACACAATACCTACAATCACTGGCCCAATTTTGAAATCAGACTTCATGTAAACCTTGTGAAGCAGGACTGTTATGTAATTTCCCTCAACACCCCCACGTAATACATTACCTTTTTGATAAGTTTCACCCGACAAAAGAAGTACATTTTCCAACAATAAAGACTGGTCAGTGCCAGTGTCCCTTAGGATCATAACTGCCTTCTAGTCAACAGCATTTTCTTTCTGTGACACCAGCCCTTCTGATTTGGAACCCTCATTGCCATCCAATATGGACTCAACTACCCTGACATGTGGGTTCTCAAATTTAGCATGGAGATAATCTGAATGTCCATCAGACATATTTAGAGGTGGGCGCCCCTTAATACTGGCTAAACCAACTGGTTTCACAGTATTATCGGTTCTTTTCTGAAGTAAAAAACACTCTGATTTCACAAGACCCCTTTTATGGCAGTAATTGCATGTGGATCCACTAAAGAACTTCTGTCTGGTTTTCTGATAAGTAGGTTTATCAGATTGAGGAGAATTACTGGGCTTCTGTTATTCTGATTTTTGAAAAGGGGGGGGGGGAGGTTCCCTGTTCCCTCTGTTTTTTTTCCAAATTTATATCTGAACTGACCCTGTTTGGGTTTTCCAAAGAGACTTTTATGTGTCAACTCATAGTCATAAGCCAAAACTGCAGCTTCATGTGATTTACCTGCCTTACATTCATCCAGGTACATCTTGATTTCTTGCGCAATGCAGCCTTTAAAATCTTCCACCAAAATAAGTCCCCTAATTTGTCGAAATCATTTTCTATTTTCCTGGAGGTACACCCTCTGTCAAAAAGATTCTCTTTCTTTCTGGCAAATTCCACATAGGTTTCATCGGGTTCCATTTGGTTGTCCCTGAATTTCTGTCTATAAGCCAGGTACTAACTTGTATGCTGTCAGAACATCATCTTTCAACACATCATTTTCAGAACTTGGTTCTGTGGAGAGGGACGAAAAAACTTCTTGTGCTTTTCCAATAAACACACTTTGTAACAGAAAAGGCCACACCCTTCTAGGCCATTCCAAACTTTCAGCTATTTTCTTGAAAGACAAAGAATTTGGACACTTCTTTTTCTTCAAATTTTGGCACTAAAAGTGCATTCTTTGCTACATCCAAGAGTCCTGAATGTATTGAATTATCTGATCTAGAATGCCTAAGCCAATTATGAGATCTGACAGAAGCTGTGTGACTTCAAGCCAGTGGGACTGTGAGCCATTGTTATTACCAAAGAGATACTCATTTATACATTGTGCCTGCTGAGTGTGGACAGTGCCTCTGAGTGGACTGGTATATTTGGTGTTAATTGTAACACATACATGTATTAGAACCAAACTGCACCTCTGTGGGATTTGGATCACACCATGCCTTTTAGTAACACATTGGAACCAAACCGTACCTCTGTGGGATTTGTACCAGATTATTTGGCACCTGCCATAGGACTTGCAACTGTGGCATAGTACCTGTGGATAATTGTTACGATGCTCACCTTCTGAATATTAAGGATCGCAGCAGAACTCAGCAAAGAATGACAACAATGATATAACTTTAACAATAACAATATTAATATATTAACAATCAAAAATCAGTACAAAGTAGGTGAATAAAATCATACACTTATCTAGTTATTCCAATAGTAAAACAGTCTGTAGGTAAAGGAGAGCACTTCCACTTACCTTGTCAGACCACTTTGTAAAGAACCAGGTTTTGGCACACGATCCCATGTCACAGATCTCCACTGAGGCAGGTTTAGCAGAGCGGCACTTGTTCTCGGGGATGGCATTGTCCTCAGCATTGACACACACAACTTGCCGTGAACGCTGGCCTCGACCACACTCAGCTGAGCACTGAAACACAGGGACATTTCTATGAACAAAATGACCTGCCTATTAGACATAAAAAAATCTGTAACATGTAAAGTTCTTCTGTCCCTTTACTATTGTCTTGTAATTTCGGGCTTGTACGCACACGCGCTGACCTGCATCAGAGATTCACTGTTCTAAGAATAAATTCTTGCATCTTTCAAAACATGCAGAAGCAGTGGGAGCTGCTAAGAATGACCCGACTCTTTGGAGTATAGATGGTAAAGACTCATTTATTCACTCAGTACACAGGTTTTATTAACTTGAAGAAAGGCCAGTTGCACAAACAAACTAATGAAGTTTCAATGACCACACACTCATTTAGTATCTGTCAGTAAGCACCTGCACTTCTGAGACTTTCAGTCGCCCATGCATCTTTAAACATACAGTAACTGTAATTAATGACCTTTTGATGGCCCTCTACCACTAAATGATATCTTCACATATGGCAGAGAGGGAGAGTCTGCTGCTATAATATGAACATTGTTTACATTAACCTCCTGTTGCATGGTGGACTTCTCTAAGATCCTGAGTTATAAAAAAAAATTAACTAAAACTGCCAATCGACCTTGCAAGTAAGGTCAAGGTCTGCAATATGAATACATTAAAAGTTGTGTCTTCCTACAGCAATCTTCCCAGCAGTGAAAGAAAAACTAAAACTAATGGAAGCTAGTTATTGGCACAAGACGATATTTGATTTATCGAAATAATGACAACTAGAGGCAAGTTTTTTGTGCAAAACAATGGCAGCATCCCCTGAGCAGGTGCCTCTCACCAGGGACCACCCCTCTAAGAGGGGTATTTCAACTGAAATACATGTATTCTGTGAAAATATCAAAGACATCAAAAGGCATGTTGGTCTAAAACATATATGATATGCCAGACATGTATACATAACACAAGCCTGATCAGTATGTACTTACTTTCAATGTACATAAAAAACATACATGCTTCGAAAATATATGTAAAGTGCACATGGTGTAAAAAGACATTTGATACCCAATAAAGCAATCATCAATATGTGATGTTAACCTCTCAAAAGTACCTAATAAAATAGATTGTTCCTTCTACACAGAATCCAATAACTACTTAACTATATGCACAGCACACTCTCATTTTAGGTGAGGCATAGCAGGTTGCTGGTTCGCAGAATATGATGGGGAAAGAACATGAGAAATTGATATATAGGAAAAAGAAAAGGGGGGAAAAGGAGAAAGTGAAACAACAGGGAAAACAGAATAAAAGAGAAAAAGGAGAAATAGAATAATAGAAGGAAAGAGATAAAAAAGAAGAAAAGAAGATATTCAATAAAAACTTTCTTTCTCTCTCTTGGTTGGTGACATTAATTCATCCTTTTCACTAATTGAAATAGAGATTGGCTAAGACTTATGTAAACTAATTGCAACTAATGAAACTTCAAATGGTTATTTATGTTTCATGCCAATATCATACACTAGTAACTTGTTTCGGTGTTAGTGGGTGCGTTTTGGCACTTCCCGGCGTTACACAGCGTTTGCCAGCGAGACGGCGTATGCCGGCGTTTCACAGCGTCTATGCCAGCACAAAGCTATGCATTGCTGACTTGTGCTGCACAAACAATAAAAAATTGCTGTGCTGTGTTTGAATAAAAATTGAAAACAGGGTTGTTTGTTTGTCTTTACTTTGCAACCAAGATTGGGGTGACCAAAATATATATATCAGTGATCATGAGCAAAGTCATTCACTATATATACACCTCAATGAATAAATCATCATCATAATATTAAAGATAATTATGTTGTATTGCCCATGAGTATAAAAAATAGAAGTATATTTATGATTAGTACAAGTACAAGACACAAATTTACATGGATCCTTCTCAACCCAGTTCAAATGAATTCAAATTTTACATGTATCCCATTGAGTTTGCTAGTTGAGAGGACTGCAGAGCGTTTGCAAGCGGTAGCCGGCGTTAGTTGGCGTTTCACAGCGTTTGCCAGCGTTGAAAGGGTGTCAAATGTTGGCAAACGCCGACTAACGCTGGCAAATGCCAACGAATGCTGGCTAACGCCGAGCCCCAAAAGGCTTAATTGGATTTTGGCATTTGCCAGCGTTTGTAACCCTGGCAAACGCCGTCTCCCTCTGGCAAACGCTGTGTAAAGCCGGAAACCGCCCTGAAAGGCCGAAACGCACCCACTAACGCCGAAACAAGTTACTAGTGATAAGTTCTGAGAGATGTCACGAAATAAATAGAAAAAAGACCCGATATATGTGTCTGTGTGTGTGTGTGTGTGTGTGTGTAAGAGTAATTTACATAATTTGATATGTGTTTGATGGCCTAAATTCGTTTGCACAGATGAATGTACAGGAATTATATCAGAGGATCAGAGTTACATAGCCCTCCCCCCCAAAAAAAAAATATAGAGAAGAAGGAAAGAATGTATGCTGCAAAATAGTAAAGTTGTATATTAGATACATAAAAGGTGAAATTGCCTGATTGTTACAGAAGACATTGAGAGGGTAAGACAAGGAAATGAAAAAAAAGAGTGTGATTTGTAAACAATATTAATTAAAATGCAATCAGAGATTGCTGGATCCATGCCCCCCGTGCCTCATTTATAACCTTGCTAATCACATGTCTCATTTTGGTATGAGTGTAGTCCATAGAAATACGCTATCACTGTGACCCAGATACTTGACCTAGTGACCTACTTTTATACATAGCACACCCTGAGATGTGTAAAGTTGTTTCTAAGTCAAAGGACAACATAATCACAACCCAGACATGAAGTGTAATGTAGTTTTCCTTGAATGTATCACCGTGACCCAGATACTTGACCTAGTGATCTTGTTTTGTTTCATGACACACCTTTAGGTCAAGATATATGCGAGTGTGTGAAGTTTCATGTAACTAATTAAATTGTAAAGGAAATATAGCACGGACATTATTTTACAAGGATATATGACTGTGACCCAGATACTTGACCCAGTGACCTACTTTTGGTACTTGACACACACTTTTGTCTAGATGCATCTGTGTGTAAAGTTTCATTAATCTAAGTTGAAGATCAAGCCAATTTTAGTGCAGACACGAAAAGTAGATGAATGGAAGCACAGACGGAAAATGCAATTACTACATGCCCCTCTAGTGGGGGGGGGGGGGGAGGGCATAATTAATTTTATTTGATGCACTTTTAATCAGGGTCTATGATCATCCAAATGTTCCTTTTTATTCATGAAAGTTAAGGAAACAAAAAAAAGTGTTAAATGTCATTTCTCCTCTGTAGGCTACATCTTTTTATTTCACCATGTCACGTCACCTGGCAAAATACTGTTTTTGCTTCATGTCTTCCTCCCGAGTTTCACAACCAAGAATGGACATATTTCTAATTTTTTTTCTCAGAGGTAAAGCAGATTCACGCAAAAGCCCCAATAAACAGAGCCCACCACTTTGGATATACTCCCATAACAAACCATCTCTGTCGTCACAGAAAATTTCACAAAAATATGCACAGCAAGAATGTCTCGGTTGCCTTCAATGGCGTCCAATATTGCCCACTCAAGCTTTTCTTTCCATGTTATTGATTGTACGGGTAGATATAGGCCTATACAGTGGTCCCTGTCTTCAGAGGCCACCCCAAGGGCAGGCCCAAAAGTGGCTTCTCATTGGAGGTACAATAACATGGAAAAGATAGTAGCAGGGACCTGTCAAAAGTGATCTTTCAAGCCAGGTGGCCTCTCACTGGAGTGGCCTCTCAAGACAGGGACTACTGTACACTTCTATACAAAACAATTACGAAAATGAACATTTATTTTGTCACCACAAAACTGCAATAACAAGAGGCCCATGGGCCTAATGCTCTGCTGGCGTCATGGCTGTATTGCACCTGTTCATTTCAAAGCTTTGAGTCCTGAAGTGGCTTCTGAACATATAAAGCTGAAAATAAAAATTGTCCACAGGATGGCATAATGCTCCACATGTAATCATAGCTTATTTGTGCAACTCCTGAGATGAATATTGTTGCATGTGCCATGACAACAATGAGCGAGTCCTTAACTTTATGTCCTCAGTGACCTTGGGTCAGAACATCAAGGACACACAGATTATGTAATACAAGAGGCCTATAGGCCTGCCTAGTGCTGTGCTGACATTGCCATTGAAGTCAAAGCTACACCCTGCCATTACAAAATCACCTCTTTCAAATTTACAGGCCTGGTGACCTCACAAAAATACGTCAAGGTCACTGATATTATATACGATTTGAGCTTTGGACATTGTCTATATATCCTATAAATTTGGCAAGTCTAATCCAATTACTTTTCAAGATATGGAATTTTAACCTTTTCACCATCTTTTCCCGCTTTTCCGGGAACACTGGCTCACCACCATTTCCCGAAAAATTGGGACTCCAAACCACCCCATATCCCTCAATAGCGGGCTCAGTGGACATCACTTCTTTGCGATCGTTTTGTTTACTTCCGGTTAGAGAACTCGGTCATTTGCCGCAATGCAGTCATGACATGCACACTGAAGTTCACTAAGCAATCACGTGACTGCAATTTTTGCATACTCTCTATCATTGGATAACCTTTCAAGGTCAAACAATGCCAACGTGCTTTTGAAGGTTTCAAAATGGTGGCCGCTCGCTCATCGCACGATGAGCATGATATGTTAGACCGTCCAGAGGAGGCTCAATCAGGAACTAACGCACGAAATGAGCAGGAAATCCTACAAATGGACAATGAACTATCAGAAAGTACTATTCTAACAGGGGAAAGTGGATCAGAACGATCTAGTTTCGAGTCTGACAAGGATGACCCAGGTCATGCAGACGATGCATTTCTGAATCTCAATCATGGAGATGCAAATCGTGCAGCCGCACAGGATAGACAGAACTATGCTATGGGTTTTTGATAGTGATGAGGACATAGAGGATCAAATTTTCTTTGGATTTGAAGAGAAATAACCAAATTTGCCAACCCGGAAATGGCAAAAAAGGGTCCGCAATGTGCCGGAAATGCAGGAATTTTCTGAAGACTCTGGTCCCACGCGAGATGCTCCACCAGGTCCCAGTGCCCTCGATTATTTTGAACTTTTTTTTGACCAGTCCCTCTTAGATAAAATGCGCAATTGGACTAATGATAATGCTATGAAGAAGAGAGTGGATGATCCTGTGCACAATAAGGATGAATGGTACCCTATAGAAGACAACGCTGAACTGAAAGCCTTTATGGGCATAGTCCTGAATGTTGAAAGTTTTCTGAAGGTCCGCATAGAGGACATATGGAATTGTGATAGTGCTCATTTCCTATTGGATTTTACAGGCATTACAAATGTATTTACTCCATCAAGGTTCAAACAGATATTCAGATATCTGCATTTTTGTGATCAGAACAGGGATTGTGCCACTGCCGGCTCTAGAGACAAACTCTATAAAATAAGACCCTTACTTTCAGCCCAGAGAAAAAAAGTGTATGGATGAGTATACCCCACACAGAGAAGTGTGTATTGATGACGGTATGGTGCCTACGAAGGCCCACCTTGGTATAAAACAGTACCTTCGAGACAAGCCGCACAAGTGGGGCATAAAAGCATGGCTTTTATGCGACAGTGTTACTGCTTCCAATTATAATTTTAATATTTATGTCGGCAAGGATGTCAATGAAGAGAGGCCAGCTAATATAGGCCTAGCATTGAGAGTGGTGTTGGAATTAACCAGACCTTTGGTCAACAAAGGTTATCATGGGTATTTCGACAGGTTCTACACGAGCCCCCACCTGATGTACCTACTACGGAAGCATGGTGTATATTCATGCGGTACATGCATGAGTAATAGACAACACTTTCCACAGGAGATCTTGACCCGGCATCACGATGTCACACATGGTTTTGTCGATTGGAAATTCGACCTTGAGAATCATACCATGGCCTTTGCATGGTGTGACACCAAAGTTGTGTACCATTTGTCAACTATCCACATGAGGGCAACTGAATGTACTGTTATTCATCACAACAAACAAGGTAGAGAGTTAGAAGTTGCCTCTCACCCTGCTGCTGTGGATTACAAAAAAATTCATGGGTGGGGTTGACACCAATGACAAGATGAGCTAGATTGACCCCAGCCGAAAGACATACCATTGGTACATCAAACTGTTTCGAAAGTACCTCATGTGGGCAATGTTCAATGATTATGTCATTGAAGGACGTTTCACAGACCACATTAACACAAGTGGCCACCGAAAGAGAGACTTTCAGTCATTCCTCCTTGATGTCATCCATAGTATGATAGGAAATTATTCATGCCGCAAGAGAGGGCGTAAGAGGACTAATAACAAACCCCCTCCTCAGTGTATAGTGCAGCCAGGTGCCCATCACCCCATTGGCGGGGAAGGACACGATCATCTTTGTGTGGTCTGCTATGAGAAATTCAAGTGCTTTTAATAGTAAAGCTAATCCAGACACTCCCTACAGAGACATCCCAGTCTGTAAAGTGAAGGCAAGCATTATGTGCTCACAATGCAAGGTATATTTGTGTGTGCGCCAAGGCAAATCATGCTGGCTGGAATACCATACAAAGTTGGAATATTGGAGATAAGCAGCACACACACACATACATGTATATATATATATACATATATATATACACATGTGACTTGTCTCTATTATTCCAACTTTGTACAGCATTTATATTGACTATTGATGTGGACAAAGAAATTTACAGAGCCTCCACCAGAGGAGCTGGGGTTCTAATGCTATTCAAATGGGAGGGCAGTGTGGCAATCTTTATAGCGTGATCTGCTGGTGGTGAAAAGGTTAAATCTTAAAATACATTTTTGCTCATAATTTCCATCAAATTATAGGTGGCGCCGCGAGTATCACTACCAACTTAGATTTTGACCTCGCCCCAATCACACCAAATTTGGTGAAGATATGCCACAAATTAAAGATGCCAGAGTGTTCTCAAGATTTTCATATTTTGACCCCTATATTGCATAATATTGTAGGTGGCGCCACCAATATAAAAAAGAATCTAGATTTTATACCCCCTTTAAGTCAAAAAATTTATATTGGGCTGACTACTTTTCAAGATGTGTAATTTTATATCTTAAAACACATTTTGGCACATAATTTCCATCAAATTATAGGTGGTGCCACTAGTGTCATTAGCAACTTTGACTTTGACCTACCCCACAATCCCACCGAATTTAGTGAAGATCCGCCACAAATTAAATTTGCAAGAGTGTTCACAAAATTTTCATATTTTGACCCCTATATTGCATAATAATATGTAGGTGGTGACACCAATATCAAAAAGAACTTAGATTTTTATACCCCCTACGCATATCAGTCCTGAATGTTATACTGGGCTAACTTGAAAACTGTGGACGGTATCACGCTGACCAGCAAAAGTCTATGGAGGGACGTTTCCTTTGAAACTTAAAAATTCATACACTATTCCAGCATACCGACACTGGTATAAACTGGTAAATAGTAATACAATTTTTAGCACCATAAAGTTGACTGGAGGTGTTATGAGATAAAGTGTACTAAGGTATTAGCTGAAAGCCACCTCTTCCATTATACTGGATGAAGACTGAAAAGAAAGAAATCCTGCAAAAAGTGAGTATGATCATGGTTTTCCGACTTAAGACGGACTAGAGAAAATTCTCTAGGTGGGTTAAAGTATACTTTATCACAGGTACTTTCCCTCTTACCACTCTAAACTCTTTGTGGACTACACTTTGTCCTTTCAAGCTCCATCTTGACACAGTTTGACTAATGTTCTTGAGTGAGTGTTGTATTTATTAGGTATTTGGTCATATCTCTGGAAACATTTCAACAGAGTTTTGTGCAGTTGTTTTTTTCATAACCTTTGTGTTTTAGTTTTTGCAACAAACTTCTGACTCTATTGACAAAATCGCTAAAAAGTGTGGTATTTCTAGCAATACGTACCACCTGTCTGATACAAACTCCATAAGCTTGTTTCTCTGGAATGTTTCTTGTCAGATCAGGGTAGGAGATGATATCAAATTTGAACTAGTCTCTCTTTATTTCTATATCCAGATCAAGGAAAGTAGCTTTTGTGTCACTTTCATTTTCCAGATTTAATACTAGTTCTTTGTGACATATGTTTTTCCAATTATCCTTTATTTCATCTCCATTGTTTAATGCACATAGGTGACATCTATAAATCTTTTTGTGTGAGAATATGATCTTCTTGCAGCTGTAAAGTTTGTTTTTGCCAATTCCTCCATCCATTTTGATTCATAATAATGTAAGTAACGCCAGTTAGGATAAACTTTGCTGAAGAACTCCACAAACAGCACACCGTACAGTATATAAACATGGATGAAGTCAGACAGACCTTTATTCCACGAACGCCAAACCCAGAATGAATACAGAAACCAAAGGCACTGAAGATCATGCCTGTATGAACATGTACAGAGCTACAAAGTGCAAGTGACCTGATTAGTCCATTATGTAATTATATACACACTTACAATTAACCCCACACTGGCGTGACTGCCTTTTTTTCTCCGTCATCTTGTAGAAGATCATCCAACTGTCATTTATATAAATCTACAGTGATAATGAGAGACAACAAACTAGCATGCAGTTTGTCAGTACACAGCTCATCCATATGTCCTCACAAAGAAAATCAGTTAATCATAAGTAAAATGCTACTTGGTGAAATAACACAAGGGATAAAGGTAAGTGATGTTCAAACCTCTAACTTGCACCATCTATGACAGTCATCGAGTACAAAGAAAAAGCTTACTATATATCATACGCTACTCAAGTACATAATCAGACAATTCACTAGGTAGCTTGCGAGAGCACGTTGAACGCCGAGGTAATGATATGTAGCTATCCTGAGATGCATCATCAGAGGAATCAACTGTCTCATCTTCCAGTTCATATGGAACTTCATCAACAGATGAAGACTGTGGATCTACATGATGTTCATTATGTAGACAATCCATGGATTTACTGACCACAGAATGTTGTGGCACACCGACATTGGCTGGCGTAGAGAGCTCAAAGGGAATGGTTGGTGTAAATGGCTGCAGTGTAGTACTAGTATTGATGCCATATTGCTCAGCCTTATCATCATCTGAATCATTTTCAATTGGACTTTTTGAATGATGTGGAACAACATTCTTTAGATTCTGTGGCACTACAAAGCACTCAGATCGCTTGACTCTGTAAGAGTTACTGCGCAATACAGGACCCACAAACTTGCGGATGTTACACCAGTCTCCTTCCACAGTGACTACTATATATCTGTCACGTGCTCCTGTCTTATCCTTATCTGTGTGAAGATAAACCAGATCCCCAACCTTTACAGGGCTGTTGAAGGCAGGCCTTCCCAATGGGGCTTTTGACTTCACACTGTGGGAATGGTTTTGCAAACGATTTGCATGTTTCTCTGAAATGATATCTGGATCAGAGATCGGAATTTGTACATTTGTGAACTGATCATGCTGCATTAAAATCTCTCTAGCAGAAAGACCACCCCCACGAACGCGCAAATTTAATCGAGCAGTTGTTATCGCAAGATGAAGTGACGAAATAGGACCACCAGTAGGTTCCTGGTGTAATATTTCTTGCTCTAGCTCTTGTACTGCCTTCTCTGCCCGAGGATTTTTGTTGACATTTTTAATGCGACCTACCTCAACAGAGATTCTATGGCGCCTTAAAAGTTCATCATCAACAAGTGCAACAAATCCAGGAGCTGGATCCACCCTAACTACAGCACATGGGCCCTCTAACGGACAGAGTTCAATGCATAACTGAATTAGAACATCTCGTAGAGTCTTATGCTGCTCATTAGCAATGATACAGGATGCAGTGAATGAAGAAATGTTTTCACGTACAACAAAATTGAGCTGTCTATTACGCTTCAAAACATCTGCAGCAAATGACACTCCTACTGTTTCATGAGGATCACTGGTTGACTGATCTATAAGTGTATGTGGAACCTGTTTCAAGGAGGCACACATGTGGCATGCACTAGTGATATTGTCTGCGGCCTTGTCTACATCCAGGGCATAAAAATATCTTTTGAAAAGTTGCAAAAGCTGATGGCAAGATGGATGGTCCAACTTTATATGCAAGGCAGTTAAAAACCCAATCAGGAGCTCAAGTGGAACAATTATGCACTCCCTTGTTGGAGCCAAAGGATCCACTCTAGGTACAACAAGTAGTCCATCTCTAGCAATTGTGGCAACATTTAAGTACCTTTTCCCATCCTTGATATTAGTCATTTTTTTCGACGGATGTGTGCCCTGGACGAGATGGGCATGAGTACGACGCAAGTCAGCACATTCTGATTGGGAGGCCAACCATGCAGACCTGCTGGTAAACGGAAGCTTAGCACAACCCGACGTAATATATTGTACCGATTGGCGACATACTACAGAATCCTCAGTTTGGGCAACAAATGTACACACCTGACAATGTGGTTCAACACATGCAGCCGCATCCGTACTACAAAAATCTGATGGAATGTTTGCTGAACCGGCAAGGTGGCCAATCAAGAACTGGTAGTGACTTGCTGTTGACAAAAATGTGGACAGTCTGGGACTTGAAGAAAACTCTCCACGGCACAACTTGTTATAGGCCTGGACACAGAGCTTACTGTCTGTGAGTACATATGCATTGTGGTGTGACTAAACTATATATGGAGCGAAGTGCTTTATTGCAGCAGCAATGCTTATAGCTTCAACTTCGCATGGCAACCAAGTTATTTGACGCTTTCTCAACTTAGCACTAAAATATCCTGAAAGCCGTGGTTTTCCATTCTGAGAGGCATACAATGTTGCCCCTATTCCATAGCTTTTCACTGCACCATCTGTCACTATCCACAACTGATCCTCTGGTTTTGGTAGCACTATAACCTTGTTAGAGGAAAGTGACTCCTTAGCATCTGTATACACCCTGTGTAGCCTATCTGTCCACTGTATTTTCTCATGAGACTGTCTACCTCATCCAATGGAGCCAATAATGCTGCACACTGAGGCACAACACCAGCAAGTACCTTGTAAGCTCCGATAAAAGATCTTAACCCTCGCACAGTTTCTGGAGCTGAGCTAGACTGTAGTGCAGCTACATGTATACGATGTGAGCAGGCGGATAACGTACCCCGGGACCATATCCACCCCAAAATCATGGTAGTCTTGGGGCAAATAACTGTCTTTGGAGCAGACAATTTTTAGTCACAAACACTTAAGGCTTGAAGCACCTTTCGGTTGGCAATACATGTATATGGGGCTGGATCTGTTCCCATTGATATGCCTACTATCTGTTGATAGACTCTGGTTCCAAAGCAAAAGTATGCATTGTTGATAATGTATTTTATCATTTGAGCACACTGTTGCTTCGTGTAAGATATTCCTTTGTTCTTACCTTTATCAAAGATAGCCTCAGCACCAGATATTTTAATATACTGACATGTGGCACCTTTGAATGATTTATCCAACATTGAAATTAACACATTGTTAAGGTCAGTCAAGTTGATCTTTGTATACAATGTTGAGAAATCAAAGGTATGAATTGATTTGGCACCATTCTTATTGTTGATTTTGTCCATGTAGTACAATATCACTAGTGCTATCTGTAATCCATATTCTATTCACTCCCATGTACATTTTTACTTTTTTGCAGTATAGTGTGGGAGCATATCTCATGATTTTAAGTCCCGTGGGATTTTGATGAAGATTTTATGCCACCTATTCAGAAATGTTATTTATACCCTAAAGAACATAAAAAACCATGTTGGCACTTTGCCAACCTGTTAGATTCAAAATGGCTGCCATTTTCCAAAATGGCCGCCAAACTCCAAATATTATGATATTATATGTTACATAATATGTCCGAAATGTTCGATTTAATAGATCTAAGAATCAAATTTAAACCTTTTGTCATCCAGGAACATTATTTATGTCTTTTACCTTAAACCTGAATATTATTAGACACCAAAATTTAAAATATCTGAAAAATTTTATCTATATTTTCCATGTTTCTTAAATGTTTAGTGTTAAAATAGTTGATTTAAATTTGGCCTTTATTTTGGTTGTTACTGGCAACAATGAGAGTATGTATAGCACTGTAGTTATCACAATTCAAGATAGCCACATTTTCCTCAAAAATCGCTGCCCCACCGCCACTCCCCCCCCCCCCCCACAAGCCACTATGACATTTTACATAAAGAACCAATATTCTCCAACTAACATTATCTAAGAGTTATATATCATACTCCAACCATGGAACAACATTGTGTCATGATTTTCAATCTTGAAACTTAACACTAGCTGTTACCAACTAAATTTGAAGATGGCTGATTGCTAAAAAATGAATGCATATAATCTATGAATCAAAACTTGTTGATATTTAACTATATCTCTCATTACCCTTTTAGTCTAGATCAATACTTTTTCTTCATCTGATCTAAGATCATCAGTTCAAATCATTGTTCCCTATTATCACTTACCCGTTGTTTGAATGTATTTTGAAGGTCTGTGTGGTAGTATTGGTGTGCTGACAGAATGATTCCCTGTATAGTAGCTAAAGTGGTGGTCCAGGACTAATGCATGGTGCTGGCATGCTGATGGGTGGATCTGCATGAGCTAACTGCTTGGAGAAATAGTGCCCCAAGTGCTTTTAGATTATTTGCTGAGTCTTCATTTATATTGAAAGACTGAACACATTCTTGCCATAATCCAAGCACATTTATTTGCAAAGACTTTTTTGCACAATGACTGTAGCAAGGCCTCTAGATATTCTTGATTAACCCCATTAATTCTGGGGTTTAATCCTCTAATTGCCCTAAAAGTGGCCAACTATATAGAAAGGCATATCCTTTCATGTCTTCAATTAACTTTTTTCCACAGAAAACATTTTGAATAACAATTATAGATGAGAGCTAAACAGAGATAACATGCCCCATGAATTTACAGCTTTTCAAAGCATGGAATAGGTGTTTAGTGCCCACCTCATAATAAGAAAATAGCGTTCAGATAAGGATTACCCTCGGCGCCCACAACGTTTTTTCCCCAATTCTGCACTTTTTTTTGAGACTTTGCAGGTGTCATAATATGGTGTAACTGCCCCAAACATTTGATGAAGCTGTGATGAATCTTTCTTGAGATATTATTGTAACATTGCCCACTTCTCTCTCAAAATATGTTAAAAGACTCTACATAGACCAATACTCTGAAACCTGTACTATTCCAAATTGCTTTGTTTGTAATGAGGATTCATAAAGTATATTTGTATATAATTATGTTTTCTTTGTCTCAGTCAGTTCAACTGTCCTAACACACATGTGGTGCTTTGTTCTGAAGCAAGGTGTTAACTTACCAAGTAAATTTATTTAGGTGGCCCATGCGAGAGCGGATGTTTTCATCCTTAGCTGGGTCATCCTGACTATCTGTTCTCTGTGGTAATAATGTACTATTTCTCCTATTTTTTGTTTTGCATTTGTTCATATATATTTCTGTCCTTATTACCTAACAATTGAAATGTATTGAATTTATTGTTGAATAAAAAAATCTGAATCTGAATCTGAATCTGAATCATGATCAGAGAGCGTCAAATAGATACTGCAAAAGTTTTATAACAAGTTTAAAGATAATGACAGGAAGCTGGTTTTCAATAGGAACATAGTCCTTTATAATGTGCATCTCTAATGAAATTTGCTTCTTTTTTATAATTTTTATATTGACAACAGATAATTATAATGTTCATAAATACACTGGTTTTGTACATTATCTGAATCTGCCTTGATTCATTTCACGCTCTCGGTCAATGATTAAAAATTCAACCATACAACTAAACATACATTAATTTTCTTCTCTCCCTAAACCTATCACCATCATTTTTTTCTGTGAATATTCAATTCATCATTACTTTTAGCAATCTCTGATGAAAATTTGATGAAGCTGCGATAGATCTTTGTTGAGATATTATGGTAACATTGTCTCCTTGTGCGCCACTCAGACGGCCTTGAAATAAATACTTTAAAGTTTCCTACAAAATTTATAAATACCAAGAGAATGCTAGTTTTTAATAGGAACCTGGTCCATTAGAAGATGCATCTCTGACAAAAATTTGGTAAAGGTGCGATCACAATTGTTTGCGATATCGCGGTAGCATCGTCAGGGTTGACGCCACTCAGACGGCTTCAAATAAATACTTTAAAAGCTTCATAAAAAGTTATGAAATAATCAGAGGAAGTCTGGTTTCGATAGGAACCTGGTCCATCATAAGGTTCTTCTGTGACAAATGTTTAGTAAAGCTATCGTGAATATTTTTGGAGATAATATGGTAACATCGTTCCCTTGTGCGCCACTCAGACGACCTCGAAATAAATTCTTAAAAAGTTTGATTAAAAGTTTAAAAATAATAAGAGGATGCTAGTTTTCAATAGCAAACTGGTCCATTACAAGTTGCATCTCCGATAAAAATTTGGTACAACTATGGTGAATATTTTTTGAAATATCAAGGTAACATTGACAAGACGGATGAACTGATGGACTGACGATGTAGGGGATGACAATACCCTCCTGCACTTTATGTGCCGAATGTAAAAACATACCAACTCTATTAGCCTATTCACAGCCAGAATGGGTTAAACACCCAGGTAACCACCAGAAAAATATCAAATCTTGGCAGTATCTTACAGAATGGAAACTTTTGTAGTCGGACTTTATGTGTTTAGAAAATGAAATGTACTAAATTTGGTCGTAAGGTTTCCCCCCACCCTCAACCCAGTACATTCATCCCACCTAATAATAATGCAAAGTGCATCTCAGCTTATCCTACTAGCTGGTCATTGCCATGTACAGCACATGTAGAACAGTTCACATATCACTTGTGTACTACAGTTTG
Organism: Hermodice carunculata; assembly: GCA_964020975.1. NCBI lineage: Eukaryota > Metazoa > Annelida > Polychaeta > Eunicida > Amphinomidae > Hermodice > Hermodice carunculata. The sequence goes on from OZ026617.1 coordinate 100,643,926, forward strand.
ATCTTGTTGACCTTCTTGCCCGTGGCTCAACTGGCATAAATGATAGATTTTGGATGAAGTACCAAAAGTAGATCTAACATATTGATGACTCTGGAATTATGATGAACTGCTTTCCTCTTCATCGTCCAAATGAACAAGCCAACTGCTACGGCAGACCGCCACTGTATATAGCAATCACCAGATACGGCCAGCTTCCACTGTGTAGGACAGTCACCAGCTGGACACCACAACTCACAATATGAGAGTGACAATGATGAAGATGAGAACGATGATAGTTAAAATAACCATCTTAACCGCACAAGTATGAACTTGGTGATGGAGATGACGATGTCATTTAATGTAGCAATACATTTTAATGTGTCATAAACGTTGTTTCAATGTTTACTCACAATATGTTGTTTCAATGTTTACTCACAATATGAGTGTGACAATGATGAAGATGAGAACGATGATAGTTATAATAGTTATCCTAATCATACAAATATGAACTGGGCAATGGAGGTGATGATGTCATTTATTGTAGCAATACACTTCAATGTGTCATACATAATATTGTTTCAATCTTAACTCACAATATGAGAGTGACAATGATGAAGATGAGAATGATGATAGTTAAAATAATTATCCAAATCATACAAATATGAACTATATAATGGAGGTGATGATGCCATTTATTGTAGCAATACACTTGTTTCATAATACTGTTCCAATGTAAACTCACAATATGAGAGTGACAATGATGAAGGTGAAAATGATAATAATTTAAAATAGGTCCCCCAGTCACACAGGTATGAACTTGGTAAGGGAGGTGATGATGCCCTTTATTGTAGTAATATGCTGGTGTCATAATATTGTATCGAAATAAAGTCATTTATCTCGGTTCGGTTTACATTCTTTTGAGCCAATGATTTGATACTGTTAAGACAAATATGAGCCTAAATTGACTAAGATTCAATTTGAAGATAAAAATCCAACTTTATAGCCGGGAGTTGTGAAAATAAATGCCCAAATAAGGTGCTTTATTCTGCAAGGACCTTAAAGGGACCTGTATTTGGACAAAAATTAGAAATTTGGCAGCCATTTTAAAAAATGGTGGCCATTTTGAATCTAACAGGTTGGCAAAGTGCCAACATGTTTTTTTTCTGTTATTTCAAATGTGTTTAACATTTCTGAGTAGGTTTTATAAAATCTTCATCAAAAGCCCACGGGACTTCGTATGCCCCCACACTAGTAGTTAGTATATAAATTTGTGACAAGTTTGAGGACTTTAGTGAGTAGTTTGGCAACTTGTTTTGACACAAGTCTTTTGCTGTAATGATGCACCTGAATTTAACAGGGTTTTTATGCATTTTGACAATTGCATATATAATCGGTAATTTCTTGTCCTCATTTGAGACAATGCATTTTAACTCCTTGTTTTTGTCCACTTGGTCCTTGATAGCAGTATCACAGGTTCCTGCCTGTTGATAACTTTCATTATTTAATTCACTCAGTATTGTAGTAATGTAGTGTGGTTTAGAAGTTAGTGCAATATGTTATTGCTAGCTTTGTCAACAGATGTGATGACAATCTTGTCATGCAAGTCTTGCAATGCCTGACTACAATGTGAATCCTGCAGCACTTGTTTAATCTGTCTTCACTTTTGAAGAGGTCCTTTAATTTACGGACACAAACTTTAACAGAATTGGGAAGCTCCCTTGAATTAAGTGAAAATAGATTCAAAATACACCCAAGGAAAGTACTTATGAAATCTGGGGCCAAGATAGTCGTAAAACCGGGGGAAACAAAGTACATTGTTCTGCAAAATAAAAATTCCCGCATTTCTAAGGAATGCTGAGGTGGTCATTCATGCCAATCAACAGCTGAGTAAAGTGTGTCCATCAAGCATGTTGGTCAAATTAAGAAAAGGCAGAGTCAACATTCCAATAATCAATGCGACAAGTGATACTTTTTCTCTCCGGAAAGATAGACAAGTTGCCAGCCTCCACTTGAGTAATTTGATCACAGTAGTGCAGCCCCTGCCTGCTGAATGTTTATTGTCTCTTAACAGTCACACGTACACAGACCCGCACGGCAGTTCAAATGATCGTGATTGTGATTATCAGAGATCAATGAACGTTAGGAGATGTAATCTAGAGAAATATCCCCATATGGATCCCAAAGATCCTTTAGCAACAATGACGGAAAGTGAGGTGATCAGGCAAACTGTAAATTTGAAAGACAGCATATTGACACCAGACGAGAGGGAAAACATTTACAAACTGATTGAATGACATAGAGAAGCATTTTCTCTATATGGGGAGCTATCAAGTTGCCCAGATTTTGCTGTCGACATTCAGCTCACAAACGACGACCCGTTTAACACACGACTGTACTTTGCAACTGAATCCGACAAGAAAATTATTGAAGCAGAATTGGACAAACTTGTAAAATTGGGGATTTTACAAGTAGGGCATCAAGCCTACATGTCCTCGGTACTCCTTCTCGCAAAGAAGGGAACAGATGAAAAGAGAGTGGTCACTGACTTTCGTTTCTTGAATTCAAGAATAAAATCAATAAATCATCCTTTTCCGCTTTTAGCAGACACGTAAAAGCAGATAGGACATTGGGAAGCCAAGGTACTCAGCTGCATAGACCTCAAATCAGCATTCTTTCGTTGAAACTTGACAGACAAGGACAGAATGATGAACGTCATAAAGCGCAAAATCATAAGAGATTACAATTTACCTGTAGATATGAGACAACTGAAGACCAAACAAGAAATGTCAATATTTTTCAAACCTATTTATGACTATTTGGCTCACGACATAATACTAAAAGACAGAAAGGCTGCAAAGTCAGTACAACTGAAAGCGGAAGAATACATATTATGTAAAGGAATTTTGTTCCGTTTGTTCTTCCATAACAAGGACAACAACTTTACACTGCAGTTGGCTATACCAGAGAGCATGACAGAGACAATTATTTGTCAATTTCATGATAATCTATTGAGCAATCATCAGGGTGTTGTATGCAAGTATTTAACAGTGCAACGAAATTTTTACATGCCATGCATGTTTGAGAGGATCAGTAATTATGTCTCAGGTGCCAACAATTCCGTGGAAAGACAGACAAACTTAGGCCATACCATCCATGAATAACTGACTCGTACAGACCATTTGACAGAATCAGCATTGATTTCAAATGCATGCTGTCTGTGACAGGTTTCAAACACTTGATGGTAGCCTGTGACGAAATATCCAGATTCATGATTTGCTGTCCACTAAAATCACTTGACGCAGATATGATTTGTGAAGCAATGATACAGAAAATTTTCAGTATATTTGGACCACCCTCGTGTCTCATAACGGACGCTGTGACATCCCTGACTGGGAAATTAGTTACACTTCTGTGTGACGCTCTTAACACTGACTGAAAAGTGATCAGAGTTGAAAATTACGGCAGTCTGCACGTTGAAAGACACATCTGTACTTTGTCGGACTTTCTGAAAGTAAATCTCAATCATTTTGGCACAGACTGGATTAGATTTGTATCGACCACATGCTACAGTTGTGTTCAGGGATAGGTTCCCTCCAAGCGCACCTCTTCATCGATTCAGCACGGAAAGTACCGCACATTTTCCTATATTTTCCCATTACAAATTTTATTTAAACATATTTGCGTTTGCGTAAAATGGCGCTTAGGTCTAACTGTTTGCAGCTTTACTTATGCCCATTATGTTCCATTAGGTTTTATTCTTGGTGTACCTCATTTATGTCAAGATTGAGGTATATGGTCAAATGAAAATGAGTGGAACGTGGCGCGTTTGTTTGCAGATGATTGCTTTTTGCTGTCAAGTGCACATCAGCGTGCTGTTGTGAAGTGAGCGGAAGTATTACACATACCATGCACGTGCTAACAATTGGTGGCAAAAACACAATGCCAAGGGTCCCATCATGCTGAAACCTCTTTATAATGGCTAATGATGACGTAGCTCAGATTATCATGTGACCTTTTTGAATATAAATATCTGACGTTTGATCACATGGGCCAATAGGAAAAGCAGATTTCTGACCCCCACTTTTGACTTCTGCCCAGGTCAGTCTGGGCCTGCAAGGAACTATGGCGGCTTGACAACGTTAACGCTAAACTAGTCCGTAAAACTGGTCATTTCTGTGCGATTACAACGCAAAATTATGATATTTTTATTGGATTAAGACGCAAAAAGATCTTATGAAATGATCTCTAACGATGACGAGAGGTATGGAAGGAATATTTGCCATAAGTCTTGTGTCAATGACGGCAAAACGATGTGCTCCGGACTTGATGTGCACAGAGAGAAATTTGTCTTGCCGAAAATTTCAGTTTCGATACGCTTAATCCTACCGCTAATTGTAAATAACTTGAAAAATATGCAAGATAATTCATTTTCAGGCGAGGGAAACACATTAATGTGGTAAACATTCTTTCCAAATATATTTGAATGCAATAAATTTTCATCACTCCTTGGATGTATGGGGAGCGGCACATACCACAACAGGCGCTATGGGACCTCAAATTCACCTGGAACCCAGCGAAATATTGTCCTCGAGCAACTGGGGCCTTGCAGCCTGCATGTGCTAGCTGTTTCCCCTCCAGACAAGTTAAAATATAATGTTGTGTTTGAGTTGACTTTACTGCAAAACTGATGAGCACCTGTGCCACTATAAACCAACATGTTAGGAACACAAATTTCCACTCGTATTTTTTTGTTTTGTTTTGTTTTTTTGTATGTTACACTTAAATGCACAATCACGTGCGCTCTAGCACAATTGCGCTTCCGAGAATCAATGGCATAGGGCTAAATAAACGACAGTTCTGCTTGGTTCCTTTTCACGCTGTCAAGCAAAATGTGAATAAATTACACGTCAGCATGCTTGGTTCTGGAGTGCGCTAAGTGCAAATGAAAAAGCAGCTCAACACGGCGCGAGTAAATAAATGTGACAAAACGCAATTATGTCATGACATTTTTGCATTTGCAGCGCCGAAAAGGCACAGAATTAGGTTTGTTAAGTTTCTCTTCGTATTAAACAGGAAAATGTTCCATTTCACTGGGAACCTGTCCGTGAACACAACGGTACACATTCAATTCATTTTTGTCACAGCACTTAGGTAATAACAGCCCATATGAACTAGCATTGGGATGCCAGCAACCAAATTTGACAAACTTGGCTTTCAACCCAATCACTGGGTTAGCGCGCACTTACCAGGAATATGCAGAACATCTGAAGAGAAAGTTCGATCACATTTCTAAAATGGTGCATCAGTTACAAAGAGTAAAACAAGAAAAACAAAATGCGCAAATATCGCAAAAGCTAAGCAGAAATCCCGTTTATTCAGTGGGACAGTTGGTAGACAATAGACTGAAGCCTTGCTTTATTCGTGCATCAGATGAGTGTAAAAAAAATGTCAATTTCTTTCAGACAAATCTTTCTTGAATGCATCGGCAATGATTTTTAAAAAGTGTCCATGTGACCTTGAAAATAGGTCAAGGTCACTCATCTACAATTCCAACCTAGTTCATATTATGGTTCATAATCATGCAAAATTTCGACCTCTTAAGTCAAATCCTTGCAGAGTTATGGCGTCCGCGTCAATTTTACATGACATGCCCATGCGACCTTGAAAAGTGTCAAGGTCACCAATCTGCAAACCCAAGCAAGCTTTTATACAGGAACATCTTCACAAAAAATTTCAACTTCCCAAGTCAGATTTTTCTTGAGTTATCGCGTCCGCAATGCACGCAACAATGTGTTGAAGAAGAAGAACAAGAAGAAGTGGAAGAAACGGACACAAAAACAATATGTCTCCTGTTGCACGGGGAGACATAATAAGGTGACGTATTTTTGCGGGCTGCTATTGTTTGATCTTCCCATGGCTCATATTCTTTTTGAACTTGTCAGTGGTGGTAGACATGCCAGTTCCTGGAGCCTTGCAGTGCTTTCAAAAAAAACGATCGTCAATCTGGCACTTCTTGGACAAGTGCTAGTCAATGTTGTCCTCTTAGTGACCACCAACTTGCGTTGCGTTATACACAATTTTGGAGGCTTCGGATTTGGCTCATGTTTAATGGCCGAAGCCGCCGTGACGAGGTCACCCAAGGTGGACTATAAGTTGCTGGTGCAAGGTGTGGACATGTTGTATATGGAGGATTAACATCTCGATGATGAGATCTCCATGATCTTGAATTCCAGAAAAGTCACTATGGCGATGGACAAACCAGAATCAGATCCCAATCAACTCGAGTCAGGCCACGAATCGCCTGCTACGGACGTACATTTGGACGCTGGATTAGAAACTTTAACTATTAAAGTGAAATCTAAACAAGAACTCTTGAGACTCCAAAAGCTCAAAACCCTGGATCTCGCTTCGACAAGCAATGCGCCAAGGCAAGGAAAGCATCCAGTGTCCATAGAGACCCTAAAGCCTCGTTTTCAGCAACTCTGAGGCCCGGGAAACTGCTGAAGTCCAGCGTCAGTGCCAGTTCCAGTGGCACCAGTAAATCCAGCGCAGTGATGGAGGATTATACCCCTGCTAGGACGGAGGATAGTGAGATATCTCTAAACGAGTAACGGATGTTTAAGGATATTCAGCAACTAGCCGAGTCACAGTCACACCGCAGCGGTGGGTCAAGGTCGTTCTCCAAACACCGGCAATTCCTCCTCAGAGGATAGTGATCGTGAACTTTCAGGCAAAGACTCTAGTGTAGACAGTGACAATACTTATCCAAGAAGTTACACCAGGAAAGACAAAGGAAGAGGTAACAAAATTAAATCTGGACGTAATCAGAAACTGGGTGACAGCCTTGTCAAAGCCGAAATTTGGCCACACGCCAAACTGAGTTTTCAATATGCTTCCAAAGACTTGAAGTATGACGATCTGAACACTTCTGTATTCATTGCAGGTTACACTGAGTCTTTGAGTTCGGAAATTGGTTCTAGGAAAGATTAAAAAATAAATACCTTAACTCATTTAAATCATCTCAAGGTTCTGATGTACGCAGCTTTCATTCACAATTGGAAAGTTATGCTCCAATATCACGCAGTCGTTTTGACAGAAATCGAACGTGGCAATCATAAATGGGGTGATAACTTCATGGATGTTGAAAAAAAGGTGTTAAATCAAGCTAGAAATGTCAGTGCCGCTTCAGGTGGTAATAATCAGTTATCCAGTGGTTCATCTCCCAAACCAAAAGTCTTGTTTTGTAAAAGTTGTCAGAGTGGGGAGTGCAACAAAGCAAAAGAACATGTTGGTTTTGTTAATGGTAAGAAATGTAATGTGGGTCACTTCTGTGCTTCCTGCTTTATCATAGATAAGGTACAAAACTATCAGTGTGACAAAGAACGCAAATATTTTGGTAAGTCAATCAAAGAAATATGTGACTCACCAAATGACTGAATAGAGATGAAAGCTTGTAAAGGTGACTATCATGAGTTATGTACCGGCCTTTCTAGTCAAAGTGTGGTTTCATAAGTTTTTTGTGATAGTACTGTGCACGTTTCTGTTGATGATTATGCAGGTTTTCATATGAACAAGTCAGTTCATAAAGACAGTATTAGTGTACATAACACACCTTTACATTTTTCTCATACTGCGTACCCTTCCATTTCAGACGTCAACATTGACAGTTCAAGTAAAGATTCACATGTGAGTCAAGACAATAATCTAGTTAAAGGCATTCTTGATAGCACTGTTTGCTCACCGGTAACAGTCAATACCAAATCTAGTGACAAACCTTCAAGTAGCGATAGTGTGTCTACATGTAGTGGCTGGTCCCGGAAGCCTAGTAGTTCATATCATGTAGAAGACATCATAAGGGCACACATGAAAATTTGTAGTTCTAAGTTAACCAATTTTCTGGGTTGTCATATCCCAGTGTTCTCTTCTTTGAACATTGCCCTTAGGAGGGATAGGCTCATGCAGGGAAAATAAGCCGACATGGAAGTCTGAGAATTATTGCAGTTCGGTTTTTCTTATCGGTTACGTTTCAAATTCATCGCCTGTTTCTTGCCAAAAGAATCATAGTCAAGCGCCTGCCTTTGCTTCGCATGTCAATCGTTTTATAGTCCAGGAAGTAGCGTTAGGAGCAGTTCTGGGCCTGTTTACTTCAAACCCTCTTGGGGATTCTATTTGTGTTTCACCAGTGAACACTGCCCCTAAAAGAGATAGCGAAAGTCACAGGATTATCCTAGACTTGTCTTTACCTGAAGGAAAATTGGTCAATGCAGGTATCCCCAAAGACTCTTACTTAGGGTTGGCTTGCAAATTGAAGTATCCATCCATAGATCAGTTGGCAGAGCATATGGTTAGCTTAGGAATTGGTTGCCTTTTATACAAGCGTGACTTGTCCTGGGCATATCGTCAGATCCCTATCGACCCAGGGGATTTGCATATGCTTGGCTTCCGCTGGAAAGGTTACTTATTTTTTAACAGAGTTCTGACCTTCGGTCTGCGCTCTGCAGCAATGTGTTGCCAAAGAACAACAAACGCGGTCACATTCTTGCATCGCATGGCAGGATATTTTTTAATAAACTATCTTGATGATTTTGGCGGCGCAGAAGAAAAACATAAGGCACAAGAAGCGTTCTACGCTTTGAGGCAGCTGCTTGCTGATTTAGGTCTTGTCGAGGCTGAGGAAAAATGTTGCACGCCAAGCACGTCGATGATATTTTTAGGCATTCTTATAGACTCAGTCAGCATGACTATGTCCATTCCGCAAGAGAAGCTGTATGAAATCAAAGAAATTTTGCTTCTCTGGTGCGCCAAGTCATCTGCCTCCAAATGAAAAATACAGTCCCTGATCAGACGTTTGCAGTTCGCCACTCAATGTGTTAAACCGGGGAGAATATTCGTTTCAAGAATGCTGGAACACCTGCGTTCTTTGTCCCAGCGCTCGCAGGATGGGATGATCCAGCTCCCCACATCATTCTTACAGGATGTAAGGTGGTGGATTAGGTTTATGGAGAAATATAATGGCATCTCCATTATCCCCCAAGGTTTCTGGTCTGAGCCAGACTCCATTTTTGCCACAGACGCCTGCCTGTCAGCTTGTGGGGGCTACACTTCCGATTCATTTTTTCATCATGCCTTCCCTGAAAGTATTTGTAGCATGAACTTGCACATCAATGCCTCAAAACTGCTTACTGTAGCAGCAGCTGTGAAAATCTGGGGCAATAAATTGTCTGGTCAAAGATTACGTATTAATTGGGACAATGAAGCATTTGTGCAAGTTCTTAATTCAGGTAGGACCAGGGATCCTTTTCTAGCCATGTGTTTGAGAGAATAGCCTTTATTGCAGCTTGCCATCAGTTCGAGATCAAGTGTATTCATTTAAGTTCTCGAGAGAATAGACTAGCGGACTGGCTGTCAAGATGCGATGATCACTCTTCTCACAGTGAACTTTTTTTCTCTGAATCCGGTTTGAGTTTAAGATGAAATTGTTCTGACAGGCAACATTTTCTCCTTTGTAAATGACTGGTAGTTGTACTTTATTTTGTAGGTAAGCAGTTCCAGCTGTTGCTGGCTGATGTGAAGACTTCTCAGAAATCAGCTTATGCCAAGGGTACTATGAGAAACTTGTACGTTCAATGGAAAGCATTTTTCATTTTTTGTACATATTTTAAGTTGGTACCCGTGCCAGCTGGTCTTGAGATAGTTTGTACCTACACTCAATTTTTGAGTTGTTCCTTCAAAAGTACCACCTCGATTAAAAATTATGTCAACGGGGTCAAGGTGTTACATTTATTGTTAGACGAAACTTTTCCTGATTTGTCGGATTTTTAGTATAAGATGCTTATCAAGGGTATTGCTCGATGTAATCCGCATTGCCCAAAACAAGCCAGTCCCATTACACCGCAGTTTCTACTGAAGTTATACGCCACCTTAAATCTGCACAAACCATTACATGTTGCTTGCTGGGCCGCTTATTTAATTGGGTTCTTCCTAATGGCCATAAAATCCAATTTGGTACCTTCTAGTTTCAAGACTTTTGATAGCACGAAACATTTGAGCAGAAAAGACATCATAGTTGAAGACGCCAGACTACTGGTTTTTATAAAATGGTCCAAAACAATTCAGTTCGGACAAAGGAAGTTAATTATTCCTGTTCTTTCTATTCCTGGTTCAGCTTTATGTCCCAGGAGAGCATACATTAGTTTACTTAAGACATGTGCCACTGAACTTTCTGCCCCTGCCTTTTTGTACAACAAACGGCATCATAAATGCGTAACTGAACTTAGTTTCATCTCCGCCCTTCGAAGTTTACTTTCCCAGTTAGGTTTGAATGGTGCCTCATTTTCCAATCACAGTTTCAGAAGGGGTGAGGCTACTACTGCCTTCTTGGCAAAGGTGGCAGGTGCAAGGCGATTGGGTCTTGGACGCATACCTTTATAGGTACATTGATATTGACTTACTGTCACAGTTATTAGTTGGTACTAGAATCAGAGATTATAGTATGCATGTTTGATAATGTTAATATGTAACAGGCTTGATGGTTGCCGAGTTTCAGACATCATACATGTGTTAATCGTACATGTCCATCCTTTCGTTAGGGTCATATTGCAACATTGTTTGTCAGATTTATTGGAATATTTATTATTAACGTAGTCGTGTTTCTCACTCTTGGTTTATATTTAGGATTTTGCTACTTGTTCCATTGCACTTTTGTCTTTATTTTGAACAAATTCTGGGTCTCCCCTATCCAGTTCAAATCTATACTTCTCTTGTTATGATACTTACATGTCACTGACAACAGGGCAACCTTAATGTCATGCCTGTGGATTTTATGTATATATAGTATTATTACGACAATGAACTCCAGACAGCACATATACGGTAATGTTTCCATTAAGTCAGAATGTCAGCACACAAATATTTATCAGGGTGTGCTCACGACAAAATGTTGTGTTAATTCCAGTTTCCATTAAGCGTTTCATTTTCTTCCTTTCAATTTTTTTAAAATTATTTATGTTTTGTTTTGTGTTTTTTGTCCTTCTGCAGTTTTTGGCGGTTGCTTCTTGGTGTATATGCATATGAAAACCCGCCCTCCCAGCCCTGTGTAACATATCCGTGGTTGGTAATTGTACCTTTATGGGGCGGTTGCTTCTTGGTGTATATGTATATGAAATATTAACATTGAGATGAATGAATTACGATCATCATATTTGTCACTAGGAAGTATCTTTTACTGCCTAACCTTGTTCAATAAATCTATCAAATGTTCTCAGTTGTTTTTGTCATTTAATATTAGGACAAGTAATTACTTTATGAATTATAGTTAGCCAATGGCATGTTCATGAATGTGAGCGCGTTATTTTAATTTGATTTGTAGGTATTTTCACATGCATCTGCATTTTATTATATATATTATATAGAATAATGTTATGTGGGTCGGTGCAGCTCATCAGCGCACTGGTCCCTTATCAGACCTCCAAGCCAGGACAACTTGGCCACATTCAATGGTTGATGTTACATTGATTTGTGCCTTCAGAAAAGAATTGATGACTAAGTTAACTGTTGTATAGTTAGGTTTGTAGTAGAAACTGCTGCAAGTTGCTTATGCAGTTTGGAATAAGTTCATCATAATAAATTCACTTTATACATGCAGCTGTTCATTATGGTTTGAATGCATGGGTGTGTGATGAGAGAGGGCAGTTGTGAAGTAAAGTGTTTGAATGCCACAGAGTATAAGTTGAGCAGCAATGACTCATCTTTATTACTTCTACATGTATTTTTACAATTTTTGTGTCAAAAATGCTTGTATTACATACATCCAATTTTGATTAAAAAATTTTTCCCAACTAATGGGGATGTAATGTAATTGTTGAACAATATACTCATGCCGTACGATGTCGCCATCTGACAGCCATATACAATGTACCAGCTATGGATGAATTATTCTCATTAGTTTAAAGTTACACTACAATTTAGTGATGTATTACATTTCAAGACAATCTGATAAAAATAGCGTGGCTTGACCAGGAAGAAGCCAAGGAGGAGATGCGAACGGGACATTGGCAGAGACAGCCGTGTTCACAGGCTCTGATCATATGCCATCATTTGTATAATATATACTAGATATCTAATGTAACTGGTTTATTCAATACTGAATAAATGTCATCTGCATCAAAGAATATACATGCAAATCTTTATCTAACAGTACGGTCTCTGACTTAATGTGAGTTTCATTACAGTGTGTGCTGCCAAGAGTCCCTCAAATAGTCAGTAGCTTTTTACTCCTGTAGTATACTGTACCTGCAATTTAAGACGCCTGGGTCAAGCGACCACCTGGTCAAAATGAGCAGCTTTCCTATGCACAGACCCTTTCGCAACGCAACATGACCTCAGGTCAATGACCACCCACTGCTACGCTACTAGCAACCTGCAAAATTATCCCATAAACAAGAGGACTGTGACAGTCTTGTGCTCAGCTGACACTACATTTACAGATTGAAGTGGTCCTGTGAACTATGATATCAAGGTCACCCATTTCACACCATGGTCACCGTTGCTAAAATACATATCCCCTTGATAATCGTCAAATAAATTAAAATTGCAGCATCACATGGTGAACAAACTAACATGTAAAGGTCCCCAAAAGTGTCCTTATTATATACACAATTGGCTGGACAGTTTCTGATAAGATTTTTTTAACATTTTGCCAAAAATTCACACCAACGTTCACTGAAAATCCAAAATTTACTGGACCATGACCATTTGAAAAAATCTGGTAGAGACCCACCCAAGTACATCCCCACCAAGTTTTAAGTGAATATGCTTGATGGATTTGGAGGAGGAGTCAAAAATGAGAATTTCCATTGCAATCCCTAATCACTTAGTACATAGAATGCATGCACCAACCAGCAAGCACCGGATTGAAAAAAAAATGTTAAAAATCAGGCATCAAGAGCAAATTAAGAACCAGGAGCCCCTAGGAGTTTTCCTGTGTGATATCAAAGCAATTGAGTCAGCAGTTTCAGAGTAGATTTGGCCAAAAAATTAAAAAAAAAAAAAAAATTCATAAAAAAGTCCAAGAATCAATGGGGTGTGACCATTTGAAGAAACTTGGTAGAGGCCCACCAGAGCTACATTGCCACTAAGTTTGAAGTGAATCTGGCAGATGGTTTCAGAGAATGAGTTGAAAGTGTGAATTGTGGCCGGACGACGGATGACATATGACCCAGCCTCCTAAAAGCTCAGCAGCTGACTGACAAGTCAGGTGAGCTAACCACCACTCATTTGACCGAAGGAAGGTGGGTGGGGGTTGGGGGATGAGGGGGAAGAAGTCTGCAGTCGTTCTTTACAATCATGGGCAAGTATGAGAACTGAAACTCTTAACAATGCGTGCCCTTACTTTGCTGTAAAGTCACTTCAAGCATGTACAGCATTTTAATTTAACTTATCTGGAGAGTCAACTTGGGTCAGAACACTGCATAGCTATGGTTGTTTGGTGATCATTCATGCCATGGCCCACAGTGACCTGGTGTCACTGACTCACAAGTACCCCAAAAACTCATTAAAATCAGGGATCCACAGTAACACCACCTGGTGAAGAGTTTTGTGTGACCCTTCCACAAGGAACATTTTCACCAAGTTTCAGCACAATCTGAGACACAGTTTTGGAGAAGTTGAAAATAGCAAAAGCACAAAAAAATTCATTAACAATAGAAAAAAACGCAGCACCCCTGTTGAACAAACTGAGGTGTGGGGGCTGCCAGAAGTGTCCATATGCAATTCCAAAGCAATTGGCCATGTGGTTTTGAAGATTTTTTAAGCTTTCCCCCAAAATGAAAAAAAAAAAAATCATTAAAAATCCAAAAATCACCAGACCATGACCATCAGAAGAAACCTGGTAGAGACCATCCTAAGGCACATTCCAACCAAATTTGACTGGGATCTGGAAAGCAATTTTTGAGAAAAAGTCGAAAATATGAATTGTGGACAGACAGCAGACGGAGTGACGATGGATGGACAACAGACCCTCACAAAATCTTACCTGACTGACAAGTAAGCTGAACTAAAAATATGTCACGTATTGCTACATGTACATGTGTCATTGCGTCTGCCCCAGAGATATGTAACTGTAGAAGTGTGACCACATTATAGGGTTTTCAGTAACATTGACAACTGGAGTAGAGAATACTGTTATGGTTCAGCCAGGTATCAAACCCGGGACCTCTTGTACCCTGTTGCAGCCAGCATTTTGCCATTATGCTGAATGCCTGGATGTTGAGTGCGAGGGCTCAACACTGCCTGGCACTCACTACACTCCTTCCCCTTTTCTCCCAATTACGGACCACAGAATGCCCAGTGATAGCACCCAACTGACCCCACAGGCTGCCTCCCTGACCTCCAGCCACAAAGAGTACAACCCCACCAGCCATTGTCCCTCTGACTCCCAGCCAGTCGAGCCCAATGATGAACCATCCTCAGCCACCACAGCCTGTTGGCCTGCGTTTGTGTTCACTCTGACACCAATGTTGTGGTTCAGCCTGGTATCAAACCCGGGACCTCTCGCATCCCCTAGCCACTGCAGCGTTTTTGCCATTACGCTAAATGTCCGGACGTTGAGCATGAGGGCTCAACACTGGCTGGCTCTCAGTACAATACCATGCACTTTGCACAATACTCTTTGTCCCCCTTAGGCATATCTGAGCCAATACATTATCCAAATATAATGAGGCACATCGAGTGTTGCACACCAATTTCCAAAAATCTCAAATGTGGCTTGGACTCTGGGTGATACATGTAGGTCATTTCAATTACATGAATCATTTACAAAAAAAATTAAAAAATAATAAACTGTACACATGCAATAAGTCTCCTTTATTACCAAATTGTTCACATTGTCACTCTCCATTGATTTTTGGTTTAATTCAGGAAATAAAGATATGTGTACATCAATGTCATCTTGCTCATTTACTGTGTGTCTGTGGGCCCAAATACAAGTGTCCACTCACCTCTGTCCAGTTGCCCACCTTCCAGCTTACACAGGGCTTGTTGACATTGCAGACATGGGTGGTGGGTGGTTTCTTCAGGTCCTGGCAAAGTGACGCTGACACTTGGAGCTGGATAGAGGCGGACACTCTTTGTTTGCATTCCACATGGCGTGTCTTGCGACCTCTGTCACATGTGGTGCTGCATACTGACCACTCCTCAACATGCCACCTGTGTAACACATACAGTCAAACTTGGCAATCAAATGTCTCAATTGTCCACACATACAAATGTATTTTGTTTTTCAAAATTTCTTTCCTTTTTAACAAGATCTTTGTCTCAGATGTCCTTTGGATGCTGTGAGACCTAGAAACTTGATATGGTTATACCTCTATGCGTGCCATTTGTCCTTTATGTGAAGTAGTATATTTGCTGCAAACAATTAAAATTAGAGGCTTTAAAATGGGGTCAACCAAGGTCACAGTTCAAAGAATACAGTGCAGCTTTTAAGTGTATGTTAACTACAGTTATTTTTAAAGTTTGTGACACTGTTTATGGACAGTCATTTGATTTGCAACATATCATCCTGTATATCCCTAATAAAAGTACCCTGATACTTGGATTTGGAACATGGGGTGCCAATTGAGTGTAACATCATCAATTTCATGCACGAATGGAATCACAAAAGAATTCACAAAATTGTAAGGGCAAATTACAAAATTGAAGTCCCACCATAAAATTAAACTACTCTTAGGATTTTGTGGATGAAACTGGAAGAACTACGGTCATGATGGCACATGACTTATTGCAAGACACAGAGAATGATGCCCTCTACAAGTCATTATAGGAACTCATGAAAAATGACCACGATAATGATTCTGTGGCTTTATACAATCTGTAATTTCGTTTGCAATTCTTTGCACCCAATGTCATTTCTTCCAACTTTGTGCACAAAACTGGACAAATCTTATAGGATTTTGTGAACCAAATACCATTTCCATCTACAAAATTCATAAGATGATTTCAATTTTGTGATAATGAGTTCGACAAAATTGAAAGATTTCTTGATTTCATGGACCAAATTCAAAACTATGTGCACAGAAATGAAACAACAGACTTTGATGAATTGTGTGAAACTGATTGGGTTTTCTGATGTTCTGTCCCAATTTCATCCATAGAATCCCATAAGTGTTACAATTGCGTGATATTTGTTCAATTCTGTGAATTATATGTTAGAATTCTGTGCAAAAAACTGATAAATTGATTAACAATTTTCTTGACAGCATCATATGGATTTTCTACAGAATCCTGAGTTTATTCAATTTCGTAGACAAAATTGGTAGGCCTTATCGATTTTGTGGACAAAATTGGTAGCTCTACTCTATTTCGTGGACGTAATTGATAAACTTTACGGATCCTGCGGACAAAATTGATATACTTAACAATTCTGTGGATGAAGTTGTTAGACTTAACGGATTTCGTCCAGGAAAAGAATTAAAATAACAACAAAATTGATGTTACATTTGGCACCTCATATTAAAACAAGAGGAAAGTAATAGCTGACCTTGCATACACAAAATGAAGTGGCCCTGTGCACCCTGGAATTAGGTCACCACCAGCATCAAAGTCATACTGGTAGCTCAAAGAGTTCTCAAGTTATCAAGTAAAGAGGAAAATTCAGCAAATGGCCCTGGGACATTCGGAATAAAGTAGGTCACCCAGGTGAGAGTCTTGCCCTTATACTCTTATGCAATTTCAAAGCAACAGGGAAGGCGGATTCAGAGGAAAAGATTTTTTTTTTCAGATTTTGCAACAAAATGAACAAGCAAGTTCAGAATAAGAGTGCTGTGTGAACATCCCACCCTCAGTTGACCCTGACACTTGGAGTGAGTTTTGGAGCAGAAATCAAAAATAACAAAACATCCAAAAATCATCACCTGTTGGATAAATTAAGGTCCAGAGGACCCCAGAAGTGTTTCTATGTAATTTTAAAGCAATGTCCAAGTGGTTTTGGAGAATTTTTTTTTTAAGATTATGCCAAAAATTAAATAATAATCCTAAAATCAATGGAGAGTGACAATGTGAAGAATTTGGTAAAGATCTACCACAAGTAAATCCCAACCAAGTTTTAGGAGGATCTGGCACACAGTTATGGAGAAGAAGCAAAAAATGTGGTAGGAAGATAATACGGCTGGATGAGGGACCAGCCTTTAAGATCAGCTGACTGATGACAAGTCAGTTCACCGGCATTCTAAAAAATGGCCTCATAAGAATTTACTAACATCTCACTGTTTGTGTCCAATCTTTCTTTGTGTCACACAGAATGCAACGATGTACTTCTATATATGGCGTCCCCTTGTGGACAGCTATTAAATCTTCTAAATTCCCAGATGCACCTGCAACTTGCCTCCCGTGCCATCATTTATGGTGATAATGCAGAGCTCTTTCCATTAGGACTGCAAGAGAGACTTTGCATTAAGATGGAAACATCATCATCCATGTGACACCTGTCCCTGGTTCAGTCACGACTCCAGCTATTAAAGTATACTAATATCTCTAATGAGCTGACTTCAAGACAATTTATCCATACATGGGACAATTAACTCCTACACCCTTCCTGTACCTGTGGCAGAATTAAACTGCATCTCTGCACCTATCACAAGTGCTAGCCATATTTCAGGAATACTTGTGCAACACAGAGAAACTTGCCACCGTTCAAGTGTTTTTCAGGAACTTTTTCTCCCTAAATGTAACAGGATGTACAAAGTAATTTTTTTTTTAAAAATCCAACAAACCAAATTATCCCTATTAATTACGTAACATTACCCCTGGACCACCACTGTCAAGACCTTTGTGTCTGGGCCACAATGCCTGACATAATTCAGTTGGGACTCGACTGTTCTGAAAAGACCTGGTGGTTTTGGAGATGCTACGGGGGGGGGGGGGGGGGGGGTTGTGACATCCCCACTATTCTTCTTCCTTCCCCTCGCACACCATTTCTGGCTTGCACCAGAAGTTGGAGGCTCCATTGACTTTCATCCAGAGAACCTGTTTAATGCGGTGTTCACTACCTCTACTGTGGAATTTGTTTTCTGAGCTCTCCTGGTCTCTTTTCAGATAGGGACTGCATATATTTGACCTGCTGATCCTCTGAGAATTGTGGAAGTATGGCTGGTCCTGGCTCAAAACCGTTTTTCTCCAAGATAGTGTCAGGTGGGTAGAATCGCAGACAGAGAGAGGACAGAGAGTGGCATACAGGCAAATGCTGCTTTGCAACATGCCATGGGTATTGAGCTGGAGACTGCTTTACCTTCACCTTTGTTGGGTAGACAGCAGAAGATGCACTCATGGAACCATCAAATGACAGCCTCGGATCATGACCATGAGCACTGTTGCAGTTGTCACCTGCAGCTCAGCTGTGTGTGTTCTTATGTGTATACATGTACATGTAAATGCAGATTTTGTGCCAGGTGGGGAGAGGACAAGTGGCTCCTCTATGAGCAGTCCTAGATGGAGTACGACAAGGTGAAGCATAAGCATGCTACCAAACGCCGGGCCATGAAGTCTTCCACCCCAGTCAACCCATGAGGCTCACCCGCAGCCTCACCCGCAGCCTCACGTGGTTGCTGATTCTTCTCCCAAACCAAACAAGTAGCTGCTCACGCTAGCCATATACCCTGTCCACGATAATCATGCTGGTAAATACACATGATGTACATTTGTATATGATAGTTTGCAAGTAAAGTGTGAAAAGTTTCTGTTGGTGGTAATATGGAAAAAAAGACGGGCACCACACAACCCCGGCAACCTCCACCCCTGAAAAAAAAACTAAGTCCAAACTTGGAAAAAAAAAATGAGCAGGGATCCTCCTAGACAACCCATTTTTCAGATTTTTACCCCCATTCCCCCTACAACTCAGTCCACCAACTGGCAAAACTGTTCCCAAACTAAACTAAACAACAAATCACCACAGAGTTTCTCAATACTAGCAGTTCTGTGCTGATGATGCAAGAAACAGACATTCATTTTGCCACTACCTGGAACACGTTCAGTTGCAACAGGTATTCCAATGGCAAATCTCGTGCAGATACACTCATCAGTCAACCACACCTATTACGTGCAAATGTTGTGAGAAATCCTACCTGCAAAACTTGCCTTTAACAAGTCCCACTGTATCAGTCAAACTATATAACTACACACTGTCAACAAGTCTGCGATACATTTTGAGTTTCAGCTTCAATCTGGGCCAAGCATTTTTAAACTAGGTTGCCAAAATACCATTGTGACTCACTGTCTGGGTTCCAGTGTTGATGTATTGTAACATTTATTTGTGATATTTTCGTTATGTCTGCTGAAGTGTATCGTGTATGGCAAGCCGTTTTAACATTCAATCAGATTTATGCATATCCAAAATTCAATTTTGGATATCAAAAATTGAATTTTGGATATCCATAAATCAATTTTGGATATCAAAAAATTGTTTTTGGATATCCAAAATTTATTTTGAGATATCAAGGATTATATTCAAATTTTGCCATGATTTTGTGAATTCTTGATATCTGAAATTCAATTCTTGATATCCAAAAATCAATTATTCAAAATCAAAAATTCAATTCTTGATATCTAAACATAAGAAGTAATAGCTGCATGCTTTTTTGATATAAAAAAAGCATGCAGCTAACTTCTAATGTTTGGATATCAAGAATTGAATTTTTGACATCCAAAAATGGTTTGCAGATATGCAAAGATACGGAAATGAACGTGTGTGATAATGAACGTTCCCTTTTGCATATTTTGTGTGGAGATGGTGTCCATGAAACATGGCTCTGATGACATCCACAGCCTCCGCGGCTAACGATTGTAGTGGGTCTATCATCTCCCAAAGACTCCATCAGTCAACTGGTCTCAGATGCTGGTCATGGCCCATGTTGCCAGCAGTGGTAGACGACACGCGATCCAGAACCTGAAGTTCCATTTACGGTTCACACACTTTCAATGAAGTAGAATGTACCAATATATTGCTAAACTGTCAATACTTGAACAAATACACACAATTTTAATTTATTCATTTATTTTTCTTCTATTTTTTGTGAATTGAGACATAAAAGATTGAATTTGAAAAGTCTAATTTGACACACACCAACCAGCTGTCACAATCATAAAGGCAGCCATCAAAAATTCTTTCGTCTTCCAAAAATGGTTTATTGGTATCAAGAATTTCTCTTGCTTGCTACTTATTTTCGGACATCCAAAATTCAATTTTGGATATCAAAAATTATTTTTGGATATCCATAAATAATCATTGATTTCAAAAATTTAAATTTTGTTACCCAAAATTGAATTTTACTTACTTATTTATTTATTTATTTATTTATTTATTTATTTATTTATTTATTTATTTATTTATTTATTGCGAATTGAGAAATAAAAGATTTGTTTTGAAAAGTCTAATTGGAGACCCACCAATCAACTGTCACAATCTTAAAAGCAGCTATCCAAAATTCTTTCTTCTTCCAATAATGGTTTATTGATATCAAGAATTCCTTTTGCTGGCTCCTTAGTTTTGGATATCCCAAATTCAATTTAGGATATCCAAAAATCAATTTTGGATATCAATGAATGATTTTTTGATATCATAAAATTATTTATTGATATCAATAAATGAATTCTTGATATCAAAAATTATCTTTGGATATCAAAAATTATTTTTGGATATCCATAAATAATCATTGATGTCAAGAATTGAACTTTTGTTATCCAAAATTGAATTTTGGATATCCAAAATTCATTTTTGGATATCCATAAATTTGATTAAATGTCAAAATGGCTTGCCATAGAAGTGTCATGTTATCACCCACAATAGTGGCTGAATGAAACCGACTTCCCCAACTTTCTGTTCATAGGTTTGACAAAATACACCAACAACAAATGTAAATACATGCATTGGATTCATATTACCAACATTTTAACAGTGCACAATATAAAGATGCCTGGCAATCATTCAAAACATCCACAAACGTGACATGTACATGTACTGAAATCAGGTCAGCTGTTTAGACACAAAAAATCTCTTAAATAATGTGGAAACAGCAAACAATTCACAAATAAATGATATCTTGGCCATAAAACTGCTATTGAAGCCCATATCTTTCACATAATGATCAGTCTAAGAGCCATTTTTAACTCCTCATTCTTCAAATTTCTGCAGTAAGTAAAGCCATCTTCGCATCTGGTATCCATTTTGCCCAAAGCTGTTCATATTCGACGTCTTACCGCAGATGAAAAAGTACCCATACAACCTTGTCCATGAAGGCAGGGATGAAAAGAAAAAAAATACTAATCTTTGTTAACTAATTAAGTAATAAAAGAAAATAATCAGCCAAATAAATTCAATCCTATGCACACCTCCTACCTATGATCTGTCATCCCTGAAAATTAGAAAGTGCTGGCATTTATATATTGTAGATCCAAAGATATCGCCTGTACAAAATCGTATCTGATCTGAAGGTTGCCTAATAAAATTTTGCTAATTCATTGATTAATGTAAGCAATGAGGCACACAAAACTATGCCTTTGCACACTTACTACCTATGATCTCAACTCTATAAATTTCAAGGGCTAGCATTTATAGTTAAAGCACTGATAGGTATGTTCAACCATGGTGGGACCTCCCGCTGGTCTTAGTCATGCTGAAGAGGTGGCCTTTTGAGTGCCTAGAAGACCCCCTGAAGGTGGACCTCAAGTACTGGACGTGGAAACTTGTTTTCTGTTAACACTTGCTTCTGGGGTTAGAAGAAGTGAGATCCATGCTCTGGTGCATGATCAAGTCCAATGGTCACTCCCAGAGTAACCTGAGACATCTATTAGGGCTTCCTTGCAAAGAACCAATTGGTTGGAGACCCATCTATGCCTTTTAGGGGTTTTACCATTTGTGCCATGCCTTGCTGAGGCAAGAGCTTTGTGTCCAGAGAGAGGTCTGTATTGACATCTCTCCCGCACAGACAGTGTTTTGAGTCAGAAGTCTGTTCTCTTTTGCCCCTGGCCATGGGTAAGTCCTGGAAGGAACAGGAGTGCCAAAATACAATGTCATTGTGGATAAAGCAGACCATCCCGAAGGCCTACGAGAACACTTTAGACTGGCCTAGATCTTGTTTTGGACTTGTGTCAGGCAATGTCCCCTGGGTCTGTTAGGCCAAGAGCCGGCGGACCTATTCAATCCAACACTGCCTTCCTGAACCGTCTGACCGCCTCCCAGGCACCCGCCATGTTGTTCACGGTTCACTGGTCTTGCAAGATCTCCAGGACCCAAAGAGTGGAAATATAGACAGCAGCTCCCGTACAGCAGACTGCTTTCAGGTTGGCCGGCATCCTCGGGAGGTCCAATGGAGGTCCCATACTGGTCGGTAAGGAGGGTTTCCAGGCTTAAGCCAGGAATCTGCTGTTGGTGGCCTCATGTCTACGAAGCTCTGAGGTTTCCCCAACAGATGTTACCTCCTCACTCGGACCGATAATCCCCCAGGCTGTCCATCCTGGTGGTTGTTGTGTCAGTGTACCTGTGCTTGTTTTGTTACTCCCTCCTACCAATACGTTTATATATTGGCAATGGTGGCCGAGAGGTAACGTTATGTAACTAATCCATGAAATTTTTAGTAATTTTGGTATTAGTGAGTACTTTTATCTTTCAACCACCAGAGGACCACCTTCCTGTTTCCACTCCACACGTAATGTCCACTGACCAATCACAAGGAGGAAGGAAAAATAGGGGTGCATATGCACCAGTGGTCACCACCCCCCACCCCCGGGCTCCACAGGAACCAAGTGGTGGTGCCACAGGGCCCACCAGATCTTTTCAGAACAGTTGAGTCCCAACTCAATTATGTCAGGTATTGTGGCCCAGACATGGAGGTTCAGGTAATGGTCTTCGAGATGTAAGTATATTCACTAATACTGAAAGTACACTTGAAATTTCACATTTTAGTTCCCTGGATCCCTTAAGTGTTCCATCCCACTATTTTAACTCTGAAGAAAAAAGCATTGTAAATATGCCGCAGTATGGTATTACATGTACCTCTAATGAGGTCACTACTGCTGTAGCAGACAAGTGGCTACACTGAATTGGGATTCTTTCTTGAGGATAACAAAACAGTAGCAACAGACATTTTGTGTCTGAAGACAGTAGCCTTACAACAGAAACAGTTGCCAAGTAGGACCTTATTTGATAAAGAGGCCATGCACTGTACAAGGTTCAACAGACTGACTCTCATTTCAGCTCAGTAAAACATCATTTTCTATGCACACAGGGGACTAATACAAAATACCCTTCTGACAATTTAGGAATGTTGGCACGGGACATTGTCTGATTAATTCAGAGCCAATGGTGATAACATAATTGTTCACACAAGATTTAAGCTTTACCAATCCAGAAGGGACTTACAATTAATGCTAAAGGAACTCCTCATACTTTTTTCCCTATCATTCTCTTCTCTTTTTTTTTTTTACTTCATCATGTTCATTTCACCCAATAGTACATTATGACATATACAGCAAAATGTTTTCCCACATGGACTGACAGACTGGCAATATACATGTATGATATCCCTTTCGATAGCTTTCAAATGTCATGTTTTACACCTTGGTACATTAGTAACTCAAAGAGGTGCTTATATTATCGCATTGCCTGCTTGTGCAATCGTGATAAAGGCTTATCACATTGCCTGCTTGTGCAATCGTGATAAAGGCCCCATTATACTGCCTTTTGACATGTGGTGATTTAACTGGTGAGGACACACCCAGATACATCATATCAAATAGCTCTAGTGCATGCCACAGAACCCCTTCTGAGTTACTTCATCTGCTGGCTCTGACACCTGTTAAAGACTTATTTGTTTCAAGGAGAAAGAACATACATGTCATACATGTACATATAGTAAGTGGTGCCCTCTAGTGGGTCCTCAGTGCCTATTACCCTGCCTCATTACCATAAAACTGTGATATATGCCAGTGAGACATCATTGGGATGGTATAATGTCCAATAGCTGAATGACTGAAGTGTATAGTGTTCCTGTCTTTAGGGACCACACTAACAGAAGCCAATTGCCTTGAAATACCATGTGTTCATGATATTTTAGCTTAGTATCATTATTTATAACCCCTATGATAACCCCTCTGTCTTGAGACACCACAATTTGTTCATCCCTAAAAGTGGTCTTTGAAGACTGGTTTCACTGTATTCATTGGCAGGTGATTGCAACTTGATGACAGGCATTTTAAATAATGCTGTGTCAGTGACGTCATGTAAAAATGCATGACATCATGTTGGAATCAAATGACAATGAGTACAATTGAAAGGACAGGTTACAGTCAAGACATATGGTAGGCTACCTCAACATTTATGTCTTATTAGTTTGTGTCAGTACTCTTGCAATGCAAATACATGTAGGACTAATTTGAACATGCTGCAGGTTGGGGGGGGGGGGGGGGAGGAGAACAAATGTTTGTAGGAAACAGATTTTAAGCCTACCAATGCAAACCAAACTCCATGTAGTCCTGATGTCACTATGGCAAGTGCTGTACTAGAAGATATTGCTATGTTGCACATGCACACATAATTGACTGCATTCATGGAAAAATGAATGTCAAAAAAAAAAAAACTTTCCTATTCGTCTAATGCTTAAGAAAACAACAAATGTAAACATCCAGCTGTTTAAATATATTAAAGATTATTATATTATATTATTGTATCAGACATGTGTATTTATTATTATCATTATTATTATTTTTTCTTCTTCTTTTTTTCCTAGCTTGACTTAGCAATTTAGATATCTGCATAGATCTGCTCATTTGTTTAGATTTCAGATATACTTAGTAAGGTTTTAGTTAGAATAAGAAATAAAAAAGTACATGAATATGTGAATAGTTGCTCCAAAAGGTACAGTACACCCATGCCCAACCCAACCCCTCCCCTAACCCGTAATGCATCTTAGACAACTCGAGACTGAGAGTTAACATGCCTAATGACAGAAATTTCAGTTGAAGCTTTCCTACCGATGACCCGTTTATTAAATTCATTTGGCTCTTTAAACTTAGAATTTTCAAAACATTTTCATCAAATGTGATGTAATTGATGAGTTATTAATACAGAACTAGTCATTAATAGTGACTGCATTGACTGTGAAATTCAGCGAGTTTATAATTAATAGGCCCATTTTTATTACTGAAACAGAACAAGGTTGATATGACCAGTTTTCAGGTGTGCCACAATTTATAACATGACTCTTTTACGTCACATCGTTGCATTTGCGTTTTACTTGAAGTTGAAGAACTGGTTTAATCTATTTGATCTGATCACTCCGTCAGGTAGGCCTAGTCGGGTCTGTTGTAAGACCAAGCGCTGTATGTAATTGTGGGGTTTATTATTTTATGATTCAATTTTGGTAGGCCTACTAATCATGAATGTTATAAGGTGCAGTTTCATTATGTTTATGTAATGTGGGCTATATTTTTAAGTAGGCCTATTAACAAACAAGCACCATATTCACTTTATTCCGTAATACATCAGCTCGGGATGTTTGTATTGGAAATGCAAACATGGTGCCGCCAGTTAGCAGAATGACTTGTCGGGGGATTAATGGCACCGAAACAAGTCTTGCCCTGGTTCCCCACTGATGACCCAACTTTATAAAGGCTAATAATGCCTAAAACTTTCTTCTAAATTTCAAATTTGATGAATATGATTTGTTCCTCCTATAAATTAATTTGCTACTATGATATAGAACTATGCAGTTTTACAGTGAATGGTACAAAATAGGACTTTGCTCTCAGAATATCGGACTTGATAGTGTTCAAACAGTACATGGGCTTACAGAATAAGGTTTGTTAATAGACCTGCGGCATAGAGGGCCCTTCGGGGGTCATACCCCAACCCGTGGTATAACAAGTTACAACCTATATTTTCTTATAGGTATGTATGTCCTCTTCATGAAAAAATAGGTTGTGGAATCTGAAAAGCGTTTTATCATATATATTTCTGCCCGTTTCCATGACAACCTATGCCATTTCTGAGACAACTAAAATTTGTGCTTAAAAATAATATCTTTGGTGATACTGCTTGTGGAAAGGCTAAATAAACATCAAAATGTGCTCAATTGCTCTAATATAGTCACAAAATACAGAGTTTGTTCAAAGTGCCTCATTATCATATGTTAATTTATGCAAATATATGAAATTTACATCGAAATTAAGTATTGTGCGACGGATAACATACTATATATACTAAGATATAGTTTCGTTTATTTAAAAACAGGCAAAATGATTAGGAACAGTACTCATACAAGTTTTATTTATCATGTTCATCTGAGTATACCATATGCATATCAATTAATATGCTAATATGGCTATCATATGTCATCTTCGCTTAGCTAACCGTCATAACAATTGCCAATACAACTGATAAAGTAAGATAGTACTTTGTACCATGTATTCACACCTACACGTAATTTACTATGAACCATCCCATGGAGTCCTGCTACATAACTAATGTACCTCTGGCATCAAACTTTAATTCAAGATGCCTTTAATTCAAGAAGACAGTATAAGTACATGTACACACTAAATACAGAAAGCTGATCAATGATGGTCACGGTTTGGAGATTCTACGCCAAGATTCAATCATCATCTTCCTCATCATCACTGTCTGTTTCAGTGTCAAAAGTGTCATTTGCACACTCATGTCCAAGGCATGCACATAATTCTGTACATTTAAGTCCTGTCTGGAGGCAATGGCACTTTCTTGCGACAGTACACTCAATATCGGTGCAATACATATGATGCTGACTTCCAGTGGGGCTAGCTCATAGGTATGCATCAAAGGCTTGAGGTAGCCATTATTAGACATTTCCCAGCCGTTACCATTGGGATCCCAAACTTTAGGGTTAGGAATGTGACTGTTGTATTGGTGTCTTTTTGTCCAAAACCACTTCCTAGTAGTCATTACCCTATTCCGCAGCCCGAACTCTTTACTCTCCATAAGCTTACCTGTCCCTGTCTAACCTATATACATAAAGAAGTACTATTGTCCAAATTGCACACGTTCCTCTGTAAAATTTTGACATAGGCTGGATTAGCCGAAATAAATTAAAGGGTCTTCGGCGAGTAACTACTCAACATGTTTCGGAACCTTTCACTCGTACATGTCTCTCTGAGTAGCGGCTCCTTGTCTAAGCTAAATATTCAGCAAAGACAACCCACATAATAATGAATAAATATGAACGTGGCAAATGATGAATTAGCTAAATACGTGAAGTTTTGCTTATAAATGCAGACCTTCATTATGAAAGAAGAATACCTGGCAAACAAACTATAATTACCAGATTTGTGTAGTACGGGTTCAGTTGAGAACAATTTGACTTACCCCTGAACCAATATGTACCCTTTCTAGCTGGACAGCTTATTCTAGTTAAACCATCCGCCAGTGTTTAACTGAAGTGGAAACAAGCTGGGGCATTATATTCAGTCCCAGTGATTGTAAAATAAACAGTTGCAGCTAGACCACCTGAAAAAAAAACAAGGAAAATCCTAACAATGACTGCAACAATGTACATCCTGCACCAGAAATGTAAAACAAACTCCATGATGACACCTACTCCTCAAACAATTAAGCTCTATTTCATTGCCAACCCTGAGTCAATGTATCAACGTAATGTGTCAAGTTTGTGATATTTGAAAAAAATATTGTCACTTTTGAGTATTTTTTTAATATTGAGTAAATGCGCATTTAGGCATGTCAGAAAAGAATGAAAGTCATTAGCATTTATGCCAAAAACATGTTATCAAAACAATTTTTCTTAACAGGATTTTAAGTACAATTAAGCAAACATGTAACTGTCGTAGGTCGCTGCTTGCTACCGACAGTCATTTGTATTTCAGTCAAGAGAATGCAATGAAAATATTAACCAGATATCAAGTACAATTAGGCAAGCTTGTAACTGTTGTAGGCCGCTACTCGTTGCCGATAGCCCTTGGGGGTTTAACCTAAGAGAAAGCAAGTTAGCCTAAAATGTCTGAAAGGTGAACATTTAAACAGAATGATGCCAAAAGATAAAATTAAGTCGAAAAAAAGGCAAGTCTAAAATCTCTAAAATTATTGAAGCTAAACTTTCTAACCATCTCCAGATATTTGTAGCAAAATTTGTAGAAATATTTGATCAAAAGTACATCTTTGAATCCTCCTGACACAAGTTTATTGTAAATAAAAATTTGGTTCTAGATGCAAAGTCCTGAAATTTAGAACAAATACGACCAAATCTCAAAGTCTGTGAAAAAAACGTATTATATCCAATAGTATCCTAAATAATACTGTCTGGGAAAGGATAATTACCTACTTCAAAGTTAAAGTCATCTATTTTATGATAGACTTTAATACAAAACCTGTCATTAGTGACCTGAATATCCAAGTCCAAAAACACATCTCTGAAACCATCTGAATTATTACCCTCCAAAGGGGTACCTTTTGGGTAAATTTCTTTAGCAATTTTACTGAAATTTTGTACATTGACACAAGCAATGTCATCAATATATCTTGCGTTGTTTGATAATTTTGTAGCCATTTGAAAATCCTTTTTCATCAGTTTATCCATATACTTAAATTCAAGCCAGGTTAAATACAAATCTGCCAGTAAAGGGGAGCAGTTGCTACCCATTTCAATGCCTTTTATTTGTTGAAAAACCAATGGTCCGCATTGAACAAAAGTATTATCCACCAGAAAATTTTATAGCATCTATCAAAGTTTCAACAGTGTACGATTTAATGTTACTTTTTGAATATTTGTAGTGTTATGCTTTCTTTGTATATGAATTAATATTAATGTATGGTTTACCATTATGGTTAAACATTTTGCTTCTTAATTCTGAAAGTGAACTTTTAACTTCATCAATGGGTAGATTTGTGTGCAGTGACGAAAAATCAAAACATTTGATATTTTTTGCTTTTACATCTTTGATTTTAGATACAAACTCGGAAGCATTGCTAATACTCCAAAAACAATTTAATTCACTGTGTCTAGAAATTGCATTACAGTATTTACGAAAATGATTCCCAATTGCAGTCAAACACAATGTTCCTTCTTTTGATAATTGTTTTCTTGTACATTTTGCAGCACCGGCTATGAATCTAGATTTAAAAGGGTAATTTGGGTATCCAGAACAAAAGTGGAATAGAGGAGTCCTCTTCAGAAATTTTGATATTAAACTTCCTTTTCATCTCATCTTCATGTGTATCTATTAAATTATCAATGGATTGTTTGTGTAATTTATATACGTCATTTCCTCTTATGTCTGAAATATTGTTTATACCAAGTTCTTTTTTCAAAACATCCCGATAATGTTTTTTGCAGATGATCCCAAGATTGTTCCCTCCCTTATCTATGTTAGTGACCACAAAACTTTCTTGTAGTTCTTTGACTGCTTTAGAAACTTCAGGTTGTTTTAGATTAACCGTATTGAAATTCGTATTGTGGGATTTGTAACAATAAATTCTTTTTGTAGAGACTTTTTTCAAGTTTGATAACCATCCTTTAAATTTCTGAAACTCTATTTTTCTTTCTTTGCCCATTTCATACAGTAGGAATCAAATGCATCACATGTATCCTGAAAAATACTGTCAATGTTCAACTTGGGACATATCCGAAATTTTGTAACTTTTTTCATGATTTCTTTGAAACTTGAATTTTGTATGATATCCAAATTACCTGTTACTAGATGTTTGTGATATGCATCAACAAAATGTGAATATTTACTGTTAGACATACAGTCACAATTTTGATTCGCTGCGATATCTTCAAGAGTAATTGAAGCCAGAAATTGCTTGTAATTCATGATGCTTTGTCCAATATTGTAGCCATATTTATAGGAAATGATGGGGAGGGGGGGTCTTTTATTTTGCACTCCTTGGGAATCATGTTACGAACAAATTTCAATTTGAAAAGGGACTAAATGTTTAGTGAATCAATAATTTTATGTTTGAAAGGAATGCTGCAAAACATTTGATCTAATTTTTTCTTATTAGAATCTGGCTTCCAAATAGTTGTTGTGTAAGCGTACACAATTTCACAAAAAGTTTGCGGAAATGTGTGTTCTGAATCAATAAGACCCAAATATTCATTAACTTTTGTTATGTCTCGACATGATAGTGCTTTAAGAGCTGTATGTAATTGATCAATGCCATTTTGGCACCAGATGGCACATTGGTATTGTGCCCTTTTCACATGTTGCTCAAATGCATCCCCAGTAGGCGGTAGTTGAGCAGCTGATCGGTCTGTGGTGGAGGCAAGCGTATATCGTAGCTTGTCCAAAGTAATTTTGTAATCAGTCCTTTTCCTGTGTTGAGAGCTTTGCTACATAAAACAGGTATTGGGATTTAGCTTGGCTGGGGGTGGCTTTAAGGATGGCGGTTCCAGGTTCATGATTTTAGGTTCACGGTACAAAATTATCTAACCTTCAAATACATTAAAACGTGGGTGTTCTTACCAGGTCCAAGCTTCATTTTAGAAAATAATCCAGACCATGTGTATATTATCAATCATGCAACACATTTTGACAATATGCACAGTCATTCTCAATAACACTGATAATGAGACAATCACATAGCAGAGTTAGAATCCGACATGGACTCGGGAAGTCAAAGAAATGTGCCCATATTAGTGCTTTCTGGTGCCTCTACAACTCAACACATAAATTGTAACATCCTAATTTGAAGATGACCTCATTTGCATAAATTTAATGATAGGATTTCTAAATTGTCTGCACTTCATTTTTTTTCGGTAATATATATGCTAAATTTGGTCAAATTCCAACAATGCGTTCTGGAGAAAGCACTTGTGCACAGGCTAGCCACACCAGACAACCCATTAACATAATGCCCCCCTCCCCATGACGGACCCATAAAATTTCAGTAAAGCTGTGAACCAAAAATGTTGATAAGACGATTGGGATTCTCTGTTCTATATGCTTTGAAGCACTTTTCAAAGAAATATAACTTTTTGCATTCGTACAGCACATAATGTGTGATAAACATCTCTAGAATGGCTTCAAAAACCCCAACATCTGAAGCCTAATTTGCATACATGTAATGGTGTCCACTTCATATACTCCAGTAAATTTGGTATCAGTATATCCCTGGAAATATATTACCTTCATCATTTAACATTTACCCCCGTTTTTGGTAATTTGGCAACTGCAGAAAACAACATCAATAAATAGAGGTATTTATATTGCCAAAAAGATGACAAAATTTTGCATATAATTATAATAATAATGATGTTAATCAAATAATTTTTTAAAAGCTTCACGTCTGATGAAAGAGTAAGGTTAGTGCTACCTGCTGATCAAATTTGGAGTGCTTATCTTCAAAATTAAGGCAGATATTAAAAAATTAGTGAAAAGTAGTCATTTTCCACAAAAAATAGAGGTTGTCATAGAAATGGGCGTGTAAACATACCAAAATACGCTTTTCGGACTCCACAACCTATTTTTCTGTAAAGAGGAGACATGTGCGCACATTTTGATATAGGTTGTGTTTTGTTATACCTTTGGTTGGGGTTGCACCTATTTTTAGGGCACTTTTGAAGCATTTGCCGCTAACCTATAAGTTTCTCTTTGTATTAAATGTAGAAATCTCTGGAAATTTTTGCATTACCATGCATATGTTCAAAAGTAATTTTTATGACCATTCATTTAAGGTTAAATGATAATTGCAAATCTTCAGAGTGTATTTGCTGAGTAAGTGTTTCAGGAGCCTTCGTCTGGGCATGTATTTAATTTCATTCATTCAACCACAACTCCTGTATGAACTGATGAAATGGACATGGTTATTAATAGTTCAACTCCATGCTAAAAGGTTTCTGTAGGTGACAATTGCTGAACAAAATTCAAGTACATGATATAAACTTTTTTTGCATACTATAAATACACCTTAATGTGTAACTGCACACATTAACCCTTTCCTCCTTGAATTAACACTCAGTCAACAGCTTTTATTGGCATTGGTCGAGCACTAAGGGCCCGTATCACATTTATCGTTCGTCCTGGACGCAAAACTTTACATTTGAGACGAACGCAGATGCAGCAACTCATTGGTTCACCCCAAACCCTGCTGGACGCAGTGGGAAGAACGCAGACGATACCAGACCATGGCAGTGGAACGCAGGCCAGCACACCTGCAGAGACGAACGCAGGCTGACTTTCTACCGGACGAACCATGCATTGTTCAAAGCCAAGCTATTAATACTAGTACAGGCCCCATCTGCGATACCTGAGTGACCTGCTTTGTTTGAGACGAACGTTGGAGCAAGCGCCAAGCATATTGATGCGGGCTTTGAATACATGCCTCACTTCCTCCATATATATGTACAATATATTTTTTGATGGACTTACTGCTTAAGTTTGGCCCTTAATCCTGTAAGTAAAGTTGTTTTTCCAGAGGCATTATCCAAAAAATGCCCCCACCCCCACCCCGTGTGTTGTTATTATTTTCATTCATCAGTATTGCAGACTGCAGTTTTTTCAGTCATTTGTAACACATTTTCCAAGAACACAATGTCACAAAACAATCGTGATTGAATTAAATTAACTCGTCTGCTAACCCTACTGTATTCCACGCCTTCATTTTATGTTGCCGATTTAATTTATGGGATTATATATATGTACACACAGTACCAAATGATGCATTTTAACACCTCCGCGCGCAACTCTTGTGCTGCCCAAGCCAAGGCAGCAGCGGCAACGGACCAAGCACTTTATAATACAGCACCCGCACCTGCTCGGACTTGGGCAAGTTACCGTGGGGACATGCTGCACCTTTATTTTGGGATCGGGTCAACTGTGTGTGCCGTGTAACTTAAAAAAAAAAAGACAAACAAACAAAAAAAAAAACAAACAACAACACAAAACAAAAAACAACACACACACACACACACAAATTACAAAACCGGGTGACTCTAGTGTACTTCATCAGAAATACTATCGCCCAGGGTTAAGATTTTATTGCCGATGAAAATTGAAATAATAGGTAGCCTACAATATAACGCAGCTGTTTCCCTGAGACTGCTCGGCGCTACCGTGGTCTTGCCTTGGAATCGGATCGTTCACCTTCAATTTTGTTCAACCACTTCCCTTACCCATCCTCTCTTCAGCATTAAATGTGATATAACAACAGCAAAAAACATTGCCATGACAAAACTTCGATTGCCATTATAGTGACGACTCAAAATAATGACACGACAAAAGCTGGTCATACCAAAATGCCCACATATCAAAATATCGTTATATCAGAAAAAAACGACCTGTCAAGGTAAGTGGCCGGTCACACGACTGACAAACTTCAATGACGAAATGCAACAATGACAGAAAATAATGCAGACAAATGATCGGCACAGTCAAGCGCCTGGTGAGCCTAACTTGTGTACGCATGATGACCACTGCTTGATGATCAACACCAGGGATCAACACATACATACATTTCTTGTTTGTGTAAGTTGACATCTAACACGAGTTATAAAGTGCCTAACCCTTGACCTGGGGCATGTCATCTTGAGGGTGTCGTACTATTTTTCATGCATGTACCTGTTGAAATTACATGTAGTTGAAAACACTGAAGCAGACAACAGTTGACTGCCAGCCGATTTTGGTGGCTTTAAGGGAGGGGGAAAGGGTCAATTAACCCTCTCAGTGGTAGGCTGGAGACTGAATCAACAGCTTTTTGTGATGTGCACAGCATGCAAAGGAAAGCTGTCGACCTGCGCTCTTCTTTTTTAAGCTAGTATTTGAACAAAATGTCTTGCAAGGAATATTGATGAAAATGATTTTTTTCACGTCATTATCTTTACAAAGTACTAGATCAAATAAATTCTTAAGAATCAACCAAATTATTGCAACTTGAACTTGAGAGATTCAAGTAAATAAAAACAAAAAACAAAAAAACAAACAAAGAAAAAAAAAACAGTAAAGCAATTAAGTTTGACAAGTGGGCAATCTTGGCTGTGGTATCAGAGCACCAAAGATTTAATATAACCTGTCCATGCAGTGTCAACATTGCAGCCTGTCAGCAGTTGATATACAGGGGTGAATGAACCGTCATGACAAGTAGAGAATTGCGAAAGTGGGATCTGTCACTGGGCTCGGATAAGTTGCCTTATCCACTACAGTTTGCCTTGTAGATGCCAAGTCCTCTTAATTAGCCACGCAATCCACAAATGCACTGCTTACAGCCTCCCTCTGCCTTGTGATTGTCTTCGGCCATTATAGTCAGGCCACAGTCTGTCACTTGGCTGTCAACCTCCTTGTTATCTCCACTCTCCATCTACCCAGGTATGTGTTCCCCAATGACAAACTGCATGAGCTGTCAACTTATCAACTCCCTTCATCAGTACACTTCCATGCTATTGATACCTGCCACCATCTGCATAGATGCCAACAGTAATTAGGGTCATCATACCCACCTACCACTGATTCTCTAGCAATTAGTGGACCTTCATGACAAGAGACCTGTGGCAGTCATACGCTCAGCTCATCTTGCATACACCCAAATTCAGAAATAATTCAGCTAAAATTCAGTCAGTTTTCAGCAAAACTTCAGATATCATGGATTGTAAGGGAAGTCAGCATCCTAAATATGTTTGGATTTCGTCTGGTAACAAAATGAAAAACTGACTATGCTTTGATATAGTTCTGCAGTTTTACATGAGCTGTTTTCCAGGAATAATAATAATAATATATGTGCTACCACTAATATTGATCTCGACCTAGATTTTTATACCCTTCATAAGTCCTGTAAGTTACGTGGTGTTAACTTGAAAACTGTGGACTGTATCACGTTCACAAGCAGAAGTTTATGGACAGATGAAAGGAAGCCTGGAAGGACAGTTGGCCTGATATGAGTGACCCTATAAGCTCTGACACCTGTGGTCACACACTCTGTGCATCCCCTCTCAGAGGATCCATAATTATTGCATCATTATCTGCTTCACAATTTGGTGAAGGTTCATCTGGGGAACATTTATTTGCAAAGGCAAGTCATTCTATATACCAGCTTTTACAATATTCCAATATATGCACTTTTCCACACATGGTCCCAAAGTTTGATATCCCATAACTCTGTCAGTAATAAACACATTGCAATCATTGTCACAAACTTTCATCATTATTGGTCAGATTCTGACATAATTTCAAACAATTCTGTTCTGTTGTTTAAGAAGTCTTAAATAGCTATAACAAATCAGAATTCAAAAAAACAAAAAATATCTAAAATAAATAAAGAAAAATGCATTGCCATCTAGTGACCAAAACTTCAATTATATGACTCCATGTAACCTTGCATGAAATGTCAACGCAACTGGCCAGTAGTACCTAGCAAAACGAAATATTTAGAATTACGTCAGTATTTGTAAGTATACTTACCTCTCGACCACCATTTGCCCAATCCTTGGTGTCTGGGTCAAATGCCCATGAAATCGAGTTGATACTAGAAAACCTGACAGTCCCATAGCACCATATCTTGGTTCCGATGGAACTGGTGATGACTCCCGGTGTGCATGCTTGCCATATCATTCTTCTTCTTTTGGAGATTGGTCAGTTGATACAAGAGGAATCAGGGTTGGTCAGGTGGGCTTCTCTGGTGATCGAGAGGGCAGTATACTTACTAATTCTGATATTACTCCAAATATCTTGTATTAGTTACGCAATGTTACCTCTCGACCACCATTTGCCGATATACAGGCGTATAGGTGGAGGGTGTGACATTACTGGCATACTGACCCTCATGACCATCAGGACCAGCAGCTTGGGGGTAGCCATTGGTCCGAGTGAGGAGACGACATCTGAAGGGAAAACGTCACAGCTACGTGGAGTTGACACTGCCAACAGCAGAAACCAGCCGAAACTGGAAACCCTCCTTACCGACCCACATGGTACAGCACTGAAGACCTCCTGGTGCTCGCCTGCCAACATGACAGCTGTCCGCCTCATGGGTAGACGCTATCGGTTTCAGCTCCATCGGACCTGGAGATCTTAGATATGACATAGTTGCA
Organism: Hermodice carunculata; assembly: GCA_964020975.1. Classification (NCBI taxonomy): domain Eukaryota; kingdom Metazoa; phylum Annelida; class Polychaeta; order Eunicida; family Amphinomidae; genus Hermodice; species Hermodice carunculata. The sequence goes on from OZ026617.1 coordinate 100,679,955, forward strand.
AAACTGGTGGGCGCTGGGGGTATGTGGTTTCTTAGGGCAATGAACTCTCATGTCAAACCAGCAACATGCCGGGACATTAGGACAAACTGCCTGATACTGTTTGAGATTAGTCCACAGGCACGAAGCTCTACAGGCCCACTACGAAATGTGCCAACCTATTGGCCTGTATCAAATATAAACCACAAGAGTGCCATAAACTGGAACATGGTGGTTGCTCTGATGGGATCCGGAAGGCCTTACGAACGAGTATCATAACCTAACCAAAGGAGCCTGTGATGCCCAGAAAAGGCATTATACCTTCCTCTAGTACTATTGTGCCAGGAGGCATTGAAGGCTCGTACCTCATAAGCTCTGGCTGAGATGAGCTGCAAGGCACCAGGCCTTTCCAGCCAGATCTCATAGGCCTTAAGAATGGTCTCCTTAATCCATGATGGCTGTAGCCGGATCTTGAGCCACTTGGTTCTTTGCAAGGAAGCCCAAGTGAGGCCTCAGAGTCACCTGGGTGTGTTCAGGCAAGCATTGGAGTTGTTTATAAGCCACAGCATGGATCTCGCTTTTCTACCCCTCTAAGTGAGTGTTAATAGAATACAAATATTTCCACATCCAGTATTTGAGGGAGCCCACTTGGGGTCCTCAAGGCACCCAAAGGGCCACTTCTTCATTATACACTGCACTTGAACTGTTTGCAAATTACCTAAACAATTGCAAATAGTATGTAGTCCTAAATGATTTAGAATCAAATCTTTTAGAAATTAATACTGGGGTGCCACAGGGCGCCCCATTAGGTCCTATGTTATTTATCATTTACATTGACATATCTACAGCAGCAAAACTGTTTGATTATATTTTATATACTGATGACACTACTCTGGTATCATCTACTGCATTCTTCAAACAATTTATACTGCATTAGTACCTTCTAGAATTACCTATTGTCTTTTTGCTTAGGACCATAAAATTGACAGAGTTTTCAATGCACAAAAAGGCCAGTATGTATCATTAATCACAGTAAATATAATGCACATACAGAACCTATTTTTAAAGAAAAAAATTGTTAAAAGTTGAAGACATATATAAAGGACAACTCTAGAAATTGTTATGAAATATTGTAATAATGAATTACCTAAATATTTCTTGAGCATGACCATCATGGACATAACTGATATACATCAACATGATACACAAAGGAAAGAAATTTTCAAGGTAAGAGCTGAAAATAAATTTGCTGAAAAATGTGTTCGACATCAGATTATACAGATTATCAATGAAATACCAGATAGAGTGAAAAGTAAAGTGCACACACACAGTTATTCAGGTTTTAAGATATATATCAAACAATATTTTATAAAAAAATATGAGCCTCTCTTTAATATCCTTAACTGTTATATTTGCAATGCCTGAATGTTTCGAGTTTACATATTTCTATTCAAAAATTCAATTCCTCTAATTATCAGTCATGTATAGCAGAGATATCTGTGTCTTAGATATCTATATATTTGTGTGTTGTCACCATGGTAATTAATCATAATTAAACTAATTTAATTTGGGTGGCTTATATGCTAGTGATTGTTCAACAATCTTAACATGTGTCTCCTGACCAAATCCATGTTTTTAAAGAAATAGATTATCAGATTGATTGTAAATTCATATTAATGCAATATACCTTTTATGAATTATTCTATACTGTACTCTATTCATCAAATAAGTGAACTGAACTGAACTGAAATCAATTGAATTGAGTTCAATTCAATTCAACATGACTAAAACCAGCAGTAGGTCCCACCTAGGTGGGACTTGTCACACCGACAGTCTGTCAGTGTAGAAGCTTAAGGATGAGATGAGTGTGGATAGATAAGAATCACTCTTGATGCAAACGTCTAAGACGTTAGCAAGGGTTGAGGAGATGGCCGATTGGAAACCCTCCAATGTGTTCAAGCTCTACCTAAGACTTCCCACTGATACAACCAGAATTCGGCGATGTCCACGAGAGCGGTGAATTCCCTGCTGTTGCACCAGTAGAAAAACACGATCCACTGAGCCAAGTAGACAGAAAAGATCAAAGCCTTCCTCTGGCAATTCTACCAGAGTCCGATTCTAAGAAGCCTCTGTCACAGAAAAAACCGCCAAGGAGGTTGAGCCCTTGAGGGTTCCTGTGGAACACGCTCCTCCACAGCTGCACCTGAAGCTTTGGCCATGCTAGTAATTGTAGTGCAGGCTTGACGCTTAATTCCAGTAGGTCCACCAGGCAATCGCTCCAGGGCCGTCAAGGGATGACCAGGGTCAGATTGCAATTGTGGGACCAAACCTTGCACCTTACCCTGGGAGGATCTGGCAGGGCCAAAAGGCGTACACCCACAGGCTGCTCCAGCCCGTGCAGAGCGCCATCGCTAGGGCTTGGGGGTCTGGACAGGCAAGACAAAAACTGGCAGTTTAGCATTCTCATAAGTCATGAACAGATCCAAATGTGGAATTTCCCATCTTGCCCACATGGCCTGAATGACCCTGGGGTGGAGCGACCGCTCCTTCCCTACTGCCTGACCCCTTGTAGAGAGTTGGTTGGCCAGGACATGTTGATGTCTTGGGATGTGCTCCACCAGGTCCTGGAAGTGGAGGGGTGCTAAGTGTATCACCTCCAGTTCCGACCAGTTTATGTGGTGAGACGCGAAGGGCATGGGCCAAAAGGCTGATGCTGTCCGACTCTCCATTTGGGCTCCCCACCTGAACTTAGAGGACTCCGTGTAAATGGTAAGCTGGGCCTGAAAGGCCTCAGCATTTGTCCCTTCATAACATCTCCCTTACAGTTCTCCACAGAAGTGTGGGGGCCTGATAGCCCTGGTCTATCAACCATCTGCCCTAGTCTCTTGACCATCTATGATCCCAGCACCCAGACCTGAGCGCTCACACAGGCTGATGTTCTGGAATACCTGGATGGAAACCTGAAGGTCTCCATTCTTGGGAGACTCATTTCAGGGACAACAGCTGCTGCGTACTCTGACATCTGCTGGTAGGAGGGGCCCGGAGAGTCTAAGTGCCGAGAGAGAGCTGACTCAAGAAGCAGCTAACTGCTCCTTGAGTCAGGGGCAGCTTCTGCTCCACCAACAGAGTCCACTTGGACTCAGCTGCATTTATGGCGGGTGCAGGGGAAGACAGTCTCCGACCTCAAAGGCCAATGCTGCTGGTGGGGGAGCAAAAAGGCCCACTAAAGGCAGGAGGTGCCCCTACAGATCTGGGTGTGTTCTCTCTATGTCCACTGCCTTGGCTTACAAGCCCGCAAAGCCTTGAAAATTAGATCAATGTCAATTATGCTTGCACACAAAGCAAGCCTTATAGTGGTGCACTATCATATGCAATTTGAAAGTCCTGTCTCAATAGCTTCTGAGGTTATAGTGGTAAACAAAATTTCAATGAATAGGTCACCGTGACCCAGATACTTGACCTTGTGACCTACTTTTGATTCATGACACATTTTTTGGTCATGATACATGTGTGTATAAAATTTCATGTAACTGACTTAAATACTTCCTTACTTATACCAATACTGACATTGTGCACTTGACCTTTGACCTCAAAAAGGTCAAATATAGAGCTATGTCCTTGATTTTCAATAGACTTCTAAATCACTCTATGAAGCTCTGTGTGTAAGCTTTAGATTGCTAGATGCAGGCTTTCAATAGTTAGAGCAGTAACGTTGCTTAGCACATGTGACCACTGTGTGACCTTGAGAATTACGTCAAGGTCAACTATGCTTGCACACAAAGTAGGCCATATAGGAGTGTAATATCATGTGCAATTTGAAAGTCCTGTCACTAAAAAAATTTCTGAAGTTATGGTGGTAAAACCATGGAACGGACGGACAGACGGACAGACAGATGAAGGGTAAAAAAGTTTGAGGCAGGCAATCCATAAGGTCAAAGGGTAAAAAGGTTTGAGTCAGGCAATCCATCAGAGCTCAAGATCATGCAAACTGGTAGGTATACCTTTCTGAGTTACATGTAAAAATGTGATTTCTGGTAAGTAGATCATGAACCAGAAAACATTAACCACATGTCAAGTGTTCTACTCCAGTATGATTTCATTACCCTCAGACATGGATATCTTTAAGGACCAAGCACTCTTTTGAGATTTTACTCTCATCAATCAAGAACCACATTGGGTGAAAATCAAAATGTGTTATATTTTGGATGGTCATATGCCCTTGACCTTTAAATTGATTTGACATGGGGTAAATGAGAGAAAGCCATGTCTCAACCAAGCTTGATGCTATCCATGGAGGCCAAAATCATGGCAACAGGAAGAAACCTTTCAATAGGGGGTTTTCACCAGCAGCCACATTGAATGAGGGCTTATGGGATTGTGGTAGTTCTCGACCGCCATACTTCCAGTCAGCGCATATAAAACTATATTGTATAATCTGACTTAGGCTAGCGTAAAATCCCCTGTAAAATGCCAACATGTACGTGTTATGGGCCACGGTGTTTTCATAATATTGCCTGGGACAAAGTATGTTCATTTTATGGATTTTCAACCAATGAATAACCCCTATTTCTCATACCAGTGACTAAAGTACTTCTTCTATCTAAAGAAGAATTTACATGCTTACTTGTGACTGAAAAAATAACTGAATCTCTCCATACAATAATGTCTGTCATCACTGCATGAGATCAACATAACCCAGGCCCATAATAATAAAATGTGCTTATCCTGTCTTTTTGCAATGTCCTCTGATCTAAGGATGACAATAAAACCTTTATTCATGTACATAATATAGATTTTCCGGGCTTCAAAACACTACTATATTGCCTCATTCTAAGTGAGTTTAGAACTTTTGTGATTGAATGAGATATTACAGACAAGAAATAAATCACGGTCAATATAAAGAAGTATATCAGCCAGGTCAAACACACCCCCCCCCCCCCCAGTGTATGTGAGTAGAGTATACCAGTATGTTATAAATCAAGGGAAGCATCTTCTCAATGTGGTAAACATTATTCAGCGGAATTTGTTTGTCTGACTGGTAAAATGTAAGAAAATGGGTTTTTCAAAATGATTCTACGAGCCAACAACATTGACAACGTACATGGTAGTACATAAATGTGTCAATCTACAGGTTCGATTTTAAGACATGCACTGAGAAAAAATAACTAAATAATACATGCCTAACACGTGACATACATTTTTCCGGAAGATTTAGGCCAGGAAATATCAGTCACAAGAATAAATGCATATTTGATATTTTTCCTTGGTTCCCGGCGTTATAGGAAAATCGTTAACGCAATCTTGCTCGCTGTCTCTCGGGTAAAGCCTGAGCGAATCCAAACCACCGAATCCGATATTACCAATTCGCAGCATTCATTATCGGTTCGGGATCGGTTTATATAACTTTCTGCATTCGGATTCGATTTGCAACATCCTCACACTGTTATTTATTTTCACGGCAGCGAAGAGGTGTGGCAGGACCTCCTGCCGTGTTGTTCTAGATGTGCTGACCTGCCCCGCATGTAGAGTTTTCTGTGTGTGTTATAAGAAGTTTTTCAATACACATAGTAAGCTGCGTTTGCGTCTTTGTTTTTTGTTTTTTTTTCTTTTTTCTCTTTTGATTTTTTTTTTTTTTTAATTTACCCCATAAACCGAATCCGAACCTTTCTCGGTATCGGACTCAGTAAACTCTGCCGATACCGGTAAAAAAACAAGGATTGGTCTATGGAAGACTTTGAAAACAACTTTTTATACGTATAACTGTCAGCGACACGCTATCCCTCTTGTAAATCTACCTCTCATATTTTTAACAGATGGTGTTTTCCAAACTGTTCACTTAAAAAGAAATTTGGCATTTCTGTTACTTGTTTGTGAAGTTCACTTTCTAAGATGGTAGACTTGAGCTACTCGCATCAAGTACATGAGCAAATAAGCGGCATTTCTCGCGCTCAGGTGATAGACATAGGCTACTGACAGCAAGTATTGGAGCACATTAGCAGTATTTCACGCATCATGCATTTGAATAGGGGTTCATGAGATGTTTTTCACACCCCAGCATCGAATAATTTGACACAGCCTAATTGTGAGGAAATGATGCGAAAGCGATGCTTCAAAATTCTGCAGTTTCTTTTTGACAGTATCTAATATTGTATCATACATTTAAGGCATTTACCCGGTTTGAAAATAAATGATTCAAATTGTGAACAGCAGCAAATATAGTCAGTTTCAGGCTACTGAACTCAAATACTAGTATTCATTCTAACTTGAAGTCCTCAAATTTATTGACTGGATGTATTCAGAATGAGAATACCAGGTCCATGTTCAGTTGTAGCTGACATCTTCCGATGATTATTACAGAATACAATTATTTGAAAAGTATGCGATAACTCATCTATACCGAAAGCAACGTTTTACATCATTGCTTCGAACTAATTTCCTTTCCTTACTCTCACAATGTTCTACCATTTAATCATTCTACCTTTGTTTCACAATAATACCTAATTTGTTACTCATTGACCCTTTTCTTATACCAAAAAAAAATAATTTTGAATTATAATTGGTCGTTGATGCTAATCTCTTTTTTATAATTTATTAAATTGGTTTAGGTTTATTCTTAATTGCTTTACTCAGAATGTTACTAGCCCATATCATTATTTGTGTATTTAATCCGCGGGTACATAAAATGTGCATATGCCTAGATTAACGTTTTTGTAGGTAATTGTGTGGTCTCTTTCCCTGAAAATATAGATTTTAAATCTCTTAAATTTACTTACTGTATTGTGCTAAAGCATTGTAATGTTAACATGCATGTATTTATTTTGTATGTTAATTGGAAGCGGTCAGAGAACAAAATTGCAATATTTTCTCTTTTTTCTTTATTCATGTGCTTTATGTATGTATTTGAAACCGACTCAGAGAACTACCAAGTGGAAGTAAAGCCTAAGAAATAGCGCATGCACAGTCTCTGGTGAGAATCCCCTATTACACGCAAAAATGTATTTGCAATTAAGTAGGTCATGACCTCAAGAATCGGCCAATGACACAAAGGAAACATCAGGTGCAGACTTACACTTTTGTCACACAAGAATACTTTAGAAGGCCTGAGTCAGATTTCATATGAACAAGGTTGCAATCTTTGCCAAAAAAACTTCTGTAGGGATGGCCATATGAATTTGACTTTCAATTGAAACCAAAAACCCCTTGGTCTGGATGGACAGACAGACAGATGGACGGATGTGTAGGTGATGACAATACCTCTCCACTAGGTCATGCATACTTCTGTTTGACCTAATGACAAAGCTTTGGTGCAAATGCACTGAGCAGAGATATCATGGCAAGGCCATTTTTCTTCAATGCAGCACTGTGACCTAAATATGTGACCCAGTGATCTAGTTTTCACTAGGTGTCTGAGGCATCCTTAGGACCAACCAAATAGTTGGTGCAGCTACAATAAATAATTTAAGGATGAGTATCTGGTTCAGTGCTATTTTCAGGGTGCTTGTAAAGATTCTATCATAAAACAATCAATATGCATAAAAAATGCCACAAACTACACATTTTTGGAAAGCTATCAAACTACTTATTTGTTTTCTCCCACTGTCCTGCATGTTTTTTGTCCTATATTTATACAGCAACCGTACCAAGTGCCATCCTCTTTTGCAAAGAACCTTGAAGAAGCTTGGATTCAACCTTTTTTGCTTTCTTATGCAAAGACATTAAATTTGTGGCAAACTGTTTGTAACATATGCATACTGACCGTTTTGTGATAAAACCTTTGCAAGCACCCTCAGTATAGCACCGAACCAGATGCTTATCCTTAATATTTGAAGATATCAAGGTACGGACATTTTTCTTCAATGCAGCACTGTGACCTAAACTTGTGACCCAGTGACCTAGTTTTCAATAGGCATCTTTAGGAACAATTGTCATAAATAATAGGGGTGATCTGGGTTGGTTTAATTTCTTGACACACAGCCTTTTGTTCCTATCATGCATGTTTGTGACACCTAGCAACCCATATCATTTGAGGTCAGGTGAGTGGGCAAAGCCCATTACATTACAGTGAACCTGAAAGTTTTCCCCTGCATATGAGGATGATTTTTGGAATTATCATCTGCTAATCTACCTGAGGTACATATTATTATCTTTCAAATATACCCAGGTGTGATCAAATCAAAGTTTAATGCTTATTTGGCAACATATAGAGAGTTTAAATCTATATCTGTTAATTCCCCATGTCAATCTATGGAGAAAAAGTGAGGGTCATGGAAAGTGACCACAAGATGTGGGCAGTCAGCCATGAACAGGATGGGCAGCACCAACTTTAGGCGAATTTAGAGCTAACTCAAATATATAGACTATTGATGAAGCTACATGCACTAATTTTTCAGATATTGTGTTAACACCATTTTTTTCTTTAATGTTGTACTGTAACCTAAATATGCGACCTACTTTTCGATAGGCACCTGAAGCCCCTCAATGACCCCCTGATAAAAATTTGGTCTCTGTAAAGTGAGCATTTTGGAGATATGGCGTTAACAAGGCATGGACTGACGAACGGAAGCATAGGTGATGACAATACCCCTCCAGCCTAAAGGCCAAGGGGTAAAAATGGAAACTTCAAGAGTTCTTCCAGCTTTTTACATTACCTAGGATATGATCACTACAAAAGGAGGTCAACCTCATATTCTTTTTACTCCATAACTCGATCAGCTACAATTTATCCTGAAAGATCCAGACAGGTCTGAAGTAACTACAGGTCCAACAGTTACACCACAGCGGGGCAAATGTTACTGTCAATCTTACTGTCGCTAAATGCCATTTCATATGAATAATATTATATGGTTTGCACATCACATTTCATAATTTGCAAAGCTTTATCTTGACTTTCACCTTTTATAGTCAACCATTTCCTAGTTGTACAGCTGGAAGCAACAGTGACCACTGATCTAAACCCGTCGGATATTGAGTAAATAGCTTTCCTTCAGCAATGCATTCAGACTGCCTTGAGGAAAGCTGTTGACCAAGAATGTATTCTTCAAGTGAAAAAAAAGCAACAAAATTTAAAACATAAGATGCTTCATGTTAATTTTTGGGGGGAGAGGGGGCGCGGCAGTTTTGTAATGGTACTTATATTCGGAAAAAGCTGCACGGTGGAATTTTTGAATGCATGACAGTCTATTTTCTTGTGGGAAAAAAGTTGCAAGATGTTTATGTTCCATGGGGAAAAATTCTACATGCCACTGCATCAAGCTTATTTTAGGTTGTACAAGGTTAAAGTCTGCACATTTGAATCAAGTTCTCCATCTTGACACTTGTACAGGGCTAACAAAACATATGGAAATTTGCCAAAAATGAAACACTTATAATCTTGGTCAGGACTGTATCATGTAATTAAGGGATAACTTGATCCGTATCAAGATATTTCCTCCTCTTAGTCCACTTGACACTGCTGCATAATGCAGTGACAAGCTGTCCATGCTATTCATCAACTTCAAGTCTATATCATTCAGTGTTAGAAAAAGTTCCAGTTTAACTGTCACCTATACATTAACCCTTGTAGAGCCAGGTTAGGGACTGAGTCAACAACTTTCCTTGGCACACTTTGGATGCCATGAGCCTAAAATGCATTGAGGAAAGCTATTGACCTGAATCCTTCTTTTCTGGAACAGGCTGGTACTTGAAGGCTCTTATATGAATTTGAATTTGGAATCATCCTGATAACTGACAGGGGCATCACTTATGCAGTGACAAGCAGGGAAAGACTTCATCAGCAAGCAGAACAGCTGAAATGATAACACACTTGTCTTGTGTACCACTTAAATATGTCACTCAGTTCTACTTCTACTAACAATCCATGTCCTCTATAGGACATGAAGTTGTTAGTAGTTTATTACAATCATCTCCATCAAATCAGAAAAAAATACCTCTAGGGTCATATTTCTATGGCAACAGATCAAGCTGACAGATTCAAACCAGCTTCCAGTCATATGCAAATACAGCTCATGTTACTGGTACTACAGGGCTTGCTGTCTTGAGAGACCACAGTTTGGCCATACCCAGTGTGGTATTTGAAGGTAGGTAGGTGTCAGTGTATTTTGTTATACAAGATTCAGAGTAAGGAGCCATTCTACGTGTTCATGAGCATATACACTGTACATGTACACAATGCAAGGCTGGGAGGAGAGGGTCAATGCACATGTACACAATGCAAGGCTGGGAGGAGAGGGTCAATGCACATGTACACAATGCAAGGCTGGGAGGAGAGGGTCAATGCATATGTACACACTGCAAGGCTGAGAGGAGAGGGTCAATGCACATGTGCACAATGCAAGGCTGAGAGGAGAGGGTCAATGCACATGTGCACAATGCAAGGCTGAGAGGAGAGTGTCAATGCACATGTACACACTGCAAGGCTGAGAGGAGAGGGTCAATGCACATGCATGTACACACTGCAAGGCTGAGAGGAGAGGGTCAATGCACATGCATGTACACACTGCAAGGCTGAGAGGAGAGGGTCAATGCACATGTGCACAATGCAAGGCTGGGAGGAGAGGGTCAATGCACATGTACACACTGCAAGGCTGAGAGGAGAGGGTCAATGCACATGTACACACTGCTAGGCTGAGAGGAGAGGGTCAATGCACATGTGCACAATGCAAGGCTGGGAGGAGAGGGTCAATGCACATGTGCACAATGCAAGGCTGGGAGGAGAGGGTCAATGCACATGTACACACTGCAAGGCTGAGAGGAGAGGGTCAATGCACATGTACACAATGCAAGGCTGAGAGGAGAGGGTCAATGCACATGCATGTACACACTGCAAGGCTGAGAGGAGAGGGTCAATGCACATGTGCACAATGCAAGGCTGGGAGGAGAGGGTCAATGCACATGTACACACTGCAAGGCTGAGAGGAGAGGGTCAATGCACATGTACACACTGCTAGGCTGAGAGGAGAGGGTCAATGCACATGTGCACAATGCAAGGCTGGGAGGAGAGGGTCAATGCACATGTGCACAATGCAAGGCTGGGAGGAGAGGGTCAATGCACATGTACACACTGCAAGGCTGAGAGGAGAGGGTCAATGCACATGTACACAATGCAAGGCTGAGAGGAGAGGGTCAATGCACATGCATGTACACACTGCAAGGCTGAGAGGAGAGGGTCAATGCACATGTGCACAATGCAAGGCTGGGAGGAGAGGGTCAATGCACATGTACACACTGCAAGGCTGAGAGGAGAGGGTCAATGCACATGTACACACTGCTAGGCTGAGAGGAGAGGGTCAATGCACATGTGCACAATGCAAGGCTGGGAGGAGAGGGTCAATGCACATGTGCACAATGCAAGGCTGGGAGGAGAGGGTCAATGCACATGTACACAATGCAAGGCTGAGAGGAGAGGGTCAATGCACATGTGCACAATGCAAGGCTGAGAGGAGAGGGTCAATGCACATGTGCACAATGCAAGGCTGGGAGGAGAGGGTCAATGCACATGTACACACTGCAAGGCTGAGAGGAGAGGGTCAATGCACATGTACACAATGCAAGGCTGGGAGGAGAGGGTCAATGCACATGTACACAATGCAAGGCTGGGAGGAGAGGGTCAATGCACATGTACTAAGTTTGCCATGAATTCACAATAATGACACACATGTCCTGAAGCCAAGTCATGCTTTTTAAACCTTTCCCTGTAATTAAAACTGAGTCAAACAGCTGTTAATGGGACAGGTTGGGCATTAAGGAAAAAACCTATGCCCATGGAAAGCTGTTGACTTAAGCACATCTTTCTGATAGGGCACATCTACAGTTTCCCTTCATTTTTGCCTGAACACTAAAATTAGCAGGTAAGTGCCGGTGTAACAGTTGTAACAGTTTAACTCCCCCCCCCCCCCAGTGGAACTTCTCCTAGGATAACTTTCCTCCCATTTGGATTCCTCCCCCCCCCCAGTCCAATTTGCACATAACATTGATTAGTGATATCCTACTCATGTTGCAAATGTAGGAATGACTGTTGGACCTTAAAAATATCTTGTTTTGATATTTTGATTCAGATTTATCTGTTCATAGAGAATAACATAAACGATAATAGTCAGTATGACATAATTTATTCTTTACTTGCCCATTCTTGAATCAAGAACAACATGAATATTCTTATTTTTGCAAAACAAAATCACTGGACTCATACTATGCATAATGTACATATTAATTTGAAAGCAAAAATTTTAATTTCTGAAAATATTACATGAACAATCAGAGTCTGTCCATTCAAATTTAGACATAATTATATCCTTAACTATATTAAAATTTAAGACCTTGATTTGAAAACTTTCTTTTGACATTTAGTAGAGCATAATGTAACAGCCTAAGTGTTCAGCAAAATACATATCCCTGGAATTGAAAGAAAATGCAAAATATGTAACAGGGGTGCAGAATATTGCCCACGCCTGGGTTACTAGCCCTCGCATATCTAAATAAGCCTACTGCCTTTCCGCAGTATTTTCTATATGTGAAATAAAAATTCTCAATAGCTCAGAATGTATACAGACTCTATTTATATTTGTCAACTAAAAAATTTTGCCGAGGGAAAGGTAACAGATATTCATGGGAGGCAGGGGGCAAATTGCAGGCCTACAATCTCCATTTTATTTTAATTTTTAAACATATTTATGTCACATGGATTGCCTGAATAGTTACAAAGAACTAATCTGGAGGCTCTCCATCCATCTCACAGTCCAAGTGTCCCTCAGCTCATTTTCTTTTAATTCAAGATTTTATGTGGATTATCTAACAGCGTTGTAAACTAAGCAAAATATACATTTCTTGCTTAAAAATTATGAAGTAAAGGCAGCCAGCACATATACCCCGCCCCCCCCCCCCTTTATTTCTATGCTCCCTTAATTACAATTCAACTTTCCATTTTGAATCTTATCTCATGCTATTATAAACTGTAAAGTACTGGTAACTCCTGTATTTCAAATACAAATAACAGATGGATGGTAAAACTAAAGGAGGGGGTAAGTTATCCTAGCTTGGATACCCCCCCCCCCCTCACAATTTGTCTTTTTCTTTGATCCCTGTCTTGCAATTCAACTTTACATGCCAATTCTTTCCTCATGCTTTTATATAACTGTACAGAATGGGAATATTTGGTAATTGAATGAAAAATACTGATGAAACATAGCACTTATAGTGGTAAGTTATTCCTGAAACCAAGATAATGTTTTGGTCTCAGGTTTTTTGGCCTGGATAACCTTTTCATTTTCCATGATCCCTGTCATGTAACTCAACTTTCCATTCAAGTCTTTACTCATACTATTATTTAACGGTGAAGAACTGGCCTTTCTTGTATTTTATATATGTGTTGTAAAGTTTGATGCAACATAGTCCAAATGGTGGGGGAGTTATCCTCGCCTGGACAACACTCTCCCCCCCCCCCCCTTGCTTTTTTTCTATGCTCCTTGTATTGCAATTTAACTTTACATTTTGAATCTTACCTCACAATTTTGTAAACTGCAAAGAACTGGTAATTCCTGCATTTCAAATACAAATTACTGTTGGAAAATAAAGCTTATGGACGGTAAGTCATCCTGTCCTGTAACACGGCCCCCCCCCTCCCAATTTGTCATTTTCTGTTATCCCTGTCTTGCAATCCAACCATTCATGGAAATTCCTTAATCATGCTTTTATATCACTGTAAAGAATGGGAATGTTTTGTTATACTGATGGAACATAGCACTTACAGTGGAGATTGGTAAATTATCCTGCTCTGGACAACCTCCCCACCTCACCCTTTTTTTTCCATTTTCCGTGATCCCTGTCTTACAACAAGTGCACAGTGATCCAAAGGATCTACGTCCCCCGCCACAGTATTTCTTAATGCCACACATAGGGCCTATACAATATAACATCAAGTGGGGCAAACAGTTGCAAAAGTGGTTGCACTTGTTGAAAGGATGCACCACCTGGGCATAAAATTATACGTATGATATCATATACCAAGTTTGTTCCTTAATATATGATATGGTATGTACAAAGAACATGGAGAAAATGATATAGCTATAACATTGGGACATGAAAAATATATCACAATCATACATAGTGAAAATCATGTTTCAAATAGGATTGTCATGGCAATATAATGGTACTTAAACTACTTGCTTGAATACATACTTGTGGTTTAATGTAAAGTGACAAAAGTGATGAAATGGTCTGTATATGGTAAAGGGAACACATCAGCATGGACGCAGTTGCACGATGATGTTGTGAAGATGAGATCTAGTGTGCGTCCTTTGGTGTGTGTTGGTTTTGTTATCCATTGATGCAGACCGTATTTTTTGGTAATTCTGATAATGTCGGGATCATCTGAAGTCAAGTTGAAGTCTCCACCTATGACAATGTGATACATATCTGGTAGTTTGGTCAAGGCATGCTCAAACCTAGTCATGAATTGTGTCTTGCATATTGCAGGAGGTTTGTAGATAAGAACAAGGAATAGGGGCTTTCCTTTTGGAGGATAGAATAACCGTGTCATCAGTTGTAATTCTGCAGAGTGACTCAACAAATATTCCTCAGAATTGCCTTTGATGTACATAGCTAGTCCGTGCTGAGTGTGGTGGTGAAAGGAGCTGAAACCATCAATTTGGTTTTTGTACATGCTTTAAACGGTGCCATTATACACACAGGGATAGGTGCCACTACACATAGGGTAGGTGCCACTACAAGCAAGCATTCAAAGCACGAGAATACAGAAGTAAGCTATACCATAAAAAAGCATGTCTGGATGCACGAAAAATTGATATGTTCTTGGGCCCTGTGACCTTGAAAATAGGTCAAGGTCAAAAACAATACATGGCACACATGTCCTTGGTATGATGCATCTCTGGTATAAATTTCATTATTCCATCTCTTAGGGTTCTAGAGATATGCTGCCAGACACACGTAAATGGATATGTTCTTAGGCTCTACACGAAAATGGATATGTTCTTGGGCTCTGTGACCTTGAAAATATGTCAAGGTCAAAAACAATACACAGTGCACATGCCCATGGTATGATGCATCTCTGGTATAAATTTCATTATTCTATATCTTAGGGTTCTAAAGATATGCTCCCGGATGGACGCACGGACGGACGCACAGACACACGGACACACGGACGGCAAGCCCTCTATCCTCACTAACTCTATGCCCCCCTACAGTTGTATGCCACCTTTGGTGGCGGGGGACAATTAGACATTCCAGTACAGCATTCAAGTCTTAATTTCCTCATGCTATTTTTCAAATGTACAGAACTGGTCTTTCTTGTATTTTGAATATAAAATATTAGTGGGAAATAGTCGGGGGGGGGGGGGGGCAGTTATCATGGCATGGACAACTGCCCCTGACCCACACTTTGTCATTTTCCATGCTTGCTGTCTTGGAATTCAACTTACTATTCCAAATCTTTTCTCATGATGTTATCTATAGCTGTAAAGAACTGCCAATTCTTGCATTATGAGTAAAAAACACTGATGCAAGATAGCAAGGGGACAGTTATCCTGGTCTGGACAACTTCTGTCCACCCCAAATTTTATATTTTCTATGCTCTCTGAATTACAATTCAACTTTCCATCCTTAGTCTTTCCTCATATTATTATAAACAGTAAAGAATTGATAAACCCTGAATTTCAAATTTACAAGTTACCGATGGAATCATGGTTAAATGTATGGAGGTGGGGGACTACCTTATTCCTGCCTGGATAACTTCCCCCATCAATAGTTTGTCATTTTCTTTAATCCAATTCAACTTTCCACGCCAATAATCTTTCCTCATGATTATATAACACTGAAAAGAAGTGGAATATTTGTGTTTTGAATAAATAATACCATATATATATATATATAGCAAATATAGTGGAGGTGGTTAAGTTACCCTGGCCTGGACAACCTCACCCCATCCAACACTTTTTTGTTTTCTCTGATCTCTGTCTTGCAATTCAACCTGACATCCAAAGTCTTTCCCCATAAACTGTAAACAGCTGTCATTTCCTGCATTTTAAATAAAACTTACAAATGGGAAGGTAACTTTTTTTTGGGGGGGGGGGGGGGGAGTTATCCTGGCTTGGATAACCTCCCCCCACGCACATTTTAAAATTTTCTATTATACCTGTGTTGTAATTCAATTTTTCATGCCAATTTTTCCTATTTTCATATAAATGTACAGAACTTGCATTTTGAATAAAAATTACTGACAGAATGAAACACTTAATGGGGGGGGGGGGGGGGGGGTAAGTTATCCTGGTCTGGACAACCTCCCCCCACCCCAAATGTTCTCCATTTCTGTGATCCATGTCTTGCAATTCAACTTTCCAAGTCTTTCCTCACACAATTATTACAAATAACAGTGACTGTAGAGAACTGGCATATCTTGCATTTTGGATAGAAAACACTGATGTAAGTTAGTATGGGGGCAGAGTTATCCCGGCCTGGGCAACTTCCCCCTACCCAACATGTTGTTATTTTCTATGCTGTTTGTTTTGCAATTGAACTTTCCATCCTTAGTCTTTCCTCATAATACAGTGGTACCTGCTATTTAAGACCACCCTTAAAACCAGACAAAAGTGGTCACATATGGCAGGTGGTCTTTCACTGCAGGTAAGCTTACAAAGAAATTAAAGGCCATTGTCTTGAAATGGCAGTCTTAAAAACTAGTGCGGTCTTTCACGAGAGGTGGTCTTTAGAGCAGGTAACACTATACTATAAACTGTAAAGAAATCTGAAATCCCTGAATTAACAATATAAGTTACTGATGGAATTAAGGTAAAATGTATGGTAAAACTTATTTTCCCTGACAACCTATACACTCTCAAAAACCATTGGCCTCCTTCTCAATTATGACTGCATCTATCAATGATCTCTTGCACGGTGTTAACAAGCCCAGAAACATTTACCTTTGGTTGTATCATTTTTACAACTTAAGGTAGCGGCATCATTGTGGCGTAGGGGCCTAACTTTCCCGTATCGCAAAATGGGTTTTTATCATTTCCTGAAAGCACAATACTTGAAGTATATTGTCACCAAAAATCAGATTAAAAAATTAAATATTTATATGAGAAAATTGTGTTTAAACTTTTGTAAATTTAGCTGTCTAGTACACATGCTGGTTTCTGTTTGTTTGGATATGGTAATTTGCGATGGTGTTTTCGCAGCAATCCGCGATCGTCCACATACCTGGCAACGGGAAGGGGCACACGACTGTCGCCCAGAACAATGGCGGCACGCTGAAGTGGAACGGAGCTGATTAGGCTACAGAGCCGATTAACGTTATGTAAACAGGCTGTTCAACGATGTAAAACTGGATGACTTTCATGTTTTTGGGGTGTTCCTATTTGTGATATGAACTTCGGGATGCGTGATTTCTCCAAATGGAACATAAACGATGCTGACTTCGGAGTCCTTTGATCTTGGTTTGCGATCGAATACCAATACGCAACACCCAGAAACCATTACCGTATTCAAAGAAATTTAACAATTATACTGGTGTCCTTCATTATGTTGAATTTCATCATGGGTTTCCTATTTATTGTCGCATTTCATTTGAACATGAAACATTGTGAGTTCGGTGGTTCTCTGGTTCAACTTTGGTGGTGCCAATGTGGCATTCATATATGATCTAGCTGACTAACTTACAATCAGTCTCCGTTCATGTTCACACAGTGACAGTAAATCTAAATTAAATCTACTACTCTTAAGTGTTGACAAAAAGCCCACATACTTTAAACATGGAAGTCGTTTCCTAAACATATGCCACACGCAGCTACGTCTTAACTTCTCTGTTTTAAATGCCCATCTACATCATGTCAACATCCTTCCAGCCTCAACGTGTGCATGCTCTCATACTACTGAAGATACGAAACATTACCTTTTGTTCTGCCACAAGTTCACTGTGCAAAGGATCCGTCTACTGAACACTGTGTCACTTACTCGCTCCAGGTGTAAATCCGACCTTCAGAGTTCAGTGCTCTAGTGACATTTCACTAAATATTCTCTTGAAAGGTAGTGAGGACTTGCCAGACACTGATAATGTATTCATCTTTGAGGCTGTTCAGACATTCTTATAAGAATCTAGACGTTTTATCTACTAATTTAGTATATGATCTAATTATAAGTCTCCATTATCTGGCATCAATTGTATTATTCGTGTACAAGCCGTGGATTTAGTCTTCTGTTCTCGTCCAGTGTGTATTGTTTATATTCCTGTGCGTCCTTTTATGTACTGGAGAGCCTCAAGATTAGTCTTTGTGTACTATTAGGCAATCCAGAGAAAATAAATATGTTTATAATAATAACAGTACAGTCAAGAGCACAGAAGGTGTAAAATCCAAAAAGCAAATTCAGAAAAATGCCTAAAGTGAAAAAAGAAACTAAAGCCCAGCTACGTAAATGTCAAGCAGCCGAGTTAGTTGCAGTGGGAGAGACGGCACTTACAGATGAGATTACGCAACTGGGGTAAGTATATGTGTGTTTGTTATTTATTTGTTTGTTCTTTGCGTAGCATTGATATGACCATGGATCGTTGATATTATGACAGAGAATGAAAAGTAATATTTCTGTAGGCCTTGTTCTATCATATTACCGTAAATGTTTCCGTTCTGGTAATTGCCCATTGAAACTAATACATCAACCATGTCAACGTACGAATGTAAGTTCATATGCAGAAGATTTTTATTTCATCACAGTCTACTTTCAGTTGACAGTTATTGTTTGGCTCTCGCAAATAATGAATATGAACATTTTCAAAATGTTGTGGATCATGCCGACTTTCTCTCCCAGTTTTTCCATCGATGCACATGGGAGCAAATATACAACATTTCAATATTCAACAAGTAGCCGGAGCTAGACAATGCTGTAGGACCTATTTCTAGTTTTCAGTATTTGCATGTATCAGCACAGATAGGAGTAAATCTTGGAGTTTGAGTAGTAACTTTCAAATGTTCCCTTCCAAATAAATACAAGGAGTTCCCTTCCAACTAAATACAAGGAAAATGATATTCCGAAAATTGCATAAAACCCCATCACATTCGGGTAATATATGTCCAGCAGTTTACTTATCATTTTGAACACGTACACCCCACCCCACCCTCGTATCGGGAGAGTACCATGAGTCCCATGACGAAGGGATTTTTTTTTTTTTAACAACACATGTGTAACTAAGTGTTATACAGTCAGTTTGGCCCGTATTGTTACCTGGACTGATACTTTCATTAATTTTCTTTTGTAGATATGACGGCCATGGATTTGTGACGAGTTTGAAACTTGGCGTTACAGCTCTCCAGCTGAAGAGAAACATGGCACAGAGCAAGATGAGATTTATTCACTACTGCTCATGGGCTAGGAGTTTCAGAGTAAGTCCCAGATAACAACACTTGAATTATTTTCTGATTATCTGGAGCAGTTGTCCGAAGGATATGATTTTCTGCAGCATTTATACAACTTTCGATCTTTTCACCAAGTTGATAGTTCTGAATGTTACCCAAATTTGTCTTGTAGCAGGGAGCTTCTAGAACATGTCTCTGCTTGTCGTAATATTCTTATGGGTTGTTCAAAAATGTAATGCAGTAATTCAATAATGCAACTTAGCATTTTTACATTCAATAAACAAAATGGGGGGGGGGGGGCAGTTTAATTAACTAGTCATGTTGTCGGGTTTTGTTTTTGCAGGAAAAGGAAGTTGGTCCCAAAGGCTGTCAGTTCACCTACCCGGCCCAGATCCTGGCATTTCTGCGTGCTATGCTGCCTTTACAGGTCAAGGGGGAGTTCCGCGAGTCGGCGAACAGGGTTGAGATGGCAGAGTTCTGCAGGGCTGTTTGTACCAAGTTGGATTAGAATACAGTGAACTTTTCTCATGACAAAGCGATAAGAACATGGAGAAAAAAAGCTTTCATGTCAAGTTGGATTAGAATACAATGGACTTTTCTTACGACAAAGTGATAAGAACATGTACATACAGTTTTCATGTAAATAAAATTTGTAAATATAAATATGGATGTAGTTTATGTTGTATTTTTTTCAAATCGTGCAGCAAGGTCCTTATTTTCCCAGGCCATATTATTTCAACTGTAGCATTACAAGACCAACTGAAGCTTTTGAAAAAATAGATTTGACTGGACTACGGCTGATGCATTGCCTGACACGGACGAAGTTCTGTGTATGCCACATACAGTAATTATGTGTAGTAGATAAAAACCAGAGCTTGGTCTGCCATATGGAAATCTATATACCCCTCCCCTTACTTTATTTGCATGAAATAACTTCTCTGGAATAATGTTGATTGTTCATTACAGGTCTGTCACATATCTAAGAAACTTTGGGCCGCGGGAGTAAGTATTCTTCATGTAAGAGCCAATCAATGCTTCACGATTGACAATCATGCCTTTCATCGCCATTTTCTCAAAAGCAAGTTTTTCATAAATCAATCAATTTTTCTGCAGGCATTTCTTGAAAACGGATCAAGATATCTTCACAAAATAAACGGCTCTGACAAGATACGGATCTGCTCTAGGAAACGTATTTTTTATACCTTTCGAACCCTTCCTTCCATGACTTTTGTGGCCCCAAAAAATGAACAAACTGTACAGTCTTACAGACCAAACTTAAAAATTGCATATTTTTTTCCTGTCATATTTTTTGTCAAAAGCAAGATACATTTCGTGCGTATTGGTCTATAGTTTAATTTTCGATAGTTGTCAGTCAGAGTAAAATAATATTTTATCAGAAATCCTTGCAAAATGTGATATTTCATACCCATTCACAAAACGGCTCCTAACAGCATCAAAATTAATTTCATGACATTCAAATATGATTCCTGATAATGCTAACATCTGTGAGATATCGAAAATATATAGTTTTGCTGGTAACATAAGAAAAATAGGCAAGTTGCATCAGTTCAAAGTCGCGAGTCTGTGTTACGCGCTCGTATCGGTATTGTACTTTTGACATCTTAACTCAACAAATTCAATATCTGTTGATGATAATTGTTACTATACTTTCATATTTTAAGTACAGAACCAGTTTTATGTGTTTACTAATCAGTTTAAACCGATAAAGTATATATGTATTGTTTTTTTAGGGGGGGGATAGTTATCCAGGGGTGGGGAAAGTTATCTTAGGATAACATGCCCTGGGGAGAGGAACTTATCCTAAGATAACTTTTCCCACGGGGAAAGTTATCCTGGTACACCGGTACCCTGAGGGAATAGGTGTCATTTGGGAATAAATAGTGGACAAAATGCTGCATTTTTCAGTCCATACCAGGATAAGACCCTATAAAGATATCAACTTTACTTGTTGAGATGTAGAGTGTAACTTTTATGCATGTTTTGAATACTTTGCTGGCTGAATATTGACAAAACAATGCCAAAAATGTGGCAAAATTTCACTGCTTTAACTGTGCCTTACACCTGTCATCTTGGAGGAACACATGCCATGTGAGGTACCATCTTGAGGCCCCGGGTTTCTGCTAATTAGTTGGATGATTTTCTATTGGCTTAAAGTTACTTCAAAGTGGTTAATTGACTCTAGAAAGGTCATCTTTTAAAGATGGACTTGCTGTTCAGACACCTCTTTCTATTGGCAAACGATGATGTAATGCAGATCATCATATGACTTTTTGAATAATTGGCTCTGATGTTTGATCACATGAGCCAATAGAAAAAGTGGTTTTCAACTTCTGGTTGACATTATAATACGTGTAGCATAATCACTACTTGTGCCCAGCTCTCTACCGGGCAGCATGAAGACTGTCTATGCAAACGCACAGCAAATGGGGTGCGACAACAACATAAAATTGTGACATTTTCTTTATCAGATCAAGATGCAGAAAGGTCCTATGAAAGGATCTGAAATGGGGACGAAAGTTATGGGAATGAAATTAGCTGCAGGTTGGGTGCTGGTGACAGTAAAACCATGTTTATGCAGTTGATATGCACAGACACAGTGAAAGATTTGTAAAATAAAAAATCCAGTTTGACACTACGAATCTTACCGCTAATTGCAAAAAACTGGTTAAATATGCACGATAATGAAATTTGAAGCATAGGTGATCAGCACTAGGGTAGTAAGAGGCCTAATGATCACCATGGTGATGGTCGTGATTGGATTATAGCAATTAAAAGTTTATACAGGGTTTTAACCTGTATGTGAATGTCCACAATGATTAAGTACAGATAGTGCTGTTCACAAAGGACAAGAGCTGCCAGCATAACACTCTGGTTTGGTCTCTTAATTCCAGGAAATAGGGGATTTTGGACTAAGGAGGGGAGAGGGGGGTAATTTTATTCCAATGGATAATTGGAGTTTTGGAATGCTTTTAATTGTACATGATCCGTAAGTGGGAAAGGGTTAAAGGGGTCTTTGTGACAGGAGTTCTAGGGCTGTATACTGCTACAATGACAATCCTGAATGTCACTGATGTGAGCAATGATTGCTGTCATGTCTGGTATACAGAGGCTGCTGGGCAATAGTTGGAGCACGTTACCATGGTTACAGCAAGGCATACTTGCACATACAAATGAGCAACTAGAAAAGAATATTTGCTTCAAAGCAAATCTGTCTGTGTGCCTTCAAAAGTTGTAAATATTAAATGCTACAACTTTTCTCCTTTGGTACTTCACATTACATTAAGCTTATGGCTGGATGCAAATTTCAAAGTCCAAATGCCCTTGACCTTTGACTTTTACAGGTCACATGTAGATTGCACAGTGTTACAATACCAACAATTTAAGCCCAACATGAACCAAATCGGATGAAAATTGACCTACTTATGGCAGGATGAAACTTTCAAAGGGCCAAATGACCTTGACCTTTGCCCTGTTGAGGTTACATGTTCTTGTAAAAATGTGCAGAGTTTCAGCACTTACAATTTGAGTCTAACATGATTAGAATTGGATGGAAATTGGCCAAGTCATGACTGGATGAAACCTTCACAGGTCCAAATGACCTTGACCTTTGACCTTCAGAGGCCGCATGTACGCTTCAAAAATGTCTAGTTTGGTTCTAACATGGTCAAAATTGGATGACAATTGACCAAGTTATGGCTAGAAGAAAGCCACCATCGAAAGTGGCCTTTGACCTTGAGATGACCTCTACCTGAAGTGAACCTTGACCTCACAAATTACATTTTGGCCTAAAATTGACATTTGACCTTGACATGACCTTTGACCTTGACATGACCTTTGCCTTGCTATGATCGAACTCCTATCCACTCAGAACCACATCTACTATAGTGTACAAGATATTGAAGATTTAAAACTTCAATTAGCTCTCATTTGCATAATTTTGAAAAGCATGACTTCTCATTATCAAAAGGCGAGACTTCATCCATAGAAATATAATTGTGCCAAGTTTGGAGTTTCTATATGTAATAGTTTTCAAATGAATTGTTGAACAAATTTCATGTAAAAGAGAGAGAGAGAGAGAGAGAGAGAGAGAGAGAGAGAGAGAGAGAGAGAGAGAGAGAGAGAGAGAGAGAGAGAGAGAGAGAGAGAGAGAGAGAGAGAGAGAGAGAGAGAGAGAGAGAGAGAGAGAGAGAGAGAGAGAGAGAGAGAAGAAAGAAAGAAAGAAAGAAAGAAAGAAAGAAAATTCCTAGAAAAACAGTATCTATGTGTTGACACACAGACATAATAAAGAAAGAAAGAAAGAAAGAAAGAAAGAAAGAAAGAAAGAAAGAAAATTCCTAGAAAAACAGTATCTATGTGTTGACACACAGACATAATAAAGAAAGAAAGAAAGAAAGAAAGAAAGAAAGAAAGAAAGAAAGAAAGAAAGAAAATTCCTAGAAAAACAGTATCTATGTGTTGACACACAGACATAATAAAGAAAGAAAGAAAGAAAGAAAGAAAGAAAGAAAGAAAGAAAGAAAGAAAGAAAGAAAGAAAGAAAGAAAGAAAGAAAGAAAGAAAGAAAATTCCTAGAAAAACAGTATCTATGTGTTGACACACAGACATAATAAAGAATTTCAGGAAAAACGAAAAAGTGTGTGTTAACACATACACTTTAATTCCTAAAAAAAAAACAATATGTCTGTGTTGGAACACACACATAATAAATGGTGTTACTGTACGGTATACTTACATGGTGGGGTAGAGGTTGGCCTTCATTTTACTGTACAGACTGGTGTTTTTGAGTGCGGTTGTTTATTGTTTGGCACCCTTGTACATTTGAGCCACAGTGTGTGTAACTGGTATACATGTATTTACACATCTGGACATAGTTGCTGTTACCATATGGTACATTTACAGATGTGGACAGGCTTATTGTTACTGTATGGTATATCTACAGATGTGGGCAGGCTTACTGTTACCATATGGTTCATTTACAGATGTGGACAGGCTTACTGCCACTGCATGATATATTCACACATGTGGGCAGGGTTAGTGTTACTATGTGATTTATTTACCTATACACTGATATATGCATGGGTAGGGTGACTGTCACTGTATGATATACTGAAAAAGGAGTGCAAGTTTGATGAAACTATCTGGTATATTTACCCTGGTGAGCAGAGGGGGGCAGTGTTACTTAGAGGTTATCTCATGGCTAAATCAGTATCCTACCCGGTACAGTTCCCCTGAGAGCCTGTATCCTCCTGAGACCCGAAGGGTCGAGGGAGGATACAGCTCGAGGGGGAACTGTACAGGGTAGGATACTGATTTAGCCATGCGATGATCTTTGTATCCTAAATGTATATGCCATAATAAGACGAAAAAGGCAAATGCAGCTTTTCCTGGGATTATGTAAAATGCTACATACCTATTCAGTAGCCAAAACATACAATTTCTGGTTCATCATTTTGTTTGAGAAAAGCCCACCTCCCCTTCAGGAAGAAATAGGCCTAAACTGCGGCAGGCACCCTTGCAACGTGAGTGACATCATGGCGCAAAACGTCATTAGAGTCGCTGTTTCCGCAAATATAGAACGTGAGGGATATACTGACTCTCAAAGGTTCTTTCGATGGGGAGATTGTATTTCCCTTGGGAGGATACTGGCTGTTGCTAGTGTAACATTATCCATGTGTTCCAATTGGACAGTTTCAGTATCCTCCCTTATTTTGGTGTCGGTATGTCCCCTGAAAGACATGTATGCTACAGGACTAAAATTGCAGTATGAGGGCAGTTCTAACACTACGTTTAGGATACTGTATGGTATATTTACACATGTGGACAGGGTTAATGTTACTGTAAGGTACATTTGGACAGGGTTGGTATAACTTTGGTATATTTACACTGGTGGCCAAGGTTGGTGTAACTGATATATTTACATAGGCTTTACAGAATTCACATTTCTGTGCGGTATAAACACACACAGATGTATATAGGAGGTCCATGTAACTCCATCGTGTACTTACGCAGGTGGGCAAGGGTTGGTATTACAGGTGACCGAGCGGATGGCTGGCTTGAGTGCATTGTCACAGTTTTCATCCGTTACGATGGCCTGACTGTCAGTCTTGGCACACACCACAACTGTGTCCTGTACACCTACAAAGACAAACATACAAGGAATTTGGAGTGCAAAAATCAAACATCCCATTGTATATCATCAAAGTAGAAACTTTTTGTTGTGCATTTAGTTGACAACAATAAAATCCCAGACCTCCAGCATCAGTGCTCTGTGCTATAAAAGTCAATCCCCAACCACAAAGACAGAGGCTGCAACTTAGCCCATGTTAAAACTGGGAGATTTTCCTCCTGCAGGTACTGTTAAACAGGAGAGTGAAATCCAAAGGCACAAAGCACAGGTAATGAGGGTCAGGGCATGTTCCTCTAGGAAACTTTTGAAATTTGACCCTTCATTTCCTGCATTTTGAACAATATGAGGCATCATCAGAGACATTCTCAGTTAACTATAATAATCACTCAGCAGCTCCAACAATAGCTAGCAAAATGAACATGACATAACCTTACTTTGGTTTTTATATTTTGCAAAAAGCTGGAGAGCAGGAGACTTTGTCAAAAAGGAGCAGGAAAAAGAAGGAAAAAAGAAAGAAAGAAACAAAGAAAGAAAGAAACAAAGAACGAAAGAAAGAAAGAACGTAGGAAGGAAGGAAAGAAAAGATCGAAGGAAAGAAAGAAAGAAAGAAAGAAAGAAAGAAAGAAAGAAAGAAAGAAAGAAAGAAAGAAAGAAAGAAAGAAAGAAAGAAGAGATAAAGTCATTCACTTGTGGCTTTCTGTGTATTGTCTGTTATCCATCTCCCTAGCTTCATGATATTTAACTCTTTAAGTGCCAAATTTTGGACTGAGTCAACAGCTTTTCTCGGCACAAAAGAAAAGCTGTTGATGTGGGATATTTTCTCTGGAGCTAGAGGCATGCTGGTACTTGAATAAAAGATCTTTTAACAAGGAAATCCAATCTGAGATCCTAATGATAATTCAGACTAGTTTGACTTTAGTTGGAACGAAGGCAAGATAGAAAGAAAGAAAGAAAGAAATAAAGGAAGGAAAGAAAATGAAAAAAAGAAGAACGAAAGAAAGAAAGAGAGAAAGAAAGAAATAAAGAAGGAAAGAAAGAAAGAAAGAAAGAAAGAAAGAAAGAAAGAAAGAAAGAAAGAAAGAAAGAAAGAAAAAAGAAAGGAAGTCGACCACTTTAGACAGTATTGGCAGTGAAGTTGTTAAAGCAGAGTACACACTGTGTGCTTTATATTCCTGTAGACATTTGTATATCTGACCTTCCACCTTCAGTATGGCAGGTGCTTACTTTCATTGGATCACTTATGAGAAATATTAAACTTTAAGCAGTAGCTGAAAGGCATACTAGATACCCCCCCCCCCCCCCGCAACATGTTTTCTTTTAGGCTTTTCTCTGGCGGCCTCCTCTTTTGACAAAACTGCTTGTACTCACTCCTGCTTCATGACACACCTATATCCAGATGCCTGCTATAATTGACCAATATAAACCAAGGTCATTGTTGAGTACTAACTCACTGTTACTTCATGGTACACCTTTATAAAGAAGCCTGCTGTGACCTTGGCGTATATAGCTCAAGGTCATTGTTGCTTCATGGCACACCCTTTAGTGATAGAGAACCCTTCAGAGATAGACAATAACCACAACCTCCCTCCATAAAGGAGTCGAGAGATCATTATGTTTACAGGTCTACTGACAGATGCCTACTGTGACCTTGACCTACATAGCTCAAGGTCACTGTTGCTCCATGACACACCCTTAAGTATTGCTGAAAAGAGAATTACCATACAAAGTTTGAAGAAGATCCATGTACAATGAAGGAGTTAGAGTCTGGACAGGATTATGTCTACAGGCGCCTGCTTTGACCTTGAGCTTTAGAGATCATTATGTCTACAGTTCTACCAACAGATGCCTGCTGTGACCTTGACCTACTTAGCTCAAAGTCATTATTGCTTCATGACACACCCTTAAGTAAAAGAGGATAACAGTACAAAGCTTCAAGAAGATCCCTGCATTTATGAAGGAGTTAGAGTCTGGACAAGATTATGTCTACAGGTGCCTGCTGTGACCTTGACCTATATAACTGAAGGTCATTGTTGTTTCAAAACTCACCCTTTAGTGACAGAGAATACCCATACAAAGAGTGAAGAAGATTGGAGCACTATTGATGGAGATAAAGTCCGTACAAGATTACATGTACTGACGGACTGACATGGTGAAACCAGTATACCCCCCTCCACTTTGTTGCGGGGGGGGGGTATAATTAACAAAATGACATTAAAATATAACAACATATCTTCATGTGTACAAATGACAGATATGATCTCTTATAAACTTTATTATTTATGACACATAATTCATGAATTTATCCTCTGTAGCAACCCTGAGTGTCAGAGGTCTCTGCTGCAGTGACATTCAGTGTTGATAAAATGGCTGTTGAAGCCACTCCTTGTGCTGTCAAATCAGCCATGGCTGTATCTGACCATCATCAGAGGCTAAGTTACTAGCTTGTTGGCACGCCAACTATAACACTGTAACTGCATCTCTGCTGGTACTCACTGCTAGGCAAATCAGTGGACAGCACACACAAAATGATTGCCATAGATGGCTTGGTTTGACACATTTTCATTTGCGGACCAAGTCAACAGCTAACTTGGCCAAAGGATATTGCTGAGCAATTGTGTATATCATTGTTGAAGACAAAAAGAAGTAGAAAGCACATAACTGAACAATTTCTAGCAGTTTCTAACAAGAGTTGCGTAATTTATAAAATACCACTCAGAGAATGGATCACCCTTGGCACCCACAATCTTTTTTTTCCTCAATTCTACTTTTTATTTGAGACTTCGGAGTAGAGCACTTACATACAATTTCCATATTGTTGTTGGTTATGACATAAAACAGCAATTTTGGATGTGTTCTTAGGGTAAGTTCTGGTGACAGAGACCACTGTACTGTGTGTCACTCACAGGGCAAATAGATACTTCAAAAGTTTTATAACAAGTTTAAAAATAAGAGAAAGCTGGTTTTCAATTAGGAATATGGTCCATCATAATGTGCATCTCTGATAACAATTTGGTGAAGCTGCGTTGGAACCTTGTTGAGATATTATGGTAATGTTGTCCCCTTATACGCCACTCAGATGGCCTTAAAATAAATACTTTGCCGTTTCATAAAAAGTTTATAAATGCAAAGAGGAAGTTGGTTTGATACAGGAACCTGGTTCATTCACTAGTAACTTGTTTCGGCATTAGTGGGTGCGTTTCGGCATTTCAGGACGGTTCCCGGCGTTACTACAGAGCGTTTGCCAGTGGTAGGCAGCGTTAGTCAGCGTTTCACAGTGTTTGCCGGCATTGAAAGGGTATCAAACGCTGGCAAACGCTGACTAATGCTGGCTAACACCAAGCCCCAAACGGCTTAATTGCATTTTGGCGTTTCCCAGCATTAGTCGGCTTTTCCCAGTGTTTATTAAGCCGGCTTACGCTGACTCATGTTGGCAAACGCTGTGTAATACCGGGAACCGCCCTGAAACGCCAAAACACACCCACTAACGACAAAACAAGTTACTAGTGATTTTAAGATGTATCTCTGACAAAAATTTGGTAAAGCTTCAGTCAATATTTTTTGAGATATCACGGTAACATCATCAGGGTTGATGCCACTCACATGGCCTTCAAATAAATACATTAAGTTTCATAAAAAGTTTTAAAATTCTCAGAGGTAGCTGGTTTTAAATAGGAACCCTGTCCATTATAAAGTGCATCTCTGACAAAAATTTGTTGCAGCTACGGTAGATATTTTTGAGATACCACGGTAATGTCAAGAAGACAGACGGACAGACAGAAGGACGACGATACCCTCTGGCACTTTTTTATGTCCTGAGAGTAAAAACTTAAAAACATAATGTGCTAACTATTTTTGAGTGCTGTACTAATGAGCAAAAAGTTGTTATGGAAAGCTACGATTGAGTCTTTTTTTAGCAGAGAGATTTTGTGTTTGGTACAAGCCAATAAAGGAAAAGCATGTTTGTAGGACAGAAGAACAGACAGCATCAAAATCATTGTCCTGCTACAGCAGCACATTTTGAAACTGCAGTCCAAACATTGGCTGATGCACTTGTTTTGTTTCCTGTAGGTTCCATTACTGACCTGGCTATCAGTGACACTGTGCCCATCTGCATCCTTCTCACTGAGGAGCCTAGACCCTGCTCTCAACCCTGCCATAGCAACAGCCTCCTTGAGGAGCCTAGACACTGCTCTCAACCCTGCCATAGCAACAACCTCCTTGAGGAGCCTAGACACTGCTCTCAACCCTGCCATAGCAACAGCCTCCTTGAGGAGCCTAGACACTGCTCTCAACCCTGCCATAGCAACAGCCTCCTTGAGGAGCCTAGACACTGCTCTCAACCCTGCCATAGCAACAGCCTTCTTGAGGAGCCTAGACACTGCTCCAACCCTGCCATAGCAACAGCCTCCTTGAGGAGCCCAGACACTGCTCTCAACTCCACAGCAGCAACAGCCTTCTCTGTTGACCATTTGGTTGTACATTTGAATGTTTTTCTGAACTATCCTCTGTACACAAAAGCAAGCCCCCAAATATCCTGATAGCCTTCTTAATTTTTTTAGACTTTGAAATAAATTAATTTGTTTTATTTGCCTCTTGGGAGTTGAGTGAATTCATTTTATACTTTTGTTAATTTAATTTTATTTTCTCTATTTTACTTTATTTTTGGTAACACAGACAAAGATTGGTCATTTTATATACATCCCCCACCCCGTCTGTCAAACAAAAAAAACAAAACACCCACTGAAATCTATCAATTAAATTCCCTTTATTTCATAGCTTCTTTTAGGTGTCAGTTTATCTCCATTGGTGGTAAGATCTTAGTGAAAATGTGGAATGTTCCTTGAGGCAAAACAAGGCAACAGTAGTCACTTGTAGGGACAACACAGACACAAAGACAGACTGTCTTCACAACAGTGCCAATTTAACCCTCTCCCCTCCCAAAACCACCCACAACCAGCTGCAGATATAATGTTGTCTGCGTCATTGATTTTTGTAAAAAAAATTAACTTAAGCCTTCATGAAAAAAACTATGAAGAATCAGAGATAAGGTCTATCAGAATAAGACACCCCACAGGTCAACAGATTTCCCCGGCATCAAGACTGAGCCTTATTTCAATATGAGGGTTGAGGGTACAGCTGTGTTATCACAGACAAATCTGGGGCAGTATTCACAAGTTCAATCTGTATGTTTACTGTTCACACTCTTTCAGTTGTTCTGGTCTGCTAACTTTCTATTTTGAAACAGGTTTCTTTCGTCGTGTCTATAGGACACACTCTACTTTTTTCCCATCCCCATACACAGCCATTAAAAGTGCACACAAGTCATAATTTTAAACTGAAACTGCATATCACAAATTCTGTCCCATGTGGTTCTGCTGGTGTCCACATGTACAATGAAAGTATCCGACCAATTTAATGATATCCAAGCTACACCCTACCATTTCAAAATGACCTCTGCCAACTGAACAGGCTGGTGACCTGAGAAAAATAGGTCAAGGTCACTGATCTTATACATATAACATATTACCATTGGACATGATCTATACATGTATATCCTATTCATTTGGCATGTCTAATTCAATTATTTTTTGAGATATGGAATTTTGTAACTTTCAACATATTTTAACTCATAATTTCCATCAAAGGATAGGTGGCGCCACTAGTATCAAAAGCAACCCAGATTTTGACCTCCTCCACAATCCCACTATTACACTAAATCTCATGAAGATTTATCAAACATTAAGTACATGTGTGTCACAGCGGTCACAATATTGTCATATTTTGACACATATATATTATAATATAATACAGTGGCAAAGTCGTTGGTAGGTTTGGAGGGATGAGATGTCTATTCTCTGACTACACATAAAAGAATGCTTGATAAAAAAGTGTAGGTACAGTGAACCCTCATTATAGTGAGACTCAGATATCCAACATGTTCAATATAATGACACAAATTTTCATGGGAAAAGTTTATTTTCTTTGTTATTTGATTCATCTATCTGATACATTTCTTTAGGAACACAGGGTGTCATTATCATGATTATAATGTGTTTTCATTGTGTCTCACTTGGGTTGTGAGAGGATTACATAATAAGAATAAATGGTAAATAAACCATCAGGATCTAGTATAGATGCAAATAAACACCAGCATGCAATATAATAATCTCATCTCCAAAATGTTGTATTACCCAGTCTAGTTTATAGCATCTTCTATGAGTATCTAACCTCTAACAATTTACTTTCTGCTAAAAACTCTGGTTTTAAGAAAAACAATTCCACCATAAATCAACTTGTTAGCATACTTCATACTACTTACAGTGGCCTTGAGTTGGGCCATGAGGCCCGTATGGCTTTTCTGGACATATCCAAGGCCTTTGACAGAGTTTGGCATGCTGGTCTACTTTTTAAACTGAAACAATTGGGGTTTGAAAATCCTGTGTTAATTTTTTTTAGAAAGCTATCTCTCAAATAGATTTCAACGCATTACTATTGGAGGACAGACCTCATCTTGGCTCCCTATAGAGGCCAGAGTGCCCCAAGGTTCCATCCTTGGTCCCCTACTTTTCCTGGTTTACATTAACGACATCACTGTCAACATTACCTGTGATATCCGTTTATTTGCGGATGATACCAGTATTCTTGAAATTGTCCACGAACCAATGGCCACATCTGAAGGCCTTAATTCTAATCTTGTACAAATTCACCGTTGGAGCAAGCTCTGGCGGATGACATTTAATGCTATAAAATATATTTCAATGACCTTTTCAGCTAAATGACACAAGACAGATCATGCTCCCCTACTTCTTGGAAACATAAAGTCCCTGAATGGTATGCTGCCAGAATACATGGAAAATATGTTTAAGTTTGTGTCCAAAGTACATAGTGTAAATTTGAGATCTGCTGCCAATGACTGTCTTTATTTGGAGAAACCAAAGTCTAAATATATAAAACAGCTGCTGAGTTACTCAGGGTCCATCATATGGAACAATTTGCCAAAGGAAACAAGGAAAGCAAAACTTTGCCTGAATTCAAAAGATTATGTACTAAGGATATTTTAGGATTAAGAATATAATTTGTTTTTGGGCAGTATGATTCTGACTGTGACATAGCCAATTGTTATTATGAGGTGTTGTGTAAACTTGTATCTTTTCCTTTACTTTTAGCATTATCATTTTATGCTTTTGTCATATGTACTGATTTTATAGAGGGCCCTGGGGTAGATTAGTGCTCTTAGCACTAACCAGGACACCCTCTAAAAATAAAGCTATATATATATACCGATACCTGAGGCTACTCAACATAAACATCTTGGAGTTACAGTTTCAAGCAATTTGTCATGGCAGCAACACATACATGTAGCAGGCATTGTTAATAAAGCCAGCCAACGGCTTGCTCTTCTACGCAGACTGAAATACAAACTCTCCCGCCATACTCTCATACGGTTGTATAGCACTCTGATTCCTCCTATCCTCGAATATGGGTGTGTCCTAGTTGACAATTGCACTGTAAACCTGTCACAATCTATAGAAGCTGTGCAGTATGAGGCAGCTTGGATCTGCCTTGGCGCAACTAGATACACTCCATGTGTCTTACTTGTCGAAGAGCTTGAATGGCAAACTCTGGCAAATCAAAAGAAACACTTTAAACTTATTCTTTTCTCTAAAATGTATAATAGGTTGACTCCACAATATCTACATGATCTCGTTCCTCGCGATGTTGCACTCAGTACTGGTCGCCTATTGAGAAATTGTACTGCATTACGCCAAATTAGATTTACCACCAATCGCTTTGGCAATTCATTTCTCCTGTCTGCTATCAAATTATGTAATAACTTCCCGGTTGATGTTCGTGTCACGGATTCCCTGCCGCACTTCAAACCTAAATTAAATGTATTACTCTTAACTATCAACAAAAAGCCCTCATACTTTAAACATGGAAATCGTTTCCTTAAAATATGCCATATGCAGCTACGTCTTAACTTCTCGGTTTTAAATGCCCATCTATATCATGTCAATATCCTTCCAGCCTCAACGTGTGCATGCTGTCATCCTATTGAAGATACGAAACACTACCTTTTGTTCTGCCCCAAGTTCACTGTGCAAAGGGTCCGTCTACTGAACACTGTGTGCCACTTACTCGCTCCAGGTGTTAATCCAACTCCAATAGTTCAGTGCTCTAGTGATATTTTATTAAACATTCTCTTGAAAGGTAGTGATGAATTGCCTGACACCAATAATATATTCATCTTTGAGGCTGTTCAGACATTCATATCAGAATCTAGACATTTTATTTACAAATGTGGTGTGTGGTCTAATTATAAGTCTCCATTATTTGGCATCAATTGTATTTTTCCTGTACACGCTGTGAATCTAGTCTTCTGTTCTCGCCCAGTGTGTATTGTATATATTCCATGCATCCTTTAATGTACTGGAGAGCCTCCAAATTAGTCTCTGTATACTATTAGGCAATCCAGAGAAAATAAACATGTTTATAATAAATACCCAGGATGCACTTGGCAATCCTTCCATCTGTGTGTTCTCCTTTTTACCTTCCATTTATCCTGTGTTTGTTTACTGATTATGGCATTGTTTGTTAATTGGCTACCATAAACCATTATTTCCCTGAGACTTGGTAGGTAAAAATAGAGAACAAAGTGGGTGACTACACACTTTAATTGTCTAACCCTTCACTTAATGCAAATTGTCTTACAGACAGTGGGGCTCAAATTGAACATTGTCTTGTCACTCTGTTTGACACCCAGTCCACACTCGCAGGCTTTCCC
The DNA here is from genome assembly GCA_964020975.1 of Hermodice carunculata. Taxonomy (NCBI): domain Eukaryota; kingdom Metazoa; phylum Annelida; class Polychaeta; order Eunicida; family Amphinomidae; genus Hermodice; species Hermodice carunculata. The sequence goes on from OZ026617.1 coordinate 100,714,219, forward strand.
TTAACTCTATTGTCCTGGGATTGTAACACCTTGAGTTAGCTGCCGACACTTAGTCTTGACAAAAATGAAAAGATATAATTTTGTGCTCTAATTTCTCAATTAACTTAAATTTACATTTTACAATATACATGTACTTTCCTCTTTTAAATGGTAAATTCCACAATGATGAATTTGAACAATCACTTGCACGTTCATAAATAAAGGGGTGATTATGATTGAGACCTTGTATATATATATGCTTTGAGAGTTTAGACACATATGGAAATATATGAATTTTGAACATACTTCTACTTTACTGAACTAAGCTGTATCTCTAACCATGTACACCGTAAATTCATTAATAATGACTTAGCAACAATTGTACAATATGAACAATATACGAAAAATGTAGGTTTCTGGTTTACCCGCAGCATCAATCTTACTAAAAATATTTCACTTCACCACAATACTTTCAGTGGCACCACCAATATCAAACTCTACCTACATTTTTACACATTCGATAAGTACTGAAAGTTAAATGGGGCTATCTTCAAAACTCATATATTTCCCTTGACTTTTGTCCTGGGATTGTAACACCTTGAGTTAGCTGCTTCCATGTTTGTGTTCTCCTTCTTACCTTCCATCTATCCTGTGTTTGTTTACTTATGATGGTATTACAATCCCATGACATCACCGGGCATTTTTTAAAGGTAGTGTAGAGATGACATTCAGTGACAAACATCATTGTCAGCATGGTCTGCTGTGTGATGGTCACAAACACACAGACTGGCCACCATCTCTAGAAATGTTATGCGTTCATCTGAGCTTTATGACATACCAAATTTGTTAAGGCATCTTGGAAATATGAAGGTCTTAAATATCAAGCAGCTTGAAATTTAGATGGATGTACAGAAAACATGAAAAATGATGCTCCCCCTCCCTCATCTCCATTTGAATGTTGGAAAAATAAGCTATAACACCTGTAGGTTATTGAACATTCTGCTGAGCACATGCACATCTGCATCCCATTGGCTCTCTTTTTTCAACTTTGTTTTTGTGTGTAGGGTAATCAATCTTTCTCCCTGATGCAAAACAACTTTATCTTCATGAGAAAAAGCACTTTTTCACTTCTTTGATCAACAGAAAAAAAACTCTATTTTCAAAATACTTTTCATGAGATCCCTATTGTTTTTCACTTCACTCAGTAAACTTTCCATGCTGCAGATTCTATGCACCACTGACGGAATCCCCCTGCATTTACAACCCTTGCAGAGTTTAAAGAAAGGTGCAGGTATGTGCAGCATCATGGTACTAACTCAAAACAGATCTCAAGTTATCAAGTAAACAGTAAATTCCGTGTCAGGTGTCCTGTGAATTAGCATTAGAATGCCCATTGACTTACATACTAATCAATAGGAAAGCTGCATTGACCGATAAGTATCTGAATTGAAAAAAATCCTTAAAAATCAGGAATCCAAAGCAGTGCCACCTAGTAAACAACTTTGTTTGAGCCTTCCGCAAGAACTTATCCATCACATTTCACCTTAATCTGAGTGACAGTTCTGAGAACAAGTGAAAAATAGCAAAACCATACAAAAATTTCTTAAAAAATTGCAGCGCCACATGGTGAACAAATTGGGAACTAGGTGTCCCTGGGAGTATCTATGTATGATATCAAAGCAATTGGGTGAGCGGTTTTAGAGGAGAAGAGTTTTTAAGGTTTGCCCCCAAAAAGAACAAAAAAAATCTGTAAAAAATCCATAAAAAATAAAAAAATCAATAGAGCGTGACCATTTGAACAAACTTGGCACAGATCCACCCAAGGCACATCCCCACCAAGTTTGAAGTAAATCTGGATGATGGTTTTGGAGAAGAAGTCAAAAATGTAAATTAGCATTAGAATGCACATTGACTTACATATGTAGAGTAATCAACAGGAAAGGTGCATTTACCGAAAAGTAGCCGAATAGAAAAAATCGTTAAAAATCAGGAATACGCAGCATTCCCACATAGTGAACGACATTGTTTGACCCTTCTACAAGGAACATATCCACCACATTTAAGCTTAATCTGAGTGATGGTTTTGGCGAAGAAGTAGAGAAAAGCGATAACACAAAAAAAATCATTAAAAAATTAGAAAAAATTTGCAGGGCCACGTGGTGAAAAAATTAAGAACAAGGTATTTCTAGGTTTCTTCCTGTGTGATATCAAAGCAATTGGGTGAGCGGTTTAGGAGAAGATTTTTTAAGATTTGTCCCAAAAAAAGAACCAAAAAAAATCCTTAAAACTCCAAAAATCACTGGAGCATGACCATTTGAACAAACCTGGTAGAAACCCACCCAAGGTACATTGCCACCAAGTTTGAAGTGAATCTGGATGACGGGTTTTGGAGAAGAAGTCGAAAATGTGAATTAGCATTAGAATGCTCATTGACTTCCATATAGTCATCAATAGGACAGCTGCATTGACTTATAAGTACCCAAAATGAAAAAATCATTAAAAATCAGGAATCCGCAGCATTCCCACTTAGTGAACAACTTTGTTTGGCCCTTCTACAGGGAACATATCCACCATGTTTCAGCTTAAACTGAGTGACGGTTCTGGAGAAGAAGTGCAAAATAGCTATAACACACAAAAATTCATAAACAAGAGGGTAGTGTGAACAGCCCATGCTCAGCTGATCTATACTTTGTTGCCAAAAATAAGTTCCATTTGAGCAGAGCTGCGCTAAACTTAAGTTCAGTGGCGGTGATGTTCATGATTGCCAAGCAACTTCCCAAGCACTATAACCCTGTGTTATATATGAAGTCCTAGCTCTAAACTTCTTGATTTATCATGCCAAAAGCAAAATCAACTATAACAGCTCTGTGACCTTGGGAATTAGGGCAAGGTCACCCATCTTCGAATATAAACTTGCACTTGTAATGGACTTTATTCCTGTATAATATCAAAGTTATAGCTCTATAACTTCTGAATATATCATGTGGAAAGCTAATTCAACAACCATTGTGACCTTGGGAAATACCTTAAGGTCACCCATCCCCATACATAACATTGCCTTTATAGAGGACTATAATCATATGTAATATGAATGCTCTAACTCAAAAAGATCTTGACATATTATACAGCATGCAAATTTGACTTTAATGACTCTTTAATACCAAATCACTGGAGAATGACAAATTGAATGGACATGGTAGAGACACATCTAAGGTACACTGCCACCAACTTTAAAGTAAAAATTACCAACAGTTTCGCAGAAGTTAATAATGTGCCTTAGCATTAGAACGCCCATAGACTTACATGGTAATTAATAAGAATGGTGCATTTACCGATAAGTACAAAAATTGAAACAATAGGCCTGTGTGAACAGGTCATGCTCAGCTGACCCAAATACAATCCCAACCTAGGTCTTGCCTAGATACACAATCATACCAAGTTTCATCAAATTCTGTCAAGTCCTTCAAGACTGATCGCACGGAAACCAAGCGTTGAAGAACCTGAACAACAACAACAACAACAACAACAACAACAACAAGCAGAAGAAGCAGAAGAAACCGGCAGTAAAACATATGCCTCGCGGCTTCCACTGGGAGACATAAATCACCTTGCACTCGGTGTTATCTAACATATCTGAAATCCCTGTCTATATGCACATCTACACATCATGCCCAATGACTGTACCATGATTTAAATAAATTGCTTCCATGGTAATGGAGCAGTTGCACACACAAGATTCCATTTGAACAGAGGAGTTGAATCAGAAACAAAAGTTGCTTTGCACTCAGAGATATCTATACTTTTCTTAAGTCTGATTCTTGGTTAGTTCTCAGATGGAAACAACATAAAGCTTTATCAAATAAAAGAACGGATGTTGGGCGAGGAAGCGTTGAGCTAGAGCAAGCATGGCCGCGAAGCAGCTATGCGAGTGTCTGAGACTGGTTTGGGCAAAGAATCTGACTTTTTACGACTGCAGTTTTCATATTTCAGCCGACAGGTGGGGCGACATTGCTCACAGCTTGCTTGTTCAGGACTCGATCGCTTCAGCACAGAAAATCGTCAAACTATACACTGAGGACAGTGCATAAAATCGGCACATTGGCAGCTTTAGACCAACCAAACACGAATTAATAGGCATGTTACAAAGGAAAGGACATGACATGTTTGCGTCGCTTCGAACTAAACTAGTTCAGCTTCAGCCTGCAGCCTCAGGGCATGGCCAGCGGAGCAGGCTCGATCAAACACTCGGCCCTGTCGACAGCATGAACCGAACAGAACTCGCACTGGAGACAATGTTTTTGTGTTCATAGTAGCGACTGCAAAAGTCTTTTGGAGCAAGAAACAAAATTTAACATCGTTGTTTTAATGAAACAACGGATCTTTGCAACAGAATGAAGTTAAGACAAAATTCACAGTAGAAAAAATGAATATTTGCAGACCGTAAATTAATTGACACAGCGACCAGCATGTAAGTGCGTGCACCAGTAGCCACAGGTGCCCAACCCTAGTTGTTATTGTTTGGGATTATTTTTAGGGTTCCCAAACAATAATAACTATAGGGTTGGGCACCTGTGGCTAGTGTACCAGCTACAATGAATCATGTTGATCCATGTGCATGCAATCCACATTGACTCAACAGACCAGCCTATTTATATTATAGTACAACCAATCTCCACATCAGATCAACTGAATAAAGCCCTGGAAGTCAACAGTCAATCATTAAGCCAGGGCAAGGGAACAAAATACACAGACTGCACAGCAATATATATTGGGGGTGTGGCACTCATCCAAATGCAGCTGGAGCCCAGTCCCAGATTGGATTTGTGATCACGGTTGACATCAGGATTATATGACTGTATATTGACACACAGTTTTGAACAATGATAAGCAATAGTTATAAAATTTGTCCCCATAAAATAAACTCTCCATACCTAGGCCTATATGGTACATACTTGGGTTAAAACTTCAAATCATTAAGCCAATCTGAATTGAACATTTCATTTTCAGTGAATTGCAATTGGCCCAGGCAGCCTGTAGTAGTTGGGCAGTTTAATTCTTTCTCAACCAGTGATATAATATGCGCCTTTTAACATGTATTAACTTGTGTTTGGTTTGTCTAAAACTTAAAATTTGCCAATTTTTCGCGCAGTCATCAAACATGATACTGCCCTGCAGAGGACAGCCAGTGATGGCGACAAGCAACGTTCCCAGATTGAGCCCTGTACAAGCAAGCGGCGAGCAGTGTTGCCAGATCTCATGAATAAGTAATAGCCTTCAGAAAAACTGGAAGGTCATCACCCCACCTGTCAGCTGCAATATGAAAACCACAGTCGTTAAAAGTCTGATTCCATGCCCAAACTAGTCTCAGAGACTCGCATGTTCCCTTGCCCTGTTTGGAAGAAAACTGTTTTTTTTTTTTTTTTTTAAGGCTGTAAGGACATAAAGCCAAAAGATTATTGACAATTTGTAATATTGTAAATGATACACGCCTAGGCTGGACCTGTATCAAAGTGTATGCATGATCATAATAATAGAGAGGTGAAGTAGGGGTATTTTCGTAAGGCCGTAAATGTTCAATTTCATTCAGCGAGAAATGTAAATAACCACTACAATTTGGTGTAAAAATGTAAATCCAGTATTTCTCGTTAGTGTAAATGGGTGAAAAATATTCCATGTAAAATGTAATAGTGTCTCAGAATTTTCAGAGAATTGTAAACCATTGATTTGATTATTCACAATGTGTAAACTGGTGAGCTGGCATTGTCTAGTTTGCATAATTGTAAATGGTAAAAAATGTTTACAGTAAAACGTAAAATTGTAAATTAATTTCCCGTAAAGCATAGGCGGGGATCCCTCCTACACCCCTTCTATAGAGTATGCCCAGAGAGATTAGTTTATTCAGTACCGAGTAAAAAGTTTTATTATTTCCTATTTAGATATATGGTTCTAGTTTAAAATATCTTTTTATGAACTGACTTATGTTTGTATGAATTGTCCATGTTTATAATTTATATTAATAAATGAGGGAGGGGGGGGGGGTTCCAGGGGTCACATTAAGGATTTTTCAGTGTGGGTCCTTTGGACCCATCTTTCTTCTTTTTCAGGAAAAATAGTGAGTCCATGGACTGAATCGATGGGTCCAGTCTGAACTTGTGCAAACTAGACTTTATTTTGTGTGATTTAATTGCTTTTACTTGGTATGATCAACATACAGTGATGCCTGAGTTTACATAAAAATGTTAAATAGATAAAACATGCAGGTAACTTAAGCCTAGAAACAAACATAACATATGGTCTATATGCTAATGCAGACTAATCTGAATTGTAATTAAGATTGAATAAAAAGTTACCAATGTAAAAGAGTTTAATTACTAAAAGTTTGTTGATTGTACCAAGGATGGATTCAGTCTATCCAGGGACCTGCTATTAAGACTAAGTCTATAACACGTCCCTAGTCTACCAAACTATGGTTGTGAAGTGGTCTTAACCCCTAGCACACTGCCACTGTGCCAGTATCTGATATTGCACACTGTGTCGACTTGTGCCATCGAGCAGTTTTTAACTCTCTTGCACAACAAGCAGCATGCATATTGAACACGCCTGGGCTCTGTTATTTTTGCGACTCATTCCACATGATGAAATGGTCAGAAATTACATGATTTATATTTCTGTGCACTTTCAATTTCAATTTACCTGAAAAAATTGATGCCGTAGGAGGTGTCAAGAGTCTGATCTTAAGTGCGGTCACATTTTTTACTAAGCAACACGATACATGCCGTGCAACACAACACAAGCGAGTGTACACAGCCTGTCACAGGCATGGATTGGTCATTTCTTGTCCACATTCTTTGGAATGTTTCCAGTGATGTCAGGATATGAAACTATATCAATTTTGAATTGTGTTCATTTGTCAAAAATCTTTGTCACATATTGTTTGTTGTCAATCCCTATTTCAAGATCAAGGAAACTTGCCTTATTGTCACTCTCATTTTCTTTATTCAAAATGAGGTCTTTTGGGTAAATTTCCTTCCAATGTTTCTTGATCTCACCTTTGTTGTTAAGAGTATATATGTCATCGATGTATCTTCTAGTATCTTCTTGCAGTGGTGTAGTTTGTTTTTTTCCAATTTTTTCCATCCTTTTGGATTTGTAATAATGTAGATATAAATTGGCAATATAAGTTGCTGGATCAGTTCCCATGAATATTCCAACTACTTGTCGAAATGCTTTATTACCAAACCTAAAGTATGCATTGTTGATAATATACTTTATCAAATCAGAACACTGTTCTTTAATTGGTATAACACTTTCTTTTATCCTTTCCTTCGTCAAATCTTGCATCAGGGTTGGAAACTTTAATGTATTGACATGTTCCTCCTTCGAATGCCTTGTCCAACATTGAAATTAACATTTACTTCAGGTCTGTGAAGTTGATTTCTGTATAAAATGTTGAAAAATCAAAGTTTTGGATAGATTTGGCACCTTCCTTCTTGTGGATCTTATCTATGTCCTGTAAGATATTTTTGGTACTTGCAGTGATCCACATCTGATTCACTCTTGTGTACGTATGAACTCATTCACAATTATTAGAATGGTATTTTGGTACAAGTTTCAGAACTTAAGTTAGCATCTTAGCAACTTGTTTTGAAACACACTTCTTTGCTGTGATAATATACCTAAGTTTGACAGGTCTCTTGTGCATTTTGACAATTGCATAGATGATCAGTCATTTTCTGTGTTCATTTGGTATACCGACGGACAACAGACAAAGGGATGGATGAAGGCAGCAGATGACAGGCCATCCTAAAAGATCCAGTGACTGACAAGTCAGCTGAGCTAAAAATCATAAAAAATAGGAAAAAAACTGCTGTGTCACCTGGTGAACAAATTATGAACTAGGAGTCCCTAGGAGTGTTTCTGTGTGATATCAAAGCAATTGAATGAGCGGTTTTAGAGATTTTTTTACGATTCGCCCCCTGCAAAAAAAAAAAAAATATAGAAATTAATGGAGCATGATCACTTGCACAGTAGAGACCCACCCAAGGTACATTGCCACCAAGTATGAACTCAATCTGGATGATGTTTATGAGAAGATGTTGAAAATGTGGATTAGCATTAGGATGCCCATTGGCTTGCATAGTAATCAATGGGAAAGGTGCATTTACTGACAAGTACCCAAATTGAGAAAATCATTAAAAATCAGGAATTCATAGCAGGGCCACCTAGTGAACATTTTGTTTGACCCTTCCACATGGGGCATATCCACAAAGTTTCAGCTTAATCTGTGTGATGATTCTGGAGCAAAAAATAGCAAAAAGACACAAAAATTCATTTAAAAGATAGAAAAAAATTGCAGCGCCATCTGGTGAACAGTTAAGAACTTGGAGACCCTGTGATGTTCATGTGTGATATCAAAGCAGTTGGGTGAGTGGTTTTAGAGAAGAAGATCTTTTAAGATTTACCCCCAGAAAAAGAACAACAAAATTCATAAAAAATCTAAAATCAATGGAGCACAGCCATTTCACCAAACTAGGTAGAGACCCAACCAAGGCACATCCCCAACAAGTTTCAAGTAAATCTGGCTTAAGCTTTTGGAGAAGAAGTGGAAAATGTTAATTGTGAACAGATGAAAGACTGAGCCTCCTAATGTTTCAGCTGACTGACAAGTCAGCTGAGCAAGAAAAGTTGCCCCTTCATAAACACTCTCATTCTCTCCAGTCTTCAGAAGTTAGCCAGCATGACATGTCAGAGATGAGAGTTACCTCATAAAATGCTCAGTTATGAGGATGACCAGTCACGGTAACTTTTTTGTTGGCAGTGTAATGAGGACACAGTGACAACATCCTGTACACTGACCCCAGTGTCATCCCTACCTTCCCACGGTGCCCCTCACACATTTCTAACTCAACATCAATACTTTTGCCATCACTTTTATAGTTAAGTGGCACCCATCAGACTTGATAGACCTCTCCAGTGGGAGATCACTTACCTTCAAAGACCTAATTTTGTACACACTTTGTTAAGTACTTTTTATGTTTTTTACACCTGCTATGAGAGACAACAAGTCAATCTTGATAGTCCACATTTTGGTTATCACTATAGACGAGGTCTCAAAGTACAATGACAGACAACTCCACTAGGACACCCTGCCTTGACTAGTCACCAATTGAAATCCTGCCTTGACAGGTCACCAATTGACACCCTGCCTTGACAGGTCACCGTTGACAACATTTGGCCGGTCATTTTGATGTTATTTATACCTACTATCAAACACCAGCTATTTTGAGAGACTGCAACTTGGTGATTGCTATAGAGGTGATCTTTTAATAGAGACCACTCTCTGCTATCACTAAATATGTAGAAAAAAGGATTGCAAACTAAGGTTAAACATAGACATGGCCTTTAAGACCCCAGGTAGCAGCACTTGACTTGCATAAATTTTCCTTTTACACACATGCAGGAAAGCTTCAAATGGATTTACTGTCAAGCAAATGAGCAAATCACATGCAAATGACAGTCATCATTTAACCAAGGCTCATTTCATTATCAACTAGAACACGTTGATTTTGCGACAGAAAATCAAATGTCTCCCTGTGGGCCCTTACTATTGTCACACACATAAAATTTCAACTTCCTAAGTCAAATCTTTCTTGAGTTATCACGTCCACATTGATTTTCGACAAAATGCCCATGTGACCTTGAAAAATAGGTCAAGCTCATATATCTGCAGTCATTAGCAAGGTCTTTCAAAAGTCTTACATAGAAACATAATCACACAAAGTGTCAACCTCTTTAAGACAAATCTTTCTCCAGTGCATCTGCAATGATTTTTAAAAAGTGGCCATGTGACCTTGAAAATAGGTCAAGGTCACCCATCTACAATCCCAACCTAGTTCATATTATGGTACATAATCATGCCAATTTCAACCTCCTAAGTCAAATCCTTGCAGAGTTGTTGCATCCACATCAATTTTAGATGACATGCCCATGTGACCTTGAAAAATATGCCAAGGTCACCCATCTGCAATCCCAAGCAAGGTTTCATATAGGAACATCTTCAAAAAAATTTCAACTGCCCAAGTCATCTTTCTTGAGTTATCCTATCCGCAACGCACGCAACAATGTGTTGAAGAAGAACAAGAAATAAAAGAAGTGGAAGAAACAGAAGCAAAAACAATATGTCCCCCGTTGCATGGGGAGACATAAATATCAAACTAGGCTCAGACTTGATACTCTCAAACCGAGCAAGCAATCTACATGCATGATCATTAGGTTTCTCAGAATTCCTGACACTACTTTACAGTCAGTTGGTTTGGGCATGTTGCATGTTGTTTGTAGAATAAGTATCTGGGTCACAGTGACTTAATTTTCATGTTCTAGTGATTTAACTTGATACATGTATAATGCATTCTGATGGGCTGCTTCAATCAGTTGTGACTGCTTGATCAAAGCCATGATGTACATTACTATTGTATGATTATTTAGGAACAACTGCCGTACTTTTCACACTTTAAAGAATCAAACTGCAAAAAGTGGAGACACTGCACTGTAGGGAACCCTGGTCTTCATTATTGAACCTTTACACAAACTTCATTGTAAGGGCACTGAGCAGAGGAAAATACAAGACTTGTCAACAAGATCACATGTTGAAGAAAAAAAGGTGAATTGTGAACAGTTTCTGTAGCTCTTACACTTTGCTTCCACGCGGCAGCACAGATAGTGGGCCAGGCTTGCCTCATTGTAAATCAAATATGGCACTTGGGTGTTAAAAGAGTCAACAGGCTGTTGTTGTGAACATACATCGATCATTCTCACTCCAGAAATGCTAGCCACTACAGACTTTACCTACATTGTATAAATCCACTGACTACACTACCCATCAAATACAACAAATTCATATTTTCTGTGAAGGGACTTATGGATATGTAGCACTGAAATGAAATTTTAACATGGTCATCTATTCTTTATAACACTGAATAATAAAATTTGAACAAAATTCTTCCACGCAATTTGAAAATATTGCAGTAACAAAAAAAAAATTAGAAACAAAACAGTGAGTAGGCTGCACAAACCAAAAATTAAGTCACAGCTAGAGACCTGAAAATCTTATCAACTATTCTCTCCTCAGAATGGATCTCTTATCAAACTTGAAAGGAATCCATCCAGACACGTGGAAAACATTGCAGTAACAAAGTCAAGTTGATTGTAAATAGATCACAGTAACCACACAATAGGTCACCAATCTAATCAGCAACTAGAAAAGAAGATTTGCTTCAAAACAAATCTGTCTGTGTGCCTTCAAAAGTTGTAAATATCAAATGTTACAACTTTTGTCCCTTGGAACTTCACATTCCATTAAGATTATAGCTGGATGAATATTTCAAAGTCCAAATGACCTTGACCTTTGACCTTTGCAGGGATCATGTACATCGCAAAAATGTACAGTGTTACAATACCCACAATTTAAGCCCAACATGAACCAAATCAGATGAAAATTGACCAAGTTATTGCAAGATGAAACTTTCAAAGGGCCAAATGACCTTGACATTTGCCCTTTAGAGGTTACATGTTTTTACAATAACGTGCATGGTTGCAAAACCTACAATCTGAGTCCAACATGATTAGAATTGGATGGAAATTGGCCCAGTTATGACTGGATGAAACTTTCAAAGGGCCAAATGACCTTGACCATTGCCCTTTAGAGGTTACATGTAACTTTTAAAAATGGGCAGTGTTACAATAGCTACAATTTGAGCCCAACATGATCAAAATTAAACAAAAATTGACCCAGGGGTCACATTAAGCATGCGTCCTGCCTCATAGACGCAAAAAATGAAAAAAAGACGCCTGGAAATCAATAAAACATTGTCATTTTGCGTCTCTCTGGACGTGCGCACAAAAAACACAATGCATTTTGAATGATACAACTGCAGATATTACCCCAAACTTAGTAACGTTGCACCTTTGCGGTCACAGTGTTTTGCATAGTCCACCATGACCATGATTATGCATTATACTCCTGGAATTCTCTGATGTTCGTCTTTGCATGTAACAAGCTCTCTTATTTGCTCAGAAAAAATACTCCTGGGGTATTCCTGCAAAACTTTACGTCATTTCACCTCATTATAAATGCGCTGAGAGCATTTCCAGGTTCCTTATTGGGTGGATTTGATCACGTGCCGCTCAATGTCCAATCAAACTCGTTGTTGCCCATAAATGTCCGCTATGTTGGGGAGGAATAAATCGTAAGACTCGTATTAATGTGAAGATTATGGGACCAAGATGTTGAATTTTCACATCATATTTTCACCAAAAACACTTCCGTCGAACATATCTAGATACAGATAAAGGCACGAATGAAAATTCCTAACGGAAGGCAAGGAAAATACGCAGATTTGTCACCGCACAGTCACAGGTGGACGAAGCGAAGATTTGCGTAAACACGATGTGATCATGTGTTGTTGATTGCTGCCTCCTATGCGTCACGTCGTGGTTGGTGATTTTTTACAAAATTTTGTTTTGATTTTAATCAATTGCTTGAATGGAGCAAATCTGTATGACAGAGCAAGAGAGGAATGATATTCATAATGGCAGGCCGAAAAAAAATATACATACAACATAGCGGAAAACCATGCATGCCTGTGACAGGCTGTGTACACTGGCTTGTGTTGACTGTTGTGTTGCACGGCCTGTACTGTGTTGCTTAGTAAAAAAACTGACCGCACTCAGTCCAACGGACCCACACTGAAAAATCCTTAATGTGACCCCTGTTGACCAAATTATGGCTAGAAGAAAGCCACCATAGACACATTGGCCTTTGACCTTGAGATGACCTCTACCTGAAGTGAACCTTGACCTTTGAAATGACATTTTGATCTAAAATTGACATTTGACCTTGACATGACCTTAACATTTGAGATGACCTTTGCCTTGCCATGATCGAACTCCTATACACTCAGAACCACATCTACTATAGTATATAAGGTATATTGAAGATTTAAAACTTGAATTAGCCCTCATTTGCATAATTTTCAAAAGCATGACCCCTCATTATAAAAAGACAGGACTTCATCCATAGAAGTATAATTGTGCCAAGATTTGAGTTTCAGGGGTGGGACCAGAAAAAATTCTCAAGACTGACAATTTTGGCTGAGGGGTATGGGGGCCGCCTGGGTCCCCATCGGGGTGCATGGGCGGGCCCCTGCTGCTGGGGACCAGGGGGCAAAGCCCCCAGAAGCTCAGAGATTTTCACCTTTTAGGAAGCCTCCAAGTGTGCTGAGATGATAGAAAAAAAAACTTTATAATCATCATTTAGAAGTAATTTAACACAGAAACAAAACTTTTATTGATAATTATGTAAATTTATATAGTCATTCAATTGCTGCTTTGCACTCTCTGTGTGTGACTATCATATAATCCATCAATCAATCCTGTGTTTTTGCAAGGCCCTTTTGCCATTTGCACCATAGTTGATGTGATGATTGCACAGCACGCAAAAAAAGTGTCCTGCTCTGGTGATTTTTTTCACACCATATGCCGTACAACCATCCCAGATCTTCTTTTTCTGACAGCCATTACATGTACCACCTCTATTTGTTTTTCACCCATTTCTCCAGACTGCCAACATTATGGTCATCTCTTTTCACAAACTGAACACCCCTGGCAGCCTGCAACCGAGGCTGGGACGACGCCATTTTGTCTTTTACTACTCAACTCACATGCAACTGGGAAATGGCAAGATTTTTTTTTTTCTCTACATGAAAAACAACTTCTTGGAATGTACTAGTTTGGTAACAAAGTCAAATGACTGTAAATGGGTTCACGCAATAGGTCACAGTAACCACAGGATAAATTGATCACTATCAATTACAGTCAAAATATATTTGATACAGTTGAAATGTCAGCCTGCTGGGTCACTCTGTCCTGACAACATTGTTGCTGCACCCTGTAACTTAAGATAAACAGTCAGCAGACATACTTTAAGCTGAGATCTCATGCACAGCACTGGTACCATTGACACCAGTACACACCCATAAGAGGACAATTGTGGCCACACTGTAGTTGTTGTTGGACCAATGACAATCGACCATGGATTGATTGTATTCATCTGATTATCAATCATCAAACTTCAGCTGATTGCAGTCATTAATTGGTACTAACCATAAGGTGAATCACATTATGGTGAAGAAGTGATGCCTTTTGAAATCTTACCAATACCACCAGTCTCATATGTGGTTTATCACCAAACAAGAACTGTATACACTTCATTTACAATAAACAACATGCTAAACTCACCTCCTCCACATGTTCTGGAGCAAGTTGTAAATCCAGAAATCTTCCAGCTGAACTCTGAAGTTGACTGTACATTTGTAACAGGTCCAGCATTAGTTCCAGATAGAGAAACAGCAATCTGATCATTGACCGTGCGTCGATCTGGATGCTGGTGCCCCCTGCTGGCAGACCAGTACTGCTGGTTATAATTGCTAGAACCTCCTTGCTGATTGAGTGCTGGTGGGTACTGGGGGTACCTGCCCTGCGGGGTACGCCTTGGTTGGTAAGACGACCACTGCTGCCCTCTATTGGGCTGTGTTTGGCCATACACCTGTGACTGCCTGTTGCCTGTCTGGGCGTGATATAGTCTTTTCTGCCCAGGACTCAGGCGAGTCCTCACCTGGGACTGTACCCCTCTATGGTGCTGTGAGTATGTGTACTGTGTATTGTACTGAGAAGTACCCCGGTATCCCTGTTGAACTGGGGGGTACACCACCAGACTCTGGCCTTGGCGCTGTTGCTGTGGCTGTGACTGGCCATAGGCTCCCTGTAAATACTGTACACGCTGTCTATTCTCTCTATAAGGGCCCCCTGCAATATCCTCATTCCCTGCACTCCCAGGCTGCAACCTCTCTTTATGCTGGTTGGCACGGTAATGTCGGCTATGTCGTAATCGGTGGCCTGTTTGTGCATTGTAAAATATGTCTTTGCCATACTGTGCTGATGTGCCTCTTCGTTCATCCACCGACACTGGTGCTAGTCTTCTTGGTGCTGCCCCTAGTGCCAAATTGGAGGGGCGTGCATAACTAGGACGTTGAAGTATAGTTACTGGTCGATAAGTTTTCTTAGAGCCTGCAGAGTTCTTTTTCATAGGAATGGTATATTGATACAGGATCCCTTGGTTTATATGTTGCTTGAGTAACTGAAACAGAATGGAATTTCAAGTATACAATAGAAGGCAAATGAAACTAGAGGGCTGTGTGAACAACCTGTGCTCAGCTGACCTAAACTTGTTCACAAAATCAAAGTTGCAACTGATTGACCTGTGTTGAGCTTAAGCTGAATGCATAAGACATTTAGAAGTATTTCTAAGATATGCCTAAAAAAAATACATTAAACATATAAAATTTATTGGAGCATGAGACATTGAAGAATATTTAAAGAGAACTTTAAAAAGAACATTGCTTATTGGTGGAGAAAATACATGATATTGAGCTTTAGAGTGCCCTTTGACTAACATAGTAGTCAATTGAAAATGTGCACTTACCGGTAAGTACCTGAATTGAAAACATCATTAAAAAGAACAACTTTGCTTGACCATTTCACATTAATACACATCCACTAAGTTTTAGCTTAATCTGAGTGACAGTACTGGAGAAGTCAAAAACAGCGAAAACACACAGACATCATAAAAATTATGACAAAAATTGCAGCACCACCTGGTAAACAAACTAAGAGCTAGGAGTCCCTAAAAGTATTCTTGTATGATATCCAAGCAATTGGATGAGTGGTTTTGAAGAAGATTTTTTAAGTTTTGCCCCAAAAAGGACAAAAAAATCATTAAAAAACCCAAAAATAACTGGAGTCTGACCATTTGAAGAAACTTGGTAGAGACCTACCCAAGGTGCATTGCCACCAAGTTTGAAGTCAATCTGGAAGACGGTTTCAGAAACGAAGTCGAAAATGTGAATTAGCTTTGGAATCCCCATTGACTTGCATAGTTATCAATAGGAAAGGTGATAAGTTCCCGACTTGAAAATTAATTAAAATCAGGAATCCACAACAATGCCACTTACTGAACAACTTTCTTTGATCCTTTCACAAGGAACAAATACACCAAGTTTCAGCTTTATCTGAATGATGGTTCAGGAGAAGTCAAAAATAGCAAAAACACGCAAATTTGATAAAATAAGAGGCCCATTACCCTAATGCTCTGCTGGCACCGTGGCTACACCTACATATTTATTTAAAGGTTGCCAGTCCTCAAGTGGCTTCTGAACATACAAAGCTTGCATGATTTTAGTGTCTCATTTGTCCACCAGATGGCATTTCACTCTACACGTAATCACTGTTTATTTCTGCAATTCTTGGGATGAATATTGTTGCATGTGCCCAGACAACAATGAGTGATTCCTTAATTTTATGTCCTCAGTGACCGTGACCTTGGGACACGAGATCAAAATCACCCAGATTATGTAATACAAGAGGCCCATGGACATGGTGCTGTGCTGACATTGCCATTGATGTCCATCCTACACTCTGCCATTACAAAATCACCTTTTTCAACTTTACAGGCATGGTGACCTCACAAAAATAGGTCAAGGACACTGATATTATATAACATTCTAGCATTGGACATGGTCTATATATACTATAAATTTGGCAAGTCTAATCTCATTACTTTTCTAGATATGGAACACAGTTTGGCTCACAATTTGTGTCCAATTATAGGTGGCGCCACTAGAATAATTTGTGTCTAATTATTGGTGGCGCCACTAGAATCATAAGCAACTTTGATTTTGACCTTCCTCAACAATCACACCAAATTCCATGCAGATCTGCCAAAAATTAAAGATGCCACAGTGTTCACAAGATTTTCACATTTTGACCCTGATATTGCATAATATTGTAGATGGCGCCACCAATATTGAAAGAGAGCTAGACTCTCATACATCCTATAAGTCCTGAAAGTTATATTGGGCTAACCTGAAAACTGTGGACGGTATCGTAGTCATAAGATTTTCACATTTTGACCTGTAAATTGCATAATACTATAGGTGGCGCCACTAAATATTGATGTTGACAGAGATCTTCATACACTTTAAACCTTCTAAACATTATATGGCGAACTAACTCATACAAAAGATGACCCTTTATTCAAACTGGTCATTTGACCTTGACCTTTAACTCGTTTTAACAACTTGTTACTGTTCAAAATTTGCGCCCCACATCCAGCTTTCCATAGATGGTCTGTTTGTTCAAATCGCGTAATAACTGTTGGAGTTATTGTAAAAACACCCAATAAATTTGGACAAGCACCAAACTCCATAATTACTGTGTCACAGTGACCCCCCAAAAACAGGTCACCAAGTACAGTTTTATGTAAATCAATGAAGTCAAATTTTGATCTGGAGGCTCAATTCTCTTTGCCATTGATGTCCAAGCTACATCCAGCCATTACAAAATCACCTCTTTCACTTTACAGGCATTGTGACCTCACAAAAATAGGTCAAGGTCACTGATATTATATAACATTCTAGCACTGGACATGGTCTATATATCCTATAAATGCGGCTAGTCTATTCCAATTACTTTTCCAAAAATACAATGTTATATCTTAAAACACATTTCGGCCCACAATTCCCCTCAAATTATAGGTGGCACCACATGTATTGTTAGCAACTTAGACTTTGAATTCCTCCACAATCCCACCAAAATTCAGTGGAGATATGCCACAAAATGCTAGAGTGTTCACAAGATTTTCATATTTTGACCCCTATATTGCATAATGTTGTTGGTGGTACCACCAATATCACAAGGGACCTAGATTTCTATACACCATGTAAGTCCTGAAAGTTGTCTTGAAAACTGTGGACAGTTTCAGGCTCCCAACCCAAAAGTTTACAGACCGAATGTCAGACGAACGGAAGGAATGATGGAACTACAGAAAGACAGACAGACTGACATAAACGATCCTATAAGCTCTGCCACCTTCGGTCAGCACAGGGAAAAAAAATGCAGTGCCACCTTGTGAAAAAATTAGGAACTGGGAGTCCCTAGGATTGCTCCTGTGTGATATCAAAGTGATTGGGTGAGTGGCAGGTTTCATGGAAAAAGATTTTTTAAGTTTGTTTTTGAAAGGTGCATTTACCAATAAAAAGCCAAATTGTATAATCGTTAAAAATCAGAAATCCGCAGCAGTGCCAACTCATGATCAGCTTCGTTTGACACTTCCACAATGAACATATCCACCAAGTTTCAGCTTAATCTGAGTGACGGTTGTGGAAAAAAAATCAAACATAGCAAAACAGGAGGCCCTGGGCTCGCTCAGCTGACCTGGAGATTCATCACACTTGTGGCACTGTGAACTTGGGATAGGATCAAGGTCACCCATGTACTGATTACGTCTGACCTCTATGGAAGAACACGAACATGTGCAACATCAAGGTCCCAGCAGAAGTAATTCTCAAGTTATAGTGAAGAGTAAAATTGATGTATGTTGCACTCTGATCTGAGGTCAAGGTCGACCCTCATAGAGAAACATTTACATGTGCAACATCAAGATCCTAATACAAAATAGATCTCAAGTTCTCAAGTGAACAGTAAATTTCATGTCAGTTGTCCAGTGACCTTGGGAATGAGGTCAAGGTCCAAAATCACTGGAGCATGGCCGCTTGCACAATTTTTTTTGGGGGGGGGGCACGGACAGAGCCAGAATTGTTGGCAAACAACAGAAAAAGCTAGACAAGCTTTCGGAAGAGAAGAAAAGGTTTGAAAAAGAAAATACTGATCATCTTTTTCGTTTGCGGAGGATATGTTCCTCTCCAGAGGAGAGGAACATCTCCTCCGCAGTCCCGGGCGCAACCCATTGAGGGCCAACGCCAAAATCAACAAAGCCTGAACCAACCGAGTACTTCCGCAAGTACCGCTCCCTCGAGAAACCAACAACAAAACAGAGAAGGCTGTCGCAGAAATACACAAGAACCGAAGAGAAAGTATCACTCTCGCAGCAGGTCCCCATGTCCTCCAACGCTGGACACCAGGCCGAACTTCAGACGACAGCAACGTTCACCAAGGAGAGGATTAAACCTCACCAACAGCCAAATGGATGCGCTGACATCCCTGCTGGATACACTGGCAAGGCAACAACAAATTAAAGGGGGAGGGGTCGCGACAGACGACCCAATTATCGCCCACAGTCATGCAGGTGATAAGTCAACCCAAGTTGAAGCACATAGCAAAAACTGTTAAAAGTTCCTGTTCAAGTTCCAGTTATACAACAAGTTCAAGTTCTTTCATAAATTCCAATGAAAGCTGTTATGAATTTTACGAGGATGTTTTTTGTTCTGAACTCTATGAAGTTACATATAAAGATTATTCAGTATCCATATAAGATACACCAACCAGTGGCAATGAGATAAAATCATCTTGCACTCTGACAGTGGATCAGGGGAGATCCACACCACCACACCTGACCAACCGAAGACAGGTAAGTGATGTCCTTTCTCCCTACAACATGTTGAATGTTGATAAGATTGAATATATTCGTCATCCATGTTTAAAAAATATAAATCAATCAAACAATAACATGAGTGATAATTCGGATCTTCTCATACCAAACAACCTAGTTGTTAATCTCTCAAACACAACTTTCTCTGAATCTAAGAACAGTTTATTAAGCAAAGGTTTATCATTTTGCCCAACCCCAAGAGAACCAAATATGGGTGAGATACACAAAGACTCAGAGGCATTTTTCAGATCAATGAAACTTAAATTTTCTTTGATAGGAACAATTTTGATTCCATTTCAAATTCAGAACAAAACAATACAAGTCAAAATCAACATGACACCCAAAACAATGGGACAAATCAAGCCCCATTTCACCACCAGTCCCTTAAACCAAAAAGTGACTTCACACCAAATGAGGCCATGTTAGGTGATCCAAATCTAACAGCATTTTGTAGGACAGTGAAACATGAGGTGGCCAAACATCATCCTAAAATACCAAAGAATGACAATCTCACAAGTGCAGAAAGACAGGTTCTTAAGGAACTAAGGGACAGCCCTCATATAGTGATTAAGCAAGCTGACAAGGGCTCAGCCATAGTAGTCATGAATACAATCAACTACATAGCCGAAGCCAAAAAATTTATTGTCAAACACTGATCACTATAGGCCTGTCCCAATCAATCTCACAAATCACCATAATGAAAAAGTGAGAAACCTTTTACAGGAACTAGTAGAAAATAAATCTATCTCTACAGACATGTTTAAATATCGGTACATAGCAGAACTGCGAGTTCCGTGTTTCTACATTTACCTAAAATACACAAAGGAATCTACCCACCCCCAGGTATACCAATCCTAAGTGCAAATGAGTGTCCAACAGAAAAAATCTTGGGTCTGGTAGATTTTTTTCTACACCCCCTAGTGTCAAACATCCCAAGCTACATCAAAGATACTAATGATTTCATCTCAAAGATAAAATCATTACCACCTCAGCCAGTAAATACCTTACTGGTTACCTTAGATGTGAGCTCTTTGTACACTAATATACCATTACAGGAAGGCCTGAGAACAGCAGCAAAATCTTTGCTACACAATAGACCAATCGATCAGAAACCATTGGTCAGTGAGATCATATCTCTACTAATATAAGGTTAGTCTAGATATTGCAATAATTTTGAGTTCAATGGTGAACACTACCTCCGAACAAGTAGCCGCTGACGCTAGCCATATCCCCCGCCCACAGTAATCATGGTGGTAAATACACATGATGTACATTGGTATATTATAGTTGGTAAAATGCGAAAGGTTTCTGTTGGTGGCAATATGGAAATAAATACAGAGAGCCTTTAAATGCATTATGTGTCCCCCTTTTAACAAGTAGCCACTGAACCCCCCCCCCACCCCCCCACCCCCATGAGGGTGAACCAGTGCAGAAGGGGTTTGTTTGCTATTCACATCTTCCTTAACATGTAGGACTTAAAATAAAGTTGGCTGAAATAAGAAAGAAACAAGTTTACTTGAAAAGGATCTATGTCTATGCACACTTCCTACCTCAGGTCTACCAACCCTGCAAATCTCAAAGAGCTATCACTTATAGTTGCAAAGATATGCTCCAGACAAAATTGTATCAGGATCTTGAGCTTACTTAATGAACTTCGTTAATTAATAAACAAATAAAGGAAAGTAATTAGCCACATAAATTTATGCCTATGCACACTTCCTACTTCTGGTCTACCAACCCTGAAAATCTTAAAGGGTTACCACTTATAATTGCAAAGTTATACTCCTGACAAAATGTATTGCATCTTGAGCTTGCTTAATGAACTTTGTTAATTAATATATCAATGAAGGGAAGTAATTAGTCAAAAAATTTCTGCCTATGCACACCTCCTACCTCTGATCTACCAACACTGAAAATCTTAAAGGGTTACCACTTTTAGTTGCAAAGTTATGCTTCACACAAAATTGTATTGTATCTTGAGCTTGCTTAATGAACTTTATTAATTAATCAATTAATCAATGAAAGTAATTAGCCACGCAAAACAGTGCCTATGCACACCTACTACCTAAGGTCTACTAGCCATAAAAATTTCAAAGGGTTGGTATTAATAGTTTAGAAAATATGGCCCGGACAAATCTTGAGCTTGCTTAACGAACTTTGTTAACTAATCAATTAATGAAAGTAATTAGCTACACAAAACAATGCCTATACACACCTACTACTTACAGGTCTAGCAACCATAAAAAATTCAAAGGGATAGGATTAATAGTTTAGAGGATATGGCCCGGACAAAATTTGTATTGTAGCTTGAAGTTGCATAATGTACTTTGTTAATTAATTAATTAATGGAAGTAATTAGCCACAGAAAACAATGCGTATGCACACCTGCTACCTAAGGTCTACCCACCATAACAAATTCAAAGGGCTAGCATTAATAGTTTAGAAGATATGGCCCGGACAAAATTTGTCTTGCTTAACGAACTTTGTTAATTAATTAATTAATGCAAGTAATAAGCCACACAAAACAATGCCTTTGCACACCTAATACCTAAGGTCTACCCACCATAAAAAATTCGAAGAGGTAGCATTAATAATGTAGAAGATATGGGCCGGACAAAATTTGTTTCGGACGGACGGACGATGCCCATTACCATATGCCCTCCCCCATTTCGTGGGCAGGGGATAATAAGTGGCACCGCCATGGGCACAAGAGTAGCACCATCATATGCTAATCTCTTCATGGTAGATTTGGAGGAAAATATGCTGTCGAAACATCCTCTGAAACCAACAGTATGGTACAGGTTCACTGATGACATCTTTACCATATGGCCATATGGGCAAGAAGCACTCGCAGAATTTACAACTTACTTAAATACTAGTCATCCTACCGTCAAATTTTCAGTCACACACAGTGACAAGGAAATAAGCTTTCTAGACACAGTGGTCCGATTTGATGAAAAAAGAAAATTGTATACAACACTGTATACAAAGCCAACGGATACTCACATGTATCTTCATTTCAGATTGGCGCATCCAAAACACTGCAACACAGCTGGACCTTTCAGCCAATTCTCAAGGGTCAAAAGTATTTGCACCCTCCCAGCTGATTTTGAAATGCAAAAAAAGTCCTAATGTATTACACGTTAAGAGGCTACCATATGGAGGTACTACAGGACTCACTGTCAAAGGTGAGAGCTATGGACAGAGCCTCATTATTACAATTCAGACAGAGTCCCCAACAAGCTGATCAGAATCAAGACCAGCTTTTCATGATAACGAGGTACAATCCTGCCTTACCTCCTCTGAAAGAGATCATTCGCCAAAATTGGGGCACAATCCAATCCTCAAAGTATGCTCCAACTCTAGGGAATAAACAAATCACAATGGGTTTCATGAGAGCTGAAAACCTCAAAGATGTTCTAGTCAAATCACGACTAAAATATCCACCCACACAACATTCCTCTCACACAGCAGGGATCACAGAACAAAACTCATGTGACAAAAATAACTGCAGATATTGCGAGAAGATGGATACCACAGGTGTTGTTAAAAGCACAACCACCGGAAGGATATACCACACTCCCAAAGGTGGAACCTGCAGACATAACAACTTAGTCTATCTATTGACTTGTGGCATATGCCACAAGCAATATGTGGGCCAAACATATAGGCCTTTAATGAACAGACTCCTTGAATATTTTTATTATATAAACAAAGCGTATATGAACTAAACTCTTGGCAGACATTTCTCTCAACAGGATCACCAGACCCTTAACGTTAAGGTACAGATCCTAGCAAATATCCCCACACCATCTGAGCTGAGAAAGATAGAATCACTCAGGTTGCAGAAGGAACATTTCTGGATCCACCAACTTTGTACTATGGAACCTTTCAGTTTTTTATGTCATGGGAAAGTAAGCATACTTGCTCAGTCTTATGCTTAATTTTTACTTTCCCATGCTTACTTTCCTGTGACACTGTTTGTTATCAACCGAGGACAGAATTAGAAGACTTCTGTCCCAATGGATTGGGGGAATAATCAGGGAATCAATTAAATTTAATTCCCAGGTCGGTACTCATCAATGATAAATGGAAAAGACTTGTTGTTATCATGAATTTACATGATTTTCATGAATTCACCATGATTTCCATGGAAAAACTTTCAGTGAGAAATCCATCTCATAGGGATACCTTTCTAGGGAAACCCCAATCTTCCCTAGCAATCATCTGTCTATGTTTGGAATGACGTTGGATTCCCACGTCAACCAGTCCCATGATTCAACCGGCCAGTTCTGGCAGTTGAGTTTTTTGACGTGAAAGCATAGTATTGCGTCAAGTCTCTTACGTAACGTACGTTACTAAGGCCAGTGCCACCGTAGGGTTTAAAAAGAGCGTACCCAATCCTTTACAAATTCAGCTACTGATGAGACCCATTTAGGTCGAAACCGGTCTAGCGATTTTTGGTCCATGTGGCAAACAGGCATCCTTGTTTGCCATTCACACTTGCCCAGTCTGATTATTTCACTTGCACAAAATAGGTATACAGACACTTATTGAAGGTACATCCCTACCAATTTTTGACAAAAATCTGGCCAAAATTATTTAAGTTATGATAATTAAAAGCAATTCCCATGTTAAACTTTCCAATTAGAACTTTATTAAAGATTTTTCCCACAAAAATCATTAAGTAGCCAAAAATCACTGGAGTGTGACCATTTGAACAAACTTGGTAGAGACTGACCCAAGGTACATTGCTACCAAGTGTGAAGTCAATCTCACTGACAGTTTCTTTAGAGAAGTCCAAAATGTGAATTAGCATTACTTTGCCCATTGACTTGCATAGTTATCAATAGGAAAGGTGCATTTACCATAAAGTACCCAAATTGAACAAATTTGTTAAAAATCAGGAATCCACAGCAGTGCCACATAGGGAAAAACTTTGTTTGATCCTTTCACAAGGAACATATCCACTAAGTTTCAGCTTAATCTGAGTGACGGTCTGGAGAAGTTGAAAATAGCAATAAGACACAACAAAATCCTAAAAAGTAGGAAAAAAAATCACAGCACCACCTGGTGAACAAATTAAGAACAAGGTAATACTATCTTTAAGAGTTTTCCTGTGTGATATCAAAGGAATCGTGTGAGCAGTTTTAGAGAACAGGATTTTTTAAGATTTGCCCCGAAAAAGAACAATTAATAAACAAAAATTAGAGAAAAAAAAAACAACATTGGAGCATGACCATTTGAACAAACTTGGTAGAGACCCACCCAAGGTACATTGCCGACAAGTTTGAAGTGAATCTGGCTGGTGGTTTTGGAGGAGGCGATTGTTGACGACAGGTGACAGATGACGATGGACAAAGGACCATAAGATAAGCTCAGCTACTGACAAGTCAGCTGAGCTAAAAGTACAAAAAAAGCAGGATATCTACCACCTCGGAGGCTCTGTGACCATGATTTGTACTGTCTCATTTGGTCTCATGATTAAATTTATGTGTGTAGACTGAGCATGATTTGTATTGCATCATTGATCTCATGATTAAATGTGTGCAGACTAACCATGATTTGTACTGTTTCATTGGTGGGTCCCCTGGCCAGGATGGATTCTGGCTTGTTTTGCTGTGACTGTGGGCGCTTGTACTTGAAGGTGGTCCCAGCTCCATCATATTCTCCGGTGTTCCTAATTTGGTAGCCTCCATTCAGCACATACTTTCCATTTAACCTCATCAAAGCTGAAACAAAAAATAAGGAAGAATCATTGATTTTATTGTAAAACCCACACAGACATTCCTTAGTTATGGTATAGACTGCCTCAACCTATGGCAACTGACACGTACATGTAGATAATACATACATGTAGAGTGGTTCCCAAGATAGGATTTCTTCAATTTCAGGAGGGTTCTTGCTGGAGACTAGCAAGGCCGAGTCGTCTGCTTAAAAAGAAAGTTTGCACTTGACTGTCAAAGGCATGTCATTCACATAGATTAAAAATAAAAGTGAACCCATTAAAGAACCTTGCAGCATGCCACAAGTAACTGTACTATTGCATGGAAGTAACACCATTATAATGTACTACAAGGGAACTATCAGATAAGTACCACTGACGCCAAGCAACAGAAGTAGAATCAAGACTAATAGATTTAAGCTTTTGACACAGTAAACTGTGGTTTACTGTGTCAAAAGCTTTTTGAAGGTTAAGCAGGACCATACCTGTGTACAGACCCCTGTCCACCTTCATTCTCACATCATCAGTTAGATGACCTAGACATCACTTAGTAGATAATGTGATGTTAGTAGATAATGTGCAACATCACAAAACACTTGCAGTTCACATTGACTAGCACTTAAACTGGGAGCAAAAAGTAGCTCAGACATGTGGGGAAATATTATGGTCCAATTTATCCATACAGCAGAGAAATGGATTTCTCTTAATATTCATTCCTAATGCATAAATTATCTTTAATGCCAACATTTTGCCATTCAGACTCAGGTTCAGATTCATATTCTTTTTTCCGACAATAAATTCAATACATTTCAATTGTTAGGTAATAATGACAGAAATATATATAAAGAAATGCAAAAAAAAAAAAAAAAAAAAAGTAGGAGAAATAGTGCATTATTATGACAGAGAACAGATAGTCAGGATGAACCAGCTAAGGATGAAAACATTTGCTCTCGCATGGGCCACCTAAATAAATTTAATTGGTAAGTTAACACTTTGCTTCAGAACAAAGCACCACATGTGTGTTAAGACAATTGAACAGACTAAGACATAGACAACATAATTACATACAAATATACTGTATACATCATCATTACAAACAAAGCAATTTGGAATAGTACAGGTTTCAGAGTATTGGTCTATGTAGAATCTTTTAACATATTGAGAGAAACCATTGTAGTGTGTATGAATTTTGTTTGTAATATTTCCAGGAGTATCAAGGAGCAATTTGGGAATAGAATTTCAGTAGATACATGTTAGGGAGTAGCATAGCGGGGAACATAACGATGCCTGGTAGAATAATCATGAGTAACTGGTAAGATTGCCAAAATATTTTTGAAATAAGCAGGCAATTCATTTTTTGTGTATCGATAGAAAGATTTCAATGACTTTTGTTTGAATAAATCGGGGACTTTAAGAGTTTTTAGTTCTTTAAATAATGGGTCGTGTATGTGCGTTTTAACATGCGGAGCATATCAAACGAATGGCCGATTTTTGTAATTTGAAGATACGGTCACCAGCATAACCTCATGCAAGTTTTCCATAGTTGACATGTGGCAAAAACAGGGAATTATAAATTAACAATAAAGTGTATTTGGGGAGATAGTGACATAATCTTTTTAAGATTCCACTCATTCGGGAAATTTTATTTGCAATTTGATTTACATGAGAACTCCAATTTAGTTTTTCATTTAATGTTAGTCCCAGAAAATCGAAATCAGTAGCCCTTTCCAATCAAATACCAGTTATTTTAAGATCTATATCTAAATGTAACTTGTGTTGTGGAAAGGAGAATAGCATAAATTTTTTTTTTGATACGTTTAAGGATAACTTTAATAATAACAATTTTACACTTTTTCGAGTTTGGAATTAATGTTCATTGAGACATATTCATTGTTGACTTGAGGCCAAAAATTGAAAGTACAGAGTGAGTTGATCAGAGTTGTATCATCAGCATACAAAATGGATTCAAAATTTGGAGCAGTTAGATAAAGATCATTAACATAATTTATAAATAGAAGTGGCCCGAGGATAGAGCCTTGGGGCACACCAGTTTTTACTGGTGATAGAGCAGAAGAGACATTATCAAATTGAACATATTGGAATCGATTTGTCAGACAACTTTCAAACCATTTTAAAGATATGCCAGAAATACCGTAACGTTTTAATTTCTATATAAAAATTTTATGATCTAGTGTGTCAAATGCTTTTGACAAATCTAAAAATATTGTTCAAGGAATTTCACCCGAGTCAAGAATCTTGTATAATCTATCAATGAGCTCCAAAGTAGCAGTTTCAGTGCTATGGAGTTTTTTAAATCCGTGCTGACTAGTGTAAAAAATATTATTAGTTGCAAAGAAGTCATAAAGTTGATGGTAAACAACTTTTTCAAACATTTTACAGAAAACAGGATGCAAGGAAATAGGTCTGTAATTATTTAAAACTTTGTCATTGTCTTTTTGAAAATCGGAATCACTTTGGCAAGTTTTAGTTTCTCTGGAAAAATCTTTGTGTTTAAAGACTGATTGATAATAGGTGACAGAGGTTCTACTAAAGGTGACTTAATAAGTTTAATAAGTCACTTTGACAAGAGGTCATGCCCTGTACTTGATTTACGTTTAAGTTTATCCATGATAATTTCAATCTTGGCTGAAGTAGTATTATTAAAGAAAAATACATTTTGTGTTGCTGGTTCAAATATGTACTAAAGTGAGGCGAATGTCTTTAATCTATTTTGGCTGCCAACTTTGGTGTAAAGAGTTCTGTGCCATTTCATACATGGAACACACCATACTTATTAGTTATTTCATCTTGCAAAGTACATGTATGTATAGTTTATAGGCCTGTACTGACATGATGATGATAACAACAACAACAACAACAACAATGTGGCTCTCTGCTTGTCTGCTGCAGTCCTGTGTCACTGTGTGACACAGGTGGCCTTGGGGAAAAAAAGGAAAAGTAGATGAGGCGGGGGAAACCATGGTAATCCTTTCCAGCTTGAGCTGCCATGTTTTCCAGGACCAGAGCCAAGGCAAGGGTCCACCACCCACTCTCTCACAGTTGTGGTGGGCCCCTGGTCCTGGGTATATCCCCCTACAATCATCGCTTGTACTTTCTAAACAAGAGGATCATCATTATCCTGTGCTCAGCTGACATGCATCTGCTTATTTACCCAAAAATTTATGTAAAAATCAATGCAGTGTGACCATTTGAATAACATATGTAGAGACCTATCAAAGGTACATTTCTACAAAGTGTGAGGAATGCCCCTGTGCAATATCAAAGCAATAGGGTGAGTGGTTTCAGAGAAGATTTTTCAAGATTTGCCTCAAAAAAGGACAAAAAAATTCATTAAAAAATAAAAAAACCCCAATAGAACGTGACTATTTGAACCAGTTTGGTAGAGATCCATCCAAGGCACATCCTCACCAAGTTTGAATTTAATCTGGCCAAAATTATTTAACTTATAATCATTACAAGAAATTCCCATGTTAAACTTTCCTATTAAAACTTCTTTAAAGATTTTTGAAAAAAATCATAAAAAAGCCAAAAGTCACTGGAGCATGACCATTTGAACACACTTAGCAGAAACCCACCAAAGGTATATTGCCACCAAGTTTGAAGTGAATTTGACCGACAGTTTCTTCCGCGAAGCCGAAAATGTCAATTACCATTAGAATGCCCATTGACTGGCATGGTAAGCAATGGGAAAGGTACTGCATTTACCATAAAGTACCTGAATTGAAAAAAATCGTTAAAGATCAGGAATCCACAGCAGTGCCACTTAGTGACCAACTTTGTTTGACCTTTCCACAAGGAACATATCCACCAAGTTTCAGCTTAATTTGAGTGACGATCCTGGAGAAGATTTTTTAAGATTTGCCCCCAAGAAGAACAAAAATTTCATAAAATATTCAAAATTCACTGGAGCGTGACCATTTGAACAAACCTGTTAAAAACCCACCCAAGGTACATTGACACCAAGTTTGATGTCAATCTGATTGATGGTTTCTGAGAAGAAGTCAATAATATGAATTAGCATTAGAATGCGCATTGACTTGCATAGTAATCAATAGGAAAGCTGCATTTACTGATAAGTACCCCAATTGAAAAAAAAAAATCGTTAAAAATCTGGAATCCACAGCAGTGCCACCTCATGAACAGCTTTGTTTGACCCTTCTATGAGGGCCATTTCCACCACGTTTCAGCTCAATCTGAATGACGGTTCTGGAGAAGGTGTCGAAAATAACAAAAACACAGAAAAAATAATAAAAAAAATTAGAACAAAATTGCAGTGCCACCTGGTGAATAAATTAAGAACTAGGAGCCCCTAGGAGTGTTCTTGTGTGACATCAATGCAATTGGGTGAGCGGTTTCCGAGGAGAAGATTTTTAAAGATTTGCAAAAGAAAAAAAAAAAAAAATCACTGGAGCATGACCACTTGAACAAACTTGGTAGAGACCCACCAAGGGTACATCCCCACCACGTTTGAAGTAAATCTGGCTGACCGTTTTTCAGAAGAAGTAGAAAACGTAAATTGTGGACGACGCCGGATGGACGTCTCCTTTGAAACTTAAAAGCTTCACACACTATTCCACCATACCGACACTGGTATAAACAGGTAAACAGTAATTCAATTTTTAGCACCATAAAGTTGACTAGAGGTGTTATGAGGTAAAGTGTATTAAGGTATTATTTGAAAGCCACCTCTTCCACTGTACTGGATGAAGATTAAGAAGAAAGAAATCGTGCAGAAAGTGAGTATGATCATGGTTTTCGGACTTAAAATGGACTACAGAAATTCTCTAGGTGGGTTAAGTATACTTTACCCCGGGTACTTTCCCTCTTACCGCTCTAAACCTTTGAGAACTATACTTTGTCATTTCAAACTCAATCTTGACACAATTTGACTAATGTTCTTGAGTTAGTGTTGTATTTATTAGGTATTTTGTCATATTTCTGGAAACATTACAACAGAGTTTTGTGTGGTTGTTTTTTTTTTAACCTTTGTGTTGTAGTGTTTGCAACAAAGTTCTAACCCTATTGACAAAATCGCTAAAAAGTGTGGGGTTTCTAGCAATACGTATGAATTGTCTGATACAAACTCCATATGCTTATTTCTCTGGAATGTTTCCTGTCAGGTCAGGGTAGGAGATAATATCAAATTTGAACTGGTCACTCTTGTCAAATGACAAATATTAATCTCTCTCTCTCTCTCTCTCTCTCTCTCTCTCTCTCTCTCTCTCTCTCTCTCTCTCTCTCTCTCTCTCTCTCTCTCTCTCTCTCTCTCTCTCTCTCTCTCTCTCTCTCTCTCTCTCTCTCTCTCTCTCTCTCTCTCTCTCTCTCTCTCTCTCTCTCTCTCTCTCTCTCTCTCCCCCCCCCAAGGCAAATTTGTCCGACATTTCATTTGAAAAGTATTATGCATAGAAACTCCAAACTTGGCATGATTACACTTCCATACATGAAGCCTGGACTTTTTGTAAAGAGGTTCAACAGTTCTGAAAATTATGCAAATTAGGGCCATTTGAAAATTTAAATCTTGACAATCTCCAAAAATATTATAGGTACAGGTAATTAATCCAACTTTGATTAATATGTTGGTAACACTACACATTTTTGTAATTTACATAGGACCTCTAAAGGTGAAAGGTCAACTTCATTTTCACATTTGAAATTTTCATCTAGCCATAACTTGGTCAATTTTCATCCAATTCTAACCATGTTGGACCCAATCTGTAGGTATTGTAACACTGCCTATTTTTTGTAATTTACATGCAATGCCTAAAAAACAAAGGTCAAGGTCATTCATGCCTTTTTTTAATGTAGCCATAAGCGTAATGGAATGTGAAGTACCAAAGGCTTTGAAGATTGTATCAGTCAAGATTCTGGAGCCCGCTTTGGTAATTGATACTTTTAGCCCAGATAAGAGAGCCTGGGTTTGATATCAGGCTACGGGCAGCATGCTTGTCTGCATGTGTGTCCCTGAGTAGCACACAGAATGCCCTGTGTGATTGCTTTTGCCATGTTTACACAAGACAGACACGGTGTAACTTAGAAAATTGGAACAACACGCAATTAATAAATAGGGTAAGACATAACAGATTCAACTGAAAGCCACTGGAAGCTGTAGTTTTCATTGCAGTGAGGTTGCCAGGTTAGGAACTGTACAAGCCACAGGCAGCCAGGTCAATGTTCAATTTAAACAAAGCATGCACAAATATGAATAGACTGACATCTACAAGTTGTATCATGCTTAGAAGACTACTTGGATCAAGAGAATAAAATGGAAAAGAATGATGACATAGACTGTGGTAGTTTATATATCATTACATACCATCAAAAAAATTGTCTTTCTTTATGTCTGTGTGCCAACACAGACATATTGTTTTTCTAGGAATTTTTTCTTTCTTTCTTTTTCTTTCTTTACAGGCAAATTTGTTCCACATTTTATTTAAAAAGAATTACACGTAGAAACTCCAAACTTGGCACAATTATACTTCTATAAATGAAGTCTGGCCTTTTTGCAATGAGAGGTCATGCTGTTCACAATTATGCAAGTGAGGGCTAATTAAAGTTTTAAATCTTTAATATCTTATATACTATAGTAGATGTGGTTCCGAGTGTATAGGAGTTTGATCATAGCAAGGCAAAGGTCATGTCAAATGTCAAGGTCATGTCAAGTTCACTGTCAATTTTAGGCCAAAATGTCATTTTTGAGGTCAAGGTTCACTTCAGGTAGAGGTCATATCAAGGTCAAAGGCCACTTTCAATGATGGCTCTCTTCTAGGCATAATTAGGTCAATTTTTATCCAATTTTGATCATGTTGGGCTCAAATTGTAGCCATTGTAACACTGCACATTTTTGAAACTTACATGTGACCTCTAAAGGTCAAAGGTTGTTTAGACATTTGAAAGTTTCATCTAGTCATGACTTGGCCAATTTCCATCCAATTCTAATCATGTTGGACTCAAATTGTAGGCATTGCAACTCTGCACATTTTTACAAGAACATATCACCTCAAAAGGGCAAAGGTCAAGGTCATTTGGCCCTTTGAAAGTTTCATCTTGCCATAACTCGGTCAATTTTCATCCAATTTGGTTCATGTTGGGCTTAAATTGTGGGTATTGTAACACTGTGCAATTCACATGTGACCTGCAAAGGTCAAAGGTCAAGGTCATTTGGACTTTGAAATTTGTATCCAGCCATAAGCTAAATGGAATGTGAAGTACCAAAGAATAAAAGTTGTAGCATTTAACATTTAGAACTTTTGAAGGCACACAGACAGATTTGCGTTGAAGCAAATCTTCTTTTCTAGTTTTGTTAGTTTGGTTGTTCTTTATTTTTATATCCAGATCAAGGAAAGTAGTTTTTGTATCTTCTTGCAGCTGTAATATTTGTTTTTGCCAATTCCTCCATCCATTTTGTTTCATAAAAATGTAAATAAAGGTTGGCAATATATGGGGCTGGATCTGTTCCCATTGATATGCCTACTATTTGTTGATAGACTCTGGTTTCAAAGCAAAAGTATGCATTGTTCATAATGTATTCTATCATTTGAGCACACTCTTGCTTTGTGTAAGATATTTCTTTTTTCTTACCTTTATCAAATTTACCTTCAGCACCAGATATTTACTATCTATATACGGACCGACAGACGAAGGACCCTCAAAAAAGCTCAGCTGACAGACAAGCACATGTAAGCTGAGCTAAAAAAATAAAACATCCCTCACACACCTTATCCCCACCTCTAAGGCTCAGGCATTTCCCATGGGAGCACCCTTGTAAGGGCTACCACCATTTCCTTCCCTCCCTGTACTCCGGAATTCTAATTAGAGTGTGTGTGTCAACACACACCTTTCTTTTTTTTTCCTAAAATTCTTTCTTTCTTCATTACCAGCGAATTTGTGCGACACTTTTCTCGGACACTATTATACATAGAAACTCCAAACTTAGCATGATTGTACCTCTATACAAGGAGTTTGACTGTTTTATACAGAGGAATAAAGGTGTTTAACATTATGCAAATTAGGGGCATTTGAAATTTTAAATCTTGAATATCTTCAAAGCTATCATAGATAGAGATGTCATTCTAACTTCTACGAGGGGTTTATTGACCATAGTGCATCTAATGAATTTAAAACAAAAGTTGTAGCAATTTAAATTATGCTAATTAGCAGCATTTGAAATTTTAAAACTTGACTACCTTCAAAAGTATTGTAGATAGAGATGTCATTTCAACTTCTACTAAGGGGTTGTTGGCCATTGCACTTGTAAAGAATATAAAACAAAAGTTGTAGCGATTTAAATTATGCTAATCAGCAGTATTTCGAAATTTTCAATCTTGAATATCTTCAACACTATAATAGATACAAATGTCATTTCAACTTCTACTAGGGGGTTGTTGACCACTGTGCACCTAATGAATTAAAAATAAAAGTTGTAGCAATTTAAATTATGCTAAATAGCACCATAACAAATTTTAAATCTTGAATAACTTCAAAGCTATAATAGATACAGATGCCATTCCAACTTCTACTCCTGTGTTATGGAATAGTTGAACACTCCCATACCAATATGCTTTGAAGACACACACACTGATTTGCTATGCAGCAAATCATCTTTCCTAGTTTAACCTGTTGCCTTAACTCTATTACTTCATTCCTTTTCTCCCAGCATCCTACCAGGTAGTCCTATACACTTTAGTACCTTTCCTGCCTCCTAGAGAGCCACCTTTCAAACCTAAAACCCATGCTACACGTTCCTCTTACTCTAAACACAGAACCTCTTCTTAACCCTTGTAATTGTAATGTTCCCTGTGCCACTTTCTGAAAAAAAAAAACTTCCCTTATCTCTCTATATGCATCACACCACAACAGCCAATGATCCACTGTCTCATCTGCCTCTTGTCTACACATCTTACACTTTCCATTACTACCTGTTGTCCACTTTTGTTTTCTCTTTTCTTAATGGATTACTCCTGCCCTACTTTGAAAAAGAAGCTTGCATCCCTTCCCTCCATCCCAGCACACACTTTTGAGGGGTTTTCTGAAGAGGATACATCCCAAGTTCAAGGGATTCCAGAAAAATCATGAGAACAAGGGATGTATCCTTTTTATACCATGCCTTCTTTGTTTTCATGAATATAAATGCATTTCAAAATGTATTCACCAAAGAAAATCAGTCCTGTGTTGAAATTTAGCCATAGAAATTTAAAGCAGGGATATATGTGTAAGCAGGTGACATATATATCCCTTGAGAAAACAAAGGAGGCATGGTATAAAATGCCTTGTATGCTTTCAATGTACTTACTTCCCTGACTCCTCTTTTCCAGTCCTCTTTCCAACCCTCTGTAACAGTATTACCTATATATTCTTTCCAATCATCTGCCTCATCATATCCATTTCATTCATATCTCTTTGCTGACCTATCTATGTCTTTGATCTATCTGGTTTTATCCTTGACTACCTTATTGTAAACTTTCCTGCACCATCTGTCTTCACTTACTGCGTGTAGATACCCTCGGTACTTTAACTAAGCTTTGGCAATCATATCTGTGATTTTATTCCATCTTAACTCTCCTAGAACTGCTTCTGTTGCTGTACATGGTGGTGCCCCCAGTATCCATTTCCCACCTCATTCTGTGCTTCCTCCATTCCCTGGATATCTCCCTCACTTACTGATATCACATCTAAGCCATATATCATTCCTGGTATTGCAGCTCTATCCCATGACACTCTCACTGTGTACGCTCTGTCCCATGACACTCTCACTGTGTACGCTCTGTCCCATGACACTCTCACTGTGTACGCTCTGTCCCATGACACTCTCACTGTGTACGCTCTGTTGAAACTGTTCAGTGCTGTAGCTTTTATCATTCCCTTTGTACGATTCACTTTCTGCTTAATCTTCTCCACCTGATACCTAAACATGCTTTTACCCATTGCTTTTATCTTAATTCCTAGGTATTCATAGTTATCAACCTCCCTAATTTCAATCAACTGTTCTCTACCTTCTGGAATTTGGAACTGTTCAATTCTCCATTATTTTTATTCCCATCTGGTTTCTTCCCAAGAGTCATGACTTTACTCTTATCCTTACGGAATTCTAACCTTCATTTATTCCCATACTCCCCTGCAACATGTACATTCATCATATTTTGTGGTTCTTTCTAAGACTCTGCTTTGAATACAATGTCATCTGCAAAAAATAGACCTGGAATTTTTAGATCACCTACCATGGTTCCCTTATCACACTCCATCAACTGATCCCCTAACTCCTTAACATACAGAGTGAACAAAATTGGGGACAGCACACATCCCTGCTTTAGGCCTATATCCAGATGCTGGACCTGATGCAAACAGCAACTTAGGCAAGGGAGATGGGAGTGTCATGATATATAAGAATACAGATAAAGATGGTTGCTTGAATTTATGTCTATCATAAGCATACATTCTTAGGGGGCTTTTCTGATGGATTGATGTTGGTGTTAGTGTCACT
This sequence comes from Hermodice carunculata, assembly GCA_964020975.1. Lineage (NCBI taxonomy): Eukaryota > Metazoa > Annelida > Polychaeta > Eunicida > Amphinomidae > Hermodice > Hermodice carunculata. Next base: position 100,749,922 of record OZ026617.1, read on the forward strand.
TTGTGGACTGGCATGAATGATGTCCATTGTTGAGATGGTGGTTGCAACTAGTAACTTTTAAATGTTGAATTGTATTGATATTTTCACCAGAGATTAGGAACCTGTGCTTGCAAATTCTCTGATGTGCTGCAGATTTTGGTCCCTTTTCATGAATTGTATGGTCCTATATGCACATGAATGATGCACCTGTTCAAGCCAATTTACTGAAATAGGCCTATAATTTTAAACAAAACTTTTTGCATTCTGTCATGTTAAAACTAGAGATGGCTTTTTTGACCCTATGGACCTTTGCACATACATTTTGGATTCTTTTGGTTACAGACAAACTATAAATTTATGTGATTCAGCTATGCATACCAAGAAACATTGCCCGGAATTGACTTGGATTTGTTTCATTAGGACTATGGTTTGGATGTAGTAATGACACTGTCTAATTTGTAAAATTTATTATTTTGGCGATAAGAAATGGGGGGTGGGGGTGGGGGGTGACCCACAAAATGGCTACCAGCCTGCACGTGGCTGCCATATACAGTCAGTGTCACATGACATACGTATATGCAAAACAAAGCTACCATGGCACTGCAGACCTACATTGAATTTTGGCCACCATTACAAAGTATAGGTAAGATTGAAATGGCATATATCCGAAGCACTAATTAAACTGGACAGATACTGAGCTAGTTGAGCCTGCCCCAGTAGAGTACAGGTATAGACCTGCATGGATACCACTCAGCTGGCAATCTTGTGCATCCTTGGTGTACTTGTCAAAGATAGAAATAAGGATCATTGATGAAATTGGGCAATTGACCTGTAATAGATTGTGAATACACATAAATAGAACAGCTTCCTGAAAGATGCATGCCTACAATCCATGTCATTTTTTTGACAAAATGAAACTCTCAGTTTTGCCAGAAAAACCTTGGATTTTGTAACCCTGTGAAATAATTAAAGGCCAAAACCCATGGTTTTGCTGTTCACAAAACCCTGGGTTTTGTGACATCATAAATCCCTGGTTTTGAAAAAGTGCACTACCCAGGGTTTTGTAACTAACCAATCATCACAGCTGTTACTTGATAGGCTGCTCAACTTAAAATATAGCACCAAACTACAAGTGGTTCAATTTGTGTGATCATTAACATCATTATTACTCACAACTATTTTATCAAAAAATTCTGTTGATAAAATCACATAGTCAATAACACTACATCCTCTTGATGTTATACAAGTGAAGTGTCCATCCTGGTCTTTGCCACACCGTCCATTTAAAATATGAATATTTAGATTCTGACAAACAAAAAGAAGTGTTTTACCAAATGCATTTACTTTGTTATTCTCACCACTTGACTTCCTAGGGATATTAAATGGATCTGGTTCATACCAGTCTTCCATAGGCATATGGTCGCAACTGTCATCTGTGATGTAGTCTGGTAAATTCCCTGTTCTTGAATTTAGATCACCCATAATCACAACTGACGTGGGATTATTAATTGCAGAAATTAATTCAATGATTTCGTTTTCTAACATTACTATTCCGTTTTTCTCAGATAATGAAGAATAATATGGGGTACCTTCAGGGGGAATGTATGGGATCGTTATCGATATATCATTATCAGTACCAGTCAATGCTTTGTCATCAGTGAAAAAAATTGCTAATGTGTAATTCTCATGAATACCCTTTAAATATTTGACAATAGATTCGCGAATAAAAACAGATATACCACCATCATTATAACTTGTATGATGTGTGCACTCCCTTACTGAAGGGAAACATACATATGTATTGATTGTATGCATGAAGTCCAATTTAGTCTCAGCCCATGTCTCAGACAGAGCAATAAAAATCATATTTTGAAATCATATTTGCCACTCTCGCATGGAATAATGTTTATAATCTATCTAATCCTCAAGAAGCGTATACACAATTTTACAAAGACTTTAAACAGGTATATGATAACTGTTTTCCTATTGTTAATATATGAAAGAAATTCAGCAGACATAAGTCTTGGATAACGGAGGGCCTGATGAACTCCATAAGAACAAAACATAAATTATATGAAAAAGCCCTAAGCAGTCCAACACCTCTGCATGAGTGGCAGTATGTAACGTATAAAAATAAACTTACACACCTAATAAGAACTGCAGAAAAAACATATTATAGTGAGTTACTTGATGCTTCTAGAAATACTTTGAAAAGAACTTGGAGAGTACTTAACATGATTATAGGCAAGAAGAAGAAGGGTGCTACATCAAAACATTTTAAGATTGGGGAGAACCTAGTTTCTAACCCTCAGCTTATTGCTGATCAATTCAATGATTACTTTGTAAATGTTGGTCCATCTCTGTCTAAAAATATTGAGTCTACATATAACAATACAGATGTTTTGTCATTACTTAAGGGAAATTATGACAGCTCCATTTACTTAACTCCAGCCTCAACTGAGGAAATAGTAAAGATCATAGAGAATCTAAAGTACTCAAGTCCAGGATGGGGTGAAATAAGTTCTAAGGTTGTTAAAAGGGTGGCACAATTAAGATATTGCTAGCCCTCTTGCATTTGTGTGTAACTTGTCTTTTTTGAATGGTGAAGTACCAAATGAAATTAAAATAGCTAGTGTTACACCTATTTATAAATCCGGTGACATGTCAGTCTTTAGTAATTATAGACCAATATCTGTATCAGTGTTTTCTAAAAATTTTTGAAGAAGTTATGTATACACATGTAATCGCGTTTTTAAACAAACATATATATCCTCTATAAATACCACTTTGGATTCAGAAAAAATCATTCTACGGCTGCTGCTTTGTTGACTCTAACAGATTATATATCCAGTGCCTTGGAGGAAGGTGACTATATACTTGGTGTTTTCATGGACTTAACAAAAGCATTTGACACTGTAAATCATAAAATATTATTAGAAAAACTCAATCATTATGGAACTAGAGGTATTGCTCTTGAGTGGTTCTGAAGTTACCTAACCGGCAGATTGCAATTTGTTAAATATGAAGCTGTAAAATCAGGTGACAAAAGTATTACTTGTGGTGTTCCCCAAGGATAAGTGTTGAGCCCACCTTTATTTCTCCTATATATCAAAGATTTAGCCCATGTATCGACTAAACTCTTTTCAATTCTTTTTGCTGATGATACAAGTTCGTTTCTGAGAAATAAGAATTTATATAATTTATTCAACGATATGATTGTGAACTGTCTCATGTAGCCAAGAGGTTCAAATCAAACAAGTTAACTTTGAATATTTCAAAAACCAATTATATGTTATTTCATACCAAAAGGAAAATCAATGCCGCTGATTTTCTCAATCTCTCAATTGATGGTAAACAAATAAGTATTATTACTCATGTAAAATTTCTAGGTGTGATTTTAGATTCTATGTTAGATTGGAAACAACATGTAGTTTACACAAGTAGTAAATTAGCAAAATCCATAGGCATCATTGTAAAAGTTTGACACGTCTTATTAAAAAAGGTTCTTCTTAATTTGTATTATACTTTTGTGTATCCGTATCTGTCTTATTGTAACATTGTTTGGGGAAGTACTTATGACATGTATGCTTGAAAAGCTGAATGTATTACAGAGGCGAATTATTCGTATAATATCTTTCTCACATTACAGAACTTCAATGAAAGCATTATTCAAGAACCTGCAAATTTTGACTCTACAACAGATCAATATTTTTCAAACAGGGATTTTTATGAAACAACAAGCTAAGGGAAAATCTCCAGATGCCTGCTTACATTATGTTTGTACAGAACAGTTCTATCCATAATTATTATACAAGACAACATCAGATTTTACATGTAATAAGATGCTGAACAAAAACTAAACAGTTTTCTATAAAATATCATGGTGTGAAAATTTGGAATGACATTCCACCACTCATTAAAAACTACAGTTATCATATGTTCAAAGTCATTTAAAATTACATTTACTGTCACTATGATCACCCGATCCATACTATATCCTCTTGTGTCTGTTTTTGTTTATGTGTTTGTTTGTTTGTTTTACTATTAGGAAGTTAATTTAAGTACAGTGTTATGTAACTAACAAATTTGAAATATATATATATATGTATTCTGATATTGCACCAGTGTTCTGTAATGTAAATGTATTAATTTTTATCGTAAAGGAGGTTCTACAGTGTATAAGCATGTATATGCTTTTTTCCTTCCTGCCAATATTTGTGTTATATATAGTATACATTATGATTTGTATTGGATTATTTGGCAAATAAACAAATCAAAATCAAATATTTTTGAAACCTGCATTGAAAGTCAAACTCTTTAGACCTCCTGCATTGCGTACATTAGCCTCCCAAGGTAAAAAAGCAGTAACCCTTATTAAACAGGTTTCACGAAAATGTCAAAGTTTGCCTCTACCCGTTGCGATGGAAATATCTGACAAAATGTTAACTCCAATAATAACATATGGAGCTGAAGTCTGGGGTTACAAATATTATAAAAGTATTGAAACAGTTCGGATAAGTTTTTGTAAATACATGCTAGGGGTATCATCACATGCTAGTAATGCAGCAGTACTTGGGGAGTGTGGTAGGCAGCCACTCTGTGTCATATATTTTAAAAGATGTATAAAATACTGGCTAAAAATCCTTTGAATGCCTGATTCAAGATTGCCAAAGGCTTGTTATAAAATGCTCAAACAGCTTGATGAGAATGGTCGTGTTACATGGGCAACACACATCAGAAAGTCATTAGAACACTATGGTTTTAATCATGTTTGGTTGTCTCAGGAGGTTGGTTCTGAGGACATTTTCCTTAATTGTTTTATATAAAGAGTTAAAGACTGTAATTTCCAATACTGGTATAACGATATACTAGAAAGTGATAAATTACGAACATATCGACAATTCAAATCTTTACTTGAACCAGAGAAATATTTGTCATGTTTAACAATTAGAAAATATGCAATAGCCCTTACTCAATTCAGGTTATCACATCACTGCTTAAAAATTGAAACAGGGAGACATGAAAGACTTGATGTAAATAATAGATTATGTCAATTTTGTAACCTCCAGTCAATAGAGGACGAATATCATTTTTTGTTGGTTTGCCCATGTTTTTATGATTTAAGACAAAACTTGCCTAAATACTATATCAGTTATCCTTCCAGAGAGAAATTTAATAATTTGTTGGTTTCACAGAATCCTTCCATTATATGGCAGTTAGCTATCTATGTATTCTGGGCATTCAAAAGAAGGGAGACTATTTTGAAACAAATTTGTGTTTGAAATGTAGAAAAAATGTTTCATTACAATCGAGAAATATAATGGAGAATGTGTCACTCAAACATCATGATTTACTGTATATATATTGTACCATAGGCCTGTGGCATGATAGTGCCGAAATAAAACTTACTTACTTACTTACATATTACTCGCATAGTCTAAAGTTAAGTTCTACATGACACAATGATATATTTGTTTTTAGTTGTGTTGTGTTTATATATCAACTGGCATATTGCTGTGCTCCCAAACCGACCTAGCTGTGTGTGTACACTGAACAAAGCCCACAGCTTCAACAGTTGTTGACAAGATGCCAGGCAATCTTGTGTGATTTGCAGTGCCTGTCAACAAAAAACATGTCAATTACAACTCAGTACTAAGAAAAGGTAGTTTGTATGGGAAATAAACTGTTCCCTGAAGCAAATTGTCTGCTTTGACAAAAAATTAAAATGGCTGCCACAGGGACATGCCGTCATGGATGGGATTTTCACCCTTCACTTGGAGAGCTTAAAAAGTATCTTTCACAAGATGCAATAATTCTGAATGGTGAGACTGAAGGTGAAGTTAAAAATTATCATGTACAAATTTTAGACTTAGTCATATTGAGATAATTATGACCTCAATTATCACCACAATGTGATGTGTCAGTCATTTTGTAATAAATGGTCACATCAATGCAGGCAGCTGAACAATGTATGATACATGCTAGAGCTACCTGGCAGACAAGAGGCCTTACAGCGCTGAACCCTCCAGGCCAGGTGCACAATGTTTGATACATGCTAGAGCTACCTGGCAGAAAAGAGGCCTTACAGCGCTGAACCGTCCAGGCCAGGTGCACAATGTATGATACATGCTAGAGCTACCTGGCAGAAAAGAGGCCTTACAGCGCTGAACCCTCCAGGCCAGGTGCACAATGTATGATACATGCTAGAGCTACCTGGCAGAAAAGAGGCCTTACAGCGCTGAACCGTCCAGGCCAGGTGCACAATGTATGATACATGCTAGAGCTACCTGGCAGAAAAGAGGCCTTACAGCGCTGAACCGTCCAGGCCAGGTGCACAATGTATGATACATGCTAGAGCTACCTGGCAGACAAGAGGCCTTACACCGCTGAACCCTCCAGGCCAGCTGCATAGTCACACAAAATCAGTCTTTTCTGATATGTGACATCACAAAACCATGGGTTTTGTCAATTATTGAACAACTGCAATACCCAAAGTTATTACAACAAAACTCAGGGTTTGCAAATTATCAAGATGACTAAAGCATTTTACAGAGCACTTAGTTTTGTGATGCCACAAAACCCTGGGTTTTGCAAATGATTGAACAAAACAACTGCAAAACCAAGGTTTATCATAACATATTTGAGGGCTTTGAAACAAAACTGCAAGTTTTGTGAAACTGTTGGATAAGATCGCAAAACCCACAGTTTTGATATAAAACTTTGGGTTTTGCGAACAAAATCCAAGGTTTGGTCTACAAAACCCTCAGGTTTATAATAAAACAAAGCCTTTTGTGCATATTACTAAACAAAATTAAAAAATTATGATATTTGTTTTGTTATCCTGGGTTTATAAAACCCTAGGATTTGCAAGCAAAACTCAGGATATTGTTACAAAACTCATGCTTTTATGTACAATACCCAGGGTTTTGCTTAGAAACTCTGGGTTTTGGTACAAAACATAGGGTTTTGTAAATGATTAAACAGAACAACTTCCATATACATTGACTTAATTATATGTGTGTTTTGTTGCTCAAAACCCCTTTCTTCTCAATCCTGGAATCTGCCAGTAAATGACATTAAATGTTTTGGACCAATCAATAGCTGTTAGTGGTGCACCCAAAGCAATCCAGGGAAAGCTGTTGACTGGCACCATGTTTGTCCCCATACATAAAGGCTGGTATGAACTGAAAGGTTTTGTTACTAGGAATGACAGTGGAATCATCACAGAGCTTCCAATGAGCACACAACAATGCCCCAGTCAAACTTCATTATAATGACACCTGTCAAATAACTGGATATGACAGATAAATAAATCACATAACACACACAATGTACTTATTGTCCTGTAAAATGTATGTCGCCAATTGAATTTGTCGGATATCTGGGTGTTGTTGTAATGAGTTTTCACTGTATTATAATCTGTAAAAAATAAACTTATAATTGACACTGAAAGAGTTGATGCAGTACAGTCTGATACAAGCTGAACTGAAAAGTTTATATGCGTTAAAAAAAACAAAAACACACAAAAAAACAATAGTGCTGTGTGAACAGCCCATGCTCAGCTGACCTAGACATTCATCCCACTTGTACCTCTGTGAACTTGGGATAGGATCAAGGTCACCCATGTACTGAGTAAGCCAGACTTTCATTGAAAAATACTAACATGTGCAACATCAAGGTCCCAGTTCAAGTTGTTCTCAAGTTATAGCACTGATGACTAAAATTCATGTACATGTATGTTGCACTGTGACCTCACAAATGAGGTCAAGGTCACTATGTACTGTGTAACTAAAGCTGTCATGCCCTCAAGTCTTCCTTTACAATTTTGAAGTGGTTTTGGAGAATATTTTTTTAAGATTTGGCCCAAAAAATGAACCAACAAATCATGAAAAATGAAAAAAAATCACTTGAGCATGACCATTGATAAAACTTAGCAGAGACCCACCCGGGGTACAGCTCCACCAAGTTTGAAGTGAATCTGATGAGTGGTTTTGGAAAATAAGTAGAAAATGTTAATTACCATTGCAATATTGTCATAGTACATAGTAATCAACAGCACTGTATGTATTAAGAGAATTGAAAAATTCATTAAAAATCAGGGATTCATAGTGTGAAGTTCTCACAGAAAGATTGTCACTTTGAAAACTTGACAAGTTATTAATTCCACAGTCCTTATATAATGTATCAATTACAATTCCTGTTCATCCCCAAGGCACAATTTTACCTGGCTGATGAAACTCACAGTTGGCCTCTTTTGACTACACACAAAAGAGAAATCAAAAGTGGACAACAGGGAGTAATGGAAAGTGTAAGTCGTGTAGACAAGAGGCAGATGAGACAGTGGACCATTGGCTGTTGTGGTGTGATGCATATAGAGAGATAAGGAAAGATTCTTTCAGAAAGTTGCACAGAGAAGATTACAATTACAAGGGTTTAGAAGAGGTTCAGGGTTTAGAGGAAGAGGAACGTATAGCATGGATTTTAGGTATGAAAGGTGGCTTTCTGGGAGGCAGGAAAGGTAATGAAAATGTACAGGACTACCTGGTAGGATGCTGGGAGAAAAGGAATGAAATAATAGAGTTAGAAGGCAACAGGTTAAATTAGAATCCCAGAGTACAGGGAGGGGAAGGAATGGGAATGGTGGTAGCTCTTATAAGGGCTCCCATGGGAAAAGCCTGAGCCTTAGAGGCGGGGATAGGGTGTGAGAGGGATGGATTTTTTTTTTGGTTTTTTGGTTTTTTTTTTGCTTTTTTTTGTTTTGTTTTTGTTTTTTGTTTTGTTTTTTTTTGGTTTTTTTTTGTTTTGTTTTGTTTTGTTTTTTTCCCCTAGGCCACCTGTGTCACAGAGTGACACAGGACCGCGGCAGACAAGCGGAGAGCCACCGTATTATTATTATTATTACTTTCAACAAGGCATATTTTTACTACCACCACTTAATAATCTATGTCAATTGTATATAAAATAGACCTTGTATGCCATGCACATGTTTGTTACGTCATGATTTACATATAATTTGGCAATGTTCATTGGCTGAAAATTCTGACATGTAAACGTTGACCTTCCCCTTGTACCTTTTTATTGCTGCATCAGTTTGGTCGTCCTATTTTCCGGTCAAGATTTCTGTTCCACACTCTAAGATAGACAACACTATTATTAATCTTTCAAATGATGACAATGTGCTCTTACCAAGATCAGATCATAATTAAATAACAGTGGACTTGGCCTGATGAACCTCAAAATGCACACAGATGGCCCAAGCAATACGCAGTCAGTTCTAAATGTCACAACACACAATACTTTACACTTGTGCTTGGACACCTCAAATCACTGTCAAAATTATAAATCACTGCAAAATTTAAAAAATATTCTAAAAAATCTTTAAAATAGAATCACCACCTTGTGAACACCTTTGTTTGGCCCTTCTAAAAAGAACATTTCCACCAAAGTTACAGCATAATCTGAGTGATGGTTTGGGAAAAGTTGAAAAATCACTGTGCCACCGGTTGAACAAATTAAGGTTTAAGGGTCCCCAGAAGTCTCCCTAAGCAATTTCGAAGCAATTGGCCAAGTGGTTTTGGAGAAGATTTTTTTTAAGATTTGCCCCCCCCCCCAAAAAAAAACAAAAAACAAAACCAAAAAAAGTTCATAAAAAAATCCAAAAATCAATGGACTGTCACCATTTATACAAACTCAGTAGGGACCCAGGTACATTCCCACCAAGTTTGAGGTAAATCTGGCCAGTGATTTTGGAGAAAAAGTTGCAAATGTGAATTTTGGACACTGACAGATGGACGATGGCTGCCTAACCACCACATAAGCTCAGCTGACTTGTTAGTCAGCTGAACTAAAAATCACCCGTAGTTGCTTTCAATGAACAAAGAACAGACTTCCCTCCTGAGTTGTACCACTTAGAGTGCATTTTGGGCTGTGTCTGATGGGGAACCAGGACCTTGGCTATGCATCAGGTATCTCAGTACCATGGTCCAGATCCTCATGATGACTGACGCTAAAACATGCAGGGTTTCCGTTAACCCCCAAATAGGGATATATTACCCTTTCGCATCATGAAACACCCCCTCAGCAAACTTGAAAGGGTCCCAACTTCCTACCTTTTATTTTTTTTTTTTTTTTGTTAATGTTGCAAAGGATAGCGAAAAATTTGACTCTCTTTCAGGTTGGGACCCCCTGACAAAATTCCTAACAGAAACACTGACATGGACCCATGGTTGTACAGTCACTCAGTGGGAAGATGGTTCATCATTCCTGTTAACCAGACACTCAGGAAGGCTGTGAGAATGCTTAAAGCAGTTCCCTTAATAGGTAACTGAATTCCAATCAAAAGTTCGAAAATTTGTCCAAAAAAAGTATTAAAAAAGTATTTCAGGGAAAAAAAGTTTACATGTAATTTAAGAATAAAAAAGTAAAAGTGTGAAAATAAAACATCATACTTTAAAAAAGTATAAAGTGACAGCACTGCAACATTTACACATTTTGACCCATATATTACATAATACTGTAGGTGGCACACTAATATTGAACTCAACCTAGATTTTTACACACTTCATAAGCCCTAAAGGTTACATGAGCTATAAACTGTGGACTGTATCACGCTTACAAGCAAAAGTTTACAGATGGATGGATTGACGGACGGACAGACAGACATGAGTGATCACATAAGCTCTGCGACCTTTGGTCAGCATCGCTACTAAAAAGCAACTTGTATTTTTCAACCAAAATGCAGACCCATAAATTATATAGGTGTTCTTGGCCTCAGGTAAAACTGCAAATTTTGACTCAAATAGCTAATCATATATATTAAGTGATCCCCTGATGCTGCATTTTCACCCACCCACCCCCAAATCCCCAATGGGCTGGCTCTTCTCTACTGAATACCTGTAGCTGCAGGCCATGGGAATAGGATACCTGTGGTGTTTTGTGACTGTAATAGACTGATAAGCCTAGAGGCTAGGTATGCCCTGAGCCATTAAGTCAACCAAAACAAACCTGTGTCTAAGTGGCACATGCCACTGTATGTCACCTTGAATTTGGAATTTACTGCCAGCATTTTAGTCTGCCCTGCCATGATGGGTATATGCTCCCTCTTGATCGTACCATTAGGTGGCAATTATAAATCATGATAGTACATAGTTGTTTACCCCACTTGGTGCTAAACTGAACAATGACACAAACTTGAGAATAAGTATTAAAGCAAGACTTTCTTGAATGGATGGGTGGCTATAATGACACTTAAAAGCCAACTGATGTAAATTCAAAGTCAGTGTCAGCACATTGATCATTTGATGATATATACCAGATATACAGTGTGCAGTCCATCGGGTCACTCCATTTAGTGCAGTGCACCTACCAAAAACAACATGTCTGTTCAGTTAGGTTGGGATAATATGAATACTGCCCCATTGTCTACAATTCCTTGCATGAATGCATCCTACATGGTGATTCAAAACTGACTTAAGAATGTTAGGTTATCAGTGACTTTGGTGTTGACTGACTCTTTTCTGTGTATAATACTACAAATTTACTTGAAAGTGTATCATGAAGTATACCTTTTTAGAAGCATACAAACTAAAGATTCATACTGTGGGACTTCCGGAATGTACATTTCTTGGAAACAGAGTTTGCAGCACAGCAATTATAAAATTGTATATAAGCAATGGTCATTTTTTTCATATTAATTTTTGATTCAGCTTGTACATTTTCATATATTTCTGCCTCAAATTTATGAGCAAAATTAAACAGTAGAAAACACTACAAACGAAAAAAGAGTGTCCGAAATTTTGCCAATTTGTTGTTGTTCCTGAGATACAGATATTAGAAGTTAGAATGATGGGACATCAGACAAAAGCTACTTTTAACTGATTCTGATGACAAAATGGCCCCAAATCTGAACTACAGGACTGTGTGAACAGGCCATACTCAGCTGACCTAAGCTTAATTGTTCACAAAATCAAAGTTGCAAATGAATAGACCTGTGTTGAGCTTGAAATGGGTGCATATGACATTAAGAAGTATTTCAAAGATTTGCCTAAAGAAAAATTCATTAAAAATATAAATTTTACTGGAGCATGAGAATTGAAGATTATTCAATCAGAACTTTAAAAAGAACATTGCTACTTGGTAGAGAAAATACAAAAAATGTACATGATACAGAGCATTAGAATGCCCATTGTCAACAGTAACAGTGCTCATGGTCGTCCCAGGCTGTCATGAAATTGTTCTTTGAGTCCATTTTCCTTGGACGTCTTGCCAGGGGGAAAACTTGCCTTTGTTATCAAGTCTTCTTTTCTAGTTATTTTACTAATTTATTTATTTATCTATTTTATCTTATGATTTTGTTTGTGCCTTTTTTTCTTATTTTTTCTGTCAAGACACTTCATTGGCAGCCTAATAAAATGTCTTTACAGTAATTCTGATTTGTTGTGTTGTTTGTCTGCAGTAGGAGTAATTTACCATCATTCTATTTTTAGTTGCTACTATAATTTTGTGGATATTAAACATAAAAAAAACTTTCAAATACACCTAAATTACATAATTTAAGACATACTGACAATTCTAGAGCTGGCGCACAATTTGACTATATATTGAGCTGTTAATGTCCTGTGGGTTTTTTAAGGGTCATATAGTTTCTGCAAACAACTGTGCACAAAATCTGTCTCTAACAGGATGAATGAAAGCAGGCAACACTTGGGAAAAAAAGAAGTCTGTTTTGACACACAGGCATAACAACATGCAGAACAAGAAGATAAAGATCAAGAGGCCCTGAAAAGGAAAATGTGTACCAACATCATCATCAGAAAGTTTGGAGTGTTTTTCTCTCTTACACCACAGTGTCTGCATTGAGCTGCCATTTTGGCATGAATCACACCCATGCCAATGACGTTTGGCACTCTTTTTATTCTAGCCTTGGGCGTTACTCTGCAAAGTTTGTTCACTCACATTTATACTTGGCCTGATAGAATCATCCTTGCAGACTCTTCAGCCTACATCCCCAGCAAGGCTGCAATCCAGTGTTTACAGCTGATGTCACTGCATGACACTCAAACTTTTATACAATAAACATGCAGATCACAAAAATGCCACTTTCCAATATACATGTACTGAATTTCCCCTGGTCTGATCTTTTAGTCATGAAACAAGATATCATGCAAAGCACTTAAAACCCTTTGGCCAACATAGTTTCATATGTTCAGTGACCTAAGTTTGACCTTTGAAGGACACTCAAGGTAAAAATTAAGAACACCAAAAGCATGTTCATACATGTAAGTACATGTACTTTGCTATTTGTGTTCAATAGTAACCAGAGGCCTAAGATAAACCATACCAACAGTATACAACAAAAATAGGATCTTAACCCAAATGTGACCTTCCAAGGTCAAATCAAAGTCAAATTTAAAAACACCAAAGAAAAGCCCATAGGTAATTTTCTTTTCATGTTCAACAATAACAATGGGCCTATGATCAATCATACACAAGATACACAAGGCAAATGAGATTTGCTGGGTCAAAAATAGGTCATTTACTTTTAATACACATAATACACAGAATCTAGTGTGGGCTTAGGCTTCATTCGAGTAACAACAGCAAAAATCACACACTGATTCCATGTAGCTTCTACTTTGGTTTGGTGCCATTCTATTGTAAAGGTACAAGCAAGTGTTATGTGACAAACACTTTGTGACCTTGAAAACTATGCCAAGGTTACTCATGCTTGAACTAAGTACATTCCTTTAAGTGCTGTACAAGCATGTGGTGGTTGGAGATGCCCTTTCTTGAAATGTTTGTGTCATCACCAGTTGCCACTTTCTGCAAGATAATGCCCTGTGACCTTACAAAATAGTTCCAGATCAAAATTTTTGAAAGTTAGGTATTAATTATGTAATGTTACCTCTCGACCACCGTTGCCAAGACCTTTGTGTCTGGCCACAGCACCAAACACAATTGAGTTGGGTACTACCTTGATTGTTCTGAAAACCTGAGGGTTCTGCTGGTGCCTCCACTCGGTCCCTCTATATCTGGGGGGTGACTTCCTATGCAAATGCTCCCCTCTTCTTCCTTCCTCCGCAGGCATCAATGCTGGCATGGTCCAAAGAGTTGGGAGCTCCGTGACTTTTTGTCAAGACACTCAGTTTGAGTGCTATGCGCACTACCTCAACTGTAGAATTTGTTATCTAAGCTATCCTGGTCTCTTCACAGATAGGCACTGCTTATATCTGACCTGCGGATACTCAAGAGAATTGTTGAAATACATGTAGGGCTGGTAGTTTGGCTCAAAACTGATCTTTTCCCAGATGGCATCTGGCAGGTCAAATCACACACAGAGGGAGGACAGTGGCAATCATGCAATCCCTGCTTGGCAGCGTGCTATGGGTGTTGAGACTTCTCCTTCTCCCTTGTTGGGTAGAGGGCAGAAGATGGACTCTTGGAATCACTTCATGGCTGCCTGGGATGACCATCAACACTGTTTTGGTTTTTGGCAACAACTTCGCAGCGTGTGTTCTCAAGAGAATACATGCGGGTTTTATGTTACATGTAGGGGAGGAAACGAGAAGTGGCTGCTCTATGAACAGGCCTGAAGGAAGAGCGAGAGGGCTAGGTGTAAGCGTGTATGCTGCTGCTAAACACTGAGCCATCGACTCTGACTCAGTCGAGTCTTCTTTCCCAGCTACATTACAAGACCAGAGCTATGCGGGGGGGGGGGGGGGGGGGGCATGAATGTCTCGCCAGCATTGTAATTGTAATCATGCACGAAGTAATCAATGAAGTGTGACAGTGATGACCCTCATCTCTAGGGATGATTACAATGAATCATCCACCCAAGCATGAAAGCCTTTCCTAGTCTAGTTAGTGAAATAATGCCACTCCGAAGTTTTTCTCCAATGCTCAATCAAGCATAAAGTAATCAGTGAAGTGTGACAGTGATGACCCTCATCTCTAGGGATGATTACAATAAGTCATCCACCCAAATATGAAAGGCCTATGTAGTCTAGTTAGAGAAATAATGCCACTCCGAAGTTTTTCTCCAATGCTCAATCATGCATGAAGTAATCAATGAAGTGTGACAGTGATGACCCTCGTCTCTAGGGATGATTACATTAAATCATGTACTCAAATATGAAAGGCCTATGTAGTCTAGTTACTGAAATAATGCCGCTCCGAAGTTTTTCTCCAATGCTCAATGAAGCATGAAGTAATCAATGAAGTGTAACATTGATGGCCCACATCTCTAGTGATGATTACAATCAATCATCCACCCAAGTATGATAGCCCTATCTGATCTAGTTAGTGAAATAATGCCACTCCGAAGTTTTTGGTTGACAGACGGACGGACGGACGGACGGACTGACGGACGGACGGACGGACGGAAAGTGACTGCTTAGTCTCGCAAACAGCTAACGCTGGCGAGACAATAAGTGGATGGGCACCCACGTCGCTTGCCCTCAGGCTCGTGTGGCTGCTACCCCTCCACCTAAAACCCCCTGGGGAATAGGGAGAAGGGACAGCATAATCCCAAGTCAAGCAGCAAGAGATCACCTCGTGGGTATCCTAAGCGCTCGGTGCCACCTAATTATAAGGTGAGGACCGATGTTTCCTCCGCCACTGACCTCAGACTCTCGGCAGTCTTGGGAGCCAGGTAACATTAACAGATGCAAATGGATCTGATCCAGCAACTGTTACCTACCAATAAGTCCACCACTTTGGATCTCCATCTGAAGAGGCAGCCACCTGGATCTTCCAGTCCAGATCCCGTTGTTGGAGTGCTTGGAAACCAAGACAGCCAAATCGGTGAAGCAGGATGGAAATCTATGGGTGGACATCCGGGCATCCCAGAACCTCAGCCAATTCCCCAAGCTCCTGGATCCAAGAGCTCAAGTTGAACATTTGAGCATCCCAGAGCACCAAATTGCTGGCTGATTACCCAAGTTCCGGGGTCTGAGAGCTCAGTTTGCAAGTATCTCAGAGTACCGAAGATCGAAGGTACCCAAGTCTGTGGTGCTGCCTACCTGTAGTAAGCCTTCAGCTCCTGCCGTTGTGGCTGTGATCGTGACCCAAGTGCCCACTCCGGAGCCTCCAACCACTGTGCCGGTAGTGCCAACTGCTCCTCCTCCAGAGCCAACCTGGACCGAGCAGCTGGTGATCCTGCTGTGCCCCTCATTTGTGCCAGATATCCTGCCTCCCACTCTTGAAAGGCAAGCAGATCTCAAGCTCTGCAAGGAGCAGAAGTTATGGACAGAGACTCTGTCTTCAACCACCCCTTCCAACACTTGCTGCCTCTGTTATGAACCAGCTCATGCTTGGCCTGCAGGCTACAGAGTTCTGGCAAGTCCAGCAGGTGTCCTCGTGTCAGCATACCTCAGAATTGGCAGCAGGTGTGGCTCCTGCACCAAGCCTCAAGGAAGTCCCGCATTCTCTCACAGTTCGTGGGAGGAGCAGATGCGGGCTGTGGAGGTGGTGGTGATGACTTCTGCCAAACTTGTTGCTGTCCCATCTCAAGGCATGGTGACAGACCTGCTTCTGTCACAAGCATTCGCCCCATCTGCCTTGGATGAACAACTGTTTGACAAGGCTTTGAGGCCTAAGACTCTGATGCCTGGTGATGAATATTCAGACATTGACACCATGAATGAGTAGTTGTTGCTTTCAGATTCCTCCTTTAGCAGGCCAAGGCCACCAGCTAGCAGTCATTCTGCTTGACAGAGCCCTGAAGAGTCTGTGGCACAGGCGGAACTGTTTCCACCCCCAAGGACACTACCCTGGCTCCGACCCAGGGCTTTGAACACCTCAAAGCCCTGATTCAGAGCCTAGTGCATGACCAAGCTGTGGCCGCTCAGCCTGAGGAGAGAAAGGAGGCCACAGCGATGTTCTGCCAGATTTTGTCCCTTGAAGATGCACTACATAAGTACCCCATTCCCTTGTCACCCTTCCTCACCAAGCTATAACTAACTGACAGCCAGGATTCGTGGCACCAGAGTTTGTGTGGAGAAGGCCGATCTGTGGCTACCTACAACAAGAGTGACATCCAAGGGAAATAATACTCTGTCCCGTAGCAAATTTACTCCTCCCAGCCACTTTCAGTAGACTTGTCTTTGGGGGGAGTATGATACTAGGGTGCAGAAGTCAGCTTTTGTATCCTCAGACACCTTCAAAAGTGGAGGAGGATGCACCAGGTGCCGTCCTCACGGCGTCCTACTCGGACCTCTCTCTGTCGACACTGAGGTCGCTCTTGGATGACGTCCAGCACTTGGCCCAGATTTTGGAGGGGTACGACACTGGCTTGGTCATTTTTGTCGCAGGCGATCAACCACCAAATTAGAATGGCCTATACTTGTGTTTGCTTTGCAAGAATGCCTACCTCCAAAGTCTGAAGTTGCCTCACCTGATCCATCGCCAAGCATGCACTGGGCCTCTCTTTTCCACCACACTGTTCTGAGGAGATATGGCGGATGTTGTTTGCTGGGTGCAGGACTTTGGGTCTTCAGCCTTTTATCACAGACACACACACACACACACCACGAAAATACCCAGAGCATCAGCAGTCCTAGTAGCAGTGTTAAAGCTATGGAGCTAGAATGCCATAGAGTGGGTGGAGGATTCTGGCTCGCCAATTAAGCTACTCTTCATAGTCCCCAAGCAGGATGGAGGCTGGCGTCCTGTCATAGACCTGTTACTGCCGAACATGTACTTGGAGATTCCATCTTTCAGGATGGAGAGTCCAGTCAGTGGTGGCAGCCTTGCCACCCCAAGAATGGACGATGCCTTTCTATTTCATGGACAAGTTCTTCCATGTGCCCATCATGGAGTATCTACCATTCACGTTTTCATGCCAAGTCTACCAGTTCAGAGTGCTTACGTTAGGCCTTGCCACAGCACTTCGGGTGTTCCCCACAGTGGCAGAGCCTGTTAGGCTCTCTGCTCTTGATGGACTCTCAGGTTCCACTGGGTTGCCTACACCCTCATCCCTAGCAGCACGTTCTGCGGGACAAATGATAGAAGGACCAGGGCTACGAAGCGCAGGTGCAGATGTTGGGACAGATGTTGACACTGTTTCAGATGCAACTCACCATGTACATGGACCATCTCGGTCCGGGTGAGGAGCCCATGTGGAGGGCCAGACGGCATTGGGCCTTTAGCCCCCACAGTCCATGTCCAATTGGGTGGACCTCAATTACTCGACATGGAAAACTTGCTTTTTATTAACACTTGCTTTGGGCACCAGAGGAAGCGAGCTCCACACTCTGGTGCATTATCAAATCCCATGGCCACCTTATCACTCCCAGGTGACCCTGAGACCTCACTTGGGCTTCCATGTAAAGAACCAAGTGGGTTGAGATCCATCTATGGCCTTTAGAGGTTTCACAAAGCATAATATGGATATGGCTGTCCCGCTGAGGAAAGAGCCCTGTGCCTGGTGAGAGTGGCACTGGCATCACTCGTGCATGCATGCATGGTACCAGGTGTCAGAGGTCAGCCATCTTTCTGTCCCTGGGAAACTCCCAAAAGGAACAGGTCTGCTGAAACACTATCTGAACATGTATCAAGCAGAAAACCTATGAGAATGCTTTGGATAGGCCTTCGTCCCTGAAGCAGGTCTCTGCTATGGCTCTCGAGGTGCAAGCCTTTTAACACCTCCTCGCGTACCCTAAGGAACATCACTGTTGTGGATATCCCCCAGGCTTGTTACTGGCGATCGTCTACGGCTTTCGCTGGCCACTACTTGCGTGACTGGATAGTGCTGGAGGAGGGCATTCACATCTTTGCCTGCATAGAAGGCTACTTTGCATAAGTTCCTGATACTTATCCCTTACACTTCCCTTGTCACTCAGGGCAGCCACAGTGTTCCAGCTGATGGCATCCTCTGGGTTCAGACTTGGGTGTAGGTTGGCATACTTAGAGTAGGCCTAGACCTTCTTTTGGACTTGTCTCAAACACTCAAGCAGTTGTCCATGGCATCTGCTTGGCCAAGAGCTGGTGGAATCATTTTTAAAGACACTGTCTTACGGAACCATGTAACTGTGCCCCCCCCCCCAATCCATCCCGCTTCCACCATGCTTTCCATGATTCACCAGTCTTGCTAGATCTCCCAAGACCAGAAGAGTGGAAATAGACAGCGTCTCCCACCTTGGCAGACTGCTGTCAGGTTGGCAGGTAATTTCACCATGGGCCCATTGCCATCTCATCCATGCTGGTGGGTAATTGAGGAGGGTTTCTGAGCTTTGGCCAGGATTCTGCTGATGGTGGCCTCACTTCCACGTACAATGTACATGTCCCTCTGAGGTTTTCCCATCAGACTCTGCCTCCTCACTCAGAACAATGATCCCACCCCTACCCCCCTCCCCGACTGTCAGCCCAATGGTTCTTGGCCAGTGTGTGTGTAGCATTACCTTTCAATCACCAGAAAAGCCCACCCAACCACCCATCTTTCTTTACACAGGTGACGACCACTGACCAATCATTGAGGAGCAAGGAAGAACAGGGCAGCATGCACAGTGGAGTCACCTCCCGGATCCAGAGGAAGACCCACTTAGTACCCAACTCAATTGTATCATTCAATGTGGCCAGACATGGAGGTCTTGTCAATGGTGGTCTAGAGGTAACTAATACCAGAATAACTGAAATTTCCCGTTTTACAATGGTGCATATCCATGCCCAATTTGGAGTTCAGATCTCAAGAAACTCTTTAGTTACAGCAGTACTAACATTGTGCACTCTTGACTCTTGACCTTAAAAAGTACGTCAAATATACAGTATGACCTTGGCTTTACATAGGCTTTTGAATCCTTCCACGGTGCTTCTTTTGTGTAACACTCAGACTGATAGATGCAGGTTTTCAAAAGTTAGAAGGGTTACATCACCTTGCATGCACAAAATAATGCCCTGTGACCTTAAAAAATATGACAAAGTCAAATATGCATGACATTCACTTAGGGTTTATAATGGTGCATAATCATGTGCAATTTGGATGCCAAATCTCAAAAAACCCTTAGTTACATAAGCAATTCTATTGTACACTTGACTTCTTACCAACTAAGTACATAGCCACAGTTACTTTTGAACCTGTATCCACTGTCAGGGCAACCTCCTCCACTCAGCTCCATCTTTGACCCACCAGGACCCCCAGGTTCCTCTGCCCTGTGCTGCTACTTAATTCATAGCCTGGGGGTGACTCCAGTGTCAGATACAATATTTGTATTTGGGAGCCCACTGCCACTGGTAACTTCAAGGCATTGTATTTAAATTTTTAGGTAATGCTGACACTGAAAAAGACCCATTTTTTTGTACATTACATTCATTCGACCAATTAATATTCACTTAACACTAATCACACATATATTTCGCATACTACCTGTTTAAAATATCTAATCGGGACTAACCCACATGGCCTTGCCCACCTTTGTGAAAATTGTGGGGTTTGCACCCAATGGTTTGTGAATGAGGATTGTTATGAGACAATCTTGGAGGGGTTAAAATATATGAAATCAAAAGTATATATTTTGCAAATATTTCAGAGCATCAATAATGATATGATGTATGCCGTTTTATGGGGTATATTATTTATTGGGCCTCTAGCCAGGAAAATATCCACAAGCCAGACCATGAATAAACAAACAGTTAAGACCATGTGCCAAATAATTTTAAATCCAATATAATCATGTGCAGACTTGGGTATTATTTTCGGTCCACCTCGTTCATTTCCATCCATGCACATGGCAAACAGAGCTGAAAATACGTCTCCATGATTCACTTTGACATCCAAATCAAATGTACTTTTGTCCGACCGTCCCACAATGCATTGTGCCATTTTCAAAATGGTGCTCACCAATATGTGCATGATTTGCCACGGTATAGTGTCGCATTTGAATTTGTAACTAAAGAGGACAACTGCTTCAGACCAAGCAGACAAATTCAAGTTAAGATAGTAAGACGTTTTCAAATACACTTTAATGACTGTATGTCCTGGTAACTCAGAGAATGGACACCTGGAACCTTTGATAGATAATTCATTTAAAACAAAAAAGAAAGA
The DNA here is from genome assembly GCA_964020975.1 of Hermodice carunculata. Taxonomy (NCBI): domain Eukaryota; kingdom Metazoa; phylum Annelida; class Polychaeta; order Eunicida; family Amphinomidae; genus Hermodice; species Hermodice carunculata. The sequence goes on from OZ026617.1 coordinate 100,770,938, forward strand.
AAAAATTGCAGTGCCAACTGGTGGCCAAAATAGGAACTAGGTGGCCCAAAGTGACCGTATCTGCAATATCAAAGCAATTGGCCAAGTAGTTCTTGATATAAGGAATTTTTTCAAACTAGAGGGCAGCGTAAACAGCCCATACTCCACTGACCTAAGCTTGTCCCACAAAATCAAGGTTGCAACTGAATAGATCTGTGTTTAGGTTTAGTTGAGTACATATGACATTTTGAAGTACTCCTAAGATGGACGACTCAGCCTCCTAAAGTGCAGCCTGACTATCAGGTCAGCGGAGTTTAAAATTGCACCACCACCTGGTGAACAAATTAAGAACAAGGGGAGCATCTCTGTGTTCCTGTGTGATATTCAAGATATTGGGTGAGTGGTTGCAGAGAAAAGGATTTTTTAAGATTTGCCCAAATAAAATCACTAGAAATTCAAAAATCACTGAAGCATGATCGTTAGAACAAACTTTGCAGAGACCAACCCAAGGTACATTGCTACAAAGTTTAAAGTCAATCTGGATGACAGTCTCCGAGAAGAAGTCAAATCAGAGGACTGTGACAGTCCTGTGCTCAGCTGACTAAGTCATCCTACAACCTTGGAAATGAGGTCAAGGTCACTGAACTATTCTGAATATAACTTTCATACAGGGCCATCCCCATGTGCAAGAATAAAGTCACAGTACAAATAGTTCTCAGGTTATCACACGACCAGTAAAATTCACGTTAGTGGCCCTGTGACCTTATGAATGAGGTAAAGGTCACTACTGTACAGTCTCAATCTTTCCTTAATAGAGGATCACCAAACAAGTTCAACATCAAAGTCCTACCTGCCACAATTCTCAAGTTACAATGTGAAAGTAAAATTAACGTAAGTGTCTGGGTCCCAGTTACCTTGGGAATGAGGTTAAGGTCACCCATGTACTGTCTAAGTGTGGCCTTTGCCGAGGACAACCATCATGTTCAACATCAAGGTCCAAATTCAAGTAGCTCTCAACTTCTCAGGTGAACAGTAAATTTGAAGAAGTGGCCCTATGAGCTTGGAAATGAGTTCAAGGTCACTCATCTACTGTCTTAGTCTGGCCCTAATGAAGGGCAACTAGCATGTGTAATACAAATGTCCTAGCCTTCACAGTTCCCAAGTTACCATATAAACAATGAATTTCATGCACCTCGCCCTGTGACCTTGGAAATGAAGTCAAGGTCACTCACCTACTGTACATGTATCACCCTCATACCCAGAAGTGTCTCCAAGCAATTTTAAAGCAATTGGCTGAGTATATACAAGGATAAAGACTTTTGAAGACTTGGCCAAAAAAAAGAACCAAAAAAATCATGAAAAATCCAAAAATCATTGCACTGTGACCATTTGACCAAACTTGGTAGAAACCCACCCAAGGAACACCCCCAGCAAGTTTGAAGTGAATCTAGCTGATAGTTTCGCAGGAGAAGTCAAAATTTGTCAATTAGCATTGCAAACCCTAATGACTTTGCAATCCCATTGACTTGCATGGTAATCAATAAGCATGTAAAATCAACAAGAAAAATTCATAAAAACCCAAAAATCACTGGACCGTGACCATTTGAATAAACTTGGTAGAGACCCACCCAAGACACATCCCCACCAAGTTTGAAGCGAATCGGGATAACAGTTTTTAGATGAGGTCGAAAATGTAAACTACCATTGCAATTCCCATGGACTTACGTTGTAAACAGTAGGAATATATGCATTGACCAACAAGTACCCAAATTGAAAAATCTGTTGAAAATCAGGGATCCACACCAACGCCACCTAGTGAACAACCTTGTGTGACCCTTCCACAAGGAACATATCCAAAAAGTTTCAGCACAATCTGAGAGATGGTTTTGGAGAAGAAGTCAAAAATAGCAAAAATGAGCAAAAATTCAGCCCCCTCCCCCCCAAAAAAACAAATCGCAGTGCCACCTGTTGAAAAACTTAGTCTCTGGGACTCTCTGGAAGTGTCCCTATCCAATTTCAAAGTAATTGGCCATGCGGTTTCAGAGAAGAAGATTTTTTAAGATTTCTCCCCAAAAATGAACAAAAAAATTCATAGAAAACCTAAAAAAACTGGACCATGATATTTGAAATAACTTGGAAGAGACTTACCCAAGGCAAATCCCCACCAAGTTTGAAGTGGATCTGGCCAGCAGTTTTGGAGAAAAAGTCGCAAATGTGAACTGTTGACAGATAACACAAGACGGATGGAGGACCATAAGATAAACTCAAGTGACTGACATGTCAGCTGAGCGAAAAATGTGAATTAGCATAAGAACGCCTGTTGAGCTCATGGTAATCAATAGGAAAGGTGCATTTACCGATAAGTAAGTGAATTGAAAAAATTGTTAAAAATCAGGAATCCACAGCAGTACTACCCAATGAACAACTTTGAACCTTTGACAAGGAACATATCTACAAAGTTTTAGCTTAATCTGAGAGATGGTTCTGGAGAAAAAGTCGGAAATAGTAAAAACACATATTAAATCATAAAAAAAAGAAAATTGCAGCGCCACCTGGTGAACAAATTAAGAACTGAGAGTCTCTAGGAGTTCTCCTGAGTGATATCAAAGCATTTGGCCATGGTGAGCGGTTTAGGAGAAAAAGATTTTTTGATATTTGCGCCCAAAAAAAGAACAGAACAAAAGAATGGTGACAGTCCTATAATCACTTAAGTCACCATATGACCTTGGAAATGAGGTCAAGGTCACTGAACTATTCTGAATCTTACTTTCATAGAGGGCCATCCCCATGTGCAAGATTAAAGTCACAGTACAAATAGTTCTCAGGTTATCACACGACCAATAAAATCCATGTTAGTGGCCATGTGACCTTGAGAGTGAGGTCACAGTCTCCTTATGTAGAGTATCAATCTTTCCTAAATAGAGGACCACCAAACAAGTTCAACATCAAAGTCCTACCTGCCACAGTTCTCAAGTTACAATCTGAAAAGTAAAATTCAAGTACGTGTCAGGGTCCCAGTGACCTTGGGAATGAGGTCAAGGTCACGCATGTACTGTCTCTTTCTGGCCTTGGCTCAGGACAACCATCATGTTCAACATCAAGGTCCAAGTTTCATTTTCCTATTATCATAATAAATACATTCCCAAGGTCGAATACAAATCCAGAATAGAAAAATATAAGCCATGGATATCAGCATGTTTACTAAAATCTATAAAACAGAAACATGAACTATACATTCAATTTCTAAACGGCGACATAGATAAAAGAATATACACTGCATATAAAAATAAGTTGAATCACCTACTTTGTATCTCGAAACATCAATATTACATAGGCCTAATGGAACAAAATAAAAACAATTTAGCTAAGTCTTGGAGAAGTCAAATTATGAATAAAAGGAAAAACAATGTAACCTCAATCTCTCAATTTATACATGATGGTAAACTTCTTGAAAATTCACATGATATAGCAAACTCATTTAATAATTATTTTATCAATGTAGGACCGACACTGGCTCACAAAATACCACAAACAAATAAAAGTGCAAGAGAATACTTGCCCGTTCCAACGCTCAAATCATTGACTTTGCAATCCCCATTGACTTGTATGGTAATCAGTAGGCACGTAAAATCAACAAGAAAAATTCCTAAAATACACAAAAAATCACCGGACTGTGTCCATTTCAATAAATTTGGTAGACACACACCCAAGACAAATCCCCACCAAGTTTTAAGTGAATCTGGCTAATGATTTTTAGATGAGGTCAAAAATGTAAACTACAATAATTGCAATTCCCATTGACTTACATATAGGAAACAATGTGAATTTATTAAAAATCAGGGATCCACACCAACTCCACCCAGTGAACAACCTTGTGTGACCCTTCCGCAAGTTTCAGTACAATCTGAGAGATGGTTTTGGAGAAGAAGTCGAAAATAATGCACAAAAATTCTTAAAAAATAGAAAACAATCGCAGTGCCACCTGTTGAACAACTTATTGTCTGGGACTCCCCCAAAGTGTCCTTGTGAAATTTCAAAGTAATTGGCCAAGTGGTTTCGGAGAAGATTTTTTAAGATTTCCCCCAAAAATGAAAAAAAAAAAATTCATTAAAAATCCAAAAATCACTGGACCGTGACCATTTGTACAAACTTGGCAGAGACCCACCCAAGGCATATCCCACCAAGTTTGAAGTGGATCTGGCCAGGGGTTTTGGAAAAAATCAATAAATGTGAATTATGGATGGATGAGGGACAACGGTCATCTCCTCTGAAACTTAAAAGCTTCATACACTATTCCACCGTACAGACATTGGTATAAACAGGTAAATAGTAATATAATTTTTAGCACCATAAGGTTGACTAGAGGTGTTTTGAGGGAAAGTGTACTAAGGTCTTAGCTGAGAGCCACCTCTTTCACTATACTGGATGAAGATTAAAAAGAAAGAAATCCTGCAAAAAGTGAGTATGATCATGGTTTTCCGACTTAAGACGAACTAGAGAAAATTCTCTAGGTGGGTTAAGTATATTTTACCCCGGGTACTTTCCCTCTTACCACTCTAAACACTTTGAGGACTACACTTTGTCATTTCAAGCTCCATCTTGACATAGTTTGACTAATGTTCTTGAGTTAATGTTGTATTTATCAGGTATTTGGTCATATCTCTGGAAACATTTGAACAGCGTTTTGTGTAATGTTTGTTTTTTATAACCTTGGTGTTGTAGTTTTTGCAACAAAGTTCTGACTCTGTTGACGAAATCACTCAAAAGTGTGGTGTTTCTAGCAATACATATCACTTGTCCAATACAAACTCCATATGCTTGTTTCTATGGAATGTTTACTGTCAGATCAGGGTAGGAGATCATATCAAATTTGAACTGGTCTCTCTTGTCAAATATTTTTGTTACATACTGGTTGTTCTTTATTTCTATATCCAGATATCCAGATCAAGGAAAGTAACTTTTGCATCACTTTCATTTTCCAGATTTAATATTAGTTCTTTGGGATATATGTTTCTCCAATTCTCCTTTATTTCATCTCCATTGTTTAAAGCACACAGGTCATCTATAAATCTTCTTATGTGAGAATATGATCTTCTTGCAGCTGTAAAGTTTGTTATTGGCAATTCTTCCATCCAGTTTGATTCATAATAATGTAAAAAGGAAAACTATGCATTGTTATGTCTGTGTGCCAACACAGACATATTGTTTTTCTAGGGAATTATGTCTGTTGTGCCATCACAGACATTCTCTCTCTCTCTCTCTCTCTCTCTCTCTCTCTCTCCTCTCTCTCTCTCTCTCTCTCTCTCTCTCTCTCTCTCTCTCTCTCTCTCTCTCTCTCTCTCTCTCTCTCTCTCTCTCTCTCTCTCTCTCTCTCTCTCTCTCTCTCTCTCTCTCTCTCTCTCTCTCTCCCTCCCTCCCTCCCTCCCTCCCTCCCTCTCTCTCTCTCTCTCTCTCTCTCTCTCTCTCTCTCTCTCTCTCTCTCTCGCTCTCTCTCTCTCTCTCTCTCTCATCTCTCTCTCCTCTCTCTCTCTCTCTCTCTCTCTCTCCATGCAAATTTGTCAGACATTTCATTTCAAAAGTATTATACGTAGAAACTCCAAATTTGGCACAATTTTACTTCTATAGATTAAATCAGGTCTTTTTATAATGACAGGTCATGCTTTTCAAAATTATGCAAACAAGGGCTAATTAAAGTTTTCAATCTTCAATATCTTACATGTATATACTATAGCAGATGTAGTTCCGAGTGTATTGGAGTTCGATCATATCAAGGCAAAGGTCATCTCAAATGTCAAGGTCATGTCAAGGTCAAAGGTCATGTCAAGGTCAAAATGTCATTATAAAGCCAAAATGTCATTTTAAAGGTCAAGGACCACTTCAGGTGGAGGTCATTTCAAGGTCAAAGGTCACTTTCTATGGTGGCTTTCTTCTAGCCATAACTTTGTCAATTTTTATCCAATTTTTATCATGTTGGACTCACATTGTAGCTAATTTAACACTGCATTTTTTAAGTCTTGCCTTTTTATAATGAGAGGTCATACATTTCAAAATTTTGCAAATGAGGGCTAATCAAAGTTTTAAATCTTCAATATCATATATGCTATAGTAGATATAGTTCCAAATGTACAGGAGTTCGATCATAGCCAGGCAAAGGTCATCTCAAATGTCATGGTCATGTCAAGGTCAAAGGTCATGTCAAGGTCAAAGGCCAATTTTCGGTCAAAATATCATTTTAAAGGTCAAGGTTCACTTCAGGTAGAGGTCATCTCAAGGTCAAAGGTCATTTCAAGGTCAAAGGCCACCTTCGATGGTGGCTTTCTTCTAGCCATAACTTGGTCAATCTTTACCCAATTTTTAACATGTTGGGCTCAAATTGTAGCTATTGCAACAATGCACATTTTTAAAAATACATGTGACCCATAAAGGCCAAAGATCAATGTCATCTAGACCTTTGAAAGTTTCACTCAGCCATAACTCAGCCCATTTCCATCCAATTCTAATCATGTTTGACCTAAATTGTGGGTATTGTAACACTTTATATTTTTGCAATTTACATGTAACCTGTAAAGGTTAAAGGTCAAGGTCAAGGTCATTTGGACTTGGAAATTTTTATCTAGCCATAAGCGCAATGGAATGTGAAGTACCAAGGCACAAAAGTTGTAATATTCAATATTTACAACTTTGGAAGGCACACAGACAGATTTGCTTTGAAGCAAATCTTTCTTTCTACTTGATAATGTATTCTATCATTTGAGCACATTCTTGCTACGTATAAGATATCACTTTGCTCTTACCTTTATCAAATTAAGCCTCAGCACCAGATATTTTAATATACTGACATGTGCCACCTTTGAACGATTTATCCAACGTTGAAATTAACCCTAGTGCTCGGTCCAAAATACAGGTTAAAAAACAATTCAGCAGTACTAGGGCTAACACATTTAGGTCTGTCAAGTTGATCTTTGTATACAATGTTGAGAAATCAAAGGTATGAATTGATTTGGCACCATTCTAGGTATGAATTGATTTGGCACCATTCTTATTGTTGATTTTGTCAATGTCTAGTAGAATATCACTTGTGCTATCTGTAATCCACATTCTATTCACTCCCGTGTAATTTTCACTTTTTTTCAGTAGTTAGTATGTGAATTTTTGACAAGTTTGAGAACTTTAGTGAGTCGTTTGGCAACTCGTTTTGAAACACATTTCTTTGCTGCAATGATGAACCTGAATTTAACCGGGTTTTCATGCATTTTGACAATTGCATATATAATTGGTAATTTCTAGTCCTCGCTTGAGACAATGCATTTCAACTGCTTGTTTTTATCAACTTGGTCCTTGATAACAGTATCAGAGGTTCCTGCTTGTTGATAACTTTCATTATTCAATTCACTCAGTATTGTAGTAATGTAGTATGGTTTAAAAGTTAGAGCAATGTTATTACTAGCTTTGTCAACAGGTGTGATGACAAACTTGTCATGCAAGTCTTGCAATTCCTGACTACAATGTGAATCATGCAGCACTTGTTTAATCTGTCTCCACTTTTGAAGAGGTCATTTTCTCAGGTATTTAATTCTTTCATCCACCTTATCCATTATTTTAACTTTCCATTCATCAACTGCCTTCTTACTGATTCCTTTCTTAGTCCTATGTTTCTTACTGAAACTGTTAAATGATACTTAAATCACCAGTGATTACATGTTTGTGGTCTTTTCATACATACACGTCTTGATAGTACTGTCACATTCACAAGTGTGACAATTCATATTCCAGCTGTCTAAGTCCACTTTGTCCATTATTTGATTGTAGTTGAAGACCTTATTACAAATACAAGAAGTGTATTTATAAACAACTGTGACATCCTCCTCAATATAGTTGCTGACTGAATTTTCAACTTCGTGAAGTCTTAGAATACTTTGTAGATTTATGTACTCGATAGCTGGATTTTCATTTTCACAGGATTCACGTGTTTCTTTTTTTTCTTACTTTTCCAAGTTTGTTCTTTCTTCAGCTTCAATTTATGTTGTATTATGTCTTGTACTAAACTGACATTCCTATCTGTTAACTTGCTGTCATTTGTTACTTCATGATCCAGAAGTAACTGTCCCAATTGCTTGAGATCTTTTTTCTTCATTTGTGGTAAAGTTTTATTGATGTAGTATGTACTTTCTTTGATTTCAGTTTCTTGGAGTACGTTGAATACATAATGAGCTGTAAGAGATTCTTTATGTGTTCTGTGTTTACTCTAATGTTTGTTCTTCATTTTCCTTCATTTGTTGAGTATGTCATAAACATCATCATTCTCTGGTCTTTGATATTTGTTCTTATCACATCGATTATTCAACCCATAGGGACCTACTGTTCAGAATTCTTTAATCCAAAATGTTTCTCTGTTCCTTCGCAATCCTGCTGTTTCCCTTTTCCATCTTTCTATTTCAGTATTTTCCTGGTTGTTTTATAGTTTTAATAATTTGGACTTTAAATGTTTTGTTCTTGCAAAGTCCACTAGTGAAGTGATTCACCAAAATCGTAGAATTGGATCCTTTAATTTGTTAGGGTGTCGTATTCTATTCCCTGTCTATCATTGAACCTTTCGTTCAAATTTTGGTTAGTTTCACCCACATACTGACCAGAGCAACTATCACAAGTAATCAGAAAAAAAAAAAAATTATCTCTATTGCATGTAAGTTTTTCTTTTTGTAATTTTTAGTTCTGTAAGTTCTATGTGTAAGAATACTTGTAAATTGATTTCCATGAATTCCTTTCAAAGCTTACAGTTAGCTTATGGACGACGGATGCATCACCCTCCTAAAAGCTCATCTGAATTGTCACCTGAGCTAAAAAAAAAAAAAAAAAAAAATTAAAAATCGAAAAATCATTGGCGCATAACCATTTCAACAAACCTGGTAGAACCCACCCAAGGTACATTACCACCAAGTTTAAAGTCAATCTGGATGACGGTTTTGGAGAAGTTGACTTTCATAGTAATTAATAGGAAAGCTGCATTGATGGATTAAGCACCCGAATTGAAACAAGAGGGCTGTGTGAACAGCCCAGCTCAGCTGACCTAGACATTCATCACACTTGCAGCTCTGTGAACTTGGGATAGGATCAAGGTCACCCATGTATGGAGTAAGTCTGACCTTTATAAAAAAAACACTTACATGTGCAACATCAATGTCCCAGTAGAAGTAGTTCTCAAGTTATAGTGAAGAGTAAAATTCATGTATGTTGCACTGTGACCCCACAAATGAGGTCAAGGTCACTCATTTACTGTCTAAGCAAGACCTTCATAGAGAAACATTAACATGTGCAAAATCAAGGTCCTAACTTAAAACAAATCTCAAGTTATGAAATGAACAGTAAATTTTGTGTCAGAAGTCCTGTGACCTTTGGGAATAAGGTCAAGGTCAAAACATCACTGGAGCATGACCATTTTTACACAAAATATGTAGACACTTATGAAAGGTACATCCCTACTAAGTTTGGCACAAATCTGGCCAAAATTACTCAAGTTATAACCACTACAAGAAATTCCCATGTTTAACTTTCCTATTAAAACTTTTTTAAAGATTTTTGAAAAAAATCATAAAAAATCCAAAAATCACTGGATCATGACCATTTAAAAAACTTTGTAAAGACTCACCCAAGGTACATTGCCACCAAGTTTGAAGTGAATCTGAATGACAGTTTCTTCAGAGAAGTCCAAAATGTAAATTACCATTATATTCCCCTTGACTTGCATAGTTAGCAATAGAAAAGGTGCATTTACCAACAAGCACCTGACTTCAAAAAATGGTTGAAAATCAGGAATCCACAGCAGTGCTACCTAGTGAACATATTTGCTTGAGACTCACAAGGAACATATCCAAGTTTCAACTTAATCTTAGTAACGGATCTGGAGAAGTCACAAATATTGAAAACGCACAAAAATCCATAGAAAATTTGAAAAAAAAATTGCAGTACCACCTGGTGAACAAATTAAGAACTAGGAGACCCTATGAGTGTTCTGATGTCATATCAAAGCAAATGGGTGAGCTGTTGTGGAGAATAAGATTTTGTATGATTTCTCAAAAAAAAAAAATCACTAAAAATCCAAAAATCACTGGACCGTGACCATTTGAACAAACCTGGCAGAAACCCACCAAAGGTACCTTGCCAACAAGTTTGAAGTTAATCTGGATGACGGTTTTGGAGAAGTCCAAAATGTGAATTAGCATCAGAATGCTCATTCACTTCCGTAGTAATCAATAGGAAAGCTGCATTGACTGATAATTACCGGAATTGAAAAAATCGTTAAAAATCAGGAATCTGCAGCATTCCCACATAGTGAACAACTTTGTTTGACCCTTCTACAAGGAACATATCCACTAAGTTTCAGCTTAATCTGAGTTACGGTTCTGGAGAAGAAGTCGAAAACGTACAAAAATTCATAAAAAAAATAGAAAAAAATCACAGCACCACCTGGTGAACAAATTAAGAACTAGGAATACCCAGCAGGGTCCCTGTGGGATATCAAAGCAATTGGGTGGGCGGTTTCAGAGAAAAAGATTTTTTTAAGATTTGCCCCCAAAAAGAACAAAAAAATTCATAAAAAATTCAAAAATCACTGGACCATGACCATTTGAACAAACTTGGTAAAGATCCACCCAAGGCACATCCCCACCAAGTTTGAAGTGGATCTGGCAGATGGTTTTAGAGAAGAAGTCGAAAATGTGAATTGTGGACGGACGGACGAAGGACGACGGACAGAGGGACGATGGACGGACGACAGACGACGGATGGCCTGCCCTCCTAAAAGCTCAGCTGACTTATCAGCTGAGCTAAAAAATAGAAAAAAATCACAGAGCCACCTGGTGAACAAATTAAGAACTAGGAGTCCCCGACAGTGTACCTGTGGGATATCAAAGCAATTGGTTGCGCAATGTCGGAGAAGATTTTTTAAGATTTGCCCCAAAAAAGAACAAAAAAAATGCATAAAAAAATTCAAAAATCACTGAAGCGTGACCATTTGAACAAACTTGGTAGAAACTCACCCAGGGTACATCCCCACCAAGTTTAAAGCCAATCTGGATGACGATTATGGAAAAGAAGTCAAAAATGTGAATCAGCATTAGAATGTCCATTGACTAGCATAGTAATCAATAGGAAAGCTGCATTGACCGACAAGTACCTGAATTGAAAAAATAGTTAAAAATCAGGAATCAACAGCAGTGCCACCCAGTGAACAACTTTGTTTGACCCTTCCACAAGGAACATATCCGCCAAGTTTCAGCTTAATCTGAGTTACGGTTCTGGAGAAGAAGTCGAAAATAGCAAAAACGTACAAAAATTCATAAAAAAATAGAAAAAAATCGCAGTGCCACTTGGTGAACAAATTAAGAACTAGGAGTACCCAGCAGGGTCCCTGTGGGATATCAAAGCAATTGGGTGGGCGGTTTCAGAGAAAAAGATTTTTTAAGATTTGCCCGAAAAAAGAACAAAAAAATTCATAAAAAATCCAAAAATCACTGGAGCGTGACCATTTGAAAAAACTTGGTAGAGACTCACCCATGGTACATGCCTACCAAGTTTGAAGTCAATCTGGATGACGGTTTTGGAGAATTCAAAAATGTGAATCAGCATTAGAATGTCCATTGACTTGCATAGTAATCAATAGGAAAGCTGCATTGACAGACAAGTACCTGAATTGAAAAAATAGTTAAAAATCAGGAATCCACAGCAGTGCCACCTAGTGAACAACTTTGTTTGATCCGTTCACAAGAGACATATCCACCAAGTTTCAGCTTAATCTGTGTGACTGTTCTAGAGAAGAAGTGGAAAATTGCGAAAACAGACAAAAAATTCATAAAAAAATAAAAAATTGCAGCACCACCTCTTGAACAAATTAAGGTCTAAGGGTCCCCAGAAGTCTTCCTATGCAAATTTAAACCTATTGGCTGAGCGGTTTTGGAGAAAAAGATTTTTTAAGAATAGCCCCCAAAATGAACAAAAAAATTCATAAAAAATCCAATAATCACTGGACCGTGACCATTTGAACAATCTTGGTAGAGACTCACCCAAGGCACATCCCAACTAGGTTTGAAGTGGATCTGGCCAGTAGTTTTGGAGAAGTCGGAAATGTAAATTGTTGACGACGGATGGACGGACGGACAGACGACGGACGGACGGACTATGGGGGGACGGACAATGGACGAAGGACCATAAGATAAGCTCAGCTGACTGACAAGTCAGCTGAGCTAAAAATTTGCAGGGCCACCTGGTGAACAAATTAAGAACTAGGAGTCCATAGGTGTCTTCCTGTGTGATATCAAAGCAATTCGGTAAGCGGTTGCAGAGAAGATTTTTTAACATTCATCCAAAAAACACCCCACAAAATTCATTAAAAATCCAAAAATCACTGGAGCATGACCATTTGAACAAATCTCATGGAAACCAGTTTGAAGTTAATCTGGAGGACGGTTTTGGAGGAGAAGTCGAAAATGTGAATAAGCATTAGAATGTCAATTGACTTCCATAGTAAACAACAGGAAAGCTGCATTGACCGATAGGTACCCGAATTGAAAAAAATCGTTAAAAATCAGGTATCTGCAGCATTTCCAAACAGTGAACAACTTTATTTGACCCTTGTAGAAGGAACATATCCACCATGTTTCAGCTTAATCTGAGTGACGTTTCAGGAGAAGAAGTCAAAAATAGCAATAACACAAAAATCCATCAATGATTAGAAAAAAATTGCAGTGCCACCTGGTGAAAAAATAAAAAAACTAGGAGTCCCAGGGAGTGTTCCTGTGTGATATCAAAGGAATTGGGTGAGCGGTTTCAGAGAAGATTTTTAAGATTTGCCCCCCAAAAAACAAAAAAACTCATTAAAAATCCAAAAATCACTGGACCGTGACCATTTGATAAAACTTGGTAGAGACTCACCCAAAGCACATCCCCACCAAGGTTGAAGTGGATCTGGCCAATGGTTTTTGAGGAGAAGTCAAAAATGTGAATTGTGGACCGACGGGCGACGGACGACGGGCGATGGATGACGGACGACAGACGACAGACGACGGAACCTCACAAAAGCTCAGCTGACTGACAAGTCAGCTGAGCTAAAAACACAAAAAATAAAAAACTATTAGAAAAAAATTGCAGCACCACCTGGTGAACAAATTCAGAATTAAGAGTGTCCCTGTGAAATGTCAAAGCAATTTGGTGAGCAATTTCGGAAATATGCATCCAGCCATAAGCTGAATGTAAGAAGAACAAAAAACTTCATAAAAAATCCAAAAATCACTGGAGTGTGACCATTTGAACAAACTTCATAAAGACCCACCTAAGGCACATCCTCACCAAGTTTGAAGTGAATCTGGCAGATGGTTTTTGAGAACTTGAAAATGTGAATTGTGGATGAGGGACAGATGGACGAGGGATGGTGGACAGAAGGATGGACCATGGATGGCTAGTCATAACATAACTTCAGCTGACTGACAAGTCAGCTGAGCTAACTAGATGATCTCAGGTGACCCTATGTGCAATATCAAAGCAATTGGCCAAGTAGTTCTTGAGGTGAAGAATTTTTTTTTTAAAATCTAATTTAAAACTAGAAAGAAGATTTGCTTCACAGCAAATCTGTCTGTGTGCCTTCAAAAGTTGCAAATATTAAATGTTACAACTTTTATCCTTTGGTACTTCACATTACCTTAAGCTTATGGCTGGATGCAAATTTCAAAGTCCAAATGACCTTGACCCTTGACCTTTACAGGTCACATGTAAATTGCACAGTGTTAAATACCCACAATAAAAGCCTAACATGAACCACATCGGATGAAAATTGACAAAGTTATGGCAAGCTGAAACTTTAAAAGGGCCAAATGACCTTGACCTTTGCCCTTTTGAGGTTAAATAATCTTATAAAGTGTGCAGTGTTGCAATACCTACAATTTGAGTCCAACATGATTAGATTTGGATGGAAATTGGCCAAGCTATGACTGGATGAATCTTTCAATGGTCCAAATGACCTTGACCTCCTGACCTTTAGAGGTCACATGTAAGTTTAAAAATGTGCAGTGTTACAATAAGTACAATTTGAGCCAAATATGATCAAAATTGGATAAAAATTGACCAAGTTATGCCTAGAAGAAAGCCACCATTGAAAGTGGCCTTTGACCTTGAAATGACCTTTGACCTTGAGATGACCTCTACCTGAAGTGAACCTTGACCTCAAAAATCACATTTTGGCTAAAAATTGACCTTTGACCTTGACATGACCTTGACATTTGAGATGACCTTTCCCTTACTATGATTGAACTCCTATACACTCGGAACCACTTCTACGATAGTATATAAGATACTGAAGATTTAAAACTTTAATTAGCCCTCATTTGAATAATTTAGAAAAGCGTGACCTCATTATAAAAAGGTGAGACTTCATCCATGGAAGTATTATTGTGCCAATTTTGGAGTTTCTACATGTAATACTTTTCAACTGAAATGTCGGACAAATTTGCCTGTAAAGAGAAGGAAGGAAGGAAGGAAGGAAGGAAGGGAGGGAGGGAGGGAGGGAGGGAGGGAGGGAGGCAAGAAAGAAAGAAAGAAAGAAAGAAAGAAAGAAAGAAAGAAAGAAAGAAAGAAAGAAAGAAAGAAAGAAAAACAATATGTCTGTGTTGGCACACAGACATAAAAATAAAACAGAAAAATCATTGCATCATCATCTCATTCACAAATTTAGTAGAGTTTCACCTGGGGAATATCCATTTGCAAAATCAAAACATTCCATGCAGCAGTTTTTGAGAAGAAGTCGAAAATGTAAAAAGTCTAATGACAGTCAGCAGATGGACAGATGGACGATGAACGCAACCCTGATTCCAATAGCTCCGTTGACTGACAAGTCAGCAGAGCTAAAAAAAGGAGGGTGCTCAAGGGGCCTGGGGTAGAAAAAAGGATTGAAAATGAATTGGGTATAGTTTTTATTTCCCTGTATAATCACAGGCTACAGTTTCTTTGCTTAAAGAAACCGGACAGCTTAACTTGTAATGCCCAGTGGCTTTACTGGTTAATTGTTGGCCACATGGAATAACAAGTTGTAATGTTGAATTCCTGGAGGCAGTCTTCTCAGTGCTGGTTCCACACATCCCTCCATTCTTTCAACATATGTAAATTGTCACGGAGAGGTCAGAGTGGGTCATGGCAGATAATGTCACCTGCAGCTTTTTGCTGGATGTGACGGCCTCACAGTGTGGGTGTTGTTCTGAAAATCATACTCTGCCTTATCAGTCAATGTAATGTCAGAAGTTTAAATTTTTGGCAACAAAGGAAGTTTGAAGCAAGCTTTAAGCCCCTGGAGACCAAGTGGGCAAGTTTGTCTCAATGCAATCCCTGTGTAAAGCCCCCAGAATGTGCCTAGGAATGCTGTCAACTAATCACTGACATCACTCTTGATGATGAAAAAGATGTAGTTTTCATTAATGACAATAGACCATTTCAGGTAATTTTCAGTGGGAAAATGTTGCATGCTACATTTGTCATACATGAGTACATACAGAGAAAGCCTTAGCATTGTTGTTCACTACCTGGCAAGTTATGCTGTGACTGCCTTAATGACTAATGTAAATGACACAACCTGACTTGCCAGGATAAGCCAAAGCCAATGCTGAGTAAAGTATTTGGATGCCGGAGCCGTGTTCATGGAGAATTTTAATTTGTAATCTTTATCTGAATCCTGTCTCCCTTCAATTAAGACTGAGTCAACAAGACTCAAGACTCAAATTCTTTTATTTGACTGTAAAATTGGTACAAAACATGATAAAAGATACAGGCCAGGAGCCTCTCATTATGGCTATTTATAGCTGCTAGCATGAGAGCCACCTTGAAATACAATCTACATAAATGTGTGTATGTACAATATCAATTATTTAATTTATAAAGGACAGATGCAGTGGTATAAATTACTGCACAATATAATTAGCTATGTATTATTATAGGTTATCACCTCTATTATATGTAAAACCTTCATTTGTTAGGAGATTCTCTCGTAAAACCTTCATTTGTTTGGAGATTCTCTCATAGTACTGTAGTTATGGGACTTTACAGACATAGCAATTACCTATTGTACAAGTGCAGAATACTTATTAATAAAATACTGTTCAGCATAATGGGCAAACTCTGTTCTGCTATGTATGTGCACTTTGTTAAACACAATATCTGGAGTGTTATTTAGTGTTTCTCTAATTTCATATATGATACACTTCCTAGTACTAACTAGATCTGTTCTGAGACCAAACATTTTAAACCTGTTTCTAGTGTTGTAATTATGAATTTCAGAGGCAGATCTTATCTGGAAATGTCTGAAATATTCTGGCAATTTATTGTTAACAAAATTGAAATAAAATTTTAATTGCTGTGAGAGAAAAAATATCATTTAGTTTCAACAATGTTAAATTGTTAAAGATAGGCTCTGTATATGCTATGAATTTACTGTCATTTACTATTCGAACAGGCCTTTTTTGAAGTTGGGAAAGTCTAAAGCTTTTATGACCCCACAATAATATACCATAATTCAAATGTGGAAGCACAAGTGAATTATAAATTATTTGCAGAATATATTTTGGAAGAAGTTTTAAACAAATCTAAAAATAATTCAAGTTCGCGGATTTTTTCAAACTGGATGGTAAAATAATCACTCACAAACAAACAATTGCAAACAATCTTGATAATTACTTTGCTGAAGTAGGATCAAATCTTGCGGCACAGAATAATCCAACAGAAAATAACGAATTTCAAGATTATCTACAAAATCCATGTATGCAAAGTTTTACTTTTAAAGCTGTTACGGCTGATACAGTAAATAAAATTATAGATTCTCTAAAACCAAAAGTCAGCTGTGGTCATGATGGAATTTCTATCAGACTTGTAAAAGATATGAAACATGAGATATCAAATGCCTTAGTTTAGTACTTGCCGCGTAAAACTTTTTTGTTTCCCAGAAATTTTGTCAAAGATAATCAAAACTGAGCGATGTTTTTCCTTTTTCTGGCCGATGCGCTTTGCACTGTACGAGCTCAATGATATTTCCAATTTTCCTGCCATATCTTCCACTGCCTGTTCAATGTTGTCATCCTCTTCTCCTACCAGACCCGTGATTACTAAGTTACATGTATTTAAATTTTCCATTCACCGACATCTCATGTTGAACATGGGATTTCACTAGATTTTGCTCTGCTACCTGAAAGAGGTTACTATGATCAGCCACAGTGCAATGTTGACACTCCCTGGGTCAAAGGTTGTATTTCACTGTCCACACGAGTTTTTAATGCAGATACAAGTTCAGGAAATAGAGCTTTTCGAAGAGCACTGATAGCATCAGGATTACTGAAGGCTCGCACAATAGCAGATGTTATTTTTGCTGAAAGAGGATCTGACTCATCATGATGAACATCTGAACTTGACTCTTCATTACGTTTACACTTCTTGTTTTCTATGTTTTCTGCGTCTATCGCCTCATTTGACGTTTTTATCCAAAATTGCAAATCCTTTATCAAAACCAACTAACCAATAGTCAGAATCATTAGATGATACACATGAATGAGTGCTCAATGAAGTCTGAGAATAAAAAGACTTGTCAGAATCTGACCCACTCATATAGTACAGACAAACACATGGGTTTGTTTACATGTGATGTGGGCGTCATGACGAAATCCAGCCGATTGAAAAATCGACAAAACAAATAAGAGAGAAGCAGCAACCACCAAATAAAAAGTGTCCTACAGGCTGTGTGCCTGCTGTGCTCCCAGGATTGTAGAAGAAAAGTATTCCAGACAGTAAATATCAGTCATTAGTAGAACTTTTGGTCTGAGCATTGACATCAGCAGGCTGCCATCTTGGGCGCATGAACACAACTTTCCTTGGCATGGATTGGGTGCTTAGTACCAAACCCATGCCAAGGAAAGCTGTTGACCTGAAGCATGTAAATCTTGATTCAGGTCTTGTCTGTAATTGTCATTCAAACTGTTTTTTATTACTGTTGAAACCAATAAAAATATTGAAGCAAATGACATTTGACCAGCAGCTGGTTTGGTCCTGTGTGGGAGCCTAAAAGTGACCTCTGCCTAGAAGGCACCCCAGGTCTGTAACAGGCTAGTAACAGGTCAGTAACAGGTTAGCCTAGAACTGACCTGGTCTGTGAACCATGAGAAATTTTGTCTGCAAGCATTCTGCTATGGACAGAAGGTCAGTCACACAAGCCAAAAACAAAATATCTCAAAACTTTGTTTGCTAGGGGTTTAATTGAACCTCAATTTCACTTTTTTACACAAAGATATGTGCTATATATTTGATACATCCCACAGAAGTCTCCACCTGGATATGTTTTCAAGCACAGTATGCCCCATTCCCAGTCAATATACCAGGAAAATACATTTGAACTCCCTCACTTCCAGAGCAATAAGCTATGCTGAAAGACTTATACAAGGGTAGAAGAATAAGCACAAAGCTTCTGACAGAGAAATGTCCTTGAGGATAATTAGCCACTCGAAGCTGGGACTTTTAATGGTGAATATTTTCTATAATAATACATGTGCATAAAAGTATTTGTAGGTAACTTCTATTTGGACAGGTGCCATAATACGGTGTAACTGCACCAAAAATTTGATGAAGTTGTGATTCCTTCCTGAGATATGGTAACACTGTCCACTTGTGTGCCACTCAGACGGCCTTCAAATGCATACTTCTAAAGTTTCATAACAAGTTCAAAAATGATAAGAGGACTGACAAGTCAGCTGAGGTAAAAAATCATTTAAAATCCAAAAATCACTGGACCATGACAATTTGAACAAACCTGGAAGAAACCCACCCAAGGTACATTGCCACCACGATTGAAGTCAATCTACATGACAGTTTTGGAGAAGAAGTAAAAATATGAATTAGTATTAGAATGTCCATTGACTTGCATAGTAATCAATAGGGAAGCTGCATGGACTGACAAGTACCTGAATTGAAAAAAATGTTAAAAATCAGAGATCCACAGCAGTGCCACCTCGTGAACAACTTTCTTTGACCCTTCCACAAGGAACATATCCACCAAGTTTCAGCTTAATCTGAGTGACGGTTCTGGATGAGAAGTCGAATATAGCAAAAACACACACACACACACACACACACACACAAAAATCATAAAAAATAGCAAAAAATCACCACCTTATTTTGTACTTTTTCAAAACATGAATGAAAATATGAACCGAGTCAACCTTTTGAGCTACTTTGTTTGGCCCTTCTACAAGGAACATATCCACCAAGTTATAGCTTAATCCGAGTGACGGTTCTGGAAAAGAAGTCGAAAATAACAAAAACACACAAAAAAAATCATAAAAAATTGGAAAAAATTTGCAGCACCACCTGGTGAACAAATTCTGAACTAAGATTCCCCGGTAGTGTCCCTGTGAGATATCAAAGCAACTGGGTGAGCGGTTTCGGAGAAGATATTTTAAGATTTGCCCCAAAAAAAGAACAAAAAAATTCATGAAAAATATAAAATCAATGGAGCATGACCATTTGAACAAACTTGGTAGAGACCCGTCAAGGCATATCCCCACCAAGTTTGAAATCAATCTGGATGACGGTTTTGGAGAAGCAGTCGAAAATGTGAATTAGCATTAGAATGTCCTTTGACTTACATAGTAATCAAGAGGAAAGCTGCATTGACCGACAAACGCCTAAATTGCGAAAATCGTTAAAAATCAGGACTCCACAGCAGTGCCACCTAGTGAACAACTCTGTTTGACCATTCTACAAGGAACATATCCACCGCCTTTCAGCTTAATCTGAGTGACGGTTCTGGAGAAGAAGTCGAATATAGCAAAACACACAAAAAATCATAAAAAAATAGGAAAAAATCGCAGCGCCACCTGGTGAACAAATTAAGAACTAGGAGTCCCAGGGAGTGTCCCAGTGGGATATCAAAGCAATTGGGTGGGCGGTTTGGGAGAAGATTTTTTAAGATTTGCCCCCCAAAAAAACAAAAAAAATCATGAAAAATTCAAAAATCACTGGAGCGTGACCATTTGAATAAACTTGGTAGAGATTCACCCAATGCACATCCCCCGCAAGTTTGAAGTAAATCTGGCCAAAATTATTTAAGTTATAACCATTACAAGAAATTCCCATGTTAAACTTTCCTATTAAAACTTTTGTGAAGATTTTTGAAAAAAAAAATCATAAAAAATCCAAAATTCATTGGAACATGACCATTAGAACAAACTTGGTAGACACTCACCCAAGGTATATCCCTATTAAGTTTGACGTAAATCTGGAAGACGGTTTTGGAGAAGAAGTTGAAAATGTAATTTAGCATTAGAATGCCCATTGACTTGCATGGTAATCATTATATAAGGTGCATTTACCGAAAAGGAGCCGAATTGAAACTAGATATATGTAGCTGCTTGCTTAATTGTCTGTTTCGGATAGCAAATCCCTTCATGTGATATGTACATTTGATTCAGCATTTATCAAAGATACAAATTGACAGTGTAGAAAAGGTCATAGTTAACTTTATTCAGGAAACAAAATTGAGTAGGGCGACCTGACTTGTCCATGGTAGTACATGTATTATCAATTGACATACCTTGCTGTTTCAATGGCTGCCGATGTACAGTGGCAGCACTCACTTACAGTCACAAAGTCTGACATCGCATAACTTTGCCAAAAATTAACATATCCACATTATTTTCACAAACTTTCATTGTCTAAGGTCCAACTATATTTTGATAAAATTTTACGCAATTCTATCATGCTGTTCAGGAGAAGAAGTCGAAAATAGCCTAACACGCAAAAAATTCATAAAAAAATAGGGAAAAAAATCGCAGTGCCACCTGGTGGCCAAAATGAGAACTAGTTGACCCCAGGTGACCCTATGTGCAATATCAAAGCAATTGGCCATGTAGGTAGTTCTTGAGATGAAGAAATTTTATTATTTTTAAAAAAAAATTAATGGCAAAATTCATTAAAAATAGAAAAAATTATTGCATCATCATCTCCTTCACAAACTTGGTAGAGGTTCACCTGGGCAACATCCATGTGCAAAATTAAAACATTCCATACAGCGGTTTTTGAGAAGAAGTCAAAAGGGTAAATACAATAGTGTAATATATGCACTGTATTGCCATATATATATATATATATATATATATATATATATAGCTGCAGCACTTCCTTACAGTTGCGAAGTTTGATATCCCATAACTTTGCCTAAAATTAACATATCCATATTATTTTCGCAAACTTTCATTGTCTAATGTCCAACTACATTCTGATAAAATTTTAAGCAATTCTGTTTAGCCGTTCTAGAGAAGAAGTCGAAAATAGCCTTAACAGGCAATAATTTATTTAAAAAAATAGGAAAAAATCACAGTGCCACCTGGTGGCCAAAATAAGAACTAGTTGACCCCAGATGATGACCCCTATGTGCAATATCAAAGCAATTGGCTTCATAGTTCTTATGATGAAGAAATTTTAATTTTTTTCAAAAATAAATTAAAAAATTCATAAAAAATAGACAAATTTTTGCATCATCATCTCCTTTGCAAACTTGGTAGAAGTCCACCTGGGGATCATCCATGTGCAAAATCAAAACATTCTATGTAGCGGTTTTTGAGAAGAAGTCGAAAATATAAAAAGTCTAATGACAGACGGACAGACGGAAGGACGGAAGGAAGGATGGACGGACGACGGACGCAAACGGATTCTATAAGCTCTGCTGACTGACAAGTCAGCAGAGCTAAAAAAAATCATAAAAAAATCCAAAAATCAATGGAGCATGACCATTTGAACAAACTTCTTAGAGACCCATCCAAGGCATATCCCCACCATGTTTGAAGTGAATCTTGCCGATGGTTTTGGAGTAGAAGTTGAAAATGTGAATTATGGACGGACGATGGAAGACAGACCCTCACAAAAGCTCAGCTGACTGACAGGTCAGCTGAGCTAAAAACTGAATTTGCTATAATGGCACTGTGACCTTTGGATTTGGGTCAGGGTCACCCATCTTCCAACTTATTTGAGACCCTATGTAGGAATAAAATCATGTCCAATATGGAAGGCCTATGTCAGAAACGTTTCAACTTATCGCGTGAAAACCAATTAATTAAAATGGCCATGTGACCTTGGGAATTGGGTCACGATCACCACCTCTTAAACCTTACGTAGGACTATAATCACCTGCAATTTGAAAGGCCTATGTAAAAAATGTTTCAACTTATTGAGGAAAAATCAAATTCACTGAAATGGCTCTATGACCCTGGGCATTGCGTCAAGGTCACCCATCTTCAAACTCGTCCGAGACCTGATGCATGACTACAAGCATGTGCAGTATAAAAGCCCTATGCCAAAAACTTTTCTTTGAGTTATCATGTGAAAACCAGCCAGATGGACACACACACAGACACACACATGGACAAAGCAAATGCTATATGCCCTCCCCCCCCCCCCCACTTCAGAAGGGGGGGGGGAGGGCATAATGGGTCACAGTATATGACATCAAGATCACTGTGATCCAGAAATCAACTCAGGGCAATTTAGTCTCATGATGAACCTTTGTCTTAAATTAGGGTAAAATTTGCCATGTGTTCTTAAGATACTGTGGTAATAAACATGACCAGAGAATAGACATGTACTTATCAGTAAATAGGTCACAGTATATAGACAGGTCACATTGACCTAACAATCTGATCACTTCATCTCACCCTAATGTGCTACTTTTATGCCTATTTTCACCTTTTTGTGATACATTGTGGCCACAGAGAAAGATTGGACACATAATGGATGCAATGTGATATTGGCTCTCCCCTTTTACAGGGGGCATGAGTGCAACATAACAATCATATCAGGTCATCTCAGCCTTCGCAGTGCATGTACATTTGTACCAAATTTGAACAAAAGTTTGAAAAATATACTTCTACAATACTCTGATGTAACATAACTTTCTTGTATCCAAATGTGTGTAAGACAACGCTGGATGACACATGACTTGATGAAGGGGATGGCCCTGGGGGGCAGGATGGTGGACATGCTAGTATAAGTACCACCCACTGGTGGCTCACCAGCACTCATCATGGATTACCAGGGCTGACACTAACCTGTTAATACTCCTGCCTGAGCACCATACAATGCAATGATTCACTCCATTCCATTATCAAGCATATACTGAGGCACTTTGGATAAAAGCATTGCCTCAAGATACCAAAACCACCAAACTGGCATAAATTATATGCTAGATGGGTGGATAAACAACGTCAAGAATGGTCACATCCCATTCCCAAATCTTCATATCTATACAAGAAAAACATTGATATTCCTCCCAAATCAATGATTATATCCTAAATTTTCCCCAACCAAGACATCAGACCAGCCAAGGAGTTTGATATTGTTGAGTGCTTTGATCTTTGTGCACCTCTGTGTATGTGAGGTGCACAATGATATTGATAGCAGGAACAATCACTTTTGACACTTGCTCCTCTCTATCAAAAACCACTTTAGAAAGTAACAGTTTTAATTAATACATACCAGTATACAGTTTAACTTAGCAGCTTAACAGATGCAAAACAGGTGACATACAACTGACCATCTTATAAACTTATTTGACTGACAAGTTGGCTGAGCTAAAAATCTGAAACATAATGGATCATGCCTTAAAACCCCTTGGCCACCTACAAAAGGGATTTGGTTCTCCTGATACCTTCAAATTAGGTCAAGGTCACTGCCCTTCAAACTTGACAAAGACCCTTACAGATTACAGACCACAGTTGCGATTGGCCAGTTGCGCATCCCAACGGAGATAGTCTGTAATTGTGAAAATACTGTATTTTCAGCATGCTGTAGCTTCTGTTTAAATAAAGTTAGTTAAGTCAGGTTTGCTGCATCGCAGAGTTGCTTCATTGGTGGTCATATAGGTGCACTGTTTTCCAGGCCAGGTGGGAACTTTATGGTGGAGAAGGACAATGATGTGACCCTGGCAAGAACACAGTTCATACCCCTGTATAAAGCTGACATCCAGGTGTTGTTTCATATTTCAATTATCACAAATTAATGAGCTGGGAATTATATGACAAAAATCCATCCATGTTTTTCTGACATTTTTATCTGTTAAATGCTGTTCACGGAATTTCAAAATACCAAAATGCTGATTTTTTTAGACTGAAAAATGCTAATATGAAAAATAGAAGGATTTATAGCTGTGGTCTGTGGCCTACAAGGGTGATTATTTGTAAATGTTTCATGATCCTAGCAACTCTGGTCCTCCTGATATTGAGTGCAAGAAATTCAGAGAGAATTGACCGTCACCTAGGTGACATTAGAATTTGGTCAAAGTCATCGTCCTTCGACTTGACATAATTTTTTTTAAAAGGTGAATGATCCCAGCTTATCTGGTTCTTTTGAAATGGCATGCAAGGAGAATGGACAGAGTAATGGACTGAAGGACAGATGGAATGATTGACCAATTCACACACAAACACAGGCGACAGCAATCCCCCCCCCCCCCCCCCCCCCGGCCTATAAGGGCAGACGGGTAAAAATCAGTGATCCAGAACAAAATCACTGAGGGAATAACTCTGTCTGAACCTTCCATAAGTTACATTTCATCAAATTTCAGCACAACTTAAATGACAATTTTGGAAAAGTCAAAAATACAGAAAACACACACTAAAATTTCAATGCATTTGGCCAAGCAGCTTCAGAGAAGATTTTGCCAAAAAATGATCAGAAAATTCTTTAAAAAGTCCACAATATCTGGAGAATAACCATTTAAAGAAGCCTGGTAGAGATTCATTCATGGTAGATTCCCATTTAGTTTAAAGATGATCCAGCCAATGGTTTTGGAGGAGTTGAAAAGTAAACTGTGGATAAGGGATGGTTGCATGGACAATGGATGAAGACCCACCATACAAAGTAAGCTGACTGACAAGTCAGCTGAGCTAAAAATGACCTTTTTAACATTTTTTGTAGGATGCACGGGAGATCTTTCATGAAACCCAGTAGTTTCACATGCAAAGATTAGTTTTATGAGAAAATGGAGTTCAGAAGGCACCAAGACGTTCAAGTTGTTGGAGTCAATCTGAGTCTGTGTCATATCACACGGTCATAAACTTGATGCTTGGACAACTAGCTTGATTTAACCACCTCTTGGCTGCAACTGCATGTATCCAGAAAGGTATTTGCTTGACACATCAAGCATACAATTGCTGCCTCCATCATTGTCCAATGCTGTTTGATTAAAAGAAAAAGTAAGACAATACTATAATAAGGGCCCAAGTGCATATCACATGCCAGGCATACAACGAACAAAATGGACAGGCCAAGTCTGAATACAATTGACTACAAGATTTTTGCTGCATACTTGCTATTTTGGAAACAGCCATACTCAAAATGAAGATCTCCATGAAATCATTTGGAATCAAATGATGAGGCTCTACCTCACAGCTAGAGTTTATTGCTTGGCAATATTTATGTCTGTGTGTGAACACAGACATATTGTTTTACCCAATATTCTTTCTTTCTTTCTTTCTTTCTTTCTTTCTTTCTTTCTTTCTTTCTTTCTTTCTTTCTTTCTTTCTTTCTTTCTTTCTTTCTTTCTTTCCTTCCTTCCTTCCTTCCTTCTTTCTTTCTTTCTTTCCTTTCTTTCTTTCCACCAGATTTTTGTGTCGTCTTAAACTCAGACACCGTGCAAGCTAGAAACTTCAAACTTTGCATGGCTATAGCACCTGCACTGAAGTTTTGCATATCGTTCTGAATAGTCAAGATTTTGAAAATTATGCAAATTAAGGCAATTAAAAAAATTCAATTGCTTCTGGCTTCCAAAGTATTCATCCCATTTTGATGATGTTGGACCCAAATTTAAAAAATTCAATGGTGGCTTTCTTCTAGCCATAACTTGGTCAAATTTTATCCAAATTTTATCATGTTGGGCTCAAATTGTAGATATTGTAACACTGCACAATTTTTAAATTTACATGTGACCTCTAAAGGTCAAAGGCAGGGTCATTTGTACATTTGAAATATTCATCCAGCCATAACTCAGTCAATTTCCGTCCAATTTTGATCATGTTGGACACAAATTGTAGCTACTGTAACACTGCACACTTTTATAATTCACATGTGACCTCTAGAGGTCAAAGATCAAGCTCATTTGGACCTTTGAAATATTTGTCTAGCCATAACTCGGTCACTTGTAATCCAATTTTGATCATGTTGGACTCTAATTATAGATATTGTAACATTGCACATTTTTGTAATTCACATGTCACATCTAAAGGTCAAAGGTGAAGGTCATTCCAACCTTTGAAATATTCATCCAGCCATAACTCGGTCACTTTCCATCCAATTTTATTCATGTTGGACTCAAATTGTAACTGTTGCAACAATGCATATTTTTGTAATTGTACAAATTTTTCACACACACACACAGATTTGCTTTCAAGCAAATCATATTTTTCTAGTTGTATTTCTTGTTTCTTTCCATGACTTTTGTAGCTGAGAAAATGAAGAACTTGACAAGAGTTATCTTCATGAAACACAAATTAAAACATTTAAATAAACACAAAAATACCACCACTAAGTGATAGGAAATAATATAGATTCACAAATTTTCTAGCAACCTTCTGTCACCAACACTTTTTGACAGTGCCCCTTGACTAAAGGCCCCTTGCACTTTTAGAAATCAACTAAAAAGACTTTGTTGTTTTAATCAAAACAAGCTACATGTCTGAGAAAAATAGAAAATATATAGTTTTATGGGAGTACCTAAAAATATAAATATACTTGGGGACACCAAAGTCTGCAGTATGCTGTTGGGGGTAGGTTGTGTTATGCCACCCTAAACCAGCCAAAACTGGGTGGTGGGCAAATGTCGTCTGCTTTAATGTTTTCAACTTAGTTCAACAGTACTGAAATAGCAGTTGAATGAGACTTGTAGATGACACCTCTCAGCACAACATGCCCCACCATAACAGCTCTCCATTGCCTGGGTTGGTGAGCACCCAACCCAGACAAAGAAAAGCTGTTGACTCTGACGACAATTAAGCACTGCAATTTCAGGCTGTGTTCATCCTGTTAAACAGTACTCTTAGAAAAACACATCAGAGAAAATACCTGAAAATGGGATAAGGACCAGAATTAGGCATGAATATTTCAATTTATACCTTCATCCTTACTAAATCAGGGTTTTTCTCTTGGGTAAATGAGTAGTGTGCCTTTAATAGAAAATATTGCAACAATTAAAGAATTTAATTGGTTTTATGTTCCCTGATGGGGGTCGTAACTTAGTAAATATTATTTTGGTCTCGTGAGATAACTATTGAAGGTCATGTGAGAAAGGACTGTGGAGGAGAGCAGGAATCATTAGCATATATTGCAATAGCCAATCAGAGCCCAGCAAGGTCTACTCATTAAGTGAGAGGTTTTTGTGGGCATTACGATCTCACTCTTCACAGAGGAAAGACGTGTTTCACTCAGCAAGAAATCTCCTACGTATCAAAAATAACGGTTACTTTTTCAAAATTCATATCTTCATTTGATGCCCAAGTACGTCTCTAGTCACAAGAACTGATGTGTAGTATTTGTAATTTGTAAGCCATTTCCAGTCGTCCGTCGTTCCCAGACCAACGGTGACCCATCCAACTCTGTAGCGGCACAAAGGAATCTTCACAGCCAAGAGGTTGAGTATTATTATTCATTATCCCAATAATTAGCCCATTTATGGTTCGATTCGCTCCCTTCATTCCTTTTCCGTCCCCCGCGCTGTAGCCCCAGTGAGTTTCTAGGTCGTGTCTTTGTTGCCCGCTCAGCGTAAGTAAACCAGGTCGAATTAATCAGCCTACTTGGAAATGGCATCTCGCTCGAGGGAACCGGAGGTGTTGGTTATAGGTCATTCCTTCATGCCTAATTTATGGGACGACATATTCGATGGTAAAGGCAAATTTAAATTGGATTTTGGTTTGGATATTAGATCTCGTTTCTGGTGTAGAGGGGGCCTTAGAATCCTGATGGTGCAGTCTCTGCTCGGGGATTGTAAAGCCGTTCGCCCGGCTGATATCATTATACTGCAAATGGGGGGCAACGATTTCATCCGAGGTGAGAACGATCATCAAGAAGTTGTGGAATCTTTGTTGTCTTGTGCATCCTTCATAAAAGAATTGTATCAGGCGCAATTTGTTGTCATTGGCAAGTTGTTTAGGAGAGGTCTTAATGCTCGTTAGTTGCCCACGGAAGAAGACGTAAGCATCTATAATGTGAAGGTGGACAAAGCGAACCAGCTGTTGTACGACGAGTTATCCGGCTATAAAGTCGAAGGCATTATTTTCTGGCGCCACAAGAGCCTACAGGAGAATTGGCAGTCACCATTGGGGGCAGATGGCACCCACCTAAACGCAGACCCAGGCCAGAAAAAATTTTACTGGGCAGTGCGGGGTGCTATTTTATTTGCCATGAGGCGTTTGAATTAAGGAAGATGTAGGTCACGAAGAAACTGTAAATTTTTGACCAACCTCAATATCCTTGAGCAACCTTGGGTCAAGTCACAGGGAGCACCCTGGCACCTCATACAACTGCACTTTAATGCAATATGCCTATCAGTAATAATATACATCATGGGCAGTGTTGAATATGTTGGTGGTTAACAATCTGACCTAATACCAGTTGCTGGCTGGAGTGACAGAAGCTTCAAATTTTTTAATTTCAGGTTGCAAGGGAAGCATGGTTATTCATTCCAGCATTATCAGGGCCAACTTGTGGTTAAGTTGGGTCATCATATGAATGCTTTATCCATTGATTACTACCCGAAGGCCAGCCCTTTTGTCTTATATGCAGCAATTATTGGCTTGCCCACCTTTTCTTGGCTCCCCATGCGCCCCCTTGTGAGCAAGTTGTGCAGTACCATTTTATGTCATTTGACCAATAACAATATATTTTCAACAAAAAAAAATGGCATGAGGCCTTAGCCTCTTGCTCGGGAGTCCGTTCCGTCTCCGGGTCTAAAGCATGGTGTGTTTGCCATACATATCTTCAGTCTGCATACTTTTATACCATACTACAGTAATGGGCAATATATACAGTGAAAACTCATTATAATGACACCATCTGTTCCCAAAGAAATGTGTCAGATAAATGAGTTAAATAACAAAGAAAATAAACCTTTTCCCATCAAAAATTTGTGTCATTATATTGAAGATGTCGGATATCTGAGTGTTGTTATGATGAGGTTTCACTGTCCTTAACAGGATCAATATGTGCAGGTACATACTGTGCTTACCCCTTTCCTACTCAAATCAATCCAAAGCTCAAAGCACCCAGATGTAAACTGTCAATTGCCGGAGTCTTTTTACAAAAACTTCTTGTGAACATAAAACATTTTTGCTGAGAACTACAAATTACCTAAACTGATATTGTCCCATGTCAGCAGCTGTCCCTGGTGGGCGCAGTGTGCCCCCCCCCCCCCACCAAGGAGAGCGCCTGACTCAATCTTATGTTGACCATGGAAATTTTAAAATACCAACCACATATATCAGTATACATTAACCCATGCAACATGTTTTACAAAGTGATGAAACGTTAATTGATCCACAGCAAGTGTTTGAAAGGGTGCCCCTGGTCATACAGTTATGCTGATAGGTGCCCAGCATGGAAGACATAGCCCCCAGCAATGGTTCCTGATGTACATGTATGGATCACTGACCATTTTGCATCTGTTAATTTAACAACCCAAGGCGTTACCACAGCCACACACCAGTGACTCTACCAATTCACCATGGTTCATAACCCCAAAATAAATTTAATATCCCAGTAGTCATTTCTTTTAAAGCAGCACACTTACAACTGTAATAATCATTGACCTTTGACCCTTGGCATGAACTTGCAGCATGTACATGTATGCAGTCTGGCTGCATTCATGGCATTGGCAGCCTGTGCTCTTATTGAATGTTCTGCCAGCAGCACTTCTACAGCAAACCTGTGTAAATGGCCAGGCAGTGAGCTGTGTGTACATGGTGATAACACAGCCATTAGTGCACACACACTGCACACATACATCTTACTGACCACACAGCAAGTCAAGCCTAACATTACCTTCCAACTCCCAGATGTCAGCATATTGGCTGCAACACAGAGAAAGCTTTCACTTATGGCTTAATCTATTCACAATTACCATGTAGCACCCTGACTTCCCTTGAAAAATAGGAAAGCTGCATGCTCTTCATGGCAGAGAAGTGGAAAGGCATAATGACCCCTAATCATTTGTTATGTATTTTGGCATAACAAAATAGCCAGTAATCCATGCAATTAAGATGCCACAGTTGATGGATACAGTCATGTGGGCCCACAGCTATTGACACCTGCATTCTGATTTGATAGCTTTTTAATTTGGTATCTGATTAATGCTGCACTACAAAAGTGAACACCACGAGGTGTTGAAGTCAGGAGAAAACACAGAATTTCAATGACATTACCATCAAAACAGCTGGAGAGATTTGAAAGAAAGTTTTTCATGGGTCAAACATAACACGGAGACTACAGCATGAAACTTCTCAAAAGCTGCAGATCCACTGTCATGAAGGTATGTTGTGTCCCTGAGAGATGGGGTATTGTGAAACCTGTCCTCAGAGATGACTTCATTCACAGACCATTATCTTGAAAGACAACCTTTCTGGGATACTCTGCTTTGTACATTCCATCTTGCTTGCAGCTCCTATGAAACACCACAAATTCAGGGTTTGATAATTAACCCTTTCTCTTGAGTTAGGGCTGAGTCAAAAGCTTTATTTGGTGTTAGTTGGGCAATAAGCCTGGCAAAAGTCTTGACCTGGCCATATTATCTTCATAGGCCTTGTTCCCAATCTTAATTAAAAGAATAAAGAAACTAGAGGGCCCCCTGATCAGCCCATGCTCAGCTGACCTAAGCTTGTCCCACAAAATCAAGGTTGCAACTAAATAGACCTGTGTTGAGGTTAAGCCGAGTGCATATGACATTTCAAATTATTTCTAAGACGGATGACTGAGTCTCCTAAAGTGCAGCCTGACTAGCAAGTCAGCTGAGCTAAAAATTGCAGCTGGTGAACAAATTAAGAACTAAGAGACCATCCCAGTGGTCAAAGCAATTGGGTGAGTGGTTTCAGAGAAGATTTTTTAAGATTTACAACAAAAAATTACACATAATTAAGAAATCACTGAAGCATGACCATTAGAAAAAAATTTGGTTGAGACCCACCTAAAGTACATTAATTGCTACCTAGTTTGAAGTCAATCCTGGTGACAGTCTTGGAGAAGAGGTCAAAAAAGTGCATAGGCATCAGAATGCCCATTGAGCTACATAGTAATCAATAGGAAAGGTGCATTTACAGATAAGTACCCAAATTGAAAAAGTTGTCGAAAAGAAGAAATCCACAGCAGTACTACCTAGTGAACAACTTTGTTTGAACCTGACACAAGGAACATATCTACAAAGTTTCAGCTTAATCTGAAACACGGTACTGGAAAAGAAGTTGAAAATAGTAAAAACGGACATGAAATAAAAAAAGTAGAAAAAAAATTGCAGTGCAACCTGGTGAAAAAATTAAGAACTAGGAGTCTCCAGGAGTATTCTTGTGTGATAGCAAAGCAAATGAGGGAGCAGTTTAGAAGAGAAGAAAATCACTGGAACATGACCACTTGAACAAACTTGGTCGAGTCCCATCCAAAGTACATTGCTTCCAAGTTTGAAGTCAATCTGGTAAACAGTTTTGGAGAAGAAGTCAAAAATGTGAATTAGCGTTAGAATGTCCATTGACTTACATAGTGATCAATAGGAAAAGGTGCATTTACAGATAAGTACCGGAATTGAAAAAATCATTAAAAATGAGGAATCCCCAGCATTGCCTCCTACTGAACAACTTTGTTTGACCCTTCCACAAGGCACATACCTACAAAGTTTCTGCTTAATCTAAGTGAAAGTTCTGGAAAAGAAGTAAAAAAATAGTGAAAACACATAAATAATTAGAAAAACAAAATTGCAGCATTACCTGGTGAATAAATTTGGAACCAGGAGTCCATAGGAGATTCCTCTCTGATATCAAAGCAATTGGGTGAGCCATTTTGAAGAAGTTTTTTTAAGAATTGCCCCCCCCCCAAAAAAAAAGAAATCACAAACAAGAGGATCATGATGTTCCTTTACTCTGCTGACTGGAATCTGTTTTTACAATATTGCAATATATGCACTGTAGTCTGTACAGCTATATACATGTACAGTGGTAACACTCAAGCATTGGCATCTGAGAAGTCAAAATTGTAAATACTGAAGTGCAATATATGCACTATATTCCCATTTATATTTATACAGTGGCAGCACTCACTTGTCAAGTTTGATATCCCATAACTTTGTCAAAAATTAACATATCCATATTATTTTAGCAAACTATCATTGTCTAAAGTCCAACTACATTCTGATCTGTTACGCCATTCTAGAGAAAAATGTCGAAAATACCTTAACACACATTCATAAAAAAAATGGAGAAAAAATTGGAGTGCCAGCTGGTGGCCAAAATAAGAACTACGTGACCCCAGGTGACCCTATGTGCAGTATCAAAGCTACTGGCCAGGTAGTACTTGAGACAATGAAATTTTAAAGTTTTTTTCAAAAATAAATTTAAAAATTCATCAAAAATAGAAAAATTACTGCATCATCATCTCCTTTGCAAACTTTTTAGAGGTCCATCTGGGCAACATCCATGTGCAAAATCAAAACATTCCATGTAGCAGTTTTTGAGAAGTCAAAATTGTAAATATAATAGTGCAATATATGCACTGAATTGTCACATATACATATACAGTGGCAGCACTCACTTACAGTCGCAAAGTTTGATATCCCATAACTTTGTCAAAAATTAACATATCCATATTATTTTTGCAAACTTTTAATGTTCCAAGGCCAAATATATTCTGATGAAATTTTGAGCAATTCTGTTTAGCCGTTCTGGAGAAGAAGTCGAAAATAGCCTTAGCACATTAAAAATAATTTTAAAAAATTGGGTAAAAATTGCAGTGCCACCTGGTGCCCACAATAAGAACTAGAACAGCCTGATTTTCTGACAGAAAATCAAATGTGTCCCCGTGCGCCCTTCCTATTGTCACCCTTATCTTTATAAATAGGCATACTGATTCCAATGATCTACAGATACAGTGAAGGTACACTCTTTATTGACATTTCAAAATCTAAGCAAAGATTACCCATGTAGAAGCATAAGCACACTCTTATTGAGGCTCATTGTCCGAGCAAATTTTCACTGTAATATATTTCTACCCAATATTATTGGCAGGGCTATATCAGGGACTGAAGATTCCACTTGGTTTACATGTCTGACGAGGAGGACTAATATTTTTGTGTTATTTAGCACAAAATTATTTACAATTAGAATGGAAGCAAAGAAACAAACAAGGAAACAAGGAAAATATTTACAAATATTTTTACTGTGGAATTTGAATATTCCCATTGCAGATACGTTACCTACCATTATTTTTTTTACGATCATAATTATTCTATGATTACCAGCATTTTTCAAGTTACAATCTTGATTATGAAACAACCCATTTACAATCAATGAACATATGACACTGTAATAATTAGCAATTGTATGTGATAAACAAAGAACAATAATTTTACCAACAATCCTATAATGGACAGTCTGAAGCACACTGTCTCTAATAAATTAGAAAACAAACAAACCAGTGATGAATGAAAGTCTCCATAGGAACATCTTCACAAAAAAAAATTCAACTTCCCAAGTCAAATATTTCTTGAGTTATCGCATCCGCAACGCACACAACAATGTGTTGAAGAAGAAGAAGAAGAAGAAGAAGAAGAAGAAGAAGAAGAAGAAGAAGAAGAAGAAGAAGAAGAAGAAGAAGAAGAAGAAGAAGAAGAAGAAGAAGAAGAAGAAGAAGAAGAAGAAGAAGAAGAAGAAGAAGAAGAAGAAGAAGAAGAAGAAGAAGAAGAAGAAGAAGAAGAAGAAGAAGAAGAAGAAGAAGAGGAACAAGCGGAAGAAATGGATGCAAAAACAATATGTCCCCCCATTGCCCGGGGAGACATAACTACCATACCTTATGTGCAATATCAAAGCAATTGGCGAAATAGTTCATGAGATGAAAATTTTTTTTTCTCAAAAAAAAAAAATTAAAAAATGCATAAAAAAATTGAAAAATTATTGCATCATTTCTTTCACAAACTTCATAGAGGTCCTCCTGGGGTACATCCATGTGCAAATCAAAACACTCTATGCGGTGGTTTTTGAGAAGAAGACGAAAATGTAAAAAGTCTAACAATGGACAGACGGATGGACGGATAATGGACTGCAAAAATTACCCCAAGCGGTCACGGTGTTTTGTGTCGACCATTATCAATCTCATGATTATTTATTATACTGATGGAATCCTCTGATGTTCGTCTTTCTATGTAACAAGCTCTCTTATTTGCTAAGAAAAAAAAATCCTGGGGTATTCCTCCAAAAATTTGCCAGAATAGGAATGGATGGATGTCATTACACCTCATTATAAATGCTGAGAGCACTTCCAGGCTCCTCATTGAGTGAATTTGATCACGTGCCGCTCACTGTCCAATCAAATTCGTTGTTCCCATGTGCTTGTCTCATGTCCGCAATGTTGGGAAGGTACAAGTCGTATTACGCAAAGATTATTGGACTAAGCTGTTAAATTTTCAAATCATATTTTCACCAAGAAGACTTCCATCGAACAAATCTAGACCCAGATAAAGGCACGAGTGAAAATTCATTACGGAGGGCAAGGAAAATACGCAGATTAGTCATTGCAAGGTTACACGTGGACGAAGCAAAATTTTGCATTAGCCGGCCTAACAGTGTAACATGATGTTGTTCATCACTGTCTCCAATGGGTCACGTGGTTATTGGTGTTTTTTAAACAAAATTTGGTTGTTTTGATTTTATTGAAATGTTTGAATGGAACAAATCTGTATGACAGAACAAGATAGGAATTAAAAAAATTTATGATCGAAGGCCGGAAAAATGTATAGAGGAAAACCATGCCTGGGTGCATGCCCATGACAGGCTGTGTACACTCGCTTGTGTGTTGCACAACTTGTAGGCCTACCATGTTGCTTGGTGAAAAAAGTGACCACACTTAAGATCAGACTCTTCACACCGCCTACGGTATCAAATTTTTCAGGTATATTGAAATAGAAAGTGCACAGAAATATAAATCATATAATTTCTGACCATTTCATCACGTGGAATCAATCGCAAAAATAACAGAGCCCAGGCATGTTCAATCACACATGCCGCTTGTTGTGCAAGCGAGTTAAAATTTCCGGTGGCACACGGTGTACAACACCAGATACTGGTACAGTGGCAGCGTGCTAGGGGTTTATCCCCATTCACAACCATTTTTTGGTAGACCAGGGATGTGCTATAGACTTAGTCATAATATCAGGTTCCTGGGTAGATTGAATCCATCCTTGGTACCGTCAACAACTTTTAGACCCTTTTACATCAAGTTAGCATATTGGTAACTTTTTATTCAATCTTAAATTTTATAATAATGAGTTACCTACGTGAGTATATAGACCCTATGTTATGTTCATTTCTAGGCTTAAGTTACCTGCATGTTTTGTTTATTTATCATTGTGATATATGTTGATTATACGAAATAAAATCAATTAATCAAATTACATCAAATGAAGTCCAGTCTGCACAATTTCAGTCTGGACCCATCGATTCAGTTCATGGACCCACTACTTTTCCTCAAAATGGAGAAAGATGGGTCCAACGGACCCCTACTGAAAAATTCTTAATGTGACCCCTGTTAAATGTTATGAGATTGATGATTGGTAGCAATCATTTTACTTTGTGCAATGTATGATTGCATGGTTCTACTTTGTGCAATGTATCATTGCATGCTTCCAAATGCACTTTGTTTTGTTTTACATTTTGTGCACTTTAGGCTACTTTGCAAGCAATGTGATTGCCGCTCCACAGAATATTGTCCAATAATTTTCCTGTTTCACCTACCACTAACGGGATGTTACAAGTCTGTCTTTAAGACACATTTTGCTGCAGATGGAGTGGTCTCTTGTGACAGGAGCCTTGATTTGAGGTGTTTGACATGCAAAAAAGTCAATGTAATACAACAGAATACCCCTGAAACCTCAGATCCCTGTTGTAGACTATCTCTTACCTCCATTTGCAATAGAATGTCCCTGACCTCCAGCAGGCCACATGGCCAATTGCCGTAACCACCATACATAAAGCCATTGGGAAGTGTGTCTGTGACTCATATAGTGCTGTGTGTAACATGGAGTATCTGACATGTTTATTGTGCCAAATGTTCAAGTGTTCCTCACATGACCTGTACACAGGCTAATAAAGCAGAAATTGACACATTAATTGAAAATATCAGACAATGACGTAAAATTATGTGACCTATAGACAGTGCAGATCAATCCAATTCACTATTAAGTTATGTCTCCATTAAAATACGCAATACTATGCCATCAAATTATATCAGCAATGGTTCATTAATCATAATTTGGATGACAACTTACATATAAATTATGTTTTTATATCATTATTTGCTACCTATCAGCCCTGTCACTGCCAGCCTGACCCGCACACATATAGTAAATACCCTGAACAATCTACACATTATCCATCTGAAACAAAGCCTCACTGCTCACCTTCAGATGAAATTTTGGAACAACTACACACATCAACCTGCCGTAAGGTCAGCAACTTCCGCATGGTACAGTGCTTTTTATCTCAGCTGACTTGTCAGTAAGCTGAGCCTTTGCCATCCCCTTTCATTCATTTTCCATACACCCAGAAGGGAGCTGACATTATGGTTTCCAGTGATGCACCTTTGACTGCAAACAGCTCATGCCAGTCATAGTGATCAACTATGAGATGACTTGATGACATTATCACCAGATATAGCTTAGGATCCCACCCCTACTTCATCAAGTCATGTACTCTGTCAATGTATTCTTTAGATAACAGTTCCATAAAGAAAGCTGTACTACATCCTGAGCATTTACATGTGTTATTCTATGACATCTAGCTCTCCAAAATTCACATTTTTTCTACCTCTCAGGTACTGTTGGTTAGATCCTCATCAAATATGATCAGCAGGCACGTTGGGTAGATCTCTATCAAGCTTTTCCTTACGTCACTTCTCGGAACACACACAAGTGGGCTGGGGTATTTATGGCAGATGAATCTTACACGATAGGTATGCAATGGGTATTTTTTTCTATGACCATTATAATCACCTGTTATGAATAAAATGTTCTTTCAGCTCCTCCAGACCTGGCGTGTTTTGCAATAACTACAATGGCAAACCTTGCACCATGTATCAATTGTAACTTGTATTAAGATAGGCCCTTTGTTTTTGTCTTTTTTTTTTAAGGGGGGGGGGGTATTTTTTTGGTTGTAGCTCAGCTGGCATTTATGCCAGGAGAGATTATGCCATCACTCTTCATCCATCATTCTGGCATCTGGTGTCCATTCGCAATTCATATTTTCGGCTTCTTCACCAAAACCGTCTGCCAGATTCACTTCAAACATGGTGGCAATGTACCTTGAGTGCGTCTCTACCAAGTTTGTTCAAATGGTCAAGCTCCAGTGATTTTTTTTATCCTTTTTTACGAATTTTTTTTGGGAGGGGGGGAAAATCTTAAAAAATCTTCTCTGAAGCCGCTTACCTGCTGACATTTCTATAACGTTTGGACATCAAACTCGAATGGACTGACAGCTGACACATCAGACCTAACAATGCTCAGACCTGCAGAGAGCCACACATCCACTTGCACTGTCAGGCTGGACTAGAAAACTACAGCATTAAACCATGGATCTTCATCAAACTTCACACATTGTGGAAGTAAATGCTGTGAAAATCTATTGAGAAATAGCAATATATCAAATTTGGATTGCCATCTCCCCAGTAGCTATAGACCTAC
Source organism: Hermodice carunculata (assembly GCA_964020975.1). Taxonomy (NCBI): domain Eukaryota; kingdom Metazoa; phylum Annelida; class Polychaeta; order Eunicida; family Amphinomidae; genus Hermodice; species Hermodice carunculata. Next base: position 100,808,895 of record OZ026617.1, read on the forward strand.
AGCAGCATGCCCTTCACAGAGTTGAGGGCAGCCTGTGTTTGCCCATTGAGATCCAGGCCACATAATGCATGCCCTGTGGGCCACTGGCTAATGTGTCAATCCAGTGGTTAGCCACATGATGTACAGGCATTGAGTGTTAGGCCCCAACGTAACAGTCAGTTAACATGGCCATTACTACCTTAATTGTCATTTGACTAGCAGGGATGGCATCCATTACATGGACACCTCAGTGCCTCAGGAGGACTGGTCATGAAGAATCTGATCAGATTTCCCAGCCTCTGTTGCAAGAGCAAATTCCACCTACCACATGACTTTTATGTCATGCCTGTGGCACTGGGGAAATTTAACAGCGATGCACCTCATTTGTAGACTTTCACTTGGAACACATTTGCGCAACATGCCTTTTAAATTAATGTAATTTTGGAATATGTAGCATCATTTTAGTTTTTTCTAAGTGAGGGCTGCTTAAGAGGGCAGGGTGCTGAATTTGATAATACAGTATAAGTGTTTTGTATCCCCATATTTAGCACCCAGCCACTTGCCTGTTCACTCATTTCTGTGAAGCAGGCCTGCTGAAGACTCCTAAGATGAACCATGTAGGCCCGTTTAGGCCTATACATGCACCGCTTCCTGTGTTGACTATGTTTGGAAGCAAACTGGCAAGTCTTATGATTATGGGTCAGATGTGCAGGTCATCAAGCTATGTGTAGGCTTGCACAAAATGATGGGGTCTAACTCCCATTCAGGCCTACTTAATTTTCATACTGTAAAGGTGATTGCCACTAACCATCTTATTTTGAACAAGTAAATTCAGCAAACCTGCACTAAAGATAATGAAAGAACCTCATGCTCGCAAGAACCAAATAAGTAAGTTGAAAATAGCATGCAAAGCACTAAATACCCCTTGGCACCCTTTAAGTTACCCAAAGTACCTTGCCAACAAATTTGGAATCAATTTATTTAACACTTATTGCAAAAGATGCAAAAAAATCAATACCCACTGATATTGATTTGACTTTCCAAGATCACTCAAGGTCAAATGATAGAGCTCCGAAAAAGCCTATTATTTCCTATTTATGTTTGTCCTGAAATATACAATTTTCCTAAGATAAGCCAATTCTATGCCCTTGACCTTCATCTGACCTTTGAAGGTCACTCAAGGTCGAACATGACAGCTCCAAATGACAGCACATGTCATTTTCCATTCATGTGCAATGGTAACAATGGTTCCAAAATGCACAAATATCAACCAACATGATGCCCCTTATCTTCATTTAACCTTTCAGTGTCACTCAAGAGAAAAGTAACGACTCCGAATGAAGATAAATGTCAATCCCTATTCATGGTTACTTGTAAAAGTGAAAATGGTCTAGAAATGCACAATTTACCATGTAGAACCCAATATTATGCTTTGACCTTATTTCAACTTTCAAGTTCCTTTGCGGTGAAGTGTTAAAGCTCCAAATAAAATTATGAGTCATTTGCTGTTTACTATTACAGTGTAACAGTGATCATGGTCCTCAAACACGCCCTTGTCCACATATAAACTTGTATTACCCTAATAGATAGGATTAGCAAATTTTGACCTCTGAAAAACAAGTAAAATATACTATTATGAGTTTTACATTCAATAATCCTGGATGCTTGGCTCAAGCAAATTCTTTTTAAGAGTTAGAGTGGTTACATCATCAATTGTGACTCTGATCGTTGAAAACAGATCCACTATAGAGAGATGACCTTGACCTTCAGAATACTTCTGAAACACAACTAGACCCTTCACTGAATGCAAAATTCATACAAATAGCTGCATTTGTTCAAGAGATACCCTGGTAACGTGGTTTGTCAGTGACCATTGACCTCTGAAAATAAGGTCAAATAGATGGATTCTGAAACACTCCTAGATTTTTGACTTAAGTGATATTCTGATGGCTGACTGCAGGTGTTCAAGATTAAAAGTGGTAACATCTGTCTGAATTAGACCTCTAGACATTGGGTCAAAATAAGGATATGACTTTGACCTTTCACAGGCTTTTGGAATGCTACAGATGTTTGTCTCAGGTGAAATTATGATGGTCAGCTATTTAGTGGCAACACATGATGGATGTAGATCTTTTGTGTACATTTTTTTTCACCTTAATGGCATTTTGGTAGTGCTTTTATGAAACTTGTAACAATTGTGCCAGCAACCTATAACAAACAAGGGTCCCAGCTTACTTGCAATGGGCCAGACTGATCTAGGCTCAGTCTAATGCTCCGTACAGACCCAATGCTTCCCACACCTATGAAATATCTCAGCATTCATCAAACTATTGCATAAGTTTCAAAAGTGTCTAGATGACTCTGTCCTGTCAGTTTTCAGTCCGTAGTTTCAATGTAGTTCTTCTAATATGGCTGCTTCTGTCCTGTTGTACTTCTAGGATATCACAACATGTTGCCTTAAACATTTTTACAAATGGATGGACAAACAGGTGGCTAGCAAAAGGAATGACCAAACCATTTCAGCCTCACTTCAGCTGCAGGGTAAGAACTCTCCAATGTAATACTCAATAGTCATGCCTGGGCCTTACATTTATCTCAAGAACATTTCAATCCTCACTGCCCTATGTGCACACATACAGATCCATTGTGGTCACATGACATATACTGTATTCATCTTAATAAGCGAACAGTGCACTATAAAAAAATTTGTCCACAAAAGCTGAAAAAGTGTAATAATACATTCTAGCACTTGTTTGAAAACTACATGATATTTTTTTTGGGGGGGGGGGGTCTTGGGAAAAAATGGGGTTGTGTGCTGATAAAGATGAATACGGTAGTGGTCAGAAACCAAATATAAAGCAAAGGAGATGGAGCTGTGGTGCGTGTTGAATTGTCTTTTCATTCAAGTTTCCACATGATACTGAATATTCTAGGCCTACTTATAATTATCATCATTGAGCAGAACCTTTCCACAAGCAGTCCTGGGATTTTGTCAGCATAAAATCCCAAGTTTCTTTAAAAGAAAAACCTCATCAACCATCACAAATTTCTGCATCAAGTGGGCGTAAGTCTTAACTCTTGCAGTGCCAATCATGTCTCAAGCCAATCTACTAAAGTCAAACTAGTCTGAATTATCACTAGGATCTCAGATTTGTATTCTTCATAAAAAGACCTTTCATTTAAGTGCCAACATGCCTCTAGTTCCAGAGAAAATATCCCAGGTCACCAGCGTTTCTCGTCAGGCATTGGGGGCAATGCGTCCAATGCGCACCCAGAAAAGCTGTTGACTCAGTCCAAAATTTGCAATGCGCCCAATTTTTAACTGAGTCAACAGCTTTTCTTTGTGCATAGACATAGACATGTACTGACCGGTTTGGTCTGACTCAACCTGGGAATCGTGTTTAAGTCTTTAAACATGATTCCCAGGTTGAACCAGACCAAATAGGTCAGTATGTGTCTATCATCACTGCCAGCAAACAGTGGTCTCATATTGAAGGTGGTCCTAAAGACAGGTCAATTTATAAGAGATATAGAGTGTAGTATTTTTTATCTTCGGAACCAGCGGGACTCGAACCTGCAACAAGGCCTGGTGGCCTAAATGCAGGGGCAAAGCATATGTAGGCCTGTAGGGCAGTTGAGCAAGTTGAAATAATTGAAGGAAAGACTGTTCAGGTGTAACAAAAACATTTTGTTGAATGCAATTTATGTAATTAATAACCATTTCTTTGCTTCTGCTTTAAATAGTTTATAAAACAAGAGGACTGTGACAGTCCTGTGCTCAGCTGCCACGTACATATACCCTTGCCATTTTTAAGAATTGCCCCCAAAAAGAACAAAGAATTCATAAAAAATACAAAAATCAATGGAGCGTGTCCATTTAAACAAATCTGCTAGAGACCCCACCCAAGGTACATTGCCACCAAGTTTAAAGTGAATCTGAATCACGTCTTTGCATGAAGAGGTCAAAATGTGAATCAGTATTAGAATACCCACTGACTTACACAGTAATCAATAGGAAAGGTGCATTTACTGGCAAGTACCCGAATTAAAAAAAATCGTGAAAAATCAGTAATCCACAGCATTGCCACCTAGTGAACTGTTTTGTTTGACCCTTCTAAAAAGAACATATCCACCAACATTCAGCTTAATCTGAGTGACAGTTCTGTAACAGAAGTCGAAAATAGCAATAATTAAAACACAAAAAACCCTAAAAAAATGGAAAATAATCACAGCGGTACTTGGTGAACAAATGCAGAACCAGGGATCTCTAGGAGTGTTCCTGTGTGATATCAAAGCAATCAAGTGAGTGGTTTAAGAGAAGATTTTTTAAGATTTGCCCCCCTTCCCCCCCCCCCCCCAAAAAAACAGAAAAATTCTCAACAAATCAAAAAAATCATTGGAGTGTGGCCATTTGAACATATCTTCTAGGGACCCACCGAAGGTAAACAGCCACCAAGTTTGAAGTCCATCTGAAGGAGGGTTTTGCAGAAGTCAAAAATGTGAATTACCATTAGAATGTCCATTGACTTCAGTAAGCAATAGGAAAGGTGCATTTACTGGCAAGTACCCAAATTGAAAAAATCATAAAAAAGCAGGAATCCGCAGCATTGTCTCCTAGTGAACAATTTTGTTTGGCCCTTCCACAAGGGACATATCCACCAAGTTTCAGATTTAACTGAAAAAATGGATCTGGAGAAAAAGTTGAAAATGGCAAAAAGACACCAAAAAAATCAGAAAAAATCGCACCTGGTTAACAAATTCTGAACCAGAAGTCCCTAGGAGTGTTCCTGTGTGATATCAATGCAATCGTGTGAGCAGTTTCAGAGAAGAAGAGTTTTTAAGTTTTTTTTGCCCCAATACAGAAGAAAACAAAAAAATCCTAAACAAGAGGGCTATGTGAACAGCCCATGCTCAGATGACCTAGACATTCATCACACTTGCAGCTCTGTGATCTTCAGATAGGATCAAGGTCACCCATGTACTAAGTGAGTTTGATGTTTATAGAACACTAACATGTGCAACATCAAGGTTCCAGTTCAAGTAGTTCTCAAGTTATAGTGAAGAGTAAAATTCATGTATGTTGCACTGTGACCCCACAAATGAGGTCAAGGTCACCCACATACTGTCTAAGCGGGACCTTCATAGAGAAACATTAACAAGTACAACATCAAGGTCTTTAACCCAAAACACATCTCAAGTTACCAAGTGAACAGTAAATTTTGTGTCAGTTGTCCTGTGACCTTGGGAATGAGGTCAAGGTCCAAACATCACTGGAGTATGACCATTTGCTTAAAATAGGTAGACACTTATAAAAGGTACGTCCCTACCAAGTGTGGCGCCAATCTGGCCAAAATTATTTAAGTTATACCCATTACAAGAAATTCCCATGTTAAACTTTCCTATTAAAACTTTGTAAAGATTTTTGAAAAAAAACAAATCATAAAAAATCCAAAAAAATCACTGGAGCATAACCATTTGAACAAACTTGGTAGATGACCCACCCAATGTACATTGCCACCAAGTTTGAAGTAAATTTGACAGACAGTTCCTTCAGAGAAGTCCAAAATGTGAATTACCATTAGAATGCCCATTGATTTGCATAGTAAGCAATAGAAAACGTGCATTTACACGTAACAATAAGTACCTAAATTGAAAAAAAAAAAAAAAAAAAAAATATTAAAAATCAGGAATCCACAGCAGTGCTACCTAGTGAACATCTTTGCTTGACCCTTTCACAAGGAACATATCCGCAAAGTTTCAACTTAATCTGGGAGACAGTTCTGGAGAAGTCACAAGTAGCAAAAACACACAAAAATTCATTAAAAAAATGAAACAAAATTGCAGTGCCACCTGGTGAACGAGTTAAGAACAAGGAGTCCCTAGGAGTATTCTTATGTAATATCAAAGCAATTGGGTGAGCAGTTGTGGAGAAGATTTGTGAGAATTGTCAAAAAAAAAACAAAAAAAAACAAAAAAAAAAAACCCCAGAAAACATACACACATTAAAAATGCAAAAATCACTGGAGCATGGCCATTTGAACAAACATGGTAGAAACCTGTGTGACGGTTCTGGAGGAAACAAAAATATCAAAAACACACTAAAAAAACAAAAATTGTTGAATGAATTTAAATTAAGAGCACCGTTTCTTGTGCGGAACACTGTAAAGCAAATCACCTGAAATATACCGATAGCATCCATGACCATGGCCCTAACCCATATAATATGGGTCTCTCCCTGTCTTGAACAACCTCTCCTATAAGCGACCCCCTGGTTTGAATGACCACATTCGGTCACCAGTTGTTTTTCTTTAATAATTTACGTCTTATGAACGACCACCTGTTAAACACGACCAGCGGCCATGCAAAATGAACAGATTTTGCACCCGCATAACACAAATGGGGGGATGCCTATTTCATTATTTGTTATTGGGTCTGTTTACTTAACCGTGATTTGTGACTGAATAAAAACTTCACTTACTGAGGAAAAAACTTCATGATCAGGGTAGTTCCTTGTTTTGTGGATCAAAATGAATATACGTGAAATGTGATTGTAGTAATTTGTACTTTTACAATTTGCTGATATCTGTGATTGTGATTATTAATTTGTCAATAAATCTGATTAATATTTTGATGATTGACATCACTGTGATTGTGATATGGGCTTATGAAATTACTGTGATCTGTGAAAAGGGCCTTAGAATTAATTGCGACCTATGATCCAGAGGGGGTATTCCTGCCCCCCAAAAATTTGAGCCATATCTGGCCACTATGCCTCACGTCGACTAAAAAAATACAAGCACACAACTCACCCATTGTTATAAACTTGACATGATTCTTGTCAAATTTAGTAAGTGCAAACAATAAAGGATTTCTTTCTACAGTAAATTTCCTTAAATAAGTTTTTAATTTGATCAATCTGTATCTATTCCTCCCTATTTCAAATTATTACAAGCATAGGATGTTTCCATTTATCTACATTTTTACAATGGCAGTGAATGTGGCATACTCCGCATGTATTGGGCCTCTCCATAGCGCATCTAAGAGGATTTCGACCGCTATATTTCTTTCTCTGTATGCTGGGATATTACAGATTGTTTTCTGAACTAAACTTCATAATGATCGGCACAAATTTACTAGTGATGGGAACTTGATCACTCGCACTCATGATCATTCACATCATCCATCTTGAAATGCTTAAAATCCAAATGCACGATGAAGGTTGCCGACGCTCTCCGGAAATGTCCGGAACAATCTTTGTCGTTTTCCTGGATATCAAAACCCATGTGGTCATCACTTTTTTTGCATGTGAAACCTAACCTAACCGTGGCAGATAAGCGCAAAGCCACAGAAATAATATTTAGGGTTCTCATTTCGAATTGAACAATGTTTTATCATAGAATATTCTTTAAAATGAACGATGATAACTTGCGCTGGATCAAAACCCCAATCAAACATGCGCTTACCTGCATGACTCAGCGACCAACACTGATGAAGTGGGTCGGTCTATTTTTCCCACGGTTCAGATCGAGGTAAACATGGTGCCCAAAACACACGTGGTGGCAGTGGAAAAATGCTGAGTCTTATTTTGATCCATAACTTATGAATTACGGTGAGTTAGGCTCCATTGAACATGTAGAATAAAGTTAAGGCACTGAGTTATGTCATTAAAACAATTTTACGACAGTTTAAGCTCATTACTTCCCAAGCGAAAGCTATGTACCGGGTGATGCATCAGGCCCATCAAGCGTAATGGGAAAGACAAAACTCATGACTGGCAAATATTTTCAAGTTGCGACACGCATCTCTCAGCACCCAGACAAGCATTCTTTATTGAAATAAAGATTTTAAGGGTTGTATTGTTAAGTTTAATAAATGGTGATTTCTTTTCAAAGCATATATAATCGATTATGATGAACTGGTGGTGGCAGAAGTTTGCGTACCTCACTACCACCAGGGAAAGGCCACCCAGGATTTGAGCTGTTGAGGTCGGGAGTGTGGGGTTCCTTCAATGAGAGACCACCTGCATTATACGACCGCTTTTTGGTCTGCGCTGGGGGTGGTCGCTCAAAAGAGGGACTACTGTATTCTGATTTGTGCACTTTTTTCACCGCACAGACGATGGAAGCATGGCTTCCCCCAGTGCCTGACTACGTCCCTTCCATCGGCCTCGCAGTCCCACTGACCATAACACAACACAAATTAACTCGTTCATCTTCTTTACTTCTTGAAACAACCTATCCTAAGTGGCCATACCCTATTTATATGCTGAAAATTATAATCGAAAAGACCCGAAAAACTAGTCACGAATATTCCAAAATCAATCAGTCTTCTCCGCCATCACTTGTCATGACATCATTCATGATGAACAAACGTAGCATCGTTGCGGTGAAGTGTTCTGCCAAATTGTAACATTTGTACAGTTATTAAGCTTTTATTAAACAAAATTACTGCTCCATACTTTGTATCACAACCTCATAAGTAAAATCCACCTATTGTTGTTGCCAGTCCACTATTTTCCTTCGTGCACCAAATTATGCGTCTAAACATAAACACTGGTCACCACGTGTGAGTCCAGTTTTTCCTTTGTTTAATGGTTTACCTTGACCATGTTGACATGTGATAGCCTCATGGCGACTGCTGTCACAGGAATACAGCTCCATTTCGTAAGAATGGCTCCTCGCAATGCGCCTCAAACTTTATAAATTTTTACAGTAACTTAAATATTTTGTCCCGTTTTTTTTTTTTTTTATTAGGGATAGTTATAAAAAACATTGAAACTAAATTCTAGCTCTGTCTGGTTGACTATAAACCTCCCCACATGGCACAAAATTTATTTAAACCCTCAACAAACTTGGGCAACTATACCATTTCTGTAGCAGTCCTTTACAAAACTCTCATGACTCTTGATACGACCCCTCAACAGTAAAATAACGCTTTTTAAAAAAAAGACACAACACAACTTAGATAAAGCATGCCGAACGAACATTTTATTGGATCTTCTAACATGATGCAGACTTAAAATTGTAAAATTTCACACATAACCCTATGTACTGTGGTGTATAGGTTACATAACATGTGAACAAACAGACTGGATTTTCGCCATATACATGTAAATATGCAGGGCCCTCACGACCCCTGCATAAAAAGACTGGTCTTAAGACTGTTTGTCACAAGTACTAGCCTTTGGCGCAGCTGAAACCCTGGCAAGTAACGGTGGTGTCCTCTAATAAGGCCATATCTACTGCACTAGAAAAGTGCCATTATATGGGTGACCTTTCTTGAGAAAGAAAATACAACAGAACTGGACACTTTCTGCATGAAGTAGTGGCCTTATAAGATGGGGACCTGATGTACACAGAGTGATTAATTATGGCAAAAAGAGTAAAAAGTTTTTTTGCGTACTCATACTTGATAGCTGCACTGTTTGTATCTTCAACCAAGCCATGCACGATGTTTTAATCTTAACATCATTTGGTCGTCCATTTGGGAATATTACTTAACAAGGCTTTTTTACATGTATGTGTGTATATATATACATATTTATAGAAATACATGGGAAGCTGACAAAGTAACCCGTTAACCTTAAACTGACAAAAACTGGCTGGTGACTAAATGTTGTCTGCTCCAGGGTTTTGGACTAATTTCAACAGTTATAAGAATGGGTCTATAGGCCTGGTACTCTGCTGACATAAATCTGCCATTGCAAAATCACCTCTTTCAACTTTACAAGCATGGTGACCTCGCACAAGATAGGTCAAAGTCACTGATATTACATAACATTTTAGCATCGGATATGGTCTATATATCCTATAAATTTGGTAACTCTAATCCAATTACTTTTCCAGGTATGGAATTTTATATCTTACAACACATTTTGGCTCCTAATTTCCGTCAAATTATTGGTGATGCCAGCAGTATCCTTAACAACTTTGACTTTGACGTCCCCCAAAATCCCACCAAATTTAGTGAAGATCTGCCAAAAATTAAATATGCTACAGTGTTCACAAGATTTTCACATTTTGACCACTATATTACATTATATTTTAGGTGGCGCCACCAATATCAAAAGGGACCTAAATTTTTATACACCCTATAAGTCCTGAAAGTTATATTGGCCTAAGTTGAAAACTGTGGACAGCATAGCGGTTACAAGATTTTCACATTTTGACTTGTATATTACATAATACTATAGGTGGCACCACCAACATTGATTTCCACAAAGATTTTCATACAGTGTATCACTTCTAAACGTTACATGGACCTAACTCAAAAATTGTTGGCTGCATAGCATTCACAAGGTGACCCCTATATTCAAACTGGCCATTTGATCTTACCATCAACTTGCATTACCCAATTCATCAAATTATGTGCCCTGCATCCAGCTTTCGATACATGGTCTGTTTGTTCAAGTTGAGTCTTAACTTTTCGAGTTACTGAAGAAAAACATTAAATTTGGACAACTGCCAAACTCCATAATAAATGGGTCACTGTGACCCAAAAAGTAGGTCACCAAGTACAGTTTTATGTACAATTTGACCAAGCGCAATTTTGATCTGGAGGCTCAATTCTTCTTTCCTAGGTTTTCTGGGGGGATGGGGGCGGGGGCCAATCTTAAAAAATATTCTTCTCCAAAATCGCTCACCCAAACGCTGTGATATAACATGGGAACACTCCTACTTCATAATTTGTTCACCAGGTGGCACTGCAAATTTTTAAATATTTTTGAATGATTCTTTGTGTGTTTCACTTTTTTTGACTTCTTCTCCAGAACCATCACTCCTATTAAGCTAAAACTTGGTAGATATGTTCCTTGTAGAAGGGTCAAGCAAAGTTGTCGTGGAATCCAGATTTTTAACATTTTTTTTTCATTTGGGTACTTATCAGTAAATGCACCTATCCTATTGTATTTCTATTGTATTTGTGTCTTTTTGTCAAGAACCACTCCTACTAGTCATTACCCTATTCAGCAGTCCTAACTCTTTACTCTCCATAAGCTAACCTGTCTGTGTCTAACCTATATACATATGAAGTACTATTGTCCATATTGCACACATTCTTCTGCGGAATTTTGACATAGGCTGTATCAGCCCAAATAAATTAAAGGGTCTTCAGCGGGTAACTACTCAGAACATGTTTCGGAGCCTATACCCATACATGTCTCTCTAAGTAGCGACTCCTTGTCTAAGCTAAATATTCAGCAAAGACAACCCATATAATGAATAAATATGAACATGGCAAATGATGAATTAGCTGAATATGTGAAGTTTTGCTTATAAATGCAGGCTTTATTATGAAAGAAGAATGTCTGTCTAACAAAACATAATTGCTAAATTTGCATAGTACAGGTTCAGATAAGAACAATTTTACTTACCCCTGAACCAGTATGTAACCCACATGGATAGCTTATAATAGTTAAACCACCTGCCAGTGTTTAAATGAAGTAAAAACAAACTGGGGAATTATATTCAGTCCCATTGATTGTAAATTAAACAGTTGCAGCTGGACCACCTGTACAAACCAAGAGAAATCCAAACAAGTACTGAAACAATGGACACCTTGCACCAGAAATGAAAAACAAACCCCATGATGATACATACTCCTCACCTTGAAAGTCTCAAAACAATTAAGCTCTATTTCACTGCCAACCCATGGTCAAGGTTTCAAACATAATGTGTCAGGTTTGTGACATTTGAGAAAATACTGTCAATTTTGAGTAATTTTTTATATGAATAAATGTGCATTTAGGCATGTCAGAAAAGAATTAAAGTTATAAGCATTTATGTCAAAAACATGTTATCAAAACATAATTTTTCTTGACAGGATTTTAAGTACAATAAGGTGAGCTAAAGTAACTGTCATCGGCTGCTGCTTGCTACCGATAGCCCCTGGGGGTTTAATCTGACAGAAAACAAGCTAGCCTAAAATGTCTGAAAGGTGAACATTAAAACATATATATACATATACACACACATATATACATATTTACAGCAAAATTTTTAGAAATATTTGATCAAAAGTACATCTTTGAGTCCTCTTGACTCAAGTTTATTGTAAATTAATTTGGTTCTAGATGCAAAGTCCTGATTTAGAACAAATACAACCAAATCTCAAAATTTGTGACAAAAATGTATTATATCCAATAGTTTCCAAAATATTACTGTCCGGGAAAGGATAGTTAACTATATCACAGTTAAACTCATTTATTTTGTGATAGACTTTAATACAAAACCTGTCATATAGTGACCCTAATCTCCAAGTCCAGAAATACATCTCTGAAACCATCTGAATTGTTACCCTCCAAAGGGATATCTTTTGGGTAAATTTCTTAAGCAGTTTCACTGAAATTTTGTACATTTACACAAGCAATGTCAACAATATATCTTGCCTTGTTTGATAATTTTGTAGCCATTTGAAAGTCCTTTTTCATCACTTTATCCATAGACTTAAATTCAAGAAAGGTTAAATATAAATCTACAAGTAACGAGGAGCAGTTGCTACCCATTGGAATGCCTTTAATTTGTTGAAAAACCAATGGTCTGCATTGAACAAAAGTATTATCCAAAAGAAATTTTATAACATCTATCAAAGTTTCAACAGTGTAAGATTTAATGTCACTTTTTCACTATTTATTGTGTGACCAATATGCTTTCTTTGTATATGAATTTATATTTATGTAGGGTATACCATCATGTTTAAATGTTTTGCTTATTCTGAAAAATAACTTTTGACTTCCTCTATGACTAGATTTGTGTACAGTGTACAAAAATCAAAACATCTGATATTTTTTGCTTTTAAATCTTTGATTTTAGATACAAACTCAGAAGAATTGCTAATACTCCAAAAACAATTTATTTCACAGTTTCTAGAAATTGCATTACAGTATTTATGGAAATGATTCCTAATTGCAGTCAAAAACAAAGTGACTTCCTTCGATAATTGTTTTGTTGTACTTTTGAAAGACCAGCTATAAATCTAGATTTAAAAGAGTTTTTATGTAATTTGGGTATCCAGAACTAAAGTAGAATAGAGGAGTCCTCTTCAGAAATTTTGATATTAGAATTCCTTTTCATCTCATCTTTATGTGTATCTATAAAATTATTAATGGATTGTTTGTGTAATTTATATACGTCATTTCCTCTTATGTCTGAAATATTGTTTATACCAAGTTCATTTTTCAAAACATCCAGATAATATTTTTTGCAGATGATCCCAAAATTGTTACCTGCCTTATCAATGTTAGTGATTAAAATCTTTCTTGTAGTTTTTTGACTGCTTTTGAAACTTTGGGTTGTTTTAAATTAACTGTATTGAAATTGTTAATGTGGGATTTGTAATGATAATTTCTATTTCTAAAGACTCTTTTCAAGTCTGAAAATAATCCATCGAATTTTTGAAAATCCATTTTTTCTTTCTTCGCCCATTTCATACAGTAGGAATCAAATACATTACATGTATCCTGAAAAATACTGTCAATGTTCAAATTAGAACATATCTGAAATTTTGTATCTTTTTTCATCAATTCTTCTAAAACTGAATTTTGTATTACATTCAAATTACCTGTAAATACATGTTTGTGGTTGTATGTCATGATACTTTGTCCAATATTGGTGCCATATTTATAGGAAATAACGGGAGGATCTATTATTTTGCATTCCTTGGGAATCATGTTATGAACAAATTTCAATTTGAAAAGGGACTAAATGTTCAGCGCATCAATCATTTTGTGTTTGAAAGGAATGCTGCAAAACATTTGATTCATTTTTTTCTTATTAAAATCTGGTTTCCAAATAGTTGTTGTGTAAGCATACACAGTTTCACAACAAAATTGCTGAAATGTGTTTTCAGAATAAGTAAGAACAAAATATTCATTGATTCTGGCTATATCTCGAAATGATAGTGCTTTAAGAGCTATATGTAATTGATCAATGCCACTGGAGAAAGCCTGTAGTAAATTTTGAACAAGGTCTTTTGTATCCACATTCCCAAATTTCCTGTTTTTCCATGATTTTCTTTTGTCCATGACTTCTTCTTTGAAAACCAGCCTGATTATTATGAAAAGGTGTTAACTGCTATCAAGAGTTGCGAAGTCCAAATTCCTAACATCACTGAAGCATAAAATTCTGTCATTGAGTCCAAAAGGAAAAGCTGAAAAAGGTGTTTTGATCCAAAAATCTTCCATTTGTAATAATTTTCTTGTGTTAACATACATATCTTGGTCTAACAAATTTGGCTCTATGTAATGCAAACTTTGTATTCGGCAATCCACACGTGAATGTTCCTCAAAATTGAAATGGTTACACAAAAAAGCGTTTAATTTGTGATTTTAAATTGTAGTTTTATGACCACTAAACCTCTTTTTAACTGGTTGAGTAGTTACAGTGTAGGCCCACATATTGTGATTTACATTTGATGCAAGATATCAAATAAATGATATTGAAGATTCACAAGACAATCCCAAGTTTTCCGATGGGGGTTTTCTATATTTGAATCTTTTGTTGTAACATTAAACATAAAATTCTTTGTTCTTGATGAAATTTGACTTACAGAATAGACAGTTACAATTTCCATCAAAATATATTCCAAAATCAGCACTCACAACCAACACTGAACCCTTTTCACTGCTGTTCACACTGTTCATGATTTCTTTTTGGATTTATAAGTAATTTAGAAAGTCCATGGGCATTGTAATGCTAATTCACATTTTCGACTTCTTCTGCGAAACAGTCATCAATCAGTCCATGCTCACCTGACCTACATACTCATCACACTTGCTGCTCTGTGAACTTGAGATAGGATCAAGGTCAACCATGTACTGAGTAAGTCTGACCTTCATGGAAGAACACTCATTTGTGCTAAATCAAGGTCCCAGTTCAAGTAGTTCTCAAGTTATGGCGCAGACCACAATTCATGTAAGTTGCACTGTGATCCCAGAAATGAGGTCAAGGTCACTCATGCACTGTCTAAGCAAGACCTTCATAGAGAAATATTAACATGTGCAACATCAAGGTCCTAACTCAAAACACATCTCAAGTTATGAAGTGAACAGTAAATTTTGTGTCAGTTATCCTGTAACCTTGGGAATGAGGTCAAGGTCCAAAAATCACTGGAGTATGACCTCTTGCACAAAATTATGGGAATATATGAGAGACCTGACAGGAAAGGATGAAAAATGTACCCCTCACACCCAACAAAAAGGGGACCAAATTATAACTGATCCGGAAAGAGTAGCTGATCATTTCAATAAGCATTTCATAGATACCATCGAAAAACTTAAGGCCATTGAGCCACAAGGGGAAGCATCTGATACATTATGTGAATTAAGTCAGTTTGTAACAGCAAAGTTATCAACAGATGTTATTTTCAAAATTCCTGATATAGAACAAAATGACATAATTTTAGGACTAAATAACTTAAACCCGAATAAAGCTCGAGGTCTAGATGGACTGGATGTGAAATTCTTGCGTATGGTCTCCCATCTGATAGCTAAACCATTAAGAACGATTTTCAATCTGAGTATAAAGCAAGGTAAATTTCCATCTCAGTGGAAATATGTGAAAGTGGTACCGGTGTATATATCAGGACAAATGCCTGACTGCAGCAATTATCATCCTATTTCTATCCTGAGTGTCTTAGGCAAATTATTGGAGAGACATGTTCACTTTTATCGGTATGAGTTTCTGACAACATACGATTTACTTTATTCTTGTCAATCAGGATTCCGCAAGGGTCATTCGTGTGAAACTTGCCTTATTCATTTGCTTGACTCTTGGCAAAAGGCAATTGATGATGGTGAAATGGTAGGTGCTGTAATGCTTGACTTGAAAAAAGCTTTTGACCTAATAGACCATGAATTAGTATGTAAGAAAGTGGAATTATATCAGCATGATAATAGTGTTGTTTCTTGGTTCAGATCATATCTGACCAACAGGCATCAACAGGTTGTAATTTGCAAAAAAATGTCACAGCCGTTACATGTAAAAAATGGAGTTCCCCAAGGTTTTATCGTAGGACCTCTGCCGTTCATTGTATTTGTCAATGATTTCTGCATAAAATTAAATGGGACAGGGCTTAGTAAGTATGCTGACGATACTACTGTTTTCGTGACTGGCAAAACAATTGCACAAGTGGAAAAGGAAATTAATAAGAAAATGATTTTAGTAAATGATTGGTACAGGTGTGGTCATGTGGAATGGCAGCCCTGATTGGACAAAGGTCCCTCGGTCATTGTCCAATAGCAGCCGTATTTACATTGTTACGCTGCTATGAACAACCTGGTCGACACGCTGCCTTGCGCAACTCCAAACATGCCTGACAAATCCAAAGCAGCCGACAGTGAACAGACTGAGAGTGACCCAGGGGTCACATTAAGCGTGTGTCCTGCGTCATAGATGCAAAAAATGAAAAGACGCCTGGAAATCAATAAAACATTGTCATTTTGCGTCTCTGTGGACGCACGCACAAAAAACGCAATGCAGTTTGAATGATACAACTGCAGATATTACCCCAAACTTAGTAACTTTGCACCTTTGCCATCACGGTGTTTTGCACTGTCCACCATGACCATGATTATGCATTATACTGGTGGAATTCTCTGATGTTCGTCTTTGTTTCTAACAAGCTCTCTTATTTGCTAAGAGAAAATATTCCTGGGGTATTCCTGCAAAAATTTACGTCATTTCACCTCATTTTAAATGCGCTGAGAGCATTTCCAGGTTCCTCATTGGGTGGATTCGATCACGTGCCGCTCACTGTCCAATCAAACTTGTTGTTGCCAATACATATGCCTGTCTCAAGTCCACTATGTTGGGGAGGAATAAGTCGTATTAAAGCAAAGATTATTGGACCAAGATGTTTAATTTTCCCATCATATCTTCACAAAAAAAACTTCCATCGAACAACTCTAGATACAGATAAAAGGCACGAATGAAAATTCCTAACGGAAGGCAAAGGAAATACGCAGATTAGTCCCCGCACGGTCACACATGGACAAAGCGAAGATTTGCGTAAACACTATGTGATCGTGTTTGTTGATTGCTCAATTTGCTGTCTC
Organism: Hermodice carunculata; assembly: GCA_964020975.1. Lineage (NCBI taxonomy): Eukaryota > Metazoa > Annelida > Polychaeta > Eunicida > Amphinomidae > Hermodice > Hermodice carunculata. The sequence goes on from OZ026617.1 coordinate 100,825,924, forward strand.
CTATGCGTCACCCCGTCGTTGGTGATTTTTAACAAAATTTTGATGTTTTGATTTTATTACATTGTTTGAATGGAACACATCTGTATGACAGAACAAGAGAGGAATGAAATTCATGATGGCAGGCCGAAAAAATATACGTAGGCCTACAACATAGCGGAAAACCATCCATGCCTGTGACAGGCTGTGTACACTCGCTTGTGTTGTGTTGCACGGCCTGTACCATATAGTTCAGTAAAAAAGTGACCGCACTTAAGATCAGGCTCTTGACACCTCCTACGGCATCATTTTTTTTTTCAGGTAAATTGAAATAGAAAGTGCACAGAAATATAAATCATGTAATTTCTGATATTTTCTGGTGTATTTTAGGCACTTGAATTTTTTCTCCTTTGCTGGTTTGTTGTTGAAGTCTGTTGAAGCCAACAGTTAAACTGGAAACTTCTGGCACTGCTGGCAGATAAGTTACCAACTTGCCCTAGTACTGCTAGCAGAGATAATTTCATCGAACTTGTCATACAAATAATTGAAATACTAATTACAGTAGTAACTGATAACATAATATATGATATCAGTTCCCAGTACTGTTTATATTTCATTTATTTGTTAGAAAATGAAATTGGCTGTTTTGAGTTTGAAATCTTCCTGTCCTTGAACATTTTTATGAACTTCAAGAATCACATGATAATGTAACTGTGAATATCTGTGGAGTCTGGTCATAATTTTTGCAGTTCTGAATCTGAGCATGTTTTTTTATCGGAAGCCTTTCAAATTCATTCACACTGAAACAAAGCGATGGTACATTAAAGGCCCAGAGGAGGATATTTCACTCTGACTCCACTTGCTATGGCTAGGCATGCACTGTGACTGGCAGTCTAAAAGTATAAAAAATAACCTGTATTTGTGCAGAACTACAGTCTGAACTGATCCGATCCTTCCTGGAGCAGTTGATAACATTTAAATGATTCATATACTGCTGTACAGGAATTGGTACCGCTGAAGATCAAAAACTGACCAAAAAAGACACAATTTTCACTACACAATAAAACCTACAAAATGATTTATTTTGGCCTCAGAATGCACCATTTGGCATGCTTTATTTAAAAATTTTCCGGGGGGGGGGATGCCTCCGTACCCCCCTAGCTCGGCCCATCCCTTGCAGGGATGGGCCCCTATTTCACAGCCTTATGGGGCCCATGGGCCCCATTATTTACAGACTACGAATGAACACTGTGGTTGAGCTACAGACAGGTTCTTGAACAGCTAAACTGGATGACCCTTGAGGAACGAGTAAAATATAAGAAAACAGTACATGTTTATAAGTCTCTACATGGAATGGCTCCTTCATATATGTGAGAAATGTTTAACTATGTTAAAAATGGCCACAGTCTTAATTTAAGGTCTACTGTACACAATGATCTCTGTGTCCCTAAACCAAGAACTGAAAGTTATAAGAACTCTTCACATACTCTGGGACAGCATTGTGGAATTCATTACCTACATCTGTTGAAGACTCAGACAATTTAGCTTTGTTTAACAGAAAATGTGCTGTACACATACTGTCTCTTAGAGGTACACAAACTGTATAACTTTGTTAAATGCTTTAAGCCTGAGTTCAGAATGTCAATTGATATGATTTTTTTGTTTACTTTACTATGTGCATAATCTGTATCTTTGATTTTGAAGGCCTCAGGGGAGACTAGTGTACCCTGTATGCAAACTGGGCCACCCTCACAAAATAAGGATCTATATAATATATATATATATATATATATATATATATATATATATATATATATATAAAAGGTACATTCCTACCAAATCTGACACAAATCTGGCCAAAATTAGTTCAGTTATAACTATTACAAGAAATTCCCGTGTTAAACTTTCCTACTGAAACTTTTTTAAAGATTTAAATAAAAATCATAAAAAATCCCAAAATCACTGAAGTGTGACCATTTGAGTAACCTTGGTACAGACTGACCCAAGGTACATTGCCACAAAGTTTGAAGTGAATCTGACTGACAGTTTCTTCAGAGAAGTCCAAAATGTGAATTACCATTAGAGTGCCCATTGACTTGGAATAAACAGTAATCAATAGAAGAGGTGCATTTACTGAAAAGTACCTGAATTGAAAAAAATGGTTAAAAATCAGGAATCCATAGCAGCGCCTCCTAGTGAACAACTTTGCTTGACCCTTTCAGAAGGAATATATCCACCAAGTTTCAGCTAAATCTGAGTGAAGCTTCTGGAGTCTAGAAGTCGAAAATAGCAAAAACACAAAAACACCACACCCACGATACAAAATTCAATCACCTGCTTCATTATGCCATAACAGGCACATACCACATCCTGACTGAATAACACTCTTAATCATATTTCCCTTGACTTAAATGAGGACTGAGTTGTTGGGCTGAGTCCACAACAGTCCCAGACATGGGATGGGTGTAGATATAAAGTCATCTCAAACAGCTGTACTATGACTTGACCAGACTAATAAAAACACTGATCCAAGCATATTATATTGTTCTCTGCATCCTCCTTTTCATTTTGCTCCCTATCTTTTTTTTTTTTTTTTTTGATTTCTCTTTTAAGTGAAACACTTTAGAGACATTTGGTGATGGATGTACAGTATACTTGTATTTTGTTATGTAGGGCACTGCACGGGCAGCAGTCTGTTATTTGTTTTTCAGCAAAGGTTTAACAGTTCTCCCTTCTCATCCCCACTTCCTGCCAGATGTTTGTGCAATGTACTGGACTGATCGACCCATGTATCCTAGTACACAAATAAAAAAGGTCTATAAAAATGATACAGTCAAAAGTCCATACAGGATCACGAGAGAGAAAAAAGACAGTCTTTAGTCATTGACTTGTTTTTGGCAGTTACAAGACTGCTAATGGACTATAAAAGAGTCCTGATACTTAATGTGGCACAAAGTACCACACAGCTCCAGTGGGGTCAAAACCCCATCACAGGTTTGATGACTGCGTAATCCAAATCAGATCAAAGCCACACATACCACCCAAAAATAAAGGACACAGCAGCTGCATATCTGTGTACAAATTGTCAGGATAAAAGAGTCCTTAATTTAGCATGCATCCTAGGACATATTACATGTCAGTCAAGGCCCATCACCACACTGTATACCTAGCAAAGTGATCTCTCTCATGAAACACATCACTTATTTTTCTGTTAAATTTTAGAATTTTGATTTCTCACCAAGTCAGCTCCATGTGGCCTGACTACCCCCCCCCAAAAAAAACAAGAGGACTGTGACAGTCCTGTACTCAGCTGACTAACTTACCCTATGACCTTGGAAATGGGGTCAAGGTCACTGACCTATTCTGAATTAAACTTTCATAAAGGGCCATCCCCATGTGCAAGATCAAAGTCACAGTACAAATACTTCTAAGGTTATCACACGACCAGTAAAATCCATGTTAGTGGCCCTGTGACCTTGAGAATGAGGTCAAGGTCACTAATGTACAGTATCAATCTTTCCTAAATAGAGGACCACCAACAACTTCAACATCAAGGTCCTTCCTTTCACAGTTCTCAAGTTACAGAATGAAAAGTAAAATTCATGGAAGTGTCAGGGTCCCAGTGACCTTGGAAATGAGATTAAGTTCACCCATGTACTGTCTAAGTCTGGTTCAGGACAGCCATCATGTTCAACATCAAGGTCCAAGTTCAAATAGCTCTCAACTTCTCAAGTGAACAGTAAAATTTGAGCAAGTGGCACTATGACCTTGGGAATGAGGTCAAGGTCACTCATCTACAGTCTAAGTCTGGCCCTTATCAAGGACAACTAGCCTGTACAATATGAATGTCCTACCCTTAATAGTTCTCAAGTTACCATATAAACAGTGAATTTCATGCACCTTGCCTCGTGACCTTGGAAATGAGGTCAAGGTCACTCACCTACTGTACATGTATCACCCTCATACCCAGAAGTGTCCCTATGCAATTCCAAAGCAATTGGCTGAGTACATACAAGGATAGAGACTTTTGAAGATTTGGCAAAAAATTGAACAAAAAAAAACATACAAAAAATCCAAAAATCATTGGACTGCGACCATTTGAACAAACTTGGTAGATACCCACCCAAGGAACACCCCCACCTAGTTTGAAGTGCATCTAGCTGATGATTTTGCAGAAGAAGTAAAAAAATTGTCAATTAGGATTGCAAACCCTAATGACTTCGCAATCCCCATTGACTTGCATGGTAATCAATAGGCATGTAAAATCAACAAGGACAATTTCTAAAAAAAAACCCAAATCACTGGACCATGACCATTTGAATGAGCTTGGTAGAAACCCACCAAAGACAGGTCCCCACCAAGTTTGAAGTGAATCTAGTAAATGGTTCTGGAGATGAGGTGGAAAATGTGAATTACTATTACAATTCCCAGTGACTTACATTGGAAACAATAGGAATGTTGCACTGACCAACAGGTTCCCGAATTGAAAAATTTGTTAAAAATCAGGGATCTGGTAGACAACCTTGTGTGACTTTTCCACAAAGAAAATATCCACCAAGTTTCAGCACAATCTGAGAGATTGGTTTGGAGAAGAAGTCAAAAAAAGCAAACACACACAAAAATTCATGAACAAGGGGACTGAGTGAACAGCCCATGCTCAGCTGACCTTGACATTCATCACACTTGCAGCTCTATGAACTCGGGAAAGGATGAATGACACCATGTTCTGAGTAAGTCTGACCTTTATACAAGAACACTAACAAGTGCAACATCAAGGTTCAAGTAGTTCTCATGTTATAATGAAGAGTAAAATTCATGTATGTTGTACTGTGACCTCAGAAACCAGATCAAGGTCATTCATGTACTGTCTAAGCATGAACTTCATACAGAAACATTAACATGTGCAGCATCACGGTACTAACTCAAAACAGATCTCAAGTTATCAAGTAAACAGTAAATTTCTTGTCAGTTGTCCTGTGAATTAGCATTAGAATGCCCATTGACTTTCATAGTAATCAATAGGAAAGCTGCATTGAACGATAAGTACCCGAATTGAAAATCCTAAAAAATCAGGATTCCAAAGCAATGCCACCTAGTAAACAACTTTGTTTGACCCTTCCACAAGAACATATCCATCCCATTTCAGCTTAATCTGAGTGACGGTTCTGAGAACAAGTGAAAAACAGCAAAACCATACAAACAAGATATGTTTGTAAAACATAGATGCCCCCCTCCCTCATTACCCTTGCCCTTGCTACCCTTGCCCTCGCTACCCTATTGATAGTGGTAGAAGGGGCACTCGTGACCTTACAAAATTAGGGAAGGCTGATCATACATCAATGTCACATATCTTTATACTTTAACCTAGCCCTTAAAAAACGACTAAAAACCTGGGCAATATAAAATTTATAGCTGAAAAATTAGTCATCATTTAGAAACCATATTCAGCAAAGTGGCTTTATGACCTTGGAAATTATGGCACGGTCACTAATTTTCACTTGACCTTCTTCAGTTATTGTGCAAAAAACAAAAAAGGAAGTCTACTGTCTGTGTGTGACCCTCAAAACTGGGTCAAGGTCACCCATCTACAAATTCAAACTAGCCCTTATAGGCAACCATAAAGCTGTGCAATATAAAAGTGCTACCTCTAAAATGCAAGTTATCATGCAGAAACAGTATTCAACCAAATGGCTCTGTGACCTTTCAAATTAGGTCATGGTCACCCATCTTCAAACTTGAGCTAGACCTGAATACGGACAATTATCCAGTGGAATATAAAAGTCCTAGTTTAAAAACCTCTTCAGTTATCATGTGGAAACCAAAGTTAACTCAGGTACCAACTTGACCTTGGAAATTAAATCAAGGTCACCAAACTTTAAGCTTCCTCTAGCCCTTAGCAAGAACTATAGACCTGTAAAGTATCCCAGTCCTAACTTAAAAACTTCTTGCGTTATTGTGCAGAAACCACAGGAATCATGAAACCATATTCAGTAAAGTGGCTCTGTGACCTTTAAAATGAGGTCCGACCGACCGACCGACATGTGCAACGCTATATGCCCCACCTTCTTCGAAGGGGGGCATAAAAATTCATAAAAAAATTGCATCACCACCTAATTGGGAACTAGATGCCCCAGGAGTGTCTATGTACGATATCAAAGCAATTGGGTGAGCGGTTTCAGAGAAGAAGAGTTTTTAAGGATTGCCTCCAGAAAAACAAAAAAAATCATAAAAAAAAACAAAAATCAATACAGCGTGACCATTTGAAAACACTTGGTAGAGATCCACCCAAAGCACATCCCCACCCAGTTTGAAGTAAATCTGGCCAAAATTATTCAAGTTATAACCATTACACGAAATTCCCTTGTCAAACTTTCAGATGAAAACCTTTGTCAAGATTTTTGAAAAAAATCATTAAAAAAAACAAAATTCATTGGAACACGACCATTGGAACAAACCTGGTTGACACCCACCCAAGGTGCATCCCCACCACGTGACCATTTGAACAAACTTGGTAGAGACTCACCCAGGGTACATCCCCACCAAGTTTGAAGTCAATCTGGATGAATGTTTTGGAGAAGTCAAAAATGTGAATAAGCTTTAGAATGTCCATTGACCTGCATACTAATCAATAGGAAAGCTGCATTGACCACCAAGTACCTGAATTGAAAATATCATTAAAAATCAGGAATCCACAGCAGTGCCACCTAGTGAACAACTTTGTTTGGAAAGCTGCATTGACCGATAAGTATCCGAATTGAAAAAATTGTTAAAAATCAGGAATCCGCAGCATTCCCACATAGTGAACAACTTTGTTTGACCATTCTACAAGGAACATATCCACCAATGTTTCAGCTTAATCTGAGCGACAGTTCTGGAGAAGAAGTCGAAAATAGCTATAACACACAAAAATTAATAAAAAATTAGAAAAAAATTGCAGCGCCACCTGGTGAACAAATTAAGAACTAGGAGTCCTAGGGAGTGTTCCTGTGTGATATCAAAGCAATTGGTTGAGCGGTTTAGAGAAGAAGATTCTTTAAGATTTGCCCCCAAAAAGAACAAAAAAATCTATAAAACTCCAAAAATCACTGGACCATGACCATTTGAACAAATTTGGTAGACAATCACCCAAGGCACATCCCCACCAAGTTTGAAGTGGATCTGGCTCACGGTTTCGATGAAAAAGTCGAAAATGTGAATTGTGAATGGACAATGGACGACTGATGACGATGGATGCCTCACCCTCCTATAAAGCTCAGCTGAATTATCACCTGAGCTAAAAAACAGAAAAAATTGCAGCGCTTTCTGGTAAACAAATTAAGAACTAGGAGTCCCAGGGAGTGTCCCTGTGGGATATCAAAGCAATTGGGTGAGCGGTTTTGGAGAAAACAGATTTTTTAAGAATCCCCCCAAAATGAACAAAAAAATTCATAAACAATCCAAAAATCACTAGACTGTGACCACTTGAACAAACTTGGTAGAGACCCACCCAAGGCACATCCTCACCAAGTTTGAAGTGGACTTGGTCATTGGTTTTGGAGAAGAAGTCGAAAATGTGAATTGTGGATGACGGACGACGACAACAGATGGACGACGGACCCTCACAAAAGCTTAGCTGACTGACAAGTCAGCTGAGCTAAAAATCATGAAATTAATAATAGGATGTATTCATATCTAAATGCGGTCCTACTTTAACACATATTGAGCAAAAGAGGGAGCCACCTGCATCAGGGCAGATCCATGTATTTAGCATGGTCAAAAGTACTTTTTCAACAAAATGAACAACACAAACACACAATAATCTTAAGAAAATGTATTAACATATATTTGAAACATAAAGGATGCCTAAAATAATTAGAAATGGGCTCTCTTTTGGTTGAAAAGGTGTAATTTATGGATTTTTATGTAGTATATAATACAAATCTGCCCTGATCATGGTGGAAGCATCAGTCTGTTGCCCCGGCAACACAGGAAGTGAGCAGGATCGCAGTTAAATATAAATGTCTCCAATTGTCTGGTATTTGTTTTGAGAGGAAAGTACAATGGACAGCAATATGCATGAAGAACACGAACTCAGACACCTGCTGTGTTGACCATTGCCCATGAAAGAAAGTCCACTGTTTAACTTTAAGACCACTCTCTGATGGCTATACTATGGTCCCTGTCTTGACAGACCACTCTCTGATGGCTATACTATGGTCCCTGTCTTGACAGACCACTTTCTGATGGCTATACTATGGTCTCTGTCTTGACAGACCACTCTCTGATGGCTATACTACGGTCCCTGTCTTGACAGACCACTCTCTGATGGCTATACTATGGTCTCTGTCTTGACAGACCACTCTCTGATGGCTATACTATGGTCCCTGTCTTGACAGACCACTCTCTGATGGCTATACTATGGTCCCTGTCTTGACAGACCACTTTCTGATGGCTATACTATGGTCTCTGTCTTGACAGACCACTCTCTGATGGCTATACTACGGTCCCTGTCTTGACAGACCACTCTCTGATGGCTATACTATGGTCCCTGTTTTAACAGACCACTCTCTGATGACTATACTATGGTCCCTGTCTTGCCAGACCACTCTCTGATGACTATACTATGGTCCCTGTCTTGACAGACCACTCCAATGAAAGACCATCCAGTCTTGAAAGATAAACATTCTCAGGATACTATGCTCAATACTTTTCATCTCATTTATACCACTTATGCAAGCCCACCTGCTTTGAGAGACCACAATACTCATCCCTGTGGGTGCTTTTAAAGACAGGTTTCACTTTATGTTGTTTTACCTGCAAGATCACCTGCAGTCTAAAACCATCTTTAGCAGCCAGTAGGTTTGACTATAAATATTTTTCATGCAATCCATGGATTTCTAACATGCATAATTGTTACCCTTTGATAGTAATTGTGGCATAAACGACCATTTATTTTATCAGAAGCTAAAATGTGACAGGTAAACTTAATGTGGAAATAACTTGCTAATGGTTTTATCAAGCCATAAACTGTACAGACAAAATTACTGCCTACATTTGGAGTTAAACACATTCCACAAATTTTCCTTTTCTTTAGTTGTTTTGCAGTAGAATGCTTCAAAGTACCCGGCACTATATACCATGCGTTCCTGATGTTCAGCATTCCGTAACTCCAAAACAAACACCAATAAAGACAAGAAATTCGCCAGTGCAAAGCACTGCAATTGTCCCCACCATGACTTTTTTTGGAACTCAAAACTACTTGTCCCCATGTCTGCTTGAATGCTTCCATGCTTCAGTTGTAGGGAAAAAACTTTATACATGGTGTGTTTAGGGGGCAACCACATATCTGCTTTTTTTTCAAAGAAAATGAACAAAGATATGGCAGTGCTTTTTAACTCCTCATGCACTTCACACTTACACACAACAACTTTGCTCAATAATGTACAGATATTTATATTGTGTGAAAATATCTTGATTCCTATAAAAGGATATATTATCTGGCTGGCCAAGTCCAGTATTATGACTTTGAAAAGACAAGAAAATCACTCATGTCTTTTAAAGCTTCACATAATTGTGATGTAAAACCAGTAATATGCTTCTGTAAAAATAGGATCGTATTTAAAGCTTCCTATGCTTCAGTACCAAGTACTTAACCCTTCCCCCCCCCCCCTCCAAACCAGCCAAAAGTGGCCGGGGGTCAAGTGTCATCTGCTGCTGTGTTTTCAACTAATTTCAACAGTGATGAAAAACAATTTGATTGAGAAATTGTAGACCTATGTAGATGAGGCCTGTAACAATCACCTAGTGCCCAACCTATGCCAAGAAAAGCTGTTGATTCTGTCCTAAGTCAAGTGGGAGAGGGTTAAACTTTTTTTTCTTCAGTACAAAGTATTTAAAGCTTCTTATATTTCATTACGAATTATTTAATGTTTCGTATGCTTCAGTATAAAGTATTTATAGCTTCTTATGCTTCAGTACAAAGTATTTATAGCTTCTTATGCTTCAGTACAAAGTATTTATAGCTTCTTATGCTTCAGTATAAAGTATTTATAGCTTCTTATGCTTCAGTATAAAGTATTTATAGCTTCTTATGCTTCAGTACAAAGTATTTATAGCTTCTTATGCTTCAGTACAAAGTATTTATAGCTTCTTATGCTTCAGTACAAAGTATTTATAGCTTCTTATGTTTCAGTACAAAGTATTTATAGCTTCTTATGCTTCAGTACAAAGTATTTATAGCTTCTTATGCTTCAGTACAAAGTATTTATAGCTTCTTATGCTTCAGTATGAAGTATTTATAGCTTCTTATGCTTCAGTACAAAGTATTTATAGCTTCTTATGCTTCAGTACAAAGTATTTATAGCTTCTTATGCTTCAGTATAAAGTATTTATAGCTTCTTATGCTTCAGTATAAAGTATTTATAGCTTCTTATGCTTCAGTACAAAGTACTTAAACTTTCTTATTCTATGATCCTGGACCTTTGGCAGTTTCCCTTGTTCATCATGACAGTTCAACTCCTGCAGAAACTAAACTATAAAGACTTCACCGAACTCCAAGGCCAAGCGAACTTGCTGCACAGGGCCGAATTGAGCAATGAAGCTGGCTTTTATACCGACCCCATATATATATATATATATATATATATATATATATATATATATATATATATATATATATATGTATATATATATATGTGTATATATATATATGTATATATATATATATGTATATATATATATATATATATATATATATATATATATATATATATATGTGTATATATATATATGTATATAAATATATATATATATATACACATATATACACATATATATACACATATATATATACATATATATACATATATATATATATATATATATATATATATATATATATATATATATATATATATATAACTTTATTTTCAGAGGGTGACCCAGTTAGCACTAATAAGTACTAATCTACCCCAGGGCCCTCTTTAGAAGGTACTTACAAAAGTATGATGTGAACATTCACATTTCAAGATGTAAGTAAATACAATGTACAATAACTAATACATAAAACCAGTGAGCTGTGGTGCCATACCTGATGTGTCTACATTACTTTCATTACTCTATAGCTAGAATAGAGTTTGTACACAACCTTTTAACCTCAAATACAGACTTAGCTTCTCTTACTACTTTTGGTGATGTGTTCCATATTCTAGCCCCAGAGTAAACAAATGCATGTGTTCCATAAGCTGATTTGTGTTTTTTTTTTAAGTAAAGAGAGTTCATGGCAGCTGATCTAAGATTCATACTATGCACATCAGATATATAGGTGAACATATTTTTCATATAATCAGGCAAAAAAACATTTAGTGACTTGGACATTAAAACAGCTTTTTTACACTTAATTCTTTCTTCTATTGACATCCAATTTAGTTTTGATGTCGAAAACTGGTAACTTTGTCTGCCATTTACATTCAGAATCAAATATGCTGCCAATTTATGTAAGCATTTAACCTTGTCTAGTAAATCTTTCCTACAACTGCTCCATATTGTACAGCAATAATCCATGTGAGGAAGAATATATGCATTAACATATAATTTTCACACATGCATGGGAAAATAATCTCTTATCTTCTTCAACACTCCTAATTTGGCAGATACTCTTTTTACAGATTAATGAACCCTTATGACAAGAAGCATCACACTTTACTGCAGAATAAATTATATGGACGCGCAGGTCAATGCCATGCAACTGGCCACAATTATGTCTGATGCCGTTTATTATTGTGATGCGTTTGGTGTGGGGACTCTGCCAGTTCTATGTATGACTGGGGCTAGGATGCTATACCACTCTCATTTATTATTAATTACATATGACATGTTCATGCGAGCAATGCACGACATCATCTGTTTCAGTGTCTAACGTTACACTGACAGTGGGCAGGGGATTTCCCCTTAAGCTGCAAGCAGGATTTCCCATGACGCATGCGCAAACACAGTGTTGTCATTGTCAACTTCTCCATTTGAAAATCACAATGGAAATGAAATCAAGAAGAACTGAACTGTGAAATGGACTCTAACTAAAATACTTAATGTTTAAAATATAATGTTTCTGCGTGGAAACACACGATGTGACATCTCTGTGTCGATTGTCAGCAGCATTTGACGTTCTCTGGCAAGTTTTAGAAGTCATAGTCATGGAATTGGAAATGGAACTGAGCCGGCAGTGGGCATGGGCCCATGTCGCTCATTCATAACTCACTAAAACAGCCATGGTTTAGATAATGGCGGTAATATGCACATCTCGAGCACAAACTTACTTCAATGTTGAAATTTCAGCCAAATCAGACATGTATTTTCTGAAATGCTGGCCGGACCGACTTTGCACCCAATGATCCCACAAGTAATCGCCATACAATAAAGCCTCAGTGGCCGGGAGAGCCACAGTAGCCATGGGCCCAGTTCCCTTTGCCTGACTCACTGCTACAGTCCAAGCTGCACCTTATGGTCCATGGTGGGCACTAAAAATCTGTGGGAACATTTCCAGCCATATGTGTTGTCAGCAGCGATGTGAAGATGGTTCAAAATTTAGTTAAACTCTTGTGAATTTAGTTGCCCATTTCTAAGGCCATGTTACATGTAATGTAGCATCAACAGAGTGCTTGTAAACTCAGCACTTTTAATCAGAGAGTCACAATCTTGGTGCTGGGGGGGGGGGGGGTCTTTGTTTTCTTTTTCAACTGTTTTGCTTTGCTTTCAAGGTATATGTATTTTCAGGGTTTTCTCTTCTTTTGGCACTCAAAATAAAAATATGAATTAAAAACAATAGTGAAAATTTCTACACTATTAATTTTTCTTTTTGCTTCCCTCTCAAAGCAAGTGCATTGATGTATTTGTACATGCATTTTAATGGTTGGGTCTCAGTTTGCTAGTATGTATTTGGAAATTCGATATCTGTTTCTCACAATTGAAAATTGCAGACCTCCTAAATTTGCTAAATTTTGGAAGAAATTAAATGAATATAAACAAAACAAAACTAACATAAAATGAAAATAAAGCTCTTCACTGTGGAATCTCTTATGTATCCTATATGTATGTGTTAATGTGAAAATTGCGTTTTCACTTCAAGACGCCAGAAAAGCCAGGGTGACTGATTGTAGTGGAGTGTCACTTTGGATCAACTAGATTAATCACACAAACACAACACAGCAAATGATCAAGCTTGGTTTGGAAACATAGACTTTTATTTGATTTTTTATTTATATATATTATTGATTGACCCTCTTCACTTATTCATTATTTTCTTTTTATTTATATATCTATTTGTGTGTGTGATCACCCATTTTTTTCTACAAACTAAAAAAAAACTAGAAAAAAGATTTGCTTCAAAGCAAATCTGTCTGTGTAGCTTCAAAAGTTGTAAATATTAAATGCTACAACTTTTATCCTTTGGTACCTTACATTACATTAAGCTTATGGCTGGATGCAAATTTCAAAGTCCAAATGACCTTGACCTTGGACCTTTACAGGTCACATGCAAATTGCACATTGTTATAATACCAACAGCTTCAGCCCAACATGAACCAAATTGTCTGGAAACTGATCAAGTTATTCCAAGGTGAAACTTTCAAAGGGCCAAATCACCTTGACCTTTGCCCTTTTGAGGTTATGTGTTCTTATAAAAATGTGTAGTGTTGCAATACCCACAATTTGAGTCCAACATGATTAGATTTGGATGGAAATTGGCCAAGTTATGACTGGATGGAACATTCAAAGGTCCAAATGACCTTGACCTTTAACCTTTAGAGGTCACATGTAAGTTTCAAAATGTGCAACCTTACAATAGCTACAGTTTGAGCCCAACATGATCAAAATTGCATAAAAATTAACCAAGCTATAGCTAGAAGTAAGCCACCATCCAAAGTGGCCTTTGACCTTGAAATGACCTTTGACTTTGAGATGACCTCTACCTGAAGTGAACCTTGACCTCAAAAATGACATTTTGGCCTAAAATTGACATTGGACCTTGACATGACCTTTGACCTTGACATGACCTTGACATTTGAGATGACCTTTGCCTTGCTATGATCGAACTCTTGTACACTCGTAACCACATCTACCATAGTATATTAGATATTGAAGATTTAAAACTTTAATTAGCCCTCATCTGCATAATTTTGAAAAGCATGACTTTTCATTATAAAAAGGTGAAACCTTATCTATAGAAGTTTAATTGTCCCATGTTTCAAGTTTCTACATGTAACACTTTTCAAATAAAATGTAGGACAAATTTGCCTGTAAAGTAGAAAGAAAGAAAAAGAAAGAGAGAGAGAGAAAGAAAGAAAGAAAGAGAGAGAAAGAAAGAGAGAGAAAGAAAGAGAGAGAAAGAAAGAAAGAAAGAAAGAGAGAGAGAAAGAAAGAGAGAGACAGAAAGAAAGAAAGAAAGAAAGAAAGAAAGAAGAAAGAAAGAAAGAAAGAAAGAAAGAAAGAAAGAAAGAAAGAAAGAAAGAAAGAAAGAAAGAAAGAAAGAAAGAAAGAAAGAAAGAAAGAAAGAAAGAAAGAAAGAAAGAAAGAAAGAAAAAGAATTCGTATCAAAACAATATGTCTGTGTTGGCACACAGACATACATGTAGTTATGACAACTGAAAAGAAAGGTTTGCTTGGCAGCCTGGCATTGAGAACTGACACAGCAATTGGACATCCATGTAGGGTGGGTCCATGTGGTGGGTCAAAGTGAAGTAATGGATACTGACTAAATTCAGAAACATTTTAAATTTTTTTGATGATCTGTTGTACGAAAGAACAGAATCCAGTGTTTCTGAAACAGGACATGTCTCTGCTGTCTCCACCATCAACAACTGTGACATACAAACAATTATTCTTATCTATTACTGTCTACACATAAAATCACTTTGCCCAAAACTTCACCATGTTTACACATTGGAGTCAACCTTGCAGTGTACATTTTTTTTTCATCAATGGGTCATGGCACATATGGTGCACTGCAACCCAGAACAATATTACATATCACCTTATCTTTAGCCCAGTGTCTGTTAATCTGAATCATTACAAAGACTTCAGATTCAAATTTTTCGTGAAAATAACAAGCTTTTGGCATATTGCATTCAAGGAAAGCTGTTGGTACAGACCACAACCTGGCACCACAGCATTCAAGTAAGGAAAGTTAAT
The DNA here is from genome assembly GCA_964020975.1 of Hermodice carunculata. Classification (NCBI taxonomy): domain Eukaryota; kingdom Metazoa; phylum Annelida; class Polychaeta; order Eunicida; family Amphinomidae; genus Hermodice; species Hermodice carunculata. Next base: position 100,841,062 of record OZ026617.1, read on the forward strand.
ACATAACAAGACGACTCTGACAGTCCTGTGCTCAGCTGACATGTGCATATATCCTTTCGATTTTTTTAAGATTTGCCCCCCAAAAAGAACAAAGAAATGTGATTTTTTTAAATTTGCCCCAAAAAAGAACAAAGAAATTCATAACAAATCCAAAAATCAATCGAGGGTGACCATTTACACAAATATGGTAGAGACCCACCCAAGGTACATTGCCACCAAGTTTGAAGTCAATCTGGATAAGGGTTTTGAAGAAGTTGAAAATGTGAATTAGCATTAGACTGCCCATTGACTTAATACATAGTAATCAATAAGAAAGGTGCATTTATTGAAAAGTACCCTTGAACCAATATGTACCATTTCTAGTTGGACAGCTTATCATAGTTAAACCACCGGCCAGTGTATAACTATAGTGGAAACAAGCTTGGACATTATATTCAGTCCCAGTGATGGTAAAATAAACAGTTGCAGCTAAACCGCCTGTACAAACCAAGGGAAATCCTGACAAGGACTGTAACAATGGACATCCCGCACAAGAAATGTAAAACAAACTCTATGGTGACACCTACCCCTCAAACAATTAAGCTCTATTTACCTGCCAACCCTGAGTCAATGTATCAACGTAATGTGTCAGGTTTGTGACATTTGAGAAAATACTGTCAATTTTGAGCAATTTTTTAAAAATTGAGTAAATGCGCATTTAGGCATGCCAGAAAAGAATGGAAGTCATTAGCAACTATGCCAAAAACATGTTATCAAAACATTTTTCTTAACAGGATTTTAAGTACAATTAGGCAAGTTTGTAAGTGTCGTCAGTAGCTGCTTGCTACCTATAGCCCATGGGGGTTTGACCTAACAGAAAACAAGCTAGCCTAAAATGTCTAAAAGGTGAACATAAGAACAGAATGATGCCAAAAGATAAACTTAAGTAGCAAAACAGACACGTCTAAAAAGCTGTAAATTATTGTAGCAAAACTTTCTAATAATCTTTGGATATTAACAGCAAAATTATAGGGCAAGTCCAAAAAGAATGAAAGTCATTTGTATTTAAGTCAAGAGAATGCAATGAAAATATAATATTTCTTAACCAGATATCAAGTACAATTAGGCAAGTCTGTAACTGTCGTCAGTAGCTGCTTGCTACCTATAGCCCCTGGGGGTTTGACCTGACAGAAAACAAGCTAGCCTAAAATGTCTGAAAGGTGAACATTAAAACAGAATGATGCCAAAAGATAAAATCAATTAGCAAAACAGGCAAGTCTAAAATCTCTAAAATTATTGAAGCCAAACTTTCTAACCATCTCGGGATATTTACAGCAAAATTTGTAGACATATTTGATCAAAAGTACATCTTTGAATCCTCTTGACTCAAGTTTATTGTAAATAAATTTGTTTCTAGATGCAAAGTCCTGAAATTTAGAACAAATACGACCAAATCCTAAAATCTGTGACAAAAACGTATTATATCCAATAGTTTCCGAAATGTTACTGTCTGGGAAAGGATAATTAACCACTTCAAAGTTAAACTCATCTATTTTGAGATAGACTTTAATGCAAAACCTGTCATTAGTGACCTGAATATCCAAGTCCAAAAACACATCTCTGAAACCATCTGAATTGTTACCCTCCAAAGGGATATCTTTTGGGTAAATTTCTTTAGCAATTTCACTGAAATTTTGTACATTTATGCAAGCAATGTCATCAATATATCTTGCGTTGTTTGATAATTTTGTAGCCATTTGAAAGTCCTTTTTCATCAATCACCATACACTTAAATTCAAGCCAGGTTAAATATAAATCTGCCAGTAAAGGGGAGCAGTTGCTACCGATTGGAATGCCTTTAATTTGTTGAAAAACCAATGGTCTGCATTGAACAAAAGTATTATCCAAAAGAAATTTTATAGCATCTATCAAAGTTTCAATAGTGTAAGACTTAGCGTTACTTTTTTACTATTTATTGTGTGACCAACATTTTTTCTTTGTAAATGAATTAATATTTATGTATGGTTTACCATTATGTTTAAACATTTTGCTTATTAATTCTGAAAGTGAACTTTTGACTTCATCTATGGGTAGATTTGTGTACAGTGTACAAAAATCAAAACATTTGATATTTTTTGCTTTTAAATCTTTTAGATAAAAATTCGGAAGAATTGCTAATACTCTAAAAACAATTTATTTCACAGTTTCTAGAAATTGCATTACAGTATTTACGAAACTGGTTCCTAATTGCAGTCAAACACAATGTTACTTCTTTTGACAATTGTTTTGTGGTACATTTTGAAGCACCAGCTATGAATCTAGATTTAAAAGGGTTTTTATGTAATTTGGGTATCCAGAACAAAAGTGGAATAGAGGAGTCCTCTTCAGAAATTTTGATATTACAATTCCTTTTCATCTCATCTTTATGTGTATCTATCAAATTATCAATGGATTGTTTGTGTAATTCATATACATCATTTCCTGTTATGTCTGAAATATTGTTTATACCAAGTTCATTTTTCAAAACGTCCAGATAATATTTTTTGCAGATGATCCCAAAATTTTAACCTGCCTTATCTATGTTAGTCATTACAAATCTTTCTTGTTGCTCTTTGACTGCTTTTGAAACTTTAGGCTGTTTTAGATTAACCGTATTGAAATTCTTAATGTGGGATTTGTAATGATAAATTCTATTTCTAAAGACTCCTTTCAAGTTTGATAACCATCCTTCAAATTTCTGAAATTCCACTTTTTCTTTCTTTGCCCATTTCATACAGTAAGAATCAAGTGCATCACATGTATCCTGAAAAATACTGTCAATATTCAACTTGGGACATATCCAAAATTTTGTACCTTTTTTCATCATTTCTTTTAAACCTGATTTAGGTATTATGTCCAAATTACCTGTAAATACATGTTTGTGGTATGCATCAACAAACTTAGAATATTTACTGTTAGACATACAGTCACAATTTTGATTTGCTGCAATATCCTCAAGAGTAATTGAAGCCAGAAATTTTTTGAAATCCATGATACTTTGTTTGTTGTCAATGCCTATCTGAAGACCAAGGATACTTGCCTTACTGTCACTCTCATTTTCTTTGTTCAAAATGAGTTCTTTTGGGTAAATTTCCTTCCAATGTTTCTTGATATCATCCTTGTTGTTATGAGTACATAGATCATCAATGAATCTTCTAGTATGTGAATAGAATCTTCTTGCAGCGGTGTAGTTTGTTTTTACCAATTCTTCCATCCATTTGGATTGGTAATAATGCAGATATAAATTGGCAATACAAGGAGCTGGATCAGTTCCCATGGGTATTCCAACTATTTGTCGAAATACTTTATTACCAAAGCTGAAGTATGCATTGTTCATAATATACTTTATCAAATCACAAGATTCTTTTATGGTGTAACACTTTCTCCACCTTTCCTTTGTCAAATCTTGCATCAGTGTTGGAAACTTTAATGTATTGATATGTTCGTCCTTTGAATGCCTTGTCCAACCTTGAAACTAACACTTCCTTCAGGTCTGTTAAGGCAATCTCTGTATACAATGTTGAAAAATCAAAGGTTTGAATAGTTTTGTCACTTCTTGTTGATCTGATCTATGTCCTGTAAGATATCCATGGAACTTGCAAAGATCCTATACTCACTGTTGTGTATGTATGAACTCTTTCACAATAATGACTATGGCATTTTTGGACCAGTTTGCAAAATTACAAGTTGTGCTTCTGAATGACACAGTAAAACATCAGTAGCTCTTTTGGGGGGGGGGGGGGGGAGGGAGATTTGTTTTCCTAAGTGACCCAAAAACTTTAAGAATTAGGTTAAGGTCACTCATATGTAAATGCAATTTTCTTCTTCATGAAGACCACATATTACAAGTCCAAGCTCAAATACTTCTTGTGGTATCAACTGAAAAATAAATTAATTAAATATACATTGTGACCTTGCAAATTATGCAAATGTCACACACACATGGTCTTTATTTGGTTGTTATAGAGGATCATTATATGCAATAGCTTTTTTATTTATCACTCTCAAATGAAGTACACAATAATAACCCTGTGACTTTGAGGATAATGTCAAATTCACACAAATGCCATTTCAACATGTTTCCTCTGCAGGGCTATCATTTTCAAAGACCTATGAAGCAACTGCATTCTCTACGACTGTCCTAATATCTTTGAAAATTACCTCAATATCACCATGCATTACAAAAAATTAAGAACTAAAGGCCTGGGTGTTTTCTGTGTCCTTTTAGAAGCTATTAGCCCTACTGTTAGAAGCTATCTTTTTAAGATTTTTCAAGCATCAATAAAACAAAAAAAATCACTGAAAATAAAAGAAAAGAAAAAAACAATTGACTGAAGCATGACATATTGAATAACCCTGAGCCACTCACGATACATCCTCCTTACCCCCATCCAGTTTAAAGAGGGTCTGGTGAATGGTTTCAGAAATGGCACTTACTCCTGATGAGACAAAATGGTGGACTCACTACAGCTAAATGATAATTGCAGTACTTGCAAAGCATAAGGAACTTAACCACACTTCTGTCGGCAAGTGATAAAACACAACATGTAGGGAGGTTAGGAATGTACTGCAGGCAAGGAATAAGGAAAGTTATGCAGACAATCACTGAGGGAACCTGACTCGGGTACTAAGTAGTGAGGAAAGCACAGTGTTGGTGTGGGAAAACAAGTAGCCATGGTAACAGAGCAAACAGCAAATACAGGAGAAGCGGAGTTTGATCCTATACACATGCGTGAGTGTGTGCATGTGAGTGTGTAATGTGAGCGTGAGAGAATAGGTTAGTTTGTGTAACACTTGACAAGTCAACTTATTCATTGGTGCCCGGCTTAGATGAGTTCACCTCCTCTAGGAACCTTTATCCCCTTGTGATCAACTAGACACGAGTTTTTCTTGCAAAAACATTATGCATCCCCTGAGCACAACATCAGTGATCAGTGTCACTTTTGCCAATGCATGTCAATACACACCAAGAAAAATGTAAATACTTGCTGCATTTTTATAAGAGCTGTCCATTGGGATTACATGACAAGCACCAATGCATGATCACCTGACTTATATGAATGAGTTTATATAGTTACAGTTAACCAATCAACTTTTTGAGGACTGTGTGACCTTCACCTACGGCCTGAAGATCATCCACATTCATGTGAAAAACAAATTCTCCAAATCTATAGATTATCTGCACTTAAACAGAAGATAAGGAGTCAATGGGGACAAGTATAAAATAATGAAGGAATACCCTATAAAAATAAGAATCACCCTGTGACCTTGACCTTTGGCCTCAAGGTCATCCACTAACATATGATTAAAAACTCTGCAGACCCACAGATCATCTGTACCAAATTAGGAGGGAATGGGTCAATGGCGAGCAGAGATACAATAAAAAAAATAAGGATTACCCTATAAAATTAACAATTGTTCTGTGAGCTTGACCACAGGACTGTGGCCATTTGAACAAATTTGGTAGAGACTGACCCAAGGCACATCCCTACCAAGTTTGAAGTGAATCTGGCTGACGGTTTTGAAGATGAAGTCAAAAACGTGATCCACAGCAATCCCTATTCACTTGCATAGTAATCAACAGGAACATACGCAGTTTGACCCTTCAAGGTCACTCAGGTTCAAAATAAACCATCCAAACTGAAAGCCCATGAGCACTTTCCTGTTAACAATTAATAATAACCTTGAGCCTACAATGCACCATTAAAAAGGTATAAGCCAATATGTGAAAATTGTTGAGTCAGCAGAAAATGCAACAAGGATTTGACCTTGACCTTTGACCTCAGGATTATATATTATTATATGGGACAAATTTCCCAGACTCATAGATCATCTGTACCAAATTAGAAGGCAATAAGTCAAGAGGGGACAGAAATATAAATAATGTAAGATACGCGGCGACGTTGAACGACGGGACTATATACAAAATGCATCCCCCCAACAGGGAAGGCATAATAATTTATGTATGTGTATTTTGTATTGATATTTCATTTCCATTCAATTCCATTCCATTCCATTCAATTCAATTCAATTCAATTCAATTCAATTCAATTCAAGCCATACCAGTGACTGCTGTGCCAAAGACACATGCTCATACAACTTGGTCACGGTGCTTTGATCCGCAGGTAACTTACCCAGGTAGTTGCTGCTCGGCCTGAGCTCTGTGATGTTAATATGGCAGGCCCCGGCTGGCAGGCTGGCCACCCGGTTGTAGCCATAGGGCAGTTTGGTGCGAGTAAAGATGCCCGAGATGATATGACATGATGTGTTGTCACCTGCGCATACCCCGCACTTATCCAGGCGTGCCACAGACCCAAGGACTCCATCACAGCCCAGTCGCTGGAGAAACAGAAAAACAATATGATGCAACAATTTATCATTATATCTGGCTGCCAGTAACGCACAAAGGCAAGACAAGTGTTGAGAGAGCTATTTGATGACTTGTGACTTGTACTTCAGGGGCAGGATACAGCAAGTCTGGAAGCTTCATCTGGCAGCTTCCTCCTTGTCCACTGATAGGACAACGCAAAGAATTGGAGTGAGATCTCATTTCAGTTAGTGTCAGCACAAGACAGCACCGTGCCATCTGTAGGAATCTAACCAACAATCCAATCCACATGCTGTATTGTCACCAATTCTCTGTCCTGTGGGCTTGGACTTTGCAGAAAAACAGGAGGGAATGTGCATTGTCCCACATCTGTTGATGTTGTAATACAGTAGTACATGTACCTGTGTGCTGCATGTGACCACCCCTTCAGCCAAGAAAAGGTGGTCACATAGAACAGATGGTCTATTATCACAGGTAAATTGACAAAGAATGGACTCCTGTGGCCCCAGATATATGTCCATAAATACATGTAGCAGGTGATCTCTGGTGGCAGTGATGTGTACGGCAGCAACTGGCCACTGCATGGTCAAAAACAGCAACTTGATCTGAAGATGGGAGCATGTATCTACACTATACTTCTGCTAACAGAACATGGGTGAGGTTTGAATAGTATATATATATATATATATATATATATATATATACACACACAGTAAAACCTCTCTAACCGAACACCTCCATATACCGAACACCTCTCTATACTGAACACCATTTCTCAGTCCTAAATATATACAGTGGAACCTGTTTTGAGAGACCACTGTAATGAAAGACCACCTGCCTTTAAGACCATATTTTCAAAGTCCCATTTGCTATCTTTCCCATGTTATTGCACCTCCATTGAGAGACCACCTGTTTTATGTGACCACTTTTTGGCATGCCTTAAGGGCGGTCTCTCAAAACAGGTTTCACTGTACTTCCAATGTAAGTAAACCTCCCTATACCGAACACCTCACTATACAGAACACTTTTTTTCCGGTCCCAAGGGTGTTCAGTATAGGGAAGCTTTACTGGTATATATATATATTTGTACACAGTGGTCCCTCTCTTGAAAGACCCCTCCCTTGGGACACCACCTGCCTTTTGCGACAATTTTCAAAAAACAAAAACAAAAAAACCCAAATTGTGGGGTGTGTGTGCACATTTGTTCTTATGTTATAGTCGAAACATTCCTTTAAATAAATGACAAGACCTCCTTTGTTACTGCAGATCTTTTCTTGATTATTACACTTATACCCATCAATTTGTTGTAAAGAGATATCAAAATTTTCAGGAATGTGACATTTCTGAAAGCAAAGTGCACGTAAGTCAATATGTTTCTTGTGCAGTTCATCAACAAAGGCAAAATTTAATCAAATTTGGCGTTGATGGAGTCAATATTGGAGCTCAGGGCAGTAAAGCAGTTACTGTTTATTTTCAAGCATTCAGCTGGTTCATCAACATATGGGGAATGGAGAATGATTTCCATTGCCTCAAATTCATTGTCACTGTCACTTTGCAATTGAAGTAAGTGCGTTAGAGAATACTTGTTGAAGCCACCAGTTATGTGTTCAAGAAAAAGCCTATCAAGTTCTGTTATCAGTGAAAGTTATTAAAAATAGGTGAAGGTCACACAATCAGGGGGTCATGGTGACCAAAAACAGATCACCAAGTAGAGTTTCATATGCAATGTATTCAAGTGCAGTTTTGATCTAGAGGCTCAATTCTCTTTGCCACTTATATCCAGGCTACACCCTTCCATTACAAAATCACCTCTTCCAATTTAACTGGTCTGGTGGCCTTACAAAAATAGGTCACGGTCTTTGATCTATCATAATATATTAGCATTGGACAGTCTATAAATTTGCCGTACTGAATTCAATCAATTTTCTATGGAATTTTGTACCTTTCACGATATTTTAATTCATAATTTCCATCGACATAGAATAACCATACAAAGTGTGAAGAAGATTGGAGCACTATTGAAGGAGATAGAGTCCAGACAAGACTACGTATACAGACGGACAGACAGATGGACGGGCTAACAAAATTAATGATACTTTGTGTGGATTTCTGTTTATGTGGCTTTTAAAAAGGTGCACTGCGTGGCTTTGAAGAGTTTCTAACGAATGGGACATTATGTGGCTGTATGTCCATATCAAAAAAAAGCCACAGTAGGCATGATAGACACAGAAAATGTTGGACACCTGGTACTGAAAAAAAGCCAACCTTTCTGATTGGATAAACAATTGTCCAAGTTTGTGTGGCTTTACCAAAACATTTCTTCTGATTGGATAGATTTGTCTATGTTTGTGTGGCTTACCAAAGCAGCTCTTCTGATTGGATAAACATCGCCCGTGTTTCTGTGGCTTAATCAATGCTCTTTACCAATTGAGGGCGCAAGGTGATGATCATGTCCATCAATAGGATATGTCCATGTCCATAGAAATGGACATCAGATGGACACATACAGATTCAACAAGTACAATTTCAGACTTGCATTGTGTGGCTAGACACACAAAGAGAAACCTGGAATAGTCTGCTATCCCAACAGAAAATCAAATGTCTCCCCGTGCACCCTTGCCACTTGTCGCTCTCAACTTCCTAACTTAAATGCTTTAAGGCTTATGGCATCTGCATCAATTTCAAGGAAATGCCTGGGTGACCTTGAAAAATACATCAAGGTCATGCATCTGCAATTCCAAGCGAGGTCTTATAAAGGTACATAATCCCACAAAATTTCAACCTCCTCACTTAAACACTTTAAGACTTATCATGTATGCAATAATTTTGGAGAAAATGACTGTGTGATCTTGAAAAATAGGTCAAGGTCACTTATCTATAGCCTTAACCTAGTTCTTATACTGGTTCATGATCATACAAAATTTGAACCTCATAAGTCAAATTCTTCAGGAATTTTCTCGTCTGTAATTATTTTCAAGGAAATACCCCTGTGACCTTGAAAAAAAATATAGGAACATATTCAGAAAAAAAAAATCAACTTCCCAAGCCAAATCCTGTTTCAGTTATCGCCTTCGCAGCTTCTGTCACATCAAGGAAGTGCTTGTGAAGTGATTGTGACCTTTAAAAATATGTCAAGGTCAAACATCTGCAATCACAAGCAAGGTCTTATAAAAGTCTGATATACAAACATAATCACACAAAATTTCAACCTCCTAAGTCAAATCTATCTCAAGTGTGTCCAGAATGATTTTTTAAAAGTGTTAATGTGACCTTGAAAAAAGGTCAAGGTTACCCATCTACAATCCTAACCTAGCTTCTGTTATGGTACATGATCATACAAAATTTCAACCTCTTAAGTCAAACCCTCGTGGAGTTATTGCATTTGTGTCAATTTTAGATGAAATACCCACATGACCTCAAAAAATAGGTCAATGTCAATAATTTGCAATCCCAAGCAAGGTCTTATATAGGAACATATTCCCAAAAACTTCAACTTCCCATGTCAAATATTTCTTGAGCTATCGCATTCAAATATAATTAATATAATCTATTAGTGTCTTGGAATGAGTGTTGTATTATGTCAGTATTGTTCCATATCTATGGAAACACTTCAACAGAGTTTTATATAGCTTTTTGGTGCCATACATTTTGTGGCCTAGTTTTTTCATTAATATTCTTATTCTACATACAAATTAAATCAAAAGTGATGTGTTTCTGCTAATGCGTTAAACCTGTCCAATGACCACACCATAGGCTAGGTTCTCTAGAATGATCTTTGCATGCCTTGTATCTGCCTCTGTGTTTGTTCCTGTTTCTTTGCTTTTTGTTCAATATGTCATAGATGTTATCTTCAACTGTCCCTTGATCCATGTTCTTATCACAATGATCATTCAACCCATATGGCTACACTGTTCATAATTCTTTAATCCAAAACGACTCTCTATCTCTTCTACAGCTAGCTGTTTTTTTATTCATCTTACCATAAGAATATTTCCCTGGTTTTTGTATTGTTTCTATGATTTGAACTTTAAATATTTTGTTATTGCAAGGCCCATAATTGAAATGATCCACAAGAATTGTTGAATTGGACCATTTATTTGGATTCTTCATTCTATTCCTACAATCATTAAATCTTCCATTGAGTTTTTGATTAGTTTCACCTACATTCTGATATGAACAATTGTCACAGGTTACTAGGTATACAAAGTTTTCTGTGTTGCATGTTAGCTTTTTCTGGAAATGTTTTTACTTTGTATGACCTTCTAGTAGCATTACTGGTGAAAGTGTTGTTTTCAACAAATTGAGGACAAAACTTGCATTGTTGATTTTTGCAAGCTTTAACAGATTTGACTCCATGATCCCCAGCAGAAGGTTTTGGATTACCTCCTGGATCACTAAGAGACGGATGGACATGGTGAAAACCAGTATACCATCCCTCCAATTTCATTCAGGGGGGTATAAATGTGCCAGAGTGTTCACAAGATTTTCACATTTTGACCCCTATATTGCACAATATTGTAGGTGGTGCCAGCAATATCGAAAGGGACCAAGGTTTTCATATCTCCATAAGTCCTGAAAGTTATATTGGGTTCTCTTGAAAACTGTGGACAGTATCGCGCTAACGAGCAAAAGTTTATGGGCAGACAGACAGACATGAGTGGTCGCATAAGCTCTGCAACTTTAGGTCAGCAGAGCTAAAAAGTGAGTATTTTCCTGGGTCATATGTTGCTAATTTAATCTCCCTTCCAAGGGGTAGGCTTGCTTTCCACAACATAAATATAATATTTATTCTAGGCTGACCATTTTTCTTTCAGGATACATTTGGACAGAAAAAGATTTATTTCTAGACATGACATGCATGACCTCAAAGTTAAGGGACTATAGATCACGACATAGAAGGCAAATCGCTACCCTATGGTGACCAAATAGTAGGACCCTATCAGTGACAGTAGGTGGTCCAAACATCAGTGATGGCACTACTCCTGCCCTCCCCCCTCCCGCTTTTTGGTAAATTTTGAGCAAGTTTGTCCTCTGGCACTCTGACTGCCCAAAGCCATGTCATTTGCTCACATACGGTAGAGTGGCACCTGTCTTGAGAGACCCCTCTAATGAAAGACCGCACAGCTTTTTAAGACCAATCTCTGAGAACATTGTGCTATCTTTTCTATGGTGTTGTACCTCTAATGAAAGACCAACTGTTTTGAGAAACCCCATTTTGACCCTCCCTTGGGGTGGCCTCTCAAGACAGGGACCACTGTACTGGCTCAGAATGGAGCCACTGACCCAGTGGTGTGGGACGCACCATTGGATACAAATTGGAGCTATGTGGGTTTTTATTAATATAATTACAAACAGAAGTAAGTGTATCTGTTGAAGTATAAGAGTCATGCTGGAAGGAATGAGAGATGCCCAGTCTTCCTACAACCCTGGAACATACATGTAATTGACTGTATTCCCAAATAATGACATAGGGGCTTCTATGCATGCCCTTTCACATTGTTCACAGTTTGAAATGTAATGTGCCAAGATTCAACAACCATAATGAAATCACAATTAATATGAACTGGCAATAAAGGCTGTTGAAGAAAGTTATACATGAACAAGATTTGAACACATTTACAGAAACAGATAAGGGATATATAAGGAACACATGCCGCAGTTCAAGTAACACACTGCCCCAAATGCAGGCTAGCCTAATATAATGACAATGTTCATTGATTGAGTGATGTCAGTTTATTCACATACAAGATACAGTTAAGCCTGTCTAAAACTTAACAGCCAAATGCATTTTTTGTGTTGCAAAGTGTTGTACTGGGGTTTGTAAAGGTTGTAAAAGGTTTGCATAAGGTTGACAAAGGGTTTGTAAAAGGTTGACAAAGGGTTTGTAAAAGGTTGACAAAGGGTTTGTAAAAGGTTGACAAAAGGGTGACAAAGGGTTTCAAATGGTTGAAACAGTTGCAAACCTTTTCAAACCATTTCAACATTTTGATCAATAAGGTTGAGAAAGTGGGTGAAATGGTTGTTAACCAGTAGAGAAAGGTTTAAAAGCGTTTAAGAGGGTTTTAATGCAATAAGAGGAAATGGTTTTGAAATGGTTTGGAAAGTGTTTAAAAATGGGTTTGAAAAAGGTTTGCTTTTCACTCAAAAGGTTGGAAAAAGGTTGCGAAAGGTTGATGCATTTGGTGACTGTTAAGTTTAATTTTGTTAAGTTTAATGCGGGTTTAACTGTATGTGAATAAAATACAATGCATTAATTATAGTACAATACTTAAATTATAGTACAAACATCATATCACAGACTTGAGACCACCTTAAAATCCAATACTGGATTTCTGAAATCCTGAACCATGTATCAGTGAAATGGGAGCACCAGAAAGCCTGACATTTGTCAACGTTAATTTCCATAGTGGCAAAAAAAGTGGTGCCATTTACATGTAGGTGTACCATATTACATGTATCAACTGGGAATAAACATGAGTCAGGCGCATAGGAAAGACAGCTAGTTCCATGAAACACATGTTGAAGAGCATGGCAAGATATATAAGGCTGCCTGACACTGCAGCTCTCTGGGACACAATGTTAGCAAAAACCACATCGGCAGCATCACCCATGAAAAATGTAACATGCTCAGAACAAGAGGCCCATGGGTCTAATGCTCTGCTAGCACCATAACTATATTACATCTGTACATTTCAAAGTTGTGAGTCCTCAAGTGGCTTCTGAACATATAAAGCTTATGTAAATTTAGTATATAAAATGCCAACAAGATGGCACTGCATTCCACACATAATCATAACTTATTTGTGCAATTCCAGTGATGGATATTGTTGCATGTGCCAAGAGAACAATGAGCGAGTCCTTAACTTTATGTCCTCAGTGACCTTGAGACAGAAGATCAAGGTCACCCAGATTATGTAATACAAGAGACCCATAGGCCTGGTGCTGTGCTGACATTGCCATTTATGTCCAAGCTACACCCTGCTGTTACAAAATCACCTCTTTCAACTTTACAGGCATGGTAACCTCACAAAAATAGGTCAAGTTCACTGATATTATATAAAATTATAGCTTGGACATTGTCTATGTCTCCTATAAATTTGGCAAGTCTAATCCAGTTACTTTTCAAGATATGGAATTTTATATCTTAAAACACATTTGGCTCATAATTTACATCAAATTACAGGTGGTGCCACAAGTATCATTACCAACTTAGACTTTCACCTTCCCCACAATCCTAACAAATTTGGTGATGACCTGCCAAAAATTAAACATGTTGATGTTCACAAGATTTTATATTTTGACCTCTACATTGCATGATATTGTTGGTTGAGCCTCAATACCAAGCTGAACCTAGATGTTTATACACCCTATAAGCCCTGACAGTTATACTGGGCTAACTTTAAAACTGTGGACAGTATTGCAGTCACAAATTTTTCACATTTTGACCTGTATATTACATAATACTATAGGTGGCACCACCAACATTGATGTTGACAAAGATTTTTATACACTTTATAACTCCTTGATATTATATGGGCCCATCTCAAACGGTGGGATGCAAATCATTCAGGAGATGACCCCTATATTCAAACTGGCCATTTGACCTTCACCATCAACTCAGATTAAAAAATTGTCAGTGTTCAAAATATGCGCCCCACATCCAGCTTTCCAGTCTGTTTGTTCAAACCAGGTAATAACATTTTGAGTTGTTGAAGAAAAACAATAAACTTGGACAAGTGCCAAACTCCATAATTATTGGGTCACAGTGACCCATAAAGTAGGTCACAAAGTACAGTTTTATGTATCATATAATCAAGTACAATTTTGACCTGGAGGCTCAATTCTCTTCGTCATTGATGTCCAAGCAACACCATGTCATTACAAAATCACTTTTGAACTTTACAGGTATGGTGACCTCACAAAAATACGTCAAGTCCACTGCTATTATATAACATTCTACCTTTGGCCATGGTCTATATATGCTAGAAATTTGGCAAGTCTAATCCAATTACTTTTCCAAATAAGGAATTTTACATCTAAAAACACATTTTGGCTCAAAATTTTCATCAAATTACAGGTGGCGCCACTAGTATCATCAGCAACTTAAGATTTAGACCTCCACCACAACCCCACCAAATTTAGTGAAGATCGGCCAAAACTTAAAGATGCTACAGTGTTCACATGATTTTTACATTTTGACACCTATATTACATAATAATGTAGGGGGGCCACCAATATCGAAAGGGGCCCATATTTTCATACCCCCTATATGCCCTGAAAGTTATATTGGGCTAACTTGAAAACTGTGGACTGTATCGTGCTAATGAGCAAAAGTTTACTGACGGACAGACAGACATGAGCAGTTGCATAAGCTCTGCAAACTTTGGTCAGCAGAGCTAACTAGAAGCCAGAAAGAGACCAGAAACCCCTCGGCTAGGGTTGATAACTGGGAAATGGGAAATGGTACTTTAGGTGAAGACCATGTACCTGCATGTGACACAAGGAGGCGAGTTATTTTCCTATAAATTCTTGATCACATATCTTTCATCAAATGGAGTAAATATTTGAGGTCACTCTGCTGGCAAAATATGAACTTTGCTTGAATATGCAAACTCCTCTTGTATCAGCATGTGCTTGTACAGCTTAAGTATGCGTAGGTGATGAAAATAGAAGTTGCTGTAGGTCACTGTTATTCAATTGGCAGACTTTTGTGAAAACAGTACGGATCAGTGACCTTGACCTACTTGTGACCTTGAAGTATGTCACATGTAGGTCAAGGTTACTTCTGTTTGACCTAATGATAAAGCTGTGATGCAAATGCAAAGAGCAGAGATATCATGGCAAGGCCTTTTTTCTTCAATGCAGCACTGTGACCGAAATATGTCACCCAGTGACCTAGTTTTCACTTAGTGTCAGAGGCATCCTTAGGACCAACTGTCATAAATAATTGGTGCAGCAACAATGAGTAATATAATATTTCGAGATATCATGGTACTGCTATTTTGCAGCATTGTGACCTAAATATGTGACCTAGTAACCTAGGTTTTGATGGGTGTCTGAGGCATCCTTAGGACCAGCTGTCATAAATAATTGATGGTAGCTTCATTCAATATTTTTTCAGTATTGTGTTAATACTGTTTTTTCTTCAATGTAGTACTGTGACCTAAATATCTGACCTAGTGATCTACTTTTCGATAGGCACAGGGAACACCTCAATGGTCCCCTGCTATACAAATTTAGGCCCTGTACAGTGAGTATTTTTTGGGATATGGCATCAACAAGGCATGGACGGACGGACTCATAGGTGACGATAATTCCCTTCCAGCCTACATGGGCCAAGGGGTAAAAACTTGAGAAGCTTTTGAAATTAAATCCAAAACACTCTGCTTTTAAAGACCAAACTACGATTTGTCCTCCCTTAATCTGCCCACCAGCGACAAATCGTCATCTCATGTTACGCTAAGAGTGTGAATTTCAACTGAATGAAGGATATGGGCAAACCATGAAAACATCTCCACTTTATATATTTATTGACTCAGATGGGGAACTATTTTTAATGCTAACTCTGTATCACAACACGGCTTACACTTCAAACCCACTGGGGATAAAACATGGAAACAACACACTTCATGTTGGTAGATTTAGGGCTGAAAATGTCCAACATCCTGTCAACAACCCAAATCCAACCAATCTGCATTGGTTTAAGGTCATGCTTATTTGGAAAGTTACACAATTATACATCATGCAATGTTATTAATGTGTTATCAAAATTGATAAATTGTCAATGATATCTACAAAATGTGGGTCTTCCAATGCATCCCTGACGGCTGCCTAATCCTGACATCTGTCAGCACAATGTATGTGCTGCAATGTGTAAAAAAACCTTGATACATTTTTTCAAGTTTGACACAAAAGTGCCTCGTGCATCTAAAATGAACAGATTTGATTAATGGATCATGAGTGGGTTTATTGAACATAATTTCCCCGCCCCAAATTATTTTTAAGTGTATTTATTGGCTAGCTCATGTAACAGTAGTATTTTGTTAAGGATTTTTTTCTCTTTTTTGGGGGGATCTAGTTGAGTGACAATATTGAATAGGTAAAAGATTAACACAGGGCAAAATCTGTTTGCTCAGAAATTTTATGGTGGAACACTCTTGTTATTATTTAACATCCCCAAATACTTGTGGTTCTGTAATTGACTCAACTATTCCTATTAGGATCAAGTTTTGGACTACGCCAACAGCTTGCCATGATGCCTGCAGCCAAAGCATGGCAAGGACAGTTGTTGCCTGGCACCATGCAGACATGCTAGTACTTCAGTCAACAGCACTTTCTCAAATCTGCAATTATCCTAATGCTTGAGAGGAGTACAACTTGTGTAGTGTTTGGCACTGAGACAGTTAAGCAATGGGTAAATGTCAGTATCATTTGAGCCTGAATTATTAAAAAGCCATATTGCAAATGCTGTCGGCAACAGTGCCAATAGCTACTGTCTGGAAATCAAAGAAAACAGCTTGGTTAATAATAGTGTCCAAAATGTAATAACACAGCCAATGCATTCAAAATCCTCACAATGTGCATGCATTTGGATGAGAATACTCCCCTGGGTTCTGTGGTTTCCAAAATGTTTGGCTCTATATTGGGTCCATTATAGTTCTCTCAATCAGCATCATGGCTGCCGACAAATGTCAGTAATATGAGCATCCATTTGGGAGCTACATTCTTAACATTATACATATAATGCCACAAAAAGTGTGAATGTAGACCTAAACAAGGTGTGTGTCACACAGTGTGTATTGGTGCATGAGCACTCACTACCAGCAATACACATATTGCTCATTCTGAATACACTCCAATATATACATTGCACTGCAGTCCTGTTTTCAAATATTCTATTGATTTAGGGGAACTGGCAGTTTCCTGCCAGCCACAACAATGTGGTCCCTCACATCAAAGACCACCCACTAGGTGTCTCTGCCAGTGCTCAAATGACACAGAGTCTCTCCATGAAGGTCAAATAACATGGAAAGAAGAGGACATCAGACATGAGAATGTGGTGTGTCAAGGGAGAGACAATTGTATTTTAAGACAAAAGGTTTTTTTATCACTATCAAGTTACTTAAACACATTGAGAGCTGAGTTAGAGACACAAGTCAGCAGATTGGGCCCACATTTCTTCAGGTGCAAGGTGCCAATAGCACACACCATCAACTTCCCTGACACAACAGACATGGACTTTGAATGAAAAGGACTTTTTACAAAGAATATGAATCTGGAATTATCATTATTCTGGTGAAAAAAAAAAAAAACTTCTGTTGGAATCAGCAATGAAACCGTTAAGAACAAACAGTGTTTGTTATGTTCTGGTCACGAGAGCAGGGGCTTGCATGCAAAAGATTAATCCCAAAGGATACCTTTGTCTGAACAAACACGGATATACAGAGCTTGATTGCACAGCTGATTGAGTGCACTGCCTGCACTAATAAACTCCTGGCAAGGAACAGCATTGAGGGTGTAAAGTGATCCTTCCAATTTTACTGCTATAAAGAATCACACATCATGAGCAACTGTATGAATTTCTGGTTATGATGGCACAAGCGTTGTAGCATTATTGACATCCGTAGCTTTATTGCCTTTCCAGGATTCAGAAAAGCTCTGAACACCTGACTGCCCTATCAGTGAAAGCTACATGTGAACATGGGCTTTGTTACAGTGCAGCTGTCACTGACTACTTTTATTGATCAGCGGAGAGGACACTTTAATTCAAATGTGTCACCCACAAAGACACACCAAGAGAGACCACGGAAAGTTTGTTTATGTAGCTTCTGGAAAAGAAAGGCAAAAATATAGAAATCCTGTTTCATATAGCCTGCAACCACAGCAGGGTTTGGCTCTCACATGCAAAGAGGCCACAATATGAAAGTGGGAAAGAAAACAATATGGCACACCATGCAGGCTTATTGGTCCCTGTTATGACTGCACAATTAATGTAAGGTTTCTGCACTGAAAATGGGATCAAAAATTAAGCACCCAGCCCCCAAATGGCAAAAACTAAATGTTACCTGCTTCCCTAAATTCTGCAAATAGTTGTATGGTCAACAAAAACAATCAACTAGAAAAAAAATTGGTTTAAAGCAAATCTGTATGCCTTCAAAAGTTGTAAATATCAAATGCTACAACTCATGTCCTTTGGTACTTCACATTCCATTAAGCTGGATGAAAATTTTTAAGTTCAAATGAACTTGACCTTTAACCTTTACAGGTCAGATGTAAATTGCAAAAATGTAGAGTGTTACAATACCAACAATTTAAGCCCAACATGAACCAAATCTGATGAAAATTGACCAAGTTATAGCAAGATGAAACTTTCAAAGGGCCAAATGACCTTGACCTTTGCCTTTTAGAGGTAACATGTTCTTACAAAAATGTACACTGTTGCAATACCTACAATTTGAGTCCAACATGATTAGAATTGGATGGAAATTGGCCAAGTTATGACTGGATGAAACTTTCAAAGGTCCAAATGACCTTGACCTTTGACCTTTAGAGGTCAATGTAAGTTTCAAAAATGTGCTGTGTTACAATAGCTATAATTTGAGTCCAACATGATCAAAATTGGATAAAAATTGACCAATTTGTGGCTAGAAAACCACCATTGAAAGTGGCCTTTGACCTTGAAATAACTTCTACCTGAAGTGAACCTGACCTTTAAAATGATATTTTGACCTAAAATTGACTTTTGACCTTGACATGACCTTTGACCTTGACATTTGAGATGAGCTTTGCCTTGCGATGATCGAACTCCTATACACTTGGAACCACATCTACAATAGTATATAAGATATTTAAGATATGAAACTTTAATTAGCCCTCATTTGCATAATTTAAAAAGCATGACCTCTCATTATAAAAAGGCCAGACTTCATATATAGAAGTATAATTGTGCCAAGTTTGGAGTTTCTACCTATAATACTTTCAAATGAAATGTTGGAAAAATTTGCCTGTAAAGAAAGAAAGAACTAGAAAAGAGAAGTTGCTTCACAGCAAATCTGTCTGGGTGCCTTCAAAATGAGAACAGTTTGAAATGCTTCCCTTTGCCATTGTTCAACATAATCTAAATTTTGTGTACAAGTTTTAGCCTAATTTGCATAAATTAAAATGCTACAACTTTGGTTCTTGGTTCATTGGATGTCACGTACCTACAAATTGAAGTTGGAATAGCACCTCTATGCATAATAGTTTTGAAGTTATTCAAGATTAAAATTCCATGTTTTCATCTTATTCGCATAAATTGAAATTGTACAAATTTACATCATGGTTCATTGGATGCAGCTACGTCACAAACCCATAAAATGAAGTTGGAATGGCACCTCTACCTATAACAGTTTTGAAGCTATTCAATATTTAAATTTCGCATATTCACCTAATTTGCATAAATTAAAATCCTACAACTTTGGTTCATGGTTCATTGGATTCGGCTTTGCACAAACCTACAAATTGGAGTTGGAATGGCATCGCTATCTATAACAGTTAAGATAATCAACTTTGAAAATTTTCAATGCCCTAAACATCATGACTATTCCTAACCAGGTGCAGAATTTAACCAGTTGGTCAGTCACCATGACAGTTTGGTGGTTTTCAGAATAATAGTGTCCGAGAAAAACTCCACACAAATTTGGTCCTAATGAGAGAGAGAGAGAGAGAGAGAGAAAGAAAGAAAGAAAGAAAGAAAGAAAGAAAGAAAGAAAGAAAGAAAGAAAGAAAGAAAGAAAGAAAGAAAGAAAGAAAGAACAAAAAAGTGTGTGTTGATACCCAAACTTGAATTAGAACTGTCACGGGGACAAGGTCAATAGCTGTCTGTGTGGGGGAGGAGGTGCAGTTAAGGCCCAAGTTGCCCAAGGAGAGCTGTTAGCTCAGTCCTAATTCATGCAGGAAGAGGGTTACCATCAGAACTTGTCTTCAATACTTAGTATGGTGAACCTCCTGGGTATATGACATGATAAGTTGTCATGGTATGGAATGATGTTTGCTGTCTCCTGATGCAAAGCTGTCATATGTAAACCCTTACATGACATACCTGTACAGTGCCCCTGTGGGGCCCTTCATCACAATCTGGGATCACCTTCCTATGTAACAGCAAACCACAATGATCTCATCATAAAACTTATTGGGGAATTATGGACAATTTTCCTTGTTCAAAAATTCTTTGTACTAGAGGGCTCTAGGAACAGCTCCTGCTCCGCTGACTTAAGCTTTACAAAATCCAAGTTGCCACTAAATAGACCTGTGTTGAGCCTTAGCTTTATAGTGTATATGGCATTTAGAAGTATTTCAAAGATTTGCCTACAGAAACATTCATTAAAAATATATGTTATTGGAGCATCAGAAATTGAAGAATGTTCAAAGAAAGCTTTAAAAAGAACATTGCTACATGGTGCAGACAATGTATTGAGCATTAGAATACCCACTGACCTACATAGTAATCAATAGGAAAGGTGCATTTACCATAAACTATACGATTTGAAAAAAATCATTAAAAATCAGGAATCCACACCAGCACCACCTTATGAAAACTTTGTTTGACCCTTTCACAAGGAACATATCCACCACGTTTCAGCTTAATCTGGGTGATGGTTCTGAAAAGTCAAAAATAGCCAAAACACACACAAAACTCATGAAAAAATTGAAAAAATTTGCAGCATTACCTGGTGAACAAATTAAGAACTAAGATTCCCTGGGACCGTTCCTGTGTAATATCAAAGCCATTGGGTGAGCGGTTTTGCAGGAGCGGATTTTTTAAGATTTGCTCAAAAAAAGAACAAAACAACACAGTCTTCAATTACAGGTTAAGTGAACAGACCGGTCTCTTCAAAGGGTGGTGTGAACAAGATCAAGTGTTGCCTAGCAATACATAGTCCCCCACCAGACAGCAGATGAGAGAATTCCACATACTTAATGAAAAATGCATGGATGGTTGTGTTATAGGAAATATGGCCCACACAAGCTAAAACTTTATGGGGGTCAAGGTCAAGGTTACAGTGCACCAATTTTCTTGCACAACACACCCCTACCATATGAAGTGTCCACGCACCAATTTTGGTTGCTGTAGGTGTTACAGTGCAGGCAATATAGCCTGGACAAGCTCACAATTTATGGGTCCAAAGGTCAAAGATCCAGGTCACGGTGACCTTATTTTGGGGTGTGACACACCTTTTTCCTATGATGTATCCAAACACCAATTTTGGCAGCTGTATGTATTATTACCACTTGTATAAAAACCCGCTGGTACCTTCAGACCTGTATCCACTATCGGGACAACCTTCTCCACTGAGCCTGATCTTAAACTAAGCTGGGGGTCTTGCCTCATGTGCCCTGTGCTGCTACTTAATTCATAG
Organism: Hermodice carunculata; assembly: GCA_964020975.1. NCBI lineage: Eukaryota > Metazoa > Annelida > Polychaeta > Eunicida > Amphinomidae > Hermodice > Hermodice carunculata. The sequence continues at coordinate 100,862,806 of OZ026617.1, forward strand.
CCTGGGGGCAACTTCAGTGTCCGATACAAAATCATTATTCTGGGGCCTAAAACTGATAATTGCATGGCACTGTATTTACATTTTCAGTTAATGCTCACTCTAGAAAAGACCCATTATACATTGTACATTACATTAATATCAACGAATTAACCTTCCCGTAACACTAATCACACATATATTTTGGATGCTACCTCTTCAAAGTATCTAATTAACTTGGCTGCCATTCTGAAAATTGTGGATTCCGCACCCAATGATTCTGTAAATGAGTATTGGGATGAGAGGGGGGGAGGGGTTATAATATAAGGAACCAAAAGTATATATTTTGCAAATGTTTCATAGCATCAATAATGATATGATATATACTGTGGCTGCGATTCACTTTGATATACAAGCCAAATGTATTTTTGTTAACCCTCCAGACAAGTTGAAATAAAATGATGTATTTGAGTTGACTTTACTGCAAAATAACAGCACATGATGGCCACTTTCTTGATAAAATCTTTCAGCCTGGGTCGATCAATTTTTATTAGGAAAGGGTGGCTTGAAAGTACTTATTTTTGGCTTCCAATAATTTAAGGGTTGAGCCTTTTTAGTAGGGTCTGTCAGGTTAATGGAACCACACATATATTTTTGTTAGGCCTAAGGTAACTTGGACATTTGTAGGGCTGTAACGATACACTTTTGCACGATACGATATGTATCCCGATACGGAACTGATGATACGATACAAAACGATACAATTCAATACTTAACCATAATAATGCAGGGGTCACATTATTCAGTACGGGTCCATTAGACCCATCTTTCTTCTTTTTCAGGAAAAATAGTTGGTCCATGAACTGAACCGATGGGTCCAGTATGAAATTGTGTACACTAGACTTTTGATGTAATTTGATTGAGTTTAAAAGGTATAATCAACATACATCAAAATGATAAATAAATAAAACATGAAGGTAACTTAGCCTAGAAATGAACATAAATTGAAAGTTGACCACTAAGCATCCACCCCATAAATGTCGATATAAGTCACTAATTATTTGTGATAAGATCATAACTACACTTGCATCTTAATCCTGACATATTGGCAACAAAAAAAAATTCCTGCGATTTTTTATGTTTGTTTTCGTTTTTCTGTTATCCATCCTCAAAGTTTGACGTTTCAATTTTCCCTTTGATTTTCAGGATGTTCATTTTCTTCCTTTCATAGAAAAAGAACGAAGCAAAATTTAGACAATTGCTGAATCATTTTTGCAGTTCAGACATTACAGAATCAAAAGCCGTTAACCGGATTAAATTTCGCCCAGCCGTTTTCTTGGAATAACCATTGTTAGGTGGGGTTCTCGTCCTATTATCCTTTCTGAGAAAACAAGCTTCAAAGGCCTTTGATGTTGATCATTTGCCTCTGAAACAATACCATTTGCTCCAGTTGAGCTGATATTTGTACAAAACGTAGCAAACATCGTCCCTTAACATTTGGTGAGGTTGTCAATCAATTCTTGGCCAATCACAGGAATAAAAGAGCCTTTGAAGTACGGAAAACATTATTCAGCGATCTGTCAAACGGCGGCAGCGACAGTCTGTTTCTAAGTGTGACGTCATGGAGGCTGCCCTTCTGGCCCCGTGACCTCAAGCCTAGCAACGAAAGTTGTGTTGCCTTGCTTCGGTGGGGCGGCCTATGGCTGCTGGTGGTCAGTGCACGGATGGCGGGCTTGGTCTGCCGCCCACTAGCTCTTCATCCTGTCTTTAAGGATAGTATTTTATTGTATTTACTCATATCTGTATGCTTCATATAGTTAGCTTGTTAGATTGTCTGTACACTTTACTTAGTTGGCTTGTCATTATTTTGTAGTTATCGCACTCAAACTAGATTTTCATACACTTGATATTTCCTGAAAGTTATTAATGGGGCTATCTTGAGAACTGTGGACTGTATTGCACTCACAAGCAAAAGTTTATGGACAGATGGAGAGACAGACATGAGTGATGGCATGAGCTCTGCGACCTTTGGTCAGCAGAGCCAAAATACAAAAAAAACTGTCTTTTTTGTTTATCTTTATCACAATAATATTGCTGGGAATTTTTTGAAAAGATGCTACATCACCCTAAAAGATAATAATGGGTCATTAGTAACCATCAGAACACACTTTGTAACCTGAAATGTCTCTTTTATCGGTGCTGTGACTTTTGGAATGTTTTAAAGGCACTACATGACCTCTTGCAGTGCTAACAGACTGTGGTATCCATTCAAACAAGCACCTTTCAAATTTGCAGCAATCCCAAAATTGACTTCTATTGTGGCCTTAAATGATTAATGCTCACTGGTGACAACTTGGAATTCAAATCAATGTTGGATTTATTTTCCGGGCCTGCTCACAGCACCTTGTCAGCCTGATCATGTCATTGTCATGTTTGCATAAGGCACGTGACCCACAGCAATGATATTTCTGGAATCTACCAGATACTGTAGAATCTGCATATAATAAGCATCCAATTCTCAAAGTTTGACCCCTAATCCCCTTTACCCATGGCAGGTCATATCTAGATTAATTTGTAATTCTTTTGGTGACTGTCAACATATGTGTGTACTTTTTCTTCCAGACACAAAACTATCACGTCAGGTACAGTGAAACCTTGTTACAATGACACCCCTCATTCTTGCAAAAATGTAAGATATCTCAATATGTCAGATAAATGAGTCTGATATAAATGGAATTTGACTTCAAGTCCTTCAAAACTTGTTTTGTAAATGGCTATGTTGGCTATAGTTTGTATGTATAAGTGTTGTTATAATGAGGTTTCATTATACATTTATTCTCCAGTATAAACAACAGTGAAACTTGTCTCCAAGGACCACCTCCAGAAGTGATGTCTCAAAACAGGTGGCACCTTTAATGAAGGGCCAGGACAGTGACCAAATGGCACAAAGATATAAATCCTCATCAATGTAGGACACACACTCTTAGCATTGGTTTTTCTGCACCATGCCACACAGCAAAGAGTTATACCTCTTGCTGTTGCACGTGAAGAGGCCTCTTGTACCCTCCATACAAACACTGACTTGTTGCCATTCTTGCCAGTCAAGTTGGACTTGCCATGTGCAGTTCATTCCTGCCGTACATCCAACAGATCTCTGCCAGCTGCAGTTGTGGAATTGTCACTTTTTTTTTCGGGCGGGGGTGGTAATACACATGGTTACAATAACAGGGGCTTGTGTACACACATCTTTACTTGCTAATGTGGCAAACAGCTTGGAAGCTATGACTGTCACACAGGTATGACTGGCCCTCTCCCAACCACCCCCCTCCACCTCTCCACATATCAGGCTGCATCTGTGCACACTTTGCACACTACCTGTAACCTTTCACCCTGACAATAATGAAATAAAGGTCAGAGAGGTTAAGTCTGGGGTCAAGGTGCATGGTGCTGTTTAATGGGATATCAGCACTATGTGCCTGCAGTGGGACACATGGGACCTGGACCCTGGCGCACTCATGCAGTACACTTTCCTAGGCTGATTCCTCCTGGCAACCCAAATATCCATCTGGGCCTATAACACACACACCTACACAGACTTGAAGTTGCATGCATCTAAGGCTGCCTGGAAGACATTTAAATGAATATGAATGCATTTCACCATTCATACATACATACATACATACAAACAAATCTAACACACACAAGACTCTGTTATCATCATGCCCAGATAGGATCAAGAAGAAGCAAGAAGATGGCCCTTAATATGTGCTGGCCTCTCTAGAAGTTACACATTGACAAAGGATCCCAGAGGGAGCTGCTGGTCTTTGCTGCCCTGGGCAATGCAGAACTGTACAGCTCCTGACAGGACAGGTTTGTAGATGAAGGCTGATTGAATCTGTATAACAGCACAGAATACTGTAAACAAGTAGGGCTGTAATGATACACTTTTTCACGATACAATATGTATCCCGATACGGAACTGACGATACGATACAAAACGATACAATTTGATACTTAACCATAATAATGAAGGGGTCACATTATTTCAGTACGGGTCCGTTGGACCCATCTTTCTTCTTTTTCAGGAAAAATAGTGGGTCCATGAACTGAATTGATGGGTCCAGTCTGAAATTGTGCAATCTAGACTTTTGATGTAGTTTGATTAATTGAGTTTAATTGGTATAATCAACATACATCAAAATGATAAACAAATAAAACATGCAGATAACTTAGCCTAGAAACGAACATAACATAGGGTCTATATGCTCATGTAGGTAACTCATTATTATAAAATTTAAGATTGAATAAAAAGTTACCAATATGCTAACTTGATGTAAAAGGGTCTAAAAGTTGTTGACTGTACCAAGGATGAATTTATTATGCCCAGGGACCTGCTATTAGGACTAAGTCTATAACACATCCCTGGTCTACCAAAAAAATGATTTTGAAGGGGGCTTAACCCCTAACAGGCTGCCACTGTGCCAGCATCTGGTATCGAACAGTTTTTTAACTAGCTTGCACCACAAGCGGCATGCATGATTGAACATGCCTGGGCTCTGTTATTTTTGCGATTGATTCCACGTGATGAAATGGTCAGAAATTACATGATTTACATTTCTGTGCACTTTCTATTTCAATATACCTGACAAATTTGATGCCGTAGGTGGTGTTAAGAGTCTGATCTTAAGTACGGTCACTTTTTTCATCAAGCAACACGGTAGGCCTACAACTTGACAAGCCGTGCAACACAAGCGAGTGTACACAGCCTGTCACGGGCATGCACCCAAGCATGGTTTTCCGCTATTGATTGATTTTATTTGACAAATCAACATACAAATAATAAAAGAACACAGTGTACACTAAAACAGTACAATGACTGAAATGTGTAAACATAGGAGAATTACATGAACTAAAATTGTACATCACAATAAAATAATATACATCAAACTGAAATATACAAATATATGTTGAATTCGCCAGGATTGTCCAATTAAGTCAGTATTTCAGACTTATTTCCATTGGGGTCCCTTTGAGTATGATGAGTGATGAATTCATGAGAGGAGATGGTATATAAATAGAATAAATTAAATAACTAATATAGATATAATACACAATGTAACTAAAAATATATCCATCTTTGTGCATGTATATATATAGAAATTTAAATTAAAATATGTAATGGCTGTGTTTAAAAACCAAGACACAATAGATAATTTCCTTAAAGGAAAAGATGAGGAAGGCTTGGGGGGATGTAATATATTGATAATACATAAACTGACTTGACTCATCAGACAAAGCCTTAGTTGCTAGGTGTTTTTTTACTGCTGATTTGAATAATGATAGATTTCTACTCGATTTTATTGTATCAGGTAAGGAGTTCCAATCTTTGATGGCCGAAAAGTAGAAAGTGTTTTTGCCAAAATCGTTTGATACATGGGGGACTACAAAGTTATAGGCACTATTTCTTGTACTATGATTGTGTTGATTTTGAATTCTGAAAAAGTGTTGAGATTGGTATGCTTGAGCAGTATTATGAAAAATTTTGTAGATGTGTGTTAATTTTAGTTGCTTCACCCTGTCAGCAGTGTTTAACATAGATAATTTATCCAAAGCCTCTTGACCAACATGCCATCTGTGATTTTCTCCAAGAATGAATCTGACAATTATGTTCTGACAAATTTGGAGTTTCTTTTTGAAATTTTGGTTGAGACAAGAATACCAAGAGACTGATGAATAATCGAAATGGCTTTGACTGACTGCAGAGCAAAGGGTCTTCTTAGATTGTACATTCAGAAATTGTGCCTGTCTGTAAAGGAATTTTAATCTCAAATTAGTTTTCTGTATAATACTTTCTGCTATGGATTTGCCAGATAAATTTCGTCCAGAATAGTGCCAAAATATTTGACAGATTTAGCCTGTTGTATAATGTGTCCATTGCATTTTATTTGAAACTGTGTAACTCTTTTTAATTTTCTTTTGGATCAAAATATAATTGATTCAGTTTTGCCAAGATAGAGGGATAGTTTGTTATCGGTAAGCCACTCTTGACATGATTTTAATTCCGAGCTGAGAGTATCTGCGATTGTCACGTGGTCCCTACCAGAGGTCATGAGGGCACTGTCATCGGCATATAGTGCTAATTTGCAATTAACACTGATGGGCATGTCATTTATATAACACAAAAACAAAAGCGGGCCCAAAATGCTGCCCTAGGGGACCCCGCAATTAACATGTAGGAAGTTTGATTTTTCACCATTGACAGTGACCATCTGCTTGCGACCTTCTAGATAAGATTTAAACCACTCGATCCACTCCACATCCATACATTTTAGTTTTTGGCACAAAATCTCATGATAGACAGTGTCGAACGCCTTTTGGAGGTCCAGCAAAACCATGCCTACATAATTACCATGGGAAACTTCGGTGCAGATATAATCAGTAATATATGTTAGGCAGGTGTCGGTCGAGTGGTTTGCTCTAAAACCAGACTGAAGCTCATAAAGTATGTTATTGTGGGTCAGGTATTCTTCCAATTGAATGTATATTGCCTTTTCAAGGATTTTTGAAGCGACCGATAAGATACTTATTGGTCTGTAATTTCCGGCATCATGTCTATTGTTTTTCTTGTAGAGGGGGGAAACTCGTGGAAGTTAAAACTCATCCGGCACAATGTTGTTTCTGATGTTGAACATATATTTTTTCCGGCCTTCGATCATGAATTTCATTTCTGTCTTGTTCTGTCATACAGATTTGTTCCATTCAAACATTTCAATAAAATCAAAACAACCAAATTTTGTTAAAAAGAACACCAATAACGGCGTGCCCCATCGGAGACAGTGATCAACAACATGTGTCAGGCCTAATGCAAATTTTCGCTTCATTCACCTGTGACCGGGCAATGACTAATGTGCGTACTTTCCTTGCCATCCGTAATGAATTTTCACTCGTACCTTTATCTCTGTCTAGATTTGTTCTATAGAAGTCTTCTTGGTGAAAATATGATGTGAAAATTGGACATCTTGGTCCAATAATCTTTGAGACTTGTACCTTCCCAACATTGCGAGCATGAGACAGGCACATGGGCAACAACGAATTTGATTGGACAGTGAGCGGCACGTGATCAATTCCACACAATGAGGAGCCTGGAAGTGCTCTCAGAGCTTTTTAAATAATGAGGTTTAATGACATACATCCATTCCCATTATGGGAATTTTTTGGAGGGATACCCCAGGAATATTTTTTTCTTAGCAAATAAGAGAGCTTGTTACATAGAAAGATGAACATCAGAGGATTCCATCAGTATAATACATATTCATTATACTGATAATGGTCGATGCAAAACACCGTGACCGCATGGGGTAATTTTTGCAGTTGTGTCATTCAAAATGCATCAAGTTTTGTGCGTGCGTCCACAGCGATGCAAAATGACAATGTTTTATTAATTTCCGGGTGTCTTTTCTTCATTTTTTGCGTCTATGACGCAGGACGCAAGCTTAATGTGACCCCTGATTATAATGAGCACGCTGCTTTTTCTCACCGGGCACAGTCATTTTGCCAACCTAGATTCAGACTTTACACACAAAGCTATGACGTAGCGCCACAAAGCGTCATGCATATATGAAGGGGAATCCCAAAACACTTTGTAGGCAAAAATAGATCACATAATCAGAAGGCCGACGAATGGTTGGTAAATTGATGAGTTTACCTTCACAAAAGTACAGTAAATCTTAATGAATCATGGCCTTTACTTCCGTATTTTTTCTTTTTAGAGCTGAAATTACTTATATGGTGGAATGTATCGTATTTTGCGATACAGGGGACCTAATTTTGATACGTGTATCGTGGATTGACTGTACCGCGATGTACCGTTATCGCGGTATATCGTTACAGCCCTATAAACAAGACACCTCATTGGCATGTCGGCAAAATGAGGACGCATTCATTTGTTGTTCTCATTCAGTGAAAATGTCTGACTAGATTACATACACAGCACATCTATCTTGCAGCAACCTACCCCCCCCCCCCCAACACACATACAAACTGCAGTTCTCTCTTCCTTGTTAGATCTGGGAACATCCCATCATCCCCACCCAGTTTGCAGAGAAATTTTTCTCTTAAGAAACAGCAGGGGTATATCCAGGAATTGGATGAGAAGGGGGGGGGGGGCCTTCCATATAAATTGTGAAAAATATAGGTTAAAAAATTTGTGAATTTTGAGTCATTTCAAGCCTAATCTAGACATACCTTCAATGCAAAACGTTGATTGAAGGGTCCACCATTAGCTCAAATTAGATCATGGTGACAGCAAAATCTAATCAGTTCATCCAGGTAAGATAAGCATATTGCCAAATTTGAGCAAAATACATGGAGGCATTCTGTAGATATCGCGGTAACTAGCATGTGCAAATCTGGATGGACATCCAGATGGACAGACAACCTGAAAACATAAAGGGTCCCCCCATAGGGCAGACCCTTAATTATTCCTATCAAACTTTAATTACAGCTAGCATAATCCATGGAGACATTCTGGAGATATCATGGTAAGGAGCCCTAACGAACATCTAATTAGGCTGACATTTGCTCAAATTAGGTCATGGTGACACCAAAACCTAATCAGTTCATCTTGCCAGGTAAGATAAGCATATTGCCAAATTTGAGCAAAATACATGGAGGCATTCTGTAGATATTGCCGTAACACGAATGTGCACAGCTGGACAGACATCCAAATGGACAACCCCAAAACAGAAAGGGTCCTTCAATGGGGGTGAACAATCACCTCATTGCTCCCCCCCCCCCCCCATCTATGGGTCCATTGATCATGAGTTGAAATGTAACTTGATCATGGAAGATATGCAGATAAATGATCCTACATACATGAGGTGACTGACAGGTTTGCTGAGCTAAAAATATGTGCTAGTACATAATGCTCTGTCATCTATTCTTTTCAATTTGCTGACCAGTAGGTGAGTAGGTAGGTGTCACTAGTATTCATTTTGGGTGCAGCTATGAGGAGTTAGGGGAGATCCAGTCATATCCTGTTTTAGTTCACTTCAAAGTCAGTACATCATGTCTTGGTGTGTAGTCAGTACATCATGTCTTTGTGTGTGGACTGCCCACACTTTACAAATAAGATATTTCTGCAATTACCTGCTTAGACTGTTCCTGATAAAATCTCCACACAAAATTGTGACGGTAAAAATAAACAAAATACAAATTTCAGGTGGGGGTGCCTGTTTGCTCAGAGGCTTAATCAGCAGCCTCTGACAGTTTGTGACAAAATTTCCCCTCTAATAGCAGGATGCGGGCGACTATAATCCATAATGCCATACAGATTGCAGCAAGTCAGAGAGTGCAGCTTATGTCATTAGGCCTCCCTTTCCATTATGCCGAGTGCTGCAGGCACCCGGCCATTGTGCACCACACACCTCATCAGAAAATCTCTGCTGGCAGGCAGGCCACAGTTGTTCACCAGCTACCATGAGCTGGTCCACCAAGGTGCCACTTGGGATTTGCTCTGACAGTATGAAGACTGGTATGGGGGCCCTGGCTCCAGCTCTGCAGGCAGTGTCCAAAGCCCTTCACCTGTCAAAGGCATTCATGTACCACAGATGGGCAGAAATTAACTTTTACTTGAATTATGTGAGGGCAGCCAGCACTGCCCGGGTTACTGAGACAGGAGCTGTCAGGTGGCACCCTATTAGCTTTTCCCAGCAATGTTGTTAACGCTGTGGCTCTTACAAAACCATTGCAGCATGTACTAATCACAGGCCTCACTTCTTCAGCTTGGCTCTTTCTACCTGTAACTTATAATCACACCTTGCAAGAAAAACTCCCTTGCTGTGGGAGCAAGGGCAGTTTGTCTGTCACAGCTGGCTACCAATTCAACCCCTGTGTCCTGCCCACAGTTACTCTAACCATTACCTGCACCAAGTCTCCAGCAATTTATGGTACACTGGAATGGTGCAGCTCATTGGCCAATTTGTCCTCATGATGAGAGACATGGAATTACCAATCAACATCTTAATTACTCATCAAAGATCTTTGTTTAATGTATATAAAATATTCACAAAGTTACAATGTACACATTTAATCTTGTAAAACTTATTTGCAAAATAATTTGCAGTTTATATTTTTAAAAACATTTTCAAATAATAACTGGCAGAAATTATAGTCTTACAACAATCAGGCAAGACCATCATTGTAATTATGATTTGTTTTATAAATTTTCAAAATCACCAATGATGATGATGATGATGATGATGATGATGATGATGATGATGATGATGATGATGATGATGATGATGATGACAACGACAACCATAATCACGACCACGACCACGACAAAAAAAAAAAACAAGACGGCTGTGTGAACAGCCCATGCTCAGCTGATCTTGACATTCATCACACTTGCAGATCTATGAACTTGGGAGAGGATCAAGGTCACCCATGTTCTGAGTAAGTCTGACCACTATAAAAGAACACTAACAAGTGCAACATCAAGGTTCAAGTAGTTCTCAAGTTATAATGAAGAGTAAAATTTATGTATGTTGCACTGTGACCCCAGAAACGAGGTCAAAGTCATTCATGTACTGTCTGAGCATGACCTTCATACAAAAACATTAACATGTGCAACATCACAGTACTAACTCAAAACAGATCTCAAGTTATCAAGTAAACAGTCAATTTTGTGTCAGTTGTCCTGTGAATTAGCACTAGAATACCCATTGACTTCCATAGTAATCAATAGGAAAGCTGCATTGATCGATAAGTACACGAATGCAAAATACTTAAAAATCAGGAATCTAAAGCAGTGCCACCTTGTAAACACTTTGTTTGACCCTTCCACAAGAACATATCCATCACATTTCACTTTAATCTGAGTGACGGTGCTGAGAACAAGTGAAAAATAACAAAACCATAAAAAAAATTCATAAAAAAAAAAATCAGAAAAAATTGCAGTGCCACCTGGTGAACAAATTGGGAACTATGCGTCCCTGGGAGTGACTATGAACGATATCAAAACAACTGGGTGAGCAGTTTCAGAGGTGAAGAGTTTTTTAAGGTTTGCCCCCCAAAAAACAAAAAAATTCATAAAAATTCCAAAAATCAATAGAGCGTGACCATTTGAACAAACTTGGTAGAGATCCACCCAATGCACATCCCCACCAAGTTTGAAGTAAATCTGGCCAAAAGTATTTAAGTTATAACCATTACAAGAAATTCCCATGTTAAACTTTCCTATTAAAACTTTTGTAAAGATTTTTGAAAAAAAAAAATCATAAAAAAAATAAAAAATTCATTGGAACATGACCATTTGGACAAACCTGGTAGACATCCACCCAAGGTACATCCCCACCAAGTTTGAAGTTAATCTGGATGACGGTTTTGGAGAAGAAGTCGAAAATGTGAATTAGCATGAGAATGCTCATTTACTTCCATAGTAATCAATAGGAAAGCTGCATTGACCGATAAGTACCCAAATTGAAAAAATCGTTAAAAATCAGGAATCCTCAGCATTCCCACATAGTGAACAACTTTGTTTGACCCATCTACAAGGAACATATCCACCATGTTTCAGCTTAATCTGAGAGACGGTTCTGGAGAAGAAGTCGAAAATAGCTATAACACACAAAAATTCATAAAAAAATAGAAAAAAATTGCAGCGCCACCTGGTGAACAAATTAAGAACTAGGTGTCCCTAGGTGTCTTTCCGTGTGATATCAGAGCGATTGAGCAAGCGCTTTTGGAGAAGAAGATTTTTTAAGATTTGTCAAAAAAAAGAACAAAAAAATTCATTAAAAATCCAAAAATCACTGGAGCATGACCATTTGAACAAACCTGGTAGACACCCACCAAAGGTACATCCCCACCAAGTTTGAAGTTAATCTGGATGACGGTTTTGGAGAAGAAGTCAAAAATGTGAATTAGCATTAGAATGCTCATTGACTTCCATAGTAATCAATAGGAAAGCTGCATTGACCGATAAGTACCCAAATTGAAAAAATCGTTAAAAATCAGGAATCTGCAGCATGCCCACACAGTGAACAACTTTGTTTGACCCTTCTACAAGGAACATATTCATTATGTTTCAGCTTAATCTGAGGGACAGTTCTGGAGAAGAAGTCGAAAATAGCTAAAACACACAAAAATTCATAAAAAAATAGAAAAAAATTGCAGCGCCACCTGGTGAACAAATTAAGAACTAGGTGTCCCAGGGAGTGTTTCTGTGTGATATCAAAGTAATTGGATGAGCGGTTTCAGAGAAGAAGATTTTTTAAGATTTGCTCAAAAAAGAACAAAAAAATTCATTAAAAATCCAAAAATCAATGGACCGTGACCATTTGAACAAACTTGGTAGACACCTACCCAAGGCACATCTCCACCAAGTTTGAAGTGGATCTGGCTGATGGTTTCGGAGAAGAAGTCGAAAATGTAAATTGTTGACGGACGACGGACGGAGGACCATAAGATAAGCTCAGCTGACTGACAAGTCAGCTGAGCTAAAAAAATTCACATTGATAGACAAAAACAAAATGATTTCATGGTGTGATACAATCTACATGACTATGCCTACTGTTTTTTCTTTTTTTCTTTTGTCACTTAAAGTTGACATTAGGCTAAAAAAAAATGTTTAAGAATACAAATTTCAGCACAGTCAAAATGCTCTAAGTCAAGTGACAGCTGTGTCTTAGTGGCAAGATAGCCTATATGATCTGAATTGTCATCTACACAAGAGTGCCAGATGGATGTATTTTTCACACATGTATTCTTCACCTCATCTGCCAGTCACTTGTATGTCAATTGTGCACCAACTGTGCAGGTTATGCATCACATGTTGACTTGTGGTGCTCTGCTGCTATCAACCTGTTACCAGTGCTTGACATTGACACAGGCCTTGCATCCCTGCTACAAAGAGATTCCCCCTAAACAGGACAAAACTGCCTGCTGGTCAAACGTTGTCTGCTTTAAGGTCTTGGACTAATTTCAACCGTAATGAAAAACAATTTGGATGAAATTGTAGATGAGACCTATCAAGATAACATACCCCAGGTCAACAGCTTTCCTTGGTCTGGGTTGGACTGTAAGCACCCGACATACACAAAGGCAAGTTGCTAACTTACACTAAATTCAGGGTTAAAAAAACTGTGTTGCCAGTCAAATGTCCTTTTGATGTCTTTTGTTACAAACGTCAATGTTTCCAGTTGTTTGATCTACTCAATCAGTGAATTTTTCAGATTTAAAATGAAAACCAAACAAGCCCAGATTTATAACATTATCCCAAAATTTCAAATCACTGAAGCATGACAACATATTAAACAAAATCTGGCATAGACCTACACAGCTTTATCCAAACATATTTGAGCATCCAGCAAACTGTTTCTCAGAACTTGATATGTAAATTTTTGAAGTTGGCAGATGAGGGAGGGGAGGGGAGCACAAAGTACTTAGAAAAAAAAAGTGCTTTCACAGTTGAAACAGTTTATTTCACAGATATTCACAATTCACGGACAAAAACATAGTTCTTGATTTATTGAAATGTCAGTTCTCAGTTCACAAATTATTAAAGTGCTCAATCACATTTTACCAGTTACAGCTGGGCCTTTCACACTTAACCCAAAAAACAATACAGTGGTACCTGCTATTTAAGACCATCCTTAAAGCAAGACAAAAGTGGTCACATATGGCAGGTGGTCTTTCACTGCAGGTGAGCTTACAAAGAAATTGAAGGCCATTGTCTTGAAATGGGGTCTTAAAAACTAGTGCGGTCTTTCACGAGAGGTGGTCTTTAGAGCAGGTACCACTGTATATTATTTTTAGGTTCAGAGTTAACAAAAAATTAGAAAGCCCTGATAACATTTCATGAAATAGCCTCTCCCCCAATAGATGGATGATTGTACATGCCTCATGGACTACTAATATACTGTGTCAGAGCCAGAGCACCTGCCATTTAGGACCATGGCCACTGTCAGAGAGAAGTCATCTCCTCTTACACATGGTCCATTTATCAGAGCTACAGGCTCTGGCCCAGTACATGGCACCAATGGTTGGTTTTGCATAAAGTGCAATTCCTCATGAGAAGTGGTGGCTGGAGCAGGTTACACTGTACCAAGTTTGGACAAACAAGGGTGTCATAATAGTATACACTTTGAACAAACCTCCTTTTATCTGACCAATTCTAACCAAATGAGAAAAGAGTGTTTTTAAGCTCTTGGCCACCTCTTCCACTCACTGAGTATGAAAAGTAACACACATAAAAACATGAAGTTCTTTGAGAGGAGAATCCTTATAAGGGACTACCACCTTGTCCAGAGAATAACTCCCCAGGGAGTACTTAATGGTGCCTACTTTCCCTCTTACAGCTTGTTACGTTCCCTGGACTGGATCCAGTGATTTTATAATCCATCGAGACATAACTTGGTCAGTGTACCAGAGTCTGTTTTGTATTCTGGTATTTGATGTTATAAAATAATGAAGTAAACTTCATTTATTGACTAGTAAAGGTGTTCTGAGACCCATTAGTATGGAAAGTACACATATTACTATAGTTTTTTTAAATGTATCTGAAATTTGCTTACAAATCCAGATCACTTTATGAAACAAAAAACCCCAATTAATTTCCATTACCATTACCACAACATGTACAACAGAACAAATGTTATGAAACTTGGGAAAAATACACTCAGTATCAGCCACTTTTCAAATTCAAACACAACTGAATTTGACTTAACTAAGTGTGCAGTGTTACAAGAGACTAGAGAGGCCCACATTGCATTTAACTTTTACATGACAGTTAATTTGTGAAGATTCTCAATACATGTACATGACGGGCACCACAGGATAATCCAGACACAGGTGAAGGGTGGGTGTAGACCCATTTTCTTGACCAATGCATGGATTTGCCATGAGCTGCAAAAGACAGTGTCCCACTGATGACCTGTTTATACATTCATTTGGCTGCTGAAGCCTATAATTTTAAACATTTTGAGTCTAACGTGACAATATATGAATTACAGGTTTACGCGCAGACAGTGGCTGGATGGGCTGTGGAGCACAGAGAGATTGGACTGTGACATATTTTTGGTTCAGAACACAGAAGATGTGGCACATTTACTGCTGATTTCATATCTGACTCAACATGAGGTGAAGCCAGTGAGCTACTATTGTCACAAGAAAAGAAGGTATGACTGTATTAATCCATCAATCCATGTGTATTTGTTCACAGGCCTCTACAGATGTTTTCAAGACCACTTGTCTGGGGACAAGCACCCCTATCTCTTACATGTCATTTCTTTTAAAGTCCAGTTATCCTGCATCAATTTTCACTTATACCCAATAGTAAGACTAGGACAGGAAGAGCCCTGTTTTCATTTGCCACTTTCATGCTCCTTTTGATTATTTGCCAGCTGAAAGCTGTGCTATTTGAATGACTCTTGTGGTCACTCAATACTTGATAAGACTATAAGATGCTACCTGGCCATGATCTCAGAGAGACAGAGGACTTATGATGGACTCAGAGAGACAGAGGACTTATGATGGACTCAGATAGACAGAGGACTTATGATGAACTCAGAGAGACAGAGGACTTATGATGGACTCAGAGAGACAGAGGACTTATGATGGACTCAGAGAGACAGAGGACTTATGATGAACTCAGAGAGACAGAGGACTTATGATGAACTTGGAAAAAAAGAAGAAAAAAAGAAAGAAAAAAGAAAAAAAATACTTATGATGAACTCAGAGAGACAGAGGATTTATGATGGACTTGGACCTGTCCTATAGAGCCTGACGCAATCCCAACCACCGATTCCGATATTACCGATTCACAGGATTCAGGATCGGTTTGGATAAGCTTCTGACATTCGGATTCGGTATGCAACGTCCTCACACTGTGTTTTATTTTCACGGCAGTGACAAGGTGTGGCAGGTAATCACGTGACCTCCTGCTCTCACAGGTGGTGACACAGGCAAAATTAAAGCAACATATACTAAAACCTATGTGCCCTTTCTTTTTCCCACACACGCATGTTTCTGTGTGTGTCATAACAAGTTTTTCAATGCACATATAAAGCTGTGTTTGCATCTTTGTTTTTGAATTTTTTTTTTTTTTCCTAATAAACTGAGTCTGAACATTTTTCTCGGTATCAGATTGGGTAAACTCTGCCTGTACCGATATATTGGTATCGCAAAAAAAAACAAGGATTGGTCAGGCTCTACTATTCTATATGCTCAGCTGAATGACAAGTCAGCTGAGCTCAGAAAGAAAGAAAGAAAGAAAGAAAGAAAGAAAGAAAGAAAGAAAGAAAGAAAGAAAGAAAGAAAGAAAGAAAGAAAGAAAGAAAGAAAGAAAGAAAAACAGTATGTCTGTGTTGGGACACAGACATTAATATATTTTATACACTGTTTGCTTGGTGAAACTCTGTCCTTAGCTTTACAGGCAAGACATGCCTCTCCTGCCAGTTGTAGAAGCAGACTGATGTAACCTGTTCCATCATGCACACAGCCACAGTCTGTGCTAGTGTCAGGGAAAAGCAATGCCACCACTTTCAGCATTCATTTAAAAGATTAATACCCGCAGCCACCCGCACTCCAGAAGTAAGTAGAGTTAAAAATGTTTCAATGTTAACAGTAAATTAGATATTTACAATATCATGTGCTCCAGTGTCATGGATTATTAATTACACACGTACAGCTACAGATAATTCTGACTTGACATTAATATACCCCTGGCCTTTGAAAAAAAAAAGTTATTTAATGTTGGGTAATAGAGTGTGAGACAGGAGCCAGACTGGCTTTGTGAATGGTTGGTCCCTTTAAGAAGCTGTGTCACCCTCAACACCACAATTCCCATGATACATGTACATGTCAAGCATGCAGACACAAGTGCAGTCCAAACTGCCAGGCGTCCACTCTTGCCAAGACTAATGTGTGCATACCAGCATGGTCAGGGTAATAGAAATCTGGGGCTTAAAGGTTGACTGCCAGAGAGCTGGAAAATCAGTCTATTAGTGAGATATAACATGGCTGGTCTAATATAACATATCACAACATATCACTCACCCCACTTCCTCACCCCCACCCAATAACTCACCCTTCTGTTGTTTTTAAGGTGATCTGCTGACACTTTGCATGGCTATAAGGATCTGCTAACAATTATCACAGGTTAAACTAATCTATTAACACTTGGCACAGGGTCAACTGTAGACTGAGCTGGTTTAACTCTTCCCGGTCCAAGGCCCCTCAAGTGGCTGGATATCCCAGTAGTCCCCCTTTGGACAGACCACTTGCTGTCCCACCACCCACCTTTTAACTTTCTCAGTGCCAACTGCCACTTCAGACTGATATTAAATGACTTAACACAATCTGCTTGGAATTAAAATAACGGTGCTGGATTCTTGTGAAAAGACCTTTCATTCAAGTAGCGGTTGCCTATTGTTTCAGGCAATATAATAGTCCTGGTCAACAACTCTCCTCATTGTTTCAGGCAATATAATAGTCCTGGTCAACAACTCTCCTCGCTGCACTTCGGGCACATTCTGCCCAAAGTGTGCCACGGAAAACTATTGACTCAGTTCAAAATTTGGCAGTGCAAGAGTTAGGACTGCATTGACTTGGACCCTTTGTGTGCTGTTGACCCCATTTACTTGGACCCTTTGTGTGCTGTTTACCCCATTGACTTGGACCCTTTGTGTGCTGTTGACCCCATGTTGACAGCTATTACAACAAGATGTTTAGGTGACCACTTTTAGACTTGCCATGGGGTGGGTGTATGGGCATTGAAGGAGGGATAACCTTGCATACATTTATAGGGCCAGAGATGTTTTTGAGAGACTTGGCTGAGAACTATGCTGACCACCCATGAGGATAACATGCCCCACATGAGTATGTATTCATTGTATTTAGTGTCCCTGTCCCCATTGGCATCCTTCCTATTTTGTGTTCTTGTCACACATACCACAAATGTGAATTCTGGGAATTGTCTAACCCAACAGGTTTTTTTCCCTCCCAATTCCAATCAACACATGATCAGACTGTCTGCAATATTACATCCAAGAATTTAGTTATTTTTCCAAGTCCCCAGGCCAGTAATTGAGGGAAATATCCTATTTGTCCTTTTCACAGGTTAATTGGTTAGGGTCCATTCCATGTCATGGGACGGACTATCAACTCAGTCTCTTTTACACAAGAAAAGGTTTATATCAGAGCAGACCCCTCACAGGACCCCTCACAGGACTCCTGGAAGGAACCCTGTGCTCTCTCTTCCCAGATCAACTCACATAAATTGTTCACACTGGGCACAACCGCTTTAAAAGCAATAAACACAAAAGATATCAGTAGAGTTGGTGACATTATACCCATCCCACCATAACCAATTAATCACAGGTCCCAGGTGCTGTATGTTAAGGGGGGTTGTTGCAAGGGTACTCATGCAAAAGGACACAGGGATAAAGGAGAGAGGAAATTATTCAGGCACACAAATGTGCACTATAGATGATCTTGGACTTTACTGCTTGTTTTGTCACAGATGTAAGGTGTTATATGACCACACATCTGTTGACCTCACTGACATTTCCACTAATGGGGAGGGCACCATTTTATCCACATCTTTGTTTTTTGTTTGTTTCATCTTGTTTTTTCAAGTTTTTTATAAGTATTTATGTTCCCTGAGGTTTTTTGACAGCTTTGATTCAGACATTATACTGCATTGATCACCTTGCCTCGAGACCCCTGACAGGCCAGGGTCACTTCTCAAAGCAGCAAGTCAGCTATTTATGTCTGTGTGCCAACACCTCTCTCTCTCTCTCTCTCTCTCTCTCTCTCTCTCTCTCTCTCTCTCTCTCTCTCTCTCTCTCTCTCTCTCTCTCTCTCTCTCTCTCTCTCTCTCTCTCTCTCTCTCTCTCTCTCTCTCTCTCTCTCTCTCTCTCTCTCTCTCTCTCTCTCTCTCTCTCTCTCTCTCTCTCTCTCTCTCTCTCTGGCAAGCTTGTCCAACATTTCATTTGAAAAGTATTATACATAGAAACTCCAAACTTGGCACCATTATACTTCAATATAGATGAAGTCTTGCCTTTTTATAAGGAGAGGTTATGCTTTTCAAAACTATGCAAATGAGGGTTAATTAAAGTTTTAAATCTTCAGTATCTTATATACTATAGTAGATGTTCCAACTGTGTAGCAGTTCGATCATAGCAAGGCAAAGGTCATCTCAAATGTCAAGGTCAAAGGCCAATTTTAGGTCAAAATGTCATTTTAAAGGCCAAGATTCACTTCAGGTAGAGGGTCATCTCTAGGTCAAAGGCCACTTTCAATGGTGGCTTTCTTCTAGCCATAACTTGGTCAATTTTCATCCAATTTTGATCATGTTGGGCTTAAATTGTACTATTGTAACACTGCACATTTTTAACACTTACATGTGACCTGTAAAGATCAAAGGTCAACGTCCATTTGGACCTTTGAAAGTTTCACCCCAGCATAACTCAGCCCAATTTCTATCCAATTATAATCATGTTGGACTAACATTGTGGGTATTGTAACACTGTACATTTTGCAATTTACATGTGACCTCTAAAGGTCAAAGGTCAAATGTCAAGGTCATTTGGACTGAAATTTTCATCCTGCTATAAGCTTAGTGGAATTTGAAGTACCAAAGGACAAAAGTTTTACCATTCAATATTTACAACTTTTGAAGGCACACAGACAGATTTGCCAATCTTCTTTCCTAATTTTATTTCCTCTCCTTGGGCGAGGCCATTCCCCTTATAAAGCCACATTTCTGCCGCACTGGAGTGGCCCTACATTGTATATGACAGGGACCACTGTATTTGATTTATATATTGCTTACATATTAGCCTTTCACATATGAATTTTATTGTCATTCAATTCATTTTTCAAGTCACAGACCATGAGGTATTTGTACCAGTATGCACTAAATCATGTTTTGGTTTTCTAAAGGATATGTTTACAGAGAAACGTGAAGTTAAAATTGGCAGGGCTCTTTGGTTTTACCACAGCCTCTACTAGTACAAGTTCTATACACTGTTATAACCCATTACATCAAACCCTCCTTAAAATCTAAGTTCCAGGCACATGACTAGAGCAGGTATTTGCCAGCCTTTACTTCTGTCCCCACTTCAGCCACTGACCGTTATGAGCAAAACTGAAACCCAGGCAGTGATAGCTGCTCTAGTGAGAACCTGCCCTTTAAAACCAACCTTTATGATGTGAGAGTCAATTTCTCTCATCAATTACCTGTGTTTTAAGACCACCTGCACTACAAAACCACTTTTGCTTGTGGTGACGGTGGTCTTAAACAGCAGAGTAACAGTAACAGTAAAACGAAAAATGTTGAGGGAATCATGATGAGTCAGTTTTACTCCTGGACTTGCACAAGGTTTCCCAGCCACCTTGAACAGCAACACATCATAAGGAACAAACTTGATGACCAGAGCATCTGGTGACGCCTATTGCAAAAATTCATTCCAATATCAAATCAAAAGTGTAAACACTTTCCCTGCTCATTTCAGATTTGAACACCCGCATTTTGGGGCACATGGACAAAATGACTGTAGGGCTGTTGAGGAGCTTACTGCATGAGCCACATCAGTGGCTCAAGCAGCATGGTTTCAATAGCCCAGTCAGTCATTATTGTCCATGTGAATCGAAATGTGGGCATTCATATTTAGAGTATGCTCTCTCTCTCTCTCTCTCTCTCTCTCTCTCTCTCTCTCTCTCTCTCTCCTCTCTCTCTCTCTCTCTCTCTCTCTATCCACACCTTATCACCGACAGTCCTTCTCTCCCCCCTCAGTGACTTTTCTCTGGTCCCAAGAGTGACCTATCTGGTAGAAGGGTGCACTGTAGAGGTTTAACTGTATAAGTAAACTCTTTCTTTCTTTCTTTCTTTTTTTCTTTCTTTCTTTTTCTTTCTTTCTTTGTTTCTTCACAACCAAGTTGGTCTGGAGATTTTCTCAAGCACTATTTTTTCAAAAACCACCAAACTTGCTAAGTTGTAGGATTTTAATTTATACAAATTAGGTGAACATGCAAAATGAATGCCTTCAAAGCTATTATAAATAGAGGTGCCAATGAACCATAAACCAAAGTTGCAGAATTTCAATTTATGCAAATACGGTAAATACATAAAATTAAAATGTTGAAAAGCTTCAAAACAATTATAGATACTTGTTTCATTCAAACTTCATTTTATAAGTTTGTGACATGGCCACATCCAACGAACCGAGAACCAAAGTTGTAGCATTTTACTTTATAGAAATTACGCTAATACACAAAATTTGATTATGTTGACCAATGGCAAAGTGTAGCATTTCAAACTGTTCTCATTTTGAAGGCACCCAGACAGATTTGCTGTGAAGCAAATCTTCTTTTCTAGTTCTTTCCTTCATCTTTCTTCTTTACCAGTGAATTTGTCCAACACTTTTCTCAGACACTATTATACACAGAAACTCCAAACTTGGCACAAATTGCACCTCCATACAAGAAGTTGGGTCTTTTTATATTCAGGAATGAAGTTGTTTACAATTATGCAAATTAGGGGCATTTGAAATTTTAAATCTTGAATATCTTCAAAAGTATAATAGAGAGCAATGTAATTCCAACTCCTATTAGGGGTTATTGACCATTGCACATGTAATGAATTTAAAACAAAAGTTGTAGCAATTTAAATTATGCTAATTAGCAGAATTTGAAATTGTAAAACAACTATCTTCAAAACTATTATACATAGAGATGTCATTTCAACTTCTTTTACAGGGTTATTGACCATTGTGCATGTAATTTATAGGAAACAAAAGTTGTAGCAATATAAATTATGCTAATTATCAGTATTCGAAATTTTCAACCCTGAATATCTTCAACACTATAATAGAGATGTCATTCCAACTTCTACTGGGGGATTGTTAACCATTGCACACCTAATGAATCTAAAACAAAAGTTGTTGCAATTTAAATTATGCTAAGTAGCACCATTTGAAATTTTAAATCTTGAATAACTTCAAAGCTATAATAGATAGAGATGCCATTCCAACTTCTACTCCTGTGTTATGGACTAGTTGTACATTGCCATACCAATATGCTTTGAAGACACACACTGATTTGCTATGCAGCAAGTCATCTTTTTCTAGTTATAGTTGCATTTATAAATCTGAATAAATATCTGTTTAAAATCTGCCAAAAAAACTGTTAAAATCTTACTAAATTCACTCACAACAACTTCACTGTAGTGGGACTGAACATGTTAGACAGAACAACCATAACAAATTATGACGACTAACAGTAATCAAAGACACTAACATATAAAAATATAGTTCTTGAGAGGAATATTTTATTCAATGGTTGGGCAGCGTGTTTTAATGTGTAAATGTAGTAATTTTTTGTTTAAAATCAAGTTTATGTTGTTGTTTACCATTATGTTCTTCTGCAGTCATGTCATGTTGACAAAAGTAGTGCTGCATCAATGTATATATCAGTGCACATGGGAATGATGTGAAGGAAAAATCCTATCTCTCTAATGTTAAACTTTGGACCAAATGTAAATATGTAACAATGAAAAGCAAGAAATTGCGAGATTTTGTTATCAAAAAGGTGCAGAGCTTGGTCACGACACATATAATGCTATGAGCATTGTTTATTTAAAGGTCCCAAATGCCAAAAATTTACTTTTTGTTCAAAGTGAAGGACTTGGAGTGTTATGGCACTTTTGTGAAGAAAATTTTCCATATTCACACACGAAAATAACTTTATTTGCAGAAGAATTTGTTGCCCTTGACGGGCCCAAAGTTTTGGCTATCAAGCAGGCTCTGGGCCATGATGTCAGCGAAGGGTGTCCATATGATACAATGGAGGATAGCAATAGAGAAAGCAGGAGCAGTAGGGATGCAGAGGATGAGCTGGATCTCAGTTTTATCGGTTCCTTTTCTGGAGAAACTT
This sequence comes from Hermodice carunculata, assembly GCA_964020975.1. Classification (NCBI taxonomy): domain Eukaryota; kingdom Metazoa; phylum Annelida; class Polychaeta; order Eunicida; family Amphinomidae; genus Hermodice; species Hermodice carunculata. The sequence continues at coordinate 100,885,720 of OZ026617.1, forward strand.
ACTGAGGACAGGGGGAAGATGTAGGGGTAGGAAGTGGGAAGGACAGAGAAATTCAGCTTTTTTGGAAGCAGCCATGACCAAGCTACAACAAAGCCAGTCCTTGGTCTTTGCCAGTGCAACTGGGTCTGAGTCTATGGCCAGCACTGAACATGCCATAGCTACCAGGGAGGATAACAAAAGCTGGGGCTAGGGCAGTTCAGAATGGCAAGGGATGCTTTTGACTGATTGAAGTTTATGGCAAGCCATCTTGCGTGATTGCCAATAAGCAACACTGGCAGTATATGCTGCAGGCTGAGACATTGTAAATGTAAACTCGAAACCAGCTGAATTTGAAATCATAGGCCTTCATGCAGCAGGCTCTTAGTTTTATTCTATTAGTGATTTATAACAAGGACCGAGATATGTGAAGGTAAAGAATCCAGTTGAAAAGCATCTGTAATGCTGGTGCATGCCTTAACAGATTAATAATGACTACTGTAGCATCCCACAAACTTCAAAAGACAGGGGAATACACAAGCACTTGACCACAGCTTGAATATACATAAGCCACAGTCCACACAATGGGGGGTGCTACTGTTTTGCCTGTCTAAGCGTGCAGCATAACCGCCTTCTTGGTTAAAACTTTTCATTGCAAAAAAAAAAAAATGATCAGGAACAATAGTGTAAACCTATATGAATCCCTTTCACATATAAAATAGCAGAATATAAAGCAGTGTATGGCAAAAACTGGGTAGACATCACTACACCCAGACAAGAAGTGCTCACATGACCCTAGACAGCAAATCACTGATTGAATAAATGGCTTATCTCCTTATTATAGGCTGTAATCTGGCAGTACTCACAAACCTTATAACTTCAACCAGACATTTATATAGGACTTTTCACACGAAGACTTTTGAAAAGCATCCCTCACAAGTCTAAACTTCCCAAGTGCCAGCATTTCTTCATATTGGCCACAGACCACAGTTATAAATCCTTCTATTTTTCATATTAGCATTTTTCAGTCTAAAAAATCAGCATTTTGGTATTTTAAAATTCTGTGAACAGCATTTAAGAGATAAAAATGTCAGAAAAATATGGACCGATTTTTGTCATACAATTCCCAGCTCGTTAATTTGTGATAATTGAAATACGAAACAACACCTGGATGTCAGCTTTATACAGGTGTATGAACTGTACTCTTGCCAGGGTCACATCATTGTCCTGCCCCACCATAAAGTTCCTACCTGGCCTGGAAGACAGTGCACCTATATGACCACCAATGAAGCAACACTGCAATGCAGCAAACCTGACTTAGCTAACTTTATTTAAACAGAAGCTACAGCATGCTGAAAACACAGTATTTTCACAATTACGGACTATCTCCGCTGGGATGCGCAACTGGCCAATCACAACTGTAGTCTGTAACCTAATAGACTTATCAAAATTTTAAAACTTGTTTAACTGAAGCCACAACTTGTTTTCTGAGAAGGATTTGCATTAACTTTACCAAACTTTAATATTAAGAAAAATATAAACTTTTTTGCAAGCAACCTTTAAATCTCAAAAATCAGTTTTTATGACAAATAAAATAATTAATTAAAATTTTGAGGAAAATAATATAATTGCATCCAATCAATTCTTTTCTGTCCAATATGAATACGATACACAATGGGCTATGATGCAAACCCATAATCACTTGCCTGCATGTCCTTCCCTTACAATGAGAGATCAAATTACAATGCCCCACCCCTCAAATTTGAATATATTGCTAAAATTTTATGAATATTTAGGTGAAATTGGTGATTTTTTTACTATTTATGGATAGATTCGTAACATTTGTCTACAAAAAATATGTCATCTATCACTGCTGAGGCATTAATGGGGGTTGGGGGGAGTATCAGTTACACCAAGTCAGCATCTAATACCAGTCATTATGGCAGTATTTTCCTGATATAATCTGAATTATGGCAGAATATGGAACAGTTTCAGTGTTTAAAATTTATTGGCCCATTAAAGTGCACAGTTTAAGACCAGTAGGTCACAGATTAGAGTAGCAGTATTCCGCAAATTATGTTTTTTGGTACTAAAATTATGGAATTTTAACGCGCCCATTGTTTGAACATTAGGAGGGCAGTTGGCTGATCCAGCTTCCACAAACCAATAGTGCTATGCCTTTTTTCTGCAGTAGACTGCATAAGTTGTGGTTTATTGACATGGTTTCTGATGTATGTGCACATATTAGAAAAAAAATGACAAAAGTTTGTACAGTTACTCCAATATCATAAATTCATATTTGTATTCACAAGTTCTTAGATTTTAAATTTGATAAGCATCCAATTATCAATCCAATTATCAGGCACAAGTGTTTTCAGGCAAATGTTTAATGGAAGCTAACTTTTTTTCCCTTGTTTCACTTTCTGAAACTCTTATATCATATGCGGTTGTATGTCGAAGTTCAAATGTTTTGCCACCAATGTACACTAGCTTGGTAAAAGTTATAAATCTGCAGTTCATAAGTGTTGTCATCCATATTCATGGATATAAATTGATTCATTTATGTGAAAATAATATGCTGATGAACTCAACAGCTCAACAAAGTCAGCATGCCTGATTTTAAATGATTTACCCCAGTCAAATGACACACATATATGACAAGCTTTTGTCTGCCTAAAAGAAAAAAAATAAATAAAAAATAAAGGGGGGTGGGGGCGGGAGAAACAAAAACAAAACAAACAAAACAAAGAAATTTACATTTTACCTAAGATTTGTACAGCTCTACTGACAGACAATGCACATTTTTTTCTGGTATGCCCAAAATCACTGACATGATTTTGTACAAACAGCTCTGCATATGAATGGAGGCTGTAGGCCTACAATGACAATGCCACAAAATTAAAAGTTTGAAACAGAGGGTTACTAAGTTTCATATTAATGGGATTGGCATTATTTATTCATATCATATTAGCATTGTTAATTTCTCATACACACATATGATTAGCTGTGTGGTACCTGTGAGGTATCGCTAAATACAAAGGGCTATGGAAGCTATCTATCTACCAAGCAGTCAGCAAAGGAGGCATAGCCTGTGCACTTGTTAAATGTCTTGCAGCAAATCCTGTTATTATTTATGCAGTGTGGTTCCACTGATAGGTGCAACATGTCTATGCACAATGATTTGTGACATAAATGTGATACTTCATGAGTTTCTGGAATATTGAGACTGTTAAACTTGATATTCACAGCCAATCTGTGGGTGTAAAACTTTTTTTCTCCTTTCATAAGCTGGCCTGAGGTACACAATACCATAGCCCAAACCATTTGCCTTGTGATCTACAGTCCCAGGACCATTTTTGCATGCTCCATCCATGTAAAAGTTGTTAGGATCACTCAAAATTGTCCAGGTAGCTGTCAAAAAGTGCTGACTTCCCATTTTTAACTTGCTTGATGGACAAAATAGAATAACAACATGACCATGTGAGTCCCAATACATGCAGAGTTAGCCCTAATAGGCCACAGACCACAGTTATAAATCCTTCTATTTTTCATATTAGCATTTTTCAGTCTAAAAAATCAGCATTTTGGTATTTTAAAATTCTGTGAACAGCATTTAAGAGATAAAAATGTCAGAAAAATATGGACCAATTTTTGTCATACAATTCCCAGCTCGTTAATTTGTGATAATTGAAATACGAAACAACACCTGGATGTCAGCTTTATACAGGTGTATGAACTGTACTCTTGCCAGGGTCACATCATTGTCCTGCCCCACCATAAAGTTCCTACCTGGCCTGGAAGACAGTGCACCTATATGACCACCAATGAAGCAACTCTGCAATGCAGCAAACCTGACTTAGCTAACTTTATTTAAACAGAAGCTACAGCATGCTGAAAACACAGTATTTTCACAATTACGGACTATCTCCGTTGGGATGCGCAACTGGCCAATCACAACTGTAGTCTGTAACCTATTCCATGGTAGCTATGGCATGGTCAGTGCTGGGCACAGACTCAGTCCCAGTTGTGCCAGCAAAGACCGGCTTTGTCGTAGCCCGTGGCCTCTTCCAACATTGGTTCACCACGGTGGATGAGTTCAGACTGGGCAAGCGGGAAAAGTTTCTTGTTTGCATCCCCATTTTAATCCAGTAAGCCATGAACACACTGACATTCACTGCTGCGAGTCAATGTTTACAATCGGAGTTGGTGTAGAAGCTACCTTCCGTGATGTCACCAGACCCGGGTGGTCAAACTGTGACGGAAAGTATCAATGCTTGACGAGAGCACCACCAAATGAGAGGCAATTAAGCACGATAAAATAGTGAATAAAGTATATATTGCATCATCGCAAAGGCAATTCATCTTCACAAAAGTGCTTTAACAATTCAACTCCTCACTTTCATAAAAAACGAAGTATTTGGTGAGGGAGAACCTTAACTCTGTCACTGCCAAGCTTTTCACCACTATTTAATCGACCACAAATCTTCACTCATTGTCCCACTGCCACAAGTGTTCATATTCTTATGGTTTGCACAGCTGCAGGCTGGTACTTGAATCAAAGATCATTCAAAGATTATAAATCTTGTATCTTTAGGTTATCTCACAGCACATCAACTTAGTCAAAATGAACAGTGAAGACTCCAGGCACAGCATGATCTGTTCAGCAGGTAAGCAAGTCAGGCACTGGTTGTCTTCGCAAAATCTGGGACATCTTTTCTATTGAAAGCTACACAACAGTTTGATTGATCATACAGTAGCTCTTCCTTTGCAAGACTACTCTCAGACCATCTGCCTTTCAGACCACCTTTACCAGGTCCCTAGTGCTAGGTTTTCCATGTTATTTTAGTTTCCTGAAAAGACCACTGCTTCATGTGACCTTCTGGACCTGTGCCAAGCCAGCTCTCTCCAAACAGTGACTGTACTATGTTTTGCTTAGACACAATATTGTCCACAAATGTTTCCAGTCATTTTTTTTTAATTCAGTTTTGTGCCCCACTTCCACCCCTAAAACTGTTGACAAGGGATTGTCCTCCCACCCCAACCATGCAGTCATAGCATGGAGCTGGTACTAGCTGCATGGTCCTAGTCACTGCCCTGCCCCTGACTGCACTAACTCACCTGCCTCCCCCTCCCCCTCTATACACACCACGCAGAGCCACTGGAGCTTCAAAACCTCATGTGTCAAGATACCTACTGGGTGGATCTAATTCCCTGTGCACTTGAAAAAGAGAAAAGATACACCACACCAAATAGGGCTCAGGGAATTATTGATGACCTAGTTGCTTCAGCATGAAGGAACAGAAAATCAAGATTACCTTAGGACCTGTAAGACTGGCCTGCAGCAATACAGCACACTGGGACCCACATCTCACTTGCTCCCACATACCACACTTAGAACTGCCTTACAACCTATTAGGACACATTTTTTGATCATGTGGCCTGCAAAACTTAGTCATTTGCTGTAAAAAAAGAAAACGAAAAAAAGTTAAATCATGCAATTACTGGTAGGGAGGATATGAGACTTGGGGTAAAATCACAGAAGATTATCTAAGACAGGCATCACATTGCCACAAATGCAAACTAAATAAGAGGTTGGTGTGACAGGCTGGGTGCTGACCAGAGACTCTGGCCTGTGCTCAATGAGGCACCAGCAGTGGGCCAGCACATACTGGCAGTAAAGACACACATGGCATACTTACAAGGCAGAGCAGCAATAGATATAGCCTCAAGCCCCCGGCCACAGCTCTGCTTCCTGCCATAGTTTTTCAGGTAAAGTGTCAACACACAGAGAACAGCTCCAAGGCTCCTCACAGCAACCATCAATTAATATCTGTGGCCAGGTGTAACTGTCCTCCTGGTTATCCGTCTCATGACAAGACACACTGACTACCAAAGAGCATCCAGTCAAACCATGCCCTACAACTGCTGGTAAACAGGTACTCCACACACAGGTTCAAGTCTGCAGGTAGCAACCACTGCGCCCTGTGGTCATGTGTACACTGGGCATGCCAGCATCCTGCCTGTTCCTCAATGTGATGCTGCACCACTGCCACACTGCACTGTACTGTGCCCACCAGTTGTAAGCAATCCACCTAGCTGTCAGTCAGTGGGCGGAGCCTCAGTTGACTGATCATCTGACTGATGGGTAGTGATTGGCTGTTACCGCCAGCCAAAGTGTGACCAGCACCTGTGAAGAGCCTGTGACAGATGGGTACCTCTGCAGTGACCCTGGAGGCAGTCAAACTACCAAAACACACAGCACCTTGTACAGTTATGAGAGCCATGTACACTGACTGCCAGTACCAACCCTCAATCACACCTTGTTGTGGACAACGGTAATGCACATCTGTTGGGCAAGCATGTGGACACTGTACTTATATAGAAATGTAGTCATTGCATTTATTGTACAGATATGGATGTATATATAACTGCCATAACCATGCATTTACCAGGTACACAGCGTAGTCTCTTGCTTGAAAGACTACCCTTAGGGTAGTTCCAACAGTGCTCATATAATGCAGGTGCTCTCTCCATGGAGGTCTAATAACAGAAAATGTAGCAATGGGGGCCTGATAAAAGTGCTCTTAAAAGCTAGAAAGCCTTTTGTCAGTGGTCTTTTAAAGGAGAGTAATATTACAATGAGGGACATCACAATCAGCAAATACATGTATATTTATGATTATACAACCAAATACATTAAATTATCTTGTGTGAAAGTCTGTGCTTATACCTGGATCACTTACGTCTCTGAGACAGGTAAAAGACCACTTTACCTGCAAGATGCACCAGCTACATGTTCCCATTGCATCGCAGTACTCGAACAGCAAAACCTGTTTTGAGAGACCGCCCCTAAGGCAGGCCAAAAGTGGTCCCAGAATGCAGGTGGTCTCTCAATAGAGGTGCAATAACATGGGAAAGATGGCAAAAGGGACATGGTAAACATGGTCTGAAAAAGCAGGTGGTCTTTCTTCACAGCGGTCTCTCAAAACAGGTTTCACTGTATGTTGAAAGTTGCCTCCAAAACAGACCCAAGCTGCCTGTTATGTTTACTCCACTAGAAATAATACAGAGCTTGGTCTGCTTTACAGGCAATGTTTAAAGTAACCTTGAAGATATAAGTTACTTTTGCAACTGGATAATAAAGTAAGTATGAACATCTTGGCTATTCTCCTAAGTTTATTACGAGAAATGAGAAAACTGTCCATTTTGACACTGATGTGTATCAGTTTGAACAAGTGGTCCAGTTGATGTCTACACATGTGCAGTCTCATATAATTATCCCTTAATGTTGATGTACGCATATATGCGGACACACTTCTGGTTTCAATAATAACCAATAAAATAAGTCACTTCTATATTCATAAGGTAGAAAGTGTATTTTTAAATACAAAGTGGACAAAATTACTCAAGAAAATATGTTTGTAGTAAAATTTTGAAACATCTGCATACTGTTTATGTATTTCCATCAACAAAATGCCATTTTTAATAAAATTTAGACAATATCGGTAAAATATGGTTTCCATGGCAACAACATATCCTGCTTAAGTTTACTGCAAAAGGGGTACACACCAAAACAAAAGAAATAAAAAAACAGATCCAGGATTCCAGATCCAACAATTAATTTAAAATAAATCATGCTACCATAAATATGAAACAACTCCCCCCCTCCCCCTCCACCCCCCCACACCCCCCCCCCCCCCCCCCCGCCCAAATAATCAGCAAACACAGGCTGCAAGGATCCTGCATAAAGCTAAGACTGGAAAATGTTGGTGTCATGTAGTTACCAATAGCAATTGAGTAATGAGAATACACATCTTTAGTCTTCTTGATCCAAGTGCCCTCTACAGGAAGCACACAAATACCTTGTCTTCTTCCCCAGTCACAGCCACAGCCAATCCTGTGTTATGACACACCCATCTGTCCGACCCTCAAGTGATCTCTCCATCCAAACAGTGGCTTCTTATGAATGAGTCACAAATACCTTACTCTGGAAGTCTGCACTAACATATGACCACTGCTTCCTTCAAGTATCAATTTGCATTTTTGTATGGTAGAACCTGCATATTAGGACCTCTATATCACACCTCCCTATTACAACCTCCTTCAGCAGTAACACAGTTTTGTTTTTTTTATATTTCATACCTCACTCTCCATATTAAGCACACACCCCTATTAACACCAATGTCAGACCTATGCATGGTATTAATGGACAAACTTCATCCTACAGCAGTCTGTCCTTTGACAGACCATTCTTAGGGCAGTCCAAAAGTGGTCATATAAAAGCAGGTGGTCTCTTAATGCAGGTGAAATCATAGGGATAAGATAGCAGTGGAGACCTGGCAAATGTGGTCTTCAAGGGCAAGTGATCCCTCACTGGAGTCACTGCTACACACAGCAAATGTCAAGTTGGAGTACAAATCAATTTACAACACGTTTCCAATTGATAAAGAAGTGAGGAGTGGTAAATTGCTAAAAAAAATAGTCCATTTGGGTCTAAATGCTGCATTGTTTTAACATTAAAATTTCCACAGTATAAAGCAAACATATTTTTACCCCAACCCCACCCCCTTTCCAAAAAAGCAATCTTGTAAAGATTGTGAGAGAATGTTAGATGGTAGCCAATATTGTCTTCAAAGTTTGCCTGATTGGAAAAAAATATTGACACTCCCACAAGACAGCTTGTATTCCTATAAATGTCTAGTACACTGTAGATGCTGTATACTGGCGATACTGTAGACCTCTTGCCAACAGTGGACTTCTGCCTGAAGGAAGTAAAGAGAAGGAAAGAGAAAAAGAAAAGAAAGAAAGAAAGAAAGAAAGAAAGAAAGAAAGAAAGAAAGAAAGAAAGAAAGAAAGAAAGAAAGAAAGAAAGAAAGAAAGAAAGAAAGAAAGAAAGAAAGAAAATCTTAACCAAAATTCCTTCTGTATCATTTTTAACCCTTTTCTTCGTATTTATTCCTACTTGTGGGAACCTATGAAACTTGACTCAAAACTTTCTATACATATCTTTAATTTACTGTTTCGTGCTAAGAATAAAGGCGAGTCAAGCACTTGCCACCTTGTAGCTTTGGCATTAAGTTCACTGCGCCTATATCACAGCAAGATGCTCAATGAGGACCAGTTCTCCACATGGGTTTCCTCTGTAATTCTCATTCAAAATGTTTTCTCTCATTGACACATAAGGTATGGGCGTGACGAAAAATAGGATATGTGTTCTGATGCATTGCTCATGACACAAAACACCATACAACACACACATATCTGCATGTCAGCCATGCTGTAATATGGCAAATCTGGGGCACTGTCAAAATCCTTATATCATTATGGGACCACATTTGATCACTATACCTAATTATGTTTAAATGCAAGAAATAAACAGTAAATTTTATGATGTCCTGCCTTGTTTAATTGACTGCTGGTTGCAATTATCAAACAAAATTGCATTTTACAAAATTTCATGAAAGTTGCACTTTTTTTTTAAACGGTGACACTCATACTTATGATATGCCTGCTAAGCAAAATACTTGGAGGTAGCATCTTTCACCATCCTGGGCACAGCCAAGATTTTGACCCCCAACCATCAAAGTGTGCTTTGGAGGCATACTTATGATATGATACATCAACATCATTATATTTTGCTGCAGTCCTGCACAAAAGAAGGGGGGGGGGGGCATATCCCAGTATGCTGATACAGGGAATAATTTTTCCCTAGTACAAAGTATGGAAATGAGGAAATTTAGAAATGATGGCGGGTGAAAATTATGGAAAAAAAGGGCCTTCTAGCATGCAAGTATGGTATATAAAAATGCCTGCTGAGCAAGTATAGAACACCCCTTTACCCCCCCCCCCTTCATAAAAGTACAGTCAGACTGTATTAGTTCCTCACTTATAAAACTCAGCAACCTTGAAATTTTGCAATCATCAACTGTGAACAGAATTCTTTCATTAAATTGGTTCACAATATCATGTAATTAAAGTAAACCTAAGTATACTGACATTTAAACAAACACTGAGAATCTGGTATTCTACCCAGATTGCTGATTCAGGAAAACAAACCCCTGACAATTTGACTTCCAATAAATTTTGGAAAATTCATTCTGGGGAAAACAGTTTCAGGCCAGCAGTAATTTAAGGGATTAATAGTGCCAACGAGGGGTTTGTGCCTGTACCCTGACCCAGACACCAGCACAACACAACAGTAGTGCTGGCGGCCGGGTCAGGGTACAGGCACAAACCCCGAGTTAAGGGTTTTAATCACTTTTTTATCATGATGAACCACCTAAAAGGCTGGAAAAAATCATAGTCACACAACAAACATCAACATCACGTCCAGGCCCAGCAGGCTGCAGATGAAGATTACTGCCATCTAGCAGTATTTTTTGGAAGAACTGCATGCGAATAACAAGGACGCCGTGCATGGCAACGGTACTTTTCATTGCTCCAGAATCGTGGCGATTTCACACGGGACATGTACACTTTAAGGATGTACTTTGGCACTATAGCACTTTATTATGAGCAGAGAACAAGGGGATGTCTACAAAGAGCACTGGAACATTTTATTGTGAACAAATTTGAAAGGAGAACATGACCATAATGTGACTTTTGAACACCATCTACAAGGTTAAGGCTATGGAATTATTTACATTTTCACACAGATGGCGCGGCAAGCATGTAAACATGGAAGTGGAACAGTAGCTGCTTTATTCCCCAAGCAGTTTGCCTGTCGGTGGACTAGTAGTGTGAGGGCTTCACAATGGACTGTCCTGCTGTCGAGTTTGTGTATATGCCCCCTAATACTGTTACCAGTGTCGAGATTCATTGATTGGTAGGTGTTGAATATCCAATTCATTAATTATGGAGATAATAATAATAATAATGTGATCCCTCCCCTTGTAATGCACAATTTCGCCAATGTCATACTGCAGGACCCAAGACTGAGAGAAACTTTTTGGAAGCCATGTTGACAAAGACTGCCATACACCCCCATATGCTCTTCTTCTTCTTCTTCTTCTTCTTCTTCTTCTTCTTCTTCTTCTTCTTCTTCTTCTTCTTCTTCTTCTTCTTCTTCTTCTTCTTCTCCTTCTCCTCCTCCTCCTCCTCCTCCTCCTCCTCCTCCTCCTCCTCCTCCTCCTCCTCCTCCTCCTCCTCCTCCTCCTCCTCCTCCTCCTCCTCCTTCAACACATTGTTGTGTGCATTGCGGACACGATAACTCAAGGAAGATTTGATCTGGGAAGTTGAAATTTTTTGTGAAGATGTTCCTATATAAAACCTTGCTTGGAATTGCAGATGGGTGACTTCGACATAGTTTTCAAGGTCACATGGGCGTGTCATATAAAACTGACACGGAATAACTCCGCAAGGATTTGACTTAAGAGCTTGAAATTTTGCATGATTATGTACCAAATTATGAACTAGGTTGGGATCGTAGATGGGTGATCTTTACCTATTTTCAAGGTCACAGGGCCACTTTTTAAAAATCATTGCAGACGCACTCGAGAAATATTTGACGTAAAGAGGCTGATATTTTGTGTGATTATGTTTCTATGTAAGATTTTTGTAAGACTTTGCTTGTAACTGCAGATGTATGACCTTGACCTATTTTTCAAGGTCACATGGGCATGTCATGTAAGATTGACGTGGACGCAATAACTCCACAAGGATTTGACTTAAGAGGTTGAAATTTTGCATGATTATGTACCATAATATGAACTAGGTTGGGATTGCAGATGGGTGACATTGACATATTTTTCAAGGTCACATGGGCATGTCATGTAAAACTGACGCGGACGCAATAACTCTGCAAGGATTTGACGTAAGCGTTTGAAATTTTGCATGATCATGTACCATAATATGAACTAGGTTGGGATTGAAGATGGGTGACCTTTACCTATTATCAAAGTCACGTGGCCACTTTTTAAAAATCATTGCAGATGCACACGTGAAAGATTTGACTTTAAGAGGTTGACATTTTGGGTGATTATGTTTCTATGTAAGACTTGTAAGACATTGCTTGTGATTGCAGATGTATGACCTTGATCTATTTTTCAAGGTCACGTGGGCATTTCATCTAAAATCAATGAGGACGTGATAACTACAGGAAGATTTGACTTAAGCAGTTGAAATTTTGCATGATAATGTACCATAATATGAACTAGGTTGGGATTGTAGATGGGTGACCTCTACCTATTTCAAGGTCAAGTGGCCACTTTTCAAAAATCATTGCAGATGCACTCGTGAAAGATTTGACTTAAAGAGGTTGACATTTTGTGTGATTATGTTTCTATGTAAGACATTGCTTGTGACTGCAGATTTATGACCTTGATCTATTTTCAAGGTCACGTGGGCATTTCGTCTAAAATCAATGTGGACATGATAACTACAGGAAGATTTGACTTTAGCAGTTGAAATTTTGCATGATAATGTACCATAATATGAACTAGGTTGGGATTGTAGATGGGTGACCTCTACCTATTTCAAGGTCAAGTGGCCACTTTTCAAAAATCATTACAGATGCACTCGTGAAAGATTTGACTTAAAGAGGTTGACATTTTGTGTGATAATGTCTCTATGTAAGACATTGCTTGTGACTGCAGATGTATGACCTTGATCTATTTTCAAGGTCACGTGGGCATTTCGTCTAAAATCAATGTGGACATGATAACTCAAGAAAGATTTGACTTGGGAAGTTGAAATTTTATGTGAAGATATGCCTATATATGGTCTTGCTTGGGATTGCAGATGGGTGACCTGGACATATTTTTCAAGGTCACATGGGCATGTCATCTAAAATTGACACGCATGTAACAACTCTGCAAGGATTTGACGTAGGAGGTTAGAATTTAGCATGTTTATGTACCATAATACCAACTAGGTTGGGATTGTAGACAGATTACCTTGACCTATTTTCAAGGTCACATGGCCACTTTTTAAATATCATTGCAGATGCACTCGAGAAAGATTTGTCTTAAAGAGGTTGACATTTTGTGTGATTATGTTCCTATGTAAGACTTTTGTAAGACCTTGCTTGTAACTGCAAATGTATGACCTTGACCTATTTTTCAAGGTCACTTAGGCATTTCGTCAAAAATCAACGTTTTGAAATGTCAACAAAGAGTGAACCTTCACCATATCTGTAGATCATTGAAATCGGTATGCCTATTTATAAAAATAAGGGTGACAATAGTAAGTGCACACGGGGAGACATTTGATTTTCTGTTGGAAAATCAGCCTGTTCTAGTTTATATTACTTTTACATGAATAAAGCTCAATTTAAAAAAAATTAAAGCTGTCACTACTCTCTATTTGAACAAATAGTCTGGGAGGTCGTAATAATCCAGGGAGGTTGTTGTACTGGTATTAGGACCTAGCAATACTGTTTTCCTATTGGATGGTCCTTGGTTGAGGGTAATATCATGATAGAAATACGTACAACAGCCTTGATTTTTGTTCCCAGCATAGCAAGTACTGTGTAAGCAGTCAGGGCCCATGTTTTAGCATAATGTGTAATTATTTGTTTTTCACCTCATAATAGACTTCACGTGCCCCTCACAGGCTCCGTATTTGCTTGGTAACCCTTTGTCAGCAATTTCCATTACAGCAGATGACTGAGAGTGATGATCTGCAGTCATCATGCAAGAATGTGCACACTTTCTCACAGAAACAAATGAATTGTACCAAATGGTATCTTATTTATTAATGAAAGGCTTCCAGTGTTTTCATGAGCTAACTTCAGCTGGAGTAACATGGTGTCATTAGAATTGGGTAGATAGACACAAAACTAACAAGAGGGCTGTGTGAACAGCCCGTGCCTCAGCTTATCTTGACATTCATCACACTTGCAGCTCTATGAACTTGGGAAAGGATCAAGGACACCATGTTCTGAGTAAGTCTGACCTTTATAGAAGAACACTTACATCTGCAACATCAAAGTTCAAGTAGTTCTCAAGTTATAATGAAGAGTAAAATTCATGTATGTTGCACTGTGACCCCACAAACGAGGTCAAGGTCATTCATGTACTGTCTCAGCATCACCTTCATACACAATAATTAACATGTGTAGCTAACTCAAAACAGATCTCAAGTTATCAAGTAAACAGTAAATTTCGTGTCAGTTGTCCTGTGAATTAGCATTAGAATGCCCATTGACTTACATAGTAATCAATAGGAAAGCTGCATTGAAAGGTGCATTTACCCCAAAGGAGCCGAATTGAAAAATTCATTAAAAATCAGGAATCCGCAGCATTCCCACATAGTGAACAACTTTGTCTGGCCCTTCCATTAGGAACATATTCACCACGTGTAAGCTTAATCTGAGTGACGGTCCCGGAGAAGAAGTCGAAAATAGCTATGACACACAAAAATTCACAAAAAATTAGAAAAAAACTGCAGCACCACCTGGTGAACAATTTAACAACAAGGAGTCCCTAGATGTGATCCTGTGTGATATCAAAGCATTTGGGTAAGCAGTTTCGGAGGAGAAGATTTTTTAAATTTGTAGAAAAAAAAACAACAAAAAATTCATTAAAATTCCGAAAATCACTGGAGCATGACCATGTGAACAATATTGGTAGAAACCCACCCAAGGTACATTGCCACCAAGTTTGAAGTTAATCTGGATGACGGTTTTGGAGAAGAAGTAAAAAATGTGAATCAGCATTAGAATGCCCATTGACTTCCATAGTAATCAATAGGAAAGGTGCATTGACCGACAAGTATCCGAATTGAAAAAATCGTTAAAAATCAGGAATCTGCAGCATTCCCACATAGTGAACAACTTTGATTGACCCTTCTACAAGGAACATATCCACCATGTTTCAGCTTAATCTGAGTGATGGTTCTGGGCAAGAAGTCGAAAATAGCTATAACACACAAAAATTCATAAAAAATTAGGAAAAAATTGCAGCACCACCTGGTGAACAAATTAAGAACTAGGAGTCCAAGGGAGTGTTCCTGTGTGATATCAAAGCAATTGGGTGAGCGGTTTAGGAGAAGAAGATTTTTTAAGATTTACCCAAAAAAGAACCAAAAAAATCATTAAAAATCCAAAAATCACTGGACCGTGACCATTTGAACAAACTTAGTAGAGACCCACCCAAGGCACATCTCCACCAAGTTTGAAGTGGATCTGGCCGACGATTTTTGAGAAGAAGTCGAAAATGTGAATTGTGGACGACGGACGACGGACGACGGACCCTCAAAAAACCTCAGCTGACTGACAGGTCAGCTGAGGTAAAAATTTGGTATAATTTGGTATGATACTGGGCAAGGGTGCTGATGTACCCATGACATTGAGGCCAAATGGTTCAGTGGTACAAAGCTGATGAATCCAGTAATTTTCCCTCTTTAGACGTAGTGTCTAGGTTCTGGACAGGTATGGTGGGATACATATGTGTTCCAGAATCTGGATCTTTATGTTGATGCCAGTGTGACCTGGTAGGCACAAATGTCTACCTAGGGGTTGTGTTACATCTTTTTTCTTGATGTAATAGAAATGTTCTCTTAACCTGTCCATCAGGGGGCGCTTCATTTGACCCCCATGATATTAAACAATTAACTTTAAAATGAGAAGGTGACTTCAGTGCATACATTTATCCAGCAGGCTTGTTTATCAAGAACACTTTGACACTAATGCATGGTACTGGATTAATGAGTTCTCATGATCAAAAGACTGATGCAAATGACATTTAATCATGTCTGGCTGCTTTGAGACAGCAAAGGTTAAAGGTTGCCCTTATCCAAAACCAGTGGAAATTCGGCAGAATTCCAACGGAAATTAGGCCGATAATTTTAGCATAGATTTGGCCTGGTTTCAGTGGAATACCTAAACTACCTGTTTGACATACATAGTAATCAATAGGAAAGGTGCATTTACCATTAACTACTCAATTGAAGGGGGAAAAAAAAACGTTAACAAGAGGGCTGTGTGAACAGCCCGTGCCTCAGCTGATCTTGACATTCATCACACTTGCAGCTCTATGAACTTGGGAAAGGATCAAGGACACCATGTTCTGAGTAAGTCTGACCTTTATAGAAGAACACTTACATCTGCAACATCAAAGTTCAAGTAGTTCTCAAGTTATAATGAAGAGTAAAATTCATGTATGTTGCACTGTGACCCCACAAACGAGGTCAAGGTCATTCATGTACTGTCTCAGCATCACCTTCATACACAATAATTAACATGTGTAGCTAACTCAAAACAGATCTCAAGTTATCAAGTAAACAGTAAATTTCGTGTCAGTTGTCCTGTGAATTAGCATTAGAATGCCCATTGACTTACATAGTAATCAATAGGAAAGCTGCATTGAAAGGTGCATTTACCCCAAAGGAGCCGAATTGAAAAATTCATTAAAAATCAGGAATCCGCAGCATTCCCACATAGTGAACAACTTTGTCTGGCCCTTCCATTAGGAACATATTCACCACGTGTAAGCTTAATCTGAGTGACGGTCCCGGAGAAGAAGTCGAAAATAGCTATGACACACAAAAATTCACAAAAAATTAGAAAAAAACTGCAGCACCACCTGGTGAACAAATTAACAACAAGGAGTCCCTAGATGTGATCCTGTGTGATATCAAAGCATTTGGGTAAGCAGTTTCGGAGGAGAAGATTTTTTAAATTTGTAGAAAAAAAAACAACAAAAAATTCATTAAAATTCCGAAAATCACTGGAGCATGACCATGTGAACAATATTGGTAGAAACCCACCCAAGGTACATTGCCACCAAGTTTGAAGTTAATCTGGATGACGGTTTTGGAGAAGAAGTAAAAAATGTGAATCAGCATTAGAATGCCCATTGACTTCCATAGTAATCAATAGGAAAGGTGCATTGACCGACAAGTATCCGAATTGAAAAAATCGTTAAAAATCAGGAATCTGCAGCATTCCCACATAGTGAACAACTTTGATTGACCCTTCTACAAGGAACATATCCACCATGTTTCAGCTTAATCTGAGTGATGGTTCTGGGCAAGAAGTCGAAAATAGCTATAACACACAAAAATTCATAAAAAATTAGGAAAAAATTGCAGCACCACCTGGTGAACAAATTAAGAACTAGGAGTCCAAGGGAGTGTTCCTGTGTGATATCAAAGCAATTGGGTGAGCGGTTTAGGAGAAGAAGATTTTTTAAGATTTACCCAAAAAAGAACCAAAAAAATCATTAAAAATCCAAAAATCACTGGACCGTGACCATTTGAACAAACTTAGTAGAGACCCACCCAAGGCACATCTCCACCAAGTTGGAAGTGAATCTGGCTGACGGTTTTTGAGTAGAAGTCGAAAATGTGAATTGTGGACGACGGACGGACGGACGGACGGACGACAGACGGACGACGGACGACAGACCCTCAAAAAACCTCAGCTGACTGACAAGTCAGCTGAGGTAAAAATCAGGAATCAACAGCAGTGCACCTAAGGAATAACTTTGTTTGACCCTTCCACAAGAAACATATCCACAAAGTTTCAGCTTAATCTGAGTGACGGTTTGGGAGAAGAAGTCCAAAATAGTGAAAAGACATTTAAAAAAAATTTAAAAATAGAAAAAATTGCAGCACCATCTGGTGAACAAATTAAGAACTAGGAGTCCCTGGTAGTGTTCCTGTGTGATATCAAAGCAATTGGGTGAGCAGTTTTCGAGAAGGAGATTGTTTAATATTTGATCCCAAAAAAGAATAAAAAATTTATAAAAAATTCAAAAATCACTGGAGCACAAGCATTTGGACAGCTTGGTAGAGACTCACCTGAGGTACATTGCCACCAAGTTTGAAGTAAATCTGGCTGACGGTTTTGGAGAAGAAGTTGAAAACGTGAATTGTGCTTGGATGGACGGAGGACTGAGGGACGGAGGACCATATCCTATAAGCTCAGCTGAGTGACAAGTTAGCTGAGCTAAAAACTTAAAGATCCTGACCGGTGGCAGGTCTCGGTTAACTAAAAAAATCAATTCCACAAGCAAAACTTAACACATGGATGGATTGATGGATGGATACTGATACACAAGTCATCAGTTGAGCTCTTCTAAAATGAATGAGAACAGTGGATGCATGAGCACTATGACCCATAGGAACAGCTTGAATCTCCTTGTAGTTGTTTAGTACTGATCAGCACCATGTGTATATAATCACCACACATTCAATGCAGCTTACCAACGCAAATATATGGTAGAATCTCCAATCAACACCATCTCTGTAAAGAGACCATTTTATACAAGATCACATATATACCGTCCCTTTTCGTTTATCCTTAAATCATATCCCTATTAAGCTCACATTCCTTCAGTCCCTTAGGTGGTGTGAAAGGAAGATTCTGTTGAAATTGTACCTGTAGTTTTCTTTGCTTTGAATGGGCCTTCCCCTTAGATTAAGAGTATGTCAACATGTTTCTTTGAGGATGGTTAGGCTCTTGGTGTTCAACCCAGCCCATGGAAAGTTATTGACCCAGGTCATGGGAAGTTATTGACCCAAGCCATGGAAAGTTATTGACCCAGGCCATGGAAAGTTATTGACCCAGGCCATGGAAAGTTATTGACCCAAGCCATGGAAAGTTATTGACCCAGGCCATGCTGTTCTAACAGAGCTCATCTACAATTCTCACTCAAACTGTTTTTCATTAGCACTGAAATCAATTTCAAAAGTATTGAAAGCAGATGAAATTTTACCTTCAGTCAATTTTTGCCAGTTTAATGGGGCAGGTGTGTTAACAAGGATATACATTTGTATCTTTAACTTTTTTTTCCCAGGAGCAAGGTGCTTCAATCAAGAAAAACACAACTTTCATTTTCATTAAAACACTTCTGATGTCATATGTGCTACACGTTCTCTGCATTTTGAACATTATTTCACCTGTCTTGATAAAACATCCAGTATTTGTCTTTTAACATTCTCATCAATGCCATCATACTGCCGGCCAGGTTACCTCATGCCCCAGGCAAGATTAGCAGAAATGCTCAATGAGCCAGCTTCCTACACACACATATTACATCACAGTCAAGATTGGGCAGGTACATGCCTCCAGGCAAGAGCAGCCTTTATAAAAGACAAGTGATGTGTCAGTAAAATGATGCACAAAGTGGGATACTTTCACCTGCTTGTGACCTCCCAGTGATAGTGCACACAGTTGTATACACGGACTGTAATTTACCTACTTTTGCTGGTGTAGGTTTTAAAGCTTTTGCATTTTCAACATTTCACCAAGTTTTAATTTGCCTGTTTTGGAAACAGTTTCCATTACACCTATGTTAAAATACTATTTTATATAGTCTCTATTAAATCTGTGTTGAAAAACTATTTTGGACACAGTTTCTATCAAACCTATGTTGAAATACTACTTTGGACATTTCTATTAAACCTATGTTGAAATAGTTTCAAAATACTATTTCATTGTGTTTTCAGTTTCACCGTTTTGTACCATCAGCACAATAAGCAAATAATGAAAATACAGCTAAATTACATTAATTTAGAATACCACTTGCACAATGCACTACTGTTCTTTCAGTTCAGCCTCAGGTGTTTGGGTCTGTGTCATCATGTTGTAGTTGCTGGGTTGTTTTTCCATCAATGATCACCATACAAATGTGCTCAAGTCAAGATGGTGACCTTCTTGTAAAACTGCCACCCAGCAATACATCCTCTAATTCCTATCAAGTGCCCACGAAACCAAGGAAATTTTCAGAATGTGACCAAAATTATGACCTCTGTTTTCAATTGGAACAGTCATCAACAAAAGACTGCTTTATACACACGCATCATGTAGGTCATGTGACCTTGATAATGAGGTTAAGGTCACCACAATGTAATCAGGTCAAAAGTACAATCAAGATCAATTTGAGTGTGAGGTGGCCTGGGAGCTCTTTTTGCTTGTGACAATTCTGTGATGGACAAACAGTTGACAAGCTGAAATCAGTATAGCCCAAAACTCTCTCTCTCTCTCTCTCTCTCTCTCTCTCTCTCTCTCTCTCTCTCTCTCTCTCTCTCTCTCTCTCTCTCTCTCTCTCTCTCTCTCTCTCTCTCTCTCTCTCTCTCTCTCTCTCTCTCTCTCTCTCTCTCTCTCTCTCTCTCTCTCTCTCTCTCTCTCTCTCTCTCTCTCTCTCTCTCTCTCTCTGTACATGAAATGTGGTCCTATCAGAGATGGGTATGTATCTCATTAGTGGTGCAACATTGGGACAATGATGGGATTTGGGGTTTTGCAAGCTGGCTGCTCATTCGAGTGTTATCTCAGGACAGGTGATACTGTACTACAATGCTGCTTTTGTATGTTAAATGGTCAAAATTTAGAATACTTGCATCAATCTAGCCATTTGTGGCTACAAGACAAGGCTGGGTGCTTAAAGGGGCAGTGGCACCAAACTGGAGCATTCAGTACATGTCACGTACTAGATAACACAAACATGGCTACACTTTTTGATGATCATTTCTACAGTTAAGGAGAAATTGAAACCAAATTCCACTAGAGGCAAAAGTAGCTGTGAGCAATCCAGGTACAGGAGACTGGCTCTTGACTTGGTTTATGTGCACATGTATAACTCCATGCCTTCTACCTAAAATTGTTTTAAGGGGGAAATATAGTGGCCAAAGATTTGAATTGCCCCCTCATATCTTTTCAAACCTCCCCCCCCCCCCTTTTTTTTTTAAATTATACTTCTAGACTTCTGTAGCAAATTATTGTCTCCCTGACAGGCCCCTGTGTTCAACTGCATACATTCAGTGGTTCCAGAGACAGTAAATAGGCTAGGTCAACAGCTTTCCTCACAGCAATTCAGGCACATTGCCTGAAATATGCTGAGCAAAGCAGTTGACTCAGTCTGGAAATGGGACTTTTAAGGGTTAACTCGGGCCTCCACAATATTTCCACTTCATATGTCAATATTTTATAACAGGACAGATTGCCCACGATTAACTCTTGCAGTGCCACATTTTGGACTGAGTCAACAGCTTTCCTTGGGGTGCTTTGGGTACAATGCAACCAAAGTACACCAATGAAAGCTGTTAACCTGGACCGTAATATTTTATGGGATATAGGCATGCTGGTAGTTGAACAAAATGCCTTTTCACAAAGAATATTAATATAGTATCCATTTGATAATTCAGAGTTCTTCTGAAGTACTTCGACTTTAGTGGCAGTGTGCACTGAAAGATTTAACTCTACTTGGCCTTCACTATTCCACAGAGCCCAAGTAGCACGCCTCAGAAAACACAAGGCACTGGGTGAAAAATGGTGCAAAAAGCTGCATCTCCAGTCTCTTTACCTGACAAGTGCTGACTTCAAAGCAAGATATTATAAAATTCAGGAAACTTTCATTGAGAAATCTCCATGATGCTTGAATTATTGTGCAGATTTGAAGCCTTTGTATCCCTGAAGACTTTACCAGCCTCCTGTACAGAGTTAAATATCCACAGTTTGATACAAATGTACAAATATGCTCCAGTGTTTCCGTTAGGAATTTTTACAATGGGTCACAAAAAGGGACATTCAGGGGAGAAGACGCGATTCTCATCAGTTTTGCATGTAAATAAACAAACTTGTGACTCTTTAGAGTTTTTTCTGAGTTTTTTTTGGGCTTTGAAAGGGTAAAAAAACCCCATTTGGGGGTTAACAGAAACACTGTGCTGTTTGGTTAACACAAGTCTTTTGGGCTGGAAGAGTCCACAGCACCCAGAGAGTCTCATGTTGATTGCAACCTTTAGTTGCAGCCTGATCTGATAAGTCCCTGACTGACTGATGGACATCAAG
Organism: Hermodice carunculata; assembly: GCA_964020975.1. Classification (NCBI taxonomy): domain Eukaryota; kingdom Metazoa; phylum Annelida; class Polychaeta; order Eunicida; family Amphinomidae; genus Hermodice; species Hermodice carunculata. The sequence goes on from OZ026617.1 coordinate 100,907,426, forward strand.
ACCAGTAATGGAGTAATTACAACATGGCATTCAAAACACAGTGTGAAGGAATTCACTTCAGGGAAATAGACCTTGCAAGGGGCTATCTCCCCATTGATAATCTGTCCTAAAATGTCTTGTAGCTTGAGCTGATACATTCTTCTATCTTTTTCTTTTCTCCTTTCATCGTATCTTGATGCACTTTTCTCATGCAGAACCAAAAGACATGACTCCACCGATGCACAACATTAACTTTTCCAGTGTCAGTCACAATGAAAGATCTTATATGGATTGTCACCGTGATTTCAGATCTTCAAATTGGAAAGACCTTTCATCCAAGTACCAGCATGTTTGTAGTGCCTAAAAATATTAGAATTGTCCAGGTCAACAGTTTCTCTCACACTCTGTGCACTAAGGAAAGTTGTTCTTGCCTCAGTTCCAGCCTAGCCTGGAAAGGGTTAATTATGATATCAAGGTCAAATCTTAAATGTTGACCCCTACACAATACAGATACACTACATGCTGATGACAGCAATGTTTGGAACCACATGTAAGTGATGAAAAGAATATGCAGTCTGCTTTTGTGGAAACATGAATGGCACCAACAGGAAGTACACATGATCCCACTTTAAGTATGTATAGCCTGCCATTAGTAATGCACAACTTTTTTCCTGATCTGTTTTAGACTTGTGAAATATTTCCAAATTATCCATGAGAAAATACAGCTATTCACTTGGCTTTTGGTTGTAGTCAATTTTATCACATTGTCCTTTCTAAATGTGAAATTGTGGTATCAGTCTGATCACACATCTACTCATGCTGACTGAGGTCAGATTCAAAACTGTGAACACAATGCAACACAAACACTAGAAAAGAAGATTTGCTTCAAAGCAAATCTGTCTGTGTGCCTTCAAAAGTTGTAAATATTAAATGTTATAACTTTTGTCCTTTGGTACTTTACGTTCCATTAAGCTTATGGCTGGATGCAAATTTCAAAGTCCAAATGACCTTGACATTTGACCTCTACAGGTCACATGTGAACTGCACAGTGTTACAATACCCAAAATTTGAACCAAATCGGATGAAAATTGACCAAGTTATGGCAAGATGAAACTTTCAAAGGGCCAAATGACCTTGACCTTTGCCCTTTTGAGGTTACATATTCTTATCAAAATGTGCACTGTTGCAATACCTACAATTTGAGTCCAACATGATAAGAATTGGATGGAAATTGGTCAAGTTATGACTGGATGGAACTTTCAAAGGTCTAAATCACCTTGATCTTTGACCTTGACCTTTAGAGGTCACTTGTAAGTTTCAAAAATGTGCAGTGTTACAAAAGCTACAATTTAAGCCCAACATGATCAAAATTGGGTTGTGTGAACAGCCCATGCCTCAGCTGATCTTGACATTCATCATACTTGCAGCTCTATGAACTTGGGAAAGGATCAAGGACACCATGTTCTGAGTAAGTCTGACCTTTATAGAAGAACACTTACATGTGCAACATCAAAGTTCAAGTAGTTCTCAAGTTATAATGCAGAGTAAAATTCATGTATGTTGCACTGTGACCCCACAAACGAGGTCAAGGTCATTCATTTACTGTCTCAGCATGACCTTCATACAGAAAAATTAAAATGTGCAGCTAACTCAAAACAGATCTCAAGTTATCAAGTAAACAGTAAATTTCGTGTCAGTTGTACTACGAATTAACGATAGCCCGCCTATTGACTTACATAGTAATCAATAGGAAAGCTGCATTGAACGATAAGTACCCGAATTGAAAATCCTTTAAAATCAGGAATCCAAAGCAGTGCCACCTAGTAAACAACTGTTTGACCCTTCCACAACAACATATCCGTCACATTTCAGCTTAATCTGAGTGACGGTTCTGAGAACAAGTGAAAAATAGCAAAACCATACAAAAAATTCATAAAAAATTGCAGTGCACCTGGTGAACAAATTGGGAACTAGGTGTCCCTGGTAGTGTCTATGTACGATATCAAAGCAATTGGGTGAGTGGTTTCAGAGGTGAAGAGTTTTTAAGGTTTGCCCCAAAAAAGAACAAAAAAAATTCATAAAAAATCCAAAAATCAATACAGCGTGACCATTTGAACAAACTTGGTAGAGATCCACCCAAGGCACATCCCCACCAAGTTTGAAGTAAATCTGGCCAATATTATTTAAGTTATGACAATTACAAGAAATTCCCATGTTAAACTTTCCTATTAAAACTTTTGTAGAGATTTTTGAAAAAAATTCATCATAAAAAAATCCAAAATTCTTTAGAACATGACCATTGGAACAAACCTGGTAGACACCCACCCAAGGTACATCACAACCAAGTTTGAAGTAAATCTGGATGACAGTTTTGGAGAAGAAGTCGAAAATGTAAATTAGCATTAGAATGCCCATTGACTTCCATAGTAATCAATAGGAAGGCTGCATTGACCGATAAGTACCTGAATTGAAAAAAATCGTTAAAAATCAGGAATCTGCAGCATTCCCACATAGTGAGCAACTTTGTTTGACCCTTCTACAAGGAACATATCCACCATGTTTCAGCTTAATCTGAGTGACGGTTCTGGAGAAGTCGAAAATAGCTATAACACACAAAAATTCACAAAAATTAGAAAAAAAAATGCAGCACCACCTGGTGCACAAATTAAGAACTAGGAGTCCCAGGGAGTGTTCCTGTGTGATATCAAAGCAATTGGGTGAGCGGTTTCGGAGAAGATTTTTTAAGATTTGCCCACAAAAGAACAAAAAAATTCATTTAAAATCCAAAAATCACTGAACCGTGACCATTTGAACAAGCTTGGTAGAGACCCACCCAAGGCACATCTCCACCAAGTTTGAAGTGGATCTGGCTGACGGTTTTTGAGAAGAAGTTGAAAATGTGAATTGTGGACAGATGGACGACGGAGGGGACGACAGACCCTCACAAAACCTCAGCTGACAGACAAGGTAAAAATTGATCAATATATGCCTAGAAGAAAGCCACCATCAAAAGTGACCTTTGACCTTGAAATGACCTTTGGCCTTGCGATGACCTCTACCTGAAGTGAACCTTGACCTCAAAAATGACTCTGGCCTAAAATTGACCTTTACCTTTCTGTCATTGAACTCCTATACACTCGGAACCACATCTACTATAGTATATAAGATATTGAAGATTTAAAACTTTAATTATCCCTCATGTGCATAATTTTGAAAAGCATGACCTCTCATTATGAAAAGGCCAGACTTCATCTATGGAAGTATAATTGTGCCAAGTTTGGTGTTTCTACGTGTAATACTTTTCAAATGAGATGTCGGAAAAGAAAGAAAGAAAGAAAGAAAGAAAGAAAGAAAGAAAGAAAGAAAGAAAGAAAAGAAACAAACAAACAAACAAACAAACAAACAAACAAACAAACAAACAAACAAACAAACAAACAAAGAAAAACAATATGTCTGTGTTGGCACAGACATAATAAAAATTCTGGATTTTAAAGTCTCACCCACAATATCATATACGTGTACAACTTATTTATCATCGCCATAGAGGGGACTGAAAGGAAACTGGTCAAACTGCTGTAGGTTATGGTAGCATAGGTATACTGCCAGGGCAGTACTGATACATGCAGTAACACTGCAGCATGGTGCTGCATGTATACTGCTTGAGGTTGAGGTAACACATGCATACTGCCAAAAGAGCACTGATGCAGTATCACTGGCATACTGGCAGAGGAGTATCGATACAGTATCATTGCAGCACAGTGCTGTATATATACTAGTCAAGGTTGAGGTGGCACAGCCATACTGCCAGGGCAGTATTGATACAGTATTATTGCAGCATGGTGCTGCATGTATAAGTTGCTTGAGGTTGAGGTACCACAGACATAGCATGTATAAGTTGCTTGAGGTTGAGGTACCACAGACATAGCATGTATAAGTTGCTTGAGGTTGAGGTACCACAGACATAGTGCCAAGGAAGTATTGATACAGTATCATTGCAGCCTGGTGCTGCATGTAGGCCTATATACTGCTTACGGCAACACGATACACTACAGAAGTGCTACACTAATGCTGCCAAAAGAGCACGAGGACAGCATTCAGACTGCATAATTGCAGTATAATATCGCATTTATTTTTTCCTGAGTACGCACACAGCATGCAGACAGCAGACTGTATTATGTTGCTGTGTGGTATCATTCTACTGTGCAATATCATGCTACAAACTAGTTATGACTGGTTGCTCAACCCTTATAAAAAGATACGCTGTATGTACTTTGCCTTTCAGTGTATGTGTATAGTGGACAAAACTGCCATGTTTTTTTTCTTCTCCATGCTGTAAGACAGCAAACCTATACAGTTTAAACTCACAAGGCTTGAAGGTAACACATTTGAATGATGTGTGCCATTTACTGCCTAAAATATCTGAAATCCAAACTTTGGTGCAGCATGAAAGCCGAGAGACTGACATACTGGGCCTGATTGAGACTGACAATCACTGGCATGACGGAGACGGACAAACTGGGCCTGACTTCAGAGACTTTTCTCACCCCCACTATGGCAAACACTCTAGTAGACATAAACAGGTGTGAACTAATTAGAGAGGATAGGGTAAACTAGAAAAGGAGATTTGGTTCAAAGCAAATTTATCTATGTACCTTCAAAAGGTGTAAATAGTAAATGCTACAACTTTTGTCCTTTGGTACTTCACATTCCATTAAGCTTATGGCTGGATGAAAATTTCAAAGTCCAAATGATCTTGACGTGAACTTTGAAGGTCACATGTAAATTGCAAAAATGTACAGTTTTACAATACCTACAATTTACACCCGACATAAACCAAATCAGATGAAAACTGACCAAGTTATGATTAGATCAAAGTTTCAGAGGGTCAAATAACCTTGACCTTTGATCTTTAGAGGTTACATGTTCATTACAAAAATGCGTAGTGTTGCAAAATCTACCATTTGAGTCCAACATGGTTAGAATTGGGTGGAAATTGGTCAAGTTATGAGTGCATGAAAATTTCAGTTCCAAATGATCTTGACCTTTGACCTGAAGATGTCACATGTAAATTACAAAATGTGTGGTGTTACAATAGCTACAATATGAGCCTAACATGATCAAAATTAGATAATTGACCAAGTTATGGCTAGATGAAAATTTCAAAAGTCCAAATAACCTTGACCTTTGCCCTTTAGAGGTCACATATAAATTACAAAAATGTGCAGTGTTCCAATAGCTACAATTTGAACCCAACATAACCAAAATTGGATAAAAATTGACCGCATTATGACTAGATGAAAATTTCAAAGGTCCAAATGAACCCACCTTCAAAGTGGCCATTGACCTAAAATTGACATCTACCTAAAGTGAACTTTGACCTTCAAAATGACATTTTGACCTAAATTATAAAAAGACAAGACTTCACCTATAAAAGTATAATTGTGCCAAGTTTGGAGTTTCTATCTATGATAGTTTCTTTATTTGCAGGTAAAGAAAGAAAGGAGAAAGAAAGAATTTCTGTGAAAACAGTATGTCTGTGTTGGCACACAGACATAACAAGAAAGGAGGACGTATATATTTCCAGCAGCATACCACATGTAAAAAGGAAAGACCTAGGAAATGACTCCATTGAGTCTGTGTGAATTGAGATCAATCCCCAGTGTGCAACCCTACTTGGTTGGTCTTGTGTATAGGCTACCAAATGCAACAGCTCCATGGAATGGTGAATTTGAACATCAAGTGGAAAATAAGTACATTCAAAACTTAAACTTTTTCATACTACATGACTTCAATATTGACTTGCTGAAGTGTTCAACATCTAATGCACAGATTGACTCTGTATCCTCGTACCAACTGTCTCAAATGATTAAACAGCCTTTCACAGTTACAAAGAGGTCATCAACCTTGATTGATCATATATATGTCTCTAATCCAGTAGCAGTGCAACAGGTAGCTGTTCCTAAGGAAAGAATAAGCGATCATTATCCCATTTGCCTGGTGCTAGTCATATTATGATATAGTATACGGTGTGAAAACGAGGCTACTGTGGCTAAATGGTTTGTTTGCCGTGATATAGCATCTGATAAATCACGATGACCCTTCTTTTTGTTGTGCTTACCCCCACTGAATTACCACCCCATATGTGTCCTTGGATTTCTATTTAACCATCTTCAGCAAATGTTCACAAAATATTTTTCCCGAAAATGCAATGTTTTAATAACTGCGTTCCGATGGTAGTTACCATGGATGACTCAAGTGCATGTGTACTCCCTATCCACACTTGCCACCAATACTGCCACAACCAAATGTAGCAAAGTTACAAACCGTATGATGCCATTACTCCACAATTGTTATCCAAATGATCCTCACACATGTAATGACAAGTTGATGCAAGTGCACTCATAGACACACTTGGTGAATAATCCTCCAGATGACCTGAAGGCCACAGACCACAGTTGTAAATCCTTCTATTTTTCATATTAGCATTTTTCAGTCTAAAAAATCAGCATTTTGGTATTTTAAAATTCCGTGAATGGCATTTAAAAGATAAAAATATCAGAAAAACATGGATGGATTTTTGTCATATAATTCCCAGCTCCTCAATCTGTGATAATTGAAATATGAAACAACACCTGGATGTCAGCTTTATACAGGTGTATGAACTGTGCTCTTGCCAGGGTCACATCATTGTCCTTCCCCACCATAAAGTCCCCACCTGGCCTGGAAGACAGTGCACCTATATGACGACCAATGAAGCCACTCTGAGATGCAGCAAACCTGACTTAGCTAACTTAATTTAAAAAGAAGCTACAGCATGCTGAAAACACAGTATTTTCACAATTACGGACTATCTCCGTTGGGATGTGCAGCCAGCCAATCACAACTGTGGTCTTGAAACCTGGACCAGTGTCAGTGTGTAGTACGACTAGGCCTAGAATTTTAAGTAGGCCTACCCTACCCATGCCATAGCATCTAATTCCTCTGGCGCCACACCCAAAATGAACTCTGCTAAGTGCTGTCATTATTGGTACAGACCTTGCATTTAAAAGACCTCTGTCCCATAAAAATAGTCCAAACAGAACATGATATAGTTTGAAAATCGCCCAGCACATAGTCAATTTGCCTGCTTGCCATCGTCTTTCACTTTCAACCATGATATATTGATTTGTCACATGACCCGATTCAACCAATCACATTTGATGGACATCATTCATTAGGGGTGCCCTATGAGGTTTTTCCCATTTGAAAAAGCTTCCAAAAACTATATCTGCATGATAGCCAAGTGTATAGGCCTAAGACACAATTATGATATTCTTCGGTCTCTGTTTTTTATGATCAATATTTTGAGCCTAGGCCTATTTGGAAGGTTGTAACTTACAACGGTACAATCTTCACACCTACAGCCCCCCCCCCCCCAAATATGGCCCCACTCATCTCCAAAACGGTAAATTTTGCAGGGCAGGGAGTACGCAAGCAAACAGAAATGGCATAAATGAAATTGATGATAACCAGTGAAAATAGGCCAGTCAATCCCTTTTTTTTTGCATCAATTTTGTGGGATTTTCAACTTGAAACCATATTATAATAGGAAGTAAGTATGGCGTGGCATTCATTGTTGTCAATATATCAGTCAGGAGGCAGTGAGACTCAGTCATATCAGCTCGCTATCTAACTTTAATCTCACCACCTCCTTTGTGATATATTGGCAACAATAAATGCCATGCAATACTTAATTCCTTAAATAAACTACATTATCAAAATAATAACACTGGACATACAACCATTACATATCAGTGTATGAAAATCTTTGTACCAGAAAGTTTTAAAGCCAATGTTGCCGAGATTGACTGGAGATGTCTGACCAGTAAGCATAATGCTGATGAGGTTTTGAATGTCTTTACATCATTATATAATAAAATTGTGGATAAATATGCACCTTTGAAGTTCCATCATGTTTGACATTTGAGTCAGCCTGATTGGTTTAGCCAAGACATCATCACCGCCATGAGTACGAGTGATAGTTTCAAGGCCATTGGTGATACAGAGAACTAGATCACATGGAGAAATAAAGTAACCAGATTAATAAGAAAAACTAAAAAGATGTATTACTCAGATCTCATCATAAGGTAAAATGTCAAGAAACCTGGTGAATTACAGAAGCAGCTAGAAAGATTTAATGGGAAAAGTATGAGAAGAGCTACAAGTGCTCTCAAATGTGGACAGAGGTTGATGAAATAGCAGACACCATCAATCATCACTTTGCATCTACTGCTGAAGGTCTGCTAACTAATGAGGCAGCAGATTACAGTTGTCATGAACATCAAGATGTACTTGGCAATCTGACTGTATCTATTGATCCTAAAGTAACCAGGAATGTTCACTTCAGCATCCCAGAGACAAGACTTTCAGGTATGCTAATTTTATTGGAAAAAATGAATCCTAGAAAGTCTAAAGGTCCAGATGGAATATATACATATATATATATATATATATATATATATATATATATACACACATACACACAGTTGTCAACACTTATAAATAATGCTTGTTGTACAAAAAGGTTATGTAAGTATTCCATACAACAAGACACACATTAAATCCTAAATGCAAATTACGGAAAACTGCGAAATCTTTCATAACATTAGTGATTAGGACACACGTATGTACATGATGCAACTCTCTCTCTCTCTCTCTCTCTCTCTCTCTCTCTCTCTCTCTCTCTCTCTCTCTCTCTCTCTCTCTCTCTCTCTCTCTCTCTCTCTCTCTCTCTCTCTCTCTCTCTCTCTCTCTCTCTCTCTCTCTCTCTCTCTCTCTCTCTCTCTCAGGATTAGTCTATTCTATAGGTTCCTCTGCATATACAAACATTGATGAAAGATATTATACACTGCATTCAGACCTGACTCATACCAGATATTGTGCACAAACTCACACTCAAGCTGGCACTTGAAGGAAAGGTCTATCAGCAATTCCAATCTGAAATTATTACAGTTCAATTCAATTCATTTATTTCAGACTCAAATATAGTAGATATCACTCACTAAGTAAAAACAAATTTTCAAAAAAAGAAGACATATATAACAAACTAAAAAAGGAGAATTGCTTCAAAGCAAGTCTGATTGTGTGCCTTCAAAAGCTGTAAATATTAAATGCTACAACTTTTGTCCTTTGGTACTACACATTCCATTAAGCTTATGGCTGGATGAAAATTTCAGAGTCCAAATGACCTTGACCTTTGACATTTTGAGGTCACATGTAAGTTACAAAAATGTACAGTGTTACAATACCTGCAATTTAAGCCCAACAGGAATCAAATCAGATGAAAATTAACCAAGTTATGGCTAGATGAAACTTTCAAAGCACTGAATGACCTTGACCTTTAAATATTACATGTTAATTGCAAAAAATCTGGAGTGTTGTAGTAGCAACCATTTGAGTCTAACATGATTAAAATTGGATGGAAATTGGCTCAGTTATGACTGCATGAAAATTTCAAGGGTCCAAATAACCTGCACCTTTGACCTTAAAAGGTCACATGTATATTGCAAAAATGTACAGTGGTACAATAGCTATTATTTGAGCCCAACATGATCAAAATAAGATAAGGAGAGGACTGTGACAGTCCTGCACTCAGCTGACACGTACATATGCTTTTGCCATTTTTATGAGTTGCCCCCCTCCCCCCGCCCCCAAAAAAGAACAAATAAATTCATCAAAAATAAAAAAAATCAATGGAGTGTGTCGATTTGAACAAATCTGCTATGGACCCACCAAAGGTACATTGCCACCAAGTTTACAGTCGATCTGAATCAGGGTTTCACAGAAGAAGTCAAAACTGTGAATTAGCATTAGACTGCCCATTGACTAACATACGAATCAATATGAAAGGTGTATCAAGGAAGTATCCAAATTGAAACAAGCGGGCTGTGTGAACAGCCCATGCTCAGCTGATCTTGACATTCATCACACTTGCAGCTTTATGAACTTGGAAAAGTATCAAGGTCACCCATGTTCTGAGTAAGTCTGACCTTCATAGAAGAACATTAACGTGCAACATCAAGGTTCAAGTAGTTCTCAAGTTATAATGAAGAGTAAAATTCATGTATGTTGCACAAACAAGGTCAAGGTCATTCATGTACTGTCTAAGCAGGACCTTCATACAGAAACATTAACATGTGCAGCATCACGGTACTAACTCAAAACAGATCTCAAGTTATCAAGTAAACAGTAAATTTCGTGTCAGTTGTCCTGTGAATTAGCATTAGAATGCCTATTGACTTTTACATAGTAATCAATTGGAAAGCTGCATGGGCCGATAAGTACCCATTTGAAAATCTTAAAAATCAGGAATCCAAATCAGTGCCACCTAGTAAACAACTTTGTTTGACCCTTCCACAAAAACATATCCATCACATATTTTAGCTTAATCTGGGTGACGGTTCTGAGAACAAGTGAAAAATAACAAAACCATACAAAAAATTCCTTAAAAATTTAGAAAAAATTGCAGCGCCACCTGGTGAACATATTGGGAACAAGGTATCCCTGGGAGTGTCTATGTACAATATCAAAGCAATTGGGTGAGCGGTTTCAGAGGACAGGAGTTTTTAAAGTTTGCCCCCAAAAAGAACAAAAAAATTCATAAAAAATCCAAAAATCAATAGAGCATGACCATTTGAATAAACTTGGTAGAGATACACTCAATGCACATCCCCACCAAGTTTGAAGTAAATCTGGCCAAAATCATTGAAGTTATAACCATTACAAGAAATTCTCATGTTAAACTTTCCTATTAAAACTTTTGTAAAGATTTTTGAAAAAAAAAATCATAAAAAAATCCAAAATTCATTGGAACATGACCATTGGAACAAACTTGGTAGACACCCACCCAAGGTATATCCGCATCAAGTTTGAAGTAAATCTGGTGACGGTTTTGGGGAAGAAGTGGAAAATGTAAATTAGCATTAGAATGGCCATTGACTTACATGGTAATCTATAGGAAAGGTGCATGTACCAAAAAGGAGCCAAATTGAAAAAATCATTTAACATCAGGAATCTGCAGCATTCCCACATAGTGAATGACATTGTTTCACCCTTCCACAAGAAACATATCCACCACGTTTAAGCTTAATCTGAGTGACGGTTGTGGTGAAGAAGTCGAGAATAGCTATTTAATACAGAAACTTAACAAACCTAATCATGTAAGCCCATGTACCGTTTGAACACATTCAAGTCCGATATTCTAAGAACAAAGTCCTATTCCGTACCATTCACAGAAAAACTGCATTGTTCTAAATCATAATAGCAAATTAATTTATGAAAGGAACAAATCATATTCATAAAATTTGAAATATAGAAGAATGTTTTCGGCATTATTAGCCTTTATAAAATCGGGTCATCAGCCGGGAACCAGCGAAAGACTTGTTTCGGCCCCAATAATCCCCAGACAAGTCATTCTGCTAACTGGAGGCACCATGTTTGCATTTCCAATACAAACATCGCGAGCTGATGTATTACGGAATAAAGCAAATATATGGTGCTCCTTAGTCAATAGGCCTACTTAAAAATGTAGCCTACATAACACAAATATAATGAAACTACACCTAACACTCATGATTAGGCCTACCAAAATTGAATAATAAAATAATTAACACCACACTTACCTACAGCGCTTGGTCTTGCAACAGACCCAACTAGGCCTACCTGATGGAGTGATCAGACCAAATAGAAATAACCAGTTCTTCAAGTTCAAGTAAAATGCAAATGTAAGGATGTGACCTATAAAAGTCACATTATTAATTGCGTCACACCTAAAAACTGGTCATATCTACGTTGTTCTGTTTCAGTAATAAAAATAGACCTATTTATTATAAACTCGCTGTATTTCACAGCCAATACAATCACTATTAATGAGTAGTTCTGTATTCACAACAAATCAATTACATCATATTTAATGAAAATGTTTTGAAAATTATAGGTTTAAAGAGCCGAATGAATTTAATGAAGGGGTCATCAGTCAAAAAACCTTCAACTATAACACACAAAAATCATAAAAAATTTGAAAAAATTTGCAGCACCACCTGGTTAACAAATTAAGAAATAGGAGTCCCTAGGTGTCTTCCTGTGTGATATCAAAGCAATTGGGTAAGCGGTTTCAGAGAAGAAGATTTTTTAAAATTTGTCCAAAAAAAGAACAAAAAAATTCATTAAAAATCCCAAAATCACTGGAGCATGACCATTTGAACAAACCTGGTAGAAACCCACCCAAGGTACATTGCCACCAAGTTTGAAGTTAATCTGGATGACGGTTTTTTTGGAGAAGTTGAAAGTGTGAATTAGCATTAGAATGTCCATTGACTTCCATAGTAATCAATAGGAAAGCTGCATTGACCGATAAGTAACCGAATTGAAAAAATCGTTAAAAATCAGGAATCCGCAGCATTCCCATATAGTGAACAACTTTGTTTGACCCTTCTACAAGGAATATATCCACCATGTTTCAGCTTAATCTGAGTGACGGTTCTGGTAAAGAAGTCGAAAATAGCTATAACACACAAAATTTCATAAAAAAATAAAAAAAATTGCAGCGCTACCTGGTGAACAAATTAATAACTAGGAGTCACAGGGAGTGTTCCTGTGTGATATCAAAGCAATTGGGTGAGCACTTTCAGAGTAGAAGATTTTTTAAGATTTGCCCAAAAAAGAACAAAAAAATTCATTAACAAGAGGGCTGTGTGAACAGCCCAAGCCTCAGCTGATCTTGACATTCATCACACTTGCAGCTCTATGAACTTGGGAAAGGATCAAGGACACCATGTTCTGAGTAAGTCTGACCTTTATAGAAGAATACTTACATGTGCAACATCAAAGTTCAAGTAGTTCTCAAGTTATAATGAAGAGTAAAAATCATGTATGTTGCACTGTGACCCCACAAACGAGGTCAAGGTCATTCATATACTGTCTCAGCATGACCTTCACACAGAAACATTAACATGTGCAGCATCATGGTACTAACTCAAAACAGATCTCAAGTTATCAAGTAAACAGTAAATTTCGTGTCAGTTGTCCTGTGAATTAGCATTAATTGCCCATTGACTTACATAGTAATCAACAGGAAAGCTGCATTGAATGATAAGTTCCCGAATTGAAAATGCTTAAAAATCAGGAATCCAAAGCAGTGCCACCTATTAAACAACTGTTTGACCCTTCCACAACAACATATCCATCACATTTCAGCTTAATCTGAGAGACGGTTTTGAGAACAAGTGAAAGATAGCAAAACCGTACAAAAATTTCATAAAAAAATTGCAGTGCCACCTGGTGAACAAAATTGTGCTTGTTTGGGGGTGGGTACACATGCGGCTTTCCATATTTGGGGACCAGTAAGTGGATTGTGCTAATTTGTTTTTACATCAATAGAAAATTTCAAAGTTATTAGAACAATGGTAGTGATTAGTCTGAACTGGTCCATTCTTCTGTCCAGGGCTAATGGTTTCCTGTGAGTGATCCTTGTCAATAGCTCAATTGGTTTCCAGGGTCTCGTGGACTAATGACTGTGCAAACAATGACATGGTTCATTATCATGCCCATGCAAACAAACCCATGTTCCCGGCACTGTTAAAACTTTTTATTGTAAACAAAAGTTTTGAGATCAATCATCTCATACAAATTTTATATTCACACATCTGAGTTTTTGGGAGCATGCAGTTTAAGTATTAGACTATCCAAAAATATGAAAAAGTGATTAGAGGTTATCCAAAGGTGCCGGCTTCAGATCTTCCACCTTAATGGAATGTGAAGTACCAAAGGACAAAAGCTGTAGCATTTGATATAATTTACAACTTTTGAAGGCACACAGACAGATTTGCTTGGAAGCAAATCTTCCTCATATAGTCTATGTATGCCCGTCTTTCCATTAGGATTTATATTCAGCGGGTCACATGAAGGAAAATTCAGGGGAGAAGACGAAATTTTCACCAATTCCACATGTAAATAAACAAGACTTGTGACCTTTCAGCAATTTGTAGAAGGTATGTCAAGTTTTGAAACCGTAACATACCCCTATTTGGGGGTTAACGGAAACACTGTATGCAAGCAACACTGTAATTCCACTACAGTCATTCAGAAGAACAAAAGTTTTCTTGTGATGGTCAGCAGAAGAGTTGTCATATGGCATCTGTTGTCTGATCTGGCTGTCACATCGTTTTCCTGATAGAATTTGTTGCTTATATACATGCTGTATATCACTTGTGGGAAAAGTGTGACAGCATACAACCTGATCCAAACTCCTCTTTTTTTGGGGGGGGGGTGTAAGGTTATCAAACCAAGCCTCCAAAAACACTGTTGACTGTGCTTTTTCCTGACTGAGAAACATGAACAGTGATACTAAATTATTTCCATCAATCTCTCTTGCCCCTGCCATGCCTGTCCCCAGACATCAGGCATACAAAGTTACAGTTGTCCTTAATTGCTGCTGGTTACTCCCAGTCTTGTTACCAGCACATTTTTTTCTCTCTCATTGAAAATTGTGACACATTGTTTGCCACACAGGAGACCCATTGACCGTCTAAACTTGCAAGGCAAATCTAAAGCTGTTATTATAGCAGGCAGGTCAGGTAGAACAGCACATCATCAGCTCACTCGGACCATTGTCACTGCTACCTTTTTACAGCCTTCCAATTGTATACCGTGAAATACAATATGATGATGCCAGAGACAGTCAGGCTTTATATCCCAGAATACCTGCCTGTCACATGTCACTGAAAAATGTTAATGGCGAAGCGCAATTAATGACAAATGGCTGATCAAAATGCAAAAGAAAAAGAAAAAAGTACAAATCTGTGGTAAAAACGAGTTAACTACATGTATTTCAAAGTGGGACCATTTGTAGCTGAAGGTATAGCGGTGGCCAGACAGGCAACAGGTCAACTAGTTCTCTGCAATGGACAACTAGGTGCTCAATTTGTTTCTTGATACTTAAAATGATAAACAAAGATACAAATAAATAAAGTTAATAAGAATGGAATGGTGTATAAAATAGAGTGGAACCAAATGGAATTTATAACGAAATATAAAAGGAGGTAAGAAAGATAAAGTCAACACTGATAACTGGGATTATATATGGATCCGAAAGGTGGGGACCGGAGAGAGTAAAATTTAAAAGAAGATATAAAAGATCCCGTCCAACATGTATAGATAAATATGAAGAGAATGTGGTCAAACACATCAATTTAACCACATTATCATCATGTTTATCTATAAATGTTGGACAGGATCTTTTATGTCTTCTATAAAGGAATATAGGACAGAATAAAATAGAATATAAGAGAGAATGGATTTGAATGGAATACAATTGAAGAAAATAAAATGGAAAGGAATATACATTGGAACGGAATAGAAAATAAAAATAGATTAGTGTATAAAAATGGAACAAATTGTATTAGAATAGAATTATAGAATAGCATACAATTGAATAGAACAGACCAGAGCAGAAATAAAACCAAAACATAAATGCCTCATGTTTAAAGCGGATTTTTTATAACCAATTTACAAGCAATAACGACTCCATACATATTGCTATCTTAGATGTATAGCTGTCACACTTAAACTTTCTTTGTGAAAGTTGAAGTTGACACGCTCTGTGTTTGGTCAGTCAATAAAATACACAGGGCATTCATTAAGGGTCTGGCATGTCATAGGGTAACAGGCTTCTCATTCCACCCCATTCACTACCCCCCCCCCCCCACCCCACCTCCAAATGGTCCCTTGATCTTGCAACATGAAATAATGAGAATTAAGGTAATCTCTTGTGGATCACAAATGTTGGCCATGCATTAATTTGTTTACAATGTGCTGCTACAAAATTTCATGTATGCTTGATTTCACCTGGTCTTGTATGCATGATTGCTCTTGCAGTAAGTTTTTTTTTTTTTTTTTGAAATTTTACTCTTGAGACTATTTCCATATGTTAAAGTGGGTACCATCTTGGTTTCAGTGGCAATTAAATTTCAGACAAAATAGTCTTGTAAGTACATAATCACTACCAATTCCAGTTTAATACTCACTAGTAAACATACACTACACAGATTTGGTGCTTTTCATGTCACTGATGTAATCACTGATAATATAATGAGACAGGAATATGGATATCTATGCAATACATCTCATTTCAAAGACCACCTTCATCAGGTGCCTAACATTGCTGCCTCATCTGTGTTACTGGACATTTATTTAACTTTGCTTTTCTTTTATTGCATGTATCATTATTTCACTGATGGCACAAAACCTTAAAAATAAAAACACAAATTGATACTTAATAGTATTTTCAACATAGGTTCAATAGGAATAGTGTTCAAAATGGTGAAAATTAAAGCTGAAATGCAAAGTAATAATATGTACATTTACAATGTAATAATATGCACATTTACAATGCAATAATAATACGTACATTTACAATGTAATAACATGTACATTTATAATGTAATACAATATATATTTACAGCAAAGCATCATTATTCACTGTCAGTCAGCATACTGGTATTCTCCATTTTCCAGTCAGTGAATAGTCATTGTTCTTGACTGAATAGAATTTTTTTGTCTGTTGTGCAGATGGGATGGTAAAACCTGTACAGTAAGACCACCCCTAGCAATGACCACTTTGTAGCCTAGCTATCAAGACAGGTGGACTTTCACAGGAGGTGTAAATGACATCAACAGCATTCAGTTAAGCATCAGGAAAATGTGCTTTGAAAGACAGGGACCACCACAATACTTTTAGCATGCTTCATCCTGGATTCAATGACAATTAATCTGGTTGCCAGACTACTTTCAATTTGCCAAAAACAAATACAGACCCAAAGAGGCGTCCATACACCTGGTCATGCTCTTTCATTTGTTCACCTCTGACACCATGAGCAATTCCAGGCAAGGCTGAGACACTATCATTGACCAATGGTTTGCAAAAGACCTGTGCAAACTTGCCTTCCCAGAACACCCGGTTACTTGTTCAACACGGAAATTGCTGAACATTCACGGAAAACTACAACAGCCTGGTTTCCAATGAAAAATTTAATGTGTTCCCATGCATGTACACCTTAAAAGTAATTAATATAAAATAACCAAAACAGGACACAGGACTTCATTTAGTGTTCTGCAAATGGTTACATCCAGTGTAAAACTAAACAAATTGTTTGGCAGCATGTAGGGTGTATATACACATGTAAGGAAATGAAATTATTTACACTAGTGACCCTATGAATTAGGTCACCATCACCCATCCATACCTGTGATGTTCACACATATGTCAAAGTCACTCCTATGTCATATCTACTTGTAAGGCACATGTACATAACCCTACCAAGGTCAAGGTCACTCACATGCAATAACCATCTACATTGTATACAATCCCAATCTAGGCCTTACCTAGTTATATAATCCTACCAAGTTTTGTGAAGTCCTTCAGAAACTATTGGAAGGAAGCCAAATTACCATATATATATATATATATATATATATATATATATATATATATATATATATATATATCCATTTCAGCTAGGTGAATGGTGCCAAAGGTTGCAGGTTCAAGTCCCGCTCGTTCCGAACATAAAATATATATATATATACTGTATAACCGTGTTGATATGGCACTCGCACATAACTACCTCCATTGAACCATTCTTTTTTAATAATGGGGATTTGGTCGAGTGGATATGTACGTTTCCCATTTCAGCTAGGCGACTGGTGCCAAAGGTTGCAGGTTCGAGTCCCACTCATTCCAAACATAAATATAATATATATATATATATATATATATATATATATATATATATATATATATATATATATATATATATATATATATATATACACATATATATACACATATATACACACACACACATATATATATATATATACATATATATATATATATATATATACACATACATACATATACAGTAGTCCCTGTCTCAAACGACCCCATCTATGAGAGACCGCCTGGTTTGAACGACCACATCTGGTTGCCAAAGTTATTTTTCTTTAATAATTTACCTCTTATGAATGACCACCTGTTAAACATGATCAGCGGCCATGCAAAATGAACAGATTTTGTGACCGCAAAACACAAATTTGAGCCATATCCGGCCACTATGCCTCAAGGCGTACACAATACATGCACGCAACTCACCCAAACATGGCACCCTTAACACACGTGGGGGCAACGGGAAAATGCCGAGTGTTATTTTGATCCATAAATTGTGAATTATGGTGAGTTAGGCTCCACCGAAGGTATAGAATAAAGTTAAGACAGTGAGTAATGTCATCACAACAATTATAAGACAGTTTAAGCTGATTACTTTGGAAGCGAAGGCTCCACACTGGGCGATGCATCAGGCCCATTGAGCATAATGGGAAAATGACAAAACTCAAGTTCAGCAAATATTTTCAAGTTGCAAAACACATCTTTCAGCACCCAGACATGGGTTCTTAATAAAGATTTTAAGGGTTATAATTGTTAAATTGGATAAAATATAATTTCTTTTCAAAGTATATGTATTTGATAATGATGAAGTGGTGGTGGCAGAAATTTGTGTACCTTGATACATGGGAAAGTCCGCCCACGATTTGAGCTGTTGAGGTTGTGCATGTGGGATTCCTCCATTGAGCAACCACCTGCATTTTACGACCACTTTTTGGTTGGCACTAGCGGTAGTCAATCAAAAGAGGGACTATTGTATGTATGTATATGTATATATGTATATATATATATATATATATATATATATATATATATATATATATATATATATATATATATATATATATATATATATATATATATATATATATATATATATATATATATATATATATATATATATATGTCTCTGTTACCTTAAATATTAGGTCAAGGTTACTGAAATGCAATGACAAGCTAGGGCTAACCTTGTCACATACTCCTGGCAAATTTCAGTGAGTTTGGTGAAATACTTGAAGAGTTACCACACAGAATCCAAAGCATATTGAAGAACAAGAAGAACAATTAAACAACAACACATGGTTGCAAGTGGAAAATGGGCAAAAATCAATATATCTCCTCGTAGTCCATAGGGAGACATAAACAGACTTTGATTAATGTGTTTTAGGTATTGAGGTGTATCAGAAAATACACAGGTGGAAAAGTCAGGGGTGATATACCAAAAGAAGAACATGTGCTTATGTCCAAGAAATTGAAGGCTGATTTTGTTCTATGTTTATAATACAGACCACGGGAAAATCCTCACCTGTGGGAATCTAAAGTGACAGATGTGTGATAAGTAATGCAGGAGGTTAACATATCCTGCAAATAATGAAACTGTGAAGGTTTAAGAGTCAAACTTGTCACTACTGACCAATGCCTCCACCACACCAATAGGGACCTTACCTTACAGGCTTCCTTGCAGTAAAAGTAGATATTCCCCACCCCTGCAGAATACCTATAGCCAAGAAGTATGTGCACCTGCCGCCAAAGGCACTTCTACCTTGAAAGGTGTGTATATCTACCTGCGGATGTCAATGCTACCCACATATTTTCTCACTTTTTCCCCACAATTTATTTACCTTGATGGGTGTTTATCAGATGAAGATTGTACAGTCATGGTCACAGGGAACAGCACAACTGACCCATGCACATTGTATGATATTGCAGGTCTTTACAACGGTGTGACGCTGTGCCTGTTGAATATTAATCTTCCTGCCTCAAAGTTTAAAGTATGCCAACTGCATTCATCTTCCTTCACCAACAAGACAAGTACAGCAGTCCCTCTTTTGAAAGATCCCTCTTTTGACAGACCACCTGCCTTTTTGTGACTATTTTTGTTGTGCAAAAGCACCTTCTAATGATAACTTATTTCTTTTGGGACACCACCTGCAGAACCTGACCAGTAACCACCTATTTATCCAGAAATGCTGCATTTCAGATAGGTAAAACGTACCTAATTTGAACAAGACCGGTAAAATAATTTGTCAAAAGCATTTACAAATCCAAAATATGTTTATGATACCAACTAAAAGACAATCACAGATTGCTGGATCCATGCCTCCCTCCCTTCATTTATACCTTGCTAATCACAGGACTCGTTTTGGAATGACTATAATCAATAAAAATAGGCTATCACCATGACCCAGATACTTGACCTAGTGACCTAGTTTTGTTTCATGACACACCTTTAGGTCAAGATATATATGTATGTATGTCAAGTTTCATGAAACTAAGTGAAACAGTAAAGGAATAATAGCCCGGACACATTTTTACAAGGATATGTCGCTGTGACCTACATACTTGATATAGTGACCTACTTTTGGTACATGACATAGTTAAGGAATTATAGCCTGAATATGATTTTTCACAAATATTTTACTGTGACCCAGAAACTTGACCTAGTGACCTACTTTTGGTACATAACACACCCCCATGTTCAGATGCACCGGTGTGTAAAGTTTTATTAATCTAAGTTGAAGGGCAAGATAATTATTGCCCGGACACAAACTGCATATGACCAGATACTTGACCCAGTGACCTTTTTTTCTTTCAGGACCCGCTTTTGGTCAAGATGTATGTGTGTGTGAAGCTTCATGAAAGTTAAATAGTAAGTGAATTATAGCCTGGACACATTTTTACAAGGAAATGTCACTGTGACCCAGATACTTGACCTAGCGATCTACTGCTGGTTAATGACACACCCTTGTGTCTAGATGCTCCTGTGTGTAAAGTTTCATTAATCTAACTTGAAGGACAACAGAATTACAGCCCAGACATGAAGTGTTATGCAGTTTTACATGATTGTATCACCGTGACCCAGATATTTGACCTAGTGAACTATTTAAGTTTCATGACACACCTTTAGGTCAAGATGTGTGCGTGTAAAGTTTCATGAAACCAAGTTAAACAGTGAAGGCATTATAGCCCACACAGGATTTTATAAGGATGTGTCACTGTGACCCAGACACTTGACCTGGCGACCTACTTTTGGTATATGACACAGCCTTATGTCCAGATGCACATATGTGTAAAGTTTCTTTAATATAAGTTGAACGACAAGCTAATAATAGCCCGAACATGAAATGCGGACGGATGGAGGCACAGACGCATATGGAAGTTGTACTGTTCAATAATTCACAAAACCCTGGTTTTGTAATAAAAAACCCGCGGTTTTGTACCAAAACTGCGGGTTTTCCTCACAAAACCCAGAGTTTTTAAACAAAACATGGTATTATTTGTAAAACCGAGAGTTTTGTTTGCAAATTCCAGGGTTTTGTAAACTACCCAGGATAACTAAACAAATATCAATTTTTTAAAATTTTGTTCAATATGCACAAAACCCAGGGTTTTGTTTGCCAAACCTAAGGTTTTGTATCAAAACCCAGGGATCTGTACACAAAACTCTGGGTTTGGCATTGTTATCCAGTCTTTTCTCAAAACTCGCGGTTTTGTTTCAAAACCCTGAGTTTTGTCATGATAACCCTGTGTTTTGCAGTTGTTTTGTGCAATTATTTGCAAAACCCAGGGTTTTCTGATGTCAGGAATCCCATGATTTTGAATAATTCGCAAAACCTTGGGATTCGTGATGTCACAAAACCAATGGTTTTGCATTTTACCTTAAAAGTAGTCATATGGATACACCAACCACTCACAAAATCGCTATTTTGTTGAACTTGCTCTAAACTAATATCATGTTTAGATGGCGGATCTCAGAAAACTTCCATCGATTCACGACTTAAACGTCGTGTCTTTTATCACTGGTGCACTTTATGAGCTCATATTTTAGGTACTAAAGATACTAAAGCTCTTCCCCAGGAGCTCTGCAACTGGAAGGGTGAAAACCCCATCTGTAATGGCATGTTCCTGTGCCAGCCACTACCCCCATACAAACTACTAATTCCCAGTACTGAGTTGTGTACAAGTTTTTTTATGCCGGGCACTGCAAATCACGCAAGATTGCCTGGCAACCTTTTCAAGAACTGTCGAACGGTTCAGTGTACACACTCATCCATCGATTGATATATAAACACAGCAAACCAAAAACCAGTTAGACATTTTCTGACAACACAGTTTTGTTCTTTTACCAGAACGGACAACTTCAACATTCAGAAATTTCCAAGTCTGAAATTTCTACTCAATTAAATTAATTAATTAAAAAATAAAAGGATTTTGTTAGAATCGATCTGGCCACCTCTTGACCTGCAGTCCGACATGCTAAGCGTGTGGTCACGTTAGCTTCTATGATGCAGTATAGGTTTCTGTCTTATATTCGATATTGGTTGGACCATGCAGCTTTATTAACTCCTTCACATCTAGGTTACCCCAGTCGAAGCAAAGATGACCACAACCAATAACTGTTGAATATTTCAGACAATAATGGTTGAAGAATCGGACTGAAAATGCTATTTAGATCAAAATTTCCAGGGCTCTATCATATATCGTGCAATAAATTTATTATTTGCAACGGATTGAATGTTTTATGCAAATTAAAGAGCTCAAGGCTGTGCATTCAATGGTCCATGTAGCTGTTTGCGCCGGCATGTGGATTATTTTGTACACTGGATGCACCTCTCGTTTTTTAACTAGTACATAATTCTCAATGTGTCGCAAAGAGGTACACTTTGCGCATGGTAACCAATAATGATGTTATTGATCACAATAACTGAGCCACTTGTAGTTTGACGCTATCTTTAAGCTGAGTAGCCTAGCAAGGCCTACCAAGTAACAGCTGTCATGATTGTTTGGTTACAAGACCCTGGGATTCATGATGTCACAAAACCCAGAGTTTTGCAATCTCACAAAACCCACGGTTTGGTCCGTTATTTCAAAGTGTTACAAAACCCATGGTTTTATGGCTAAACTGAGGGTTTTACGAACAAAACTGTGGGTTTTGTTTAAAAACTAACAAAAGGGAGGGTTTTGTGATCAAAACTCAGAGTTTCGCTCTTAAACTGTGGGTTTCTGTGCTCAAAACCCAACATTTTGCTACAAAACCTACGGTTTCGTACCTAAACACTGGGTTTTGTTCATGAAACCCACAGTTTTGTACACAAAACCCAGAGTTTTGTAGCAAAACCCAGGGTTTTGTCCAAAATGATATCAAAATTCAATAAGTAAACAAAACCCAAGGTTTTGTAACAAACCCTGGGTTTTGCTAACGAAACCCAGGGGTTTGTGATAAAACCTATGGTTTTGTTAGCAAAACTCAGGGTTTTGCTACAAAACCCACAGTTTTGTAAACAAAACGCAGGGTTTTGTGAATTATTGAACAGTACAACTTCCATAGACGCAAGGATTACAATATGCCCCTCCTCCAGTTGGAGGGGGGCATAATAAATGGGTGAACACATGACTGCAAGATGGCATGGCGGCTAATAAGTGAACATCAACCATAGGAATTCAAAGTTATGGTTACTTGTTGGGTAGGTGCCACAAGAGCCAAATCTCCTTTGGGGGACCACCTGCTTTATGTGACCACTTCTTGGATAGCACTGGGGGTAGTCTCTCAAAAGAGGGCACTACTGTACATAATAGGGAGTGTGGGGATACACTCCCAACATTAGCTGTCAATTGTACACCAAACTTGTCCCCATCAGTAGCAACACAACTCCAACGACAGACAAACTTTTCCAGCCAAATTTATCAATGTATATGCACAGTGTTCTACTGCATTTATCACCCCCCAATGGCCAGAGGTCATGCCCAGTACCCTACTCAGGTCAAAGGAGGCAGCACCCGCTTATCTCAGACTAATACCCATGTTTAACACTCAACATCAAACACATAAGATTTCTAACTTCAGCTTAACATCTGCAACATACTCCCCACCATTAGAGTTTGACACTAACTCTAATCCTACCTAGTGGATTTAAACGTAACATTCAAGTGTAATAAATAATATGTCTTCTTTTCCTTTAAGAGAATTATTAATCGTCTACTAGTAATTGAAACCAAAGGTTTCAAAGCCAATGATGCCTAACCAAACTGAATAAGAAAAAGTATACACTGCAAACATTATTAGCCCTTACTCCAATGCTAACAGCATAATGTATACCATTATGAATAACTGCCTCATCACTCTTTGTACTTGCATCATACTAATCAACAACTGAAATTAAGTAACATTAAACAATAATTATGAACAGAGATTATAGTTAAGTAGAGCTAGCAACCTTAGTATAACATTATTAGCCATTATAGTGTCATTGTCCCAAGATGTCCTTAATGTGGTAATTGCTCATATTTTGAGCACATCCAATTGTCTCACAGGCAAATATTACCACCAGCATTTACCATGTTTACATGTCCACGCAGTTTCACCCTTGGTTTCAACAAACGTCCATAGCGTGAAGTTTTAACACCATCCTTTGGGGTTTCACCTGATTACGAATGTAGTCAGTACTCCACTGTTCCCAGAATTTACCTACCTGCTGGTCGATAATTTCCTTCCTATCTATCAACTCTTCACCAGTGACTGGCTGATCTACAGACTTCGAAGACTGGTAACTGGTGCTCCTGCCAATTAGGAAATGGGCAGGTGTAAGGGGTTGACCAGCATCTAGCTCATCTACAACAAACGTTCGAGGTCACGAGTTTAAGCAGGCCTCTATCTGGTGCAATGTAGTCTCAAGCTCAGTTCGGGTCAAAGATCGTGTACCTATTGACTTCTTCTAAGCACTTTTTGTGGGACACATTAGACGTTCCCACCAGCCTCCCCACCATGGCGCTCGAGGGACTATATATCTCCAATCTGGAGACAAAGGATCAAACCCCAGCTGCAACTCCTTCTCAGTTGCCCTCAATACCTTGGCATTATCAGATTACAAAACTGTGGCAATTCCTCTCCTTGCAAAGAAACGTCACATAGCTAATGTTGTATCTCTACAGTTTAGAGAGTTCACTATTTCCAAATGAACTCCACGAACAACGGCACATGTAAACAGCAATATATAACACTTCTTGCCTGGGTGGTCACAACAGTACAAGGGACCAGTATGATCTAAGCCCGTCACAGCAAAGGGAGAAGTTCTTTGAACTCGACTTTCGGGAAGTGGATCCATGAGCAGTTCACATGGAGGAGCGTCTTGCCTTTTACATAACATACTCTCACGTTTGACCTGCTTGGCTAGTCTTCTGAGACCTACAATCCAGTGATGATTTTTGATGGATACGACCATGGTAGCTACCCCCACGTTTCAGAAAAACATGGTGTGACAACCTACACGTGGGCAATATCATAGGATATTTCTCTTTGTAGGTTAACTGAGATCTTTCTAAGCGCCCGTGCACTCTCTGCAACCCATCTGATCCAATAAAGGGGGATAATTTGGCTATTGAAGAATCTTTAGCTACGTGATGATCTGCCCTCAAGGCGGCCAATTCGTCAGAATAATATTCCTCCTGAACACATACAAAAAGTCTCTCCTAAGCATCGCTCAACTCAGCAAAGGAAAGATCACCTCTCTGATGTTTTGCTAGTTTCTTGTGCGCATTGCACAAGAATCTCCACACCCAACCAACTATTCTAATGCTCCCTATGAAGAAACTCCAACGTTCTACTTTGAAAACATTTTCTGTTCTGTGGGTAGTCAAGCTGATCTCAGGAGCTTCTGATTCCTACAATTCTGCACCAACTGAAGCCAGTACAGAGACATTGCAGGAATTGCCCAAGAACTGGCTTTCACTAGACAGCAAGCACTCTGGGCCATGTAACCACAACTCACTGTCCATCAGTTGCCCTGCTAACAGAGGTCTTGTGGTCATATTGGCTGGGTTTTCTTCACCTAAACAATGATTCCACAATGCAGGGTTGGTCAAGCTTTCCACCTGCTAGAATCCCCTTTGATCCAACTTAACGCAACCATTGAATCTGCCCAGCAATACGTCTCAACCTCAGAAAGCTATAGAGCATTCTGTACAAATACCACTAACCTAGCAGTAAGCAGGGCACCTAGCAGCTCTTATCCGGGCAATGTCACTGTTTTCAGGGGTGCCACCTTGGCCTTTGAAAACACAAGTGTGGAAGTCCATGAACCTCTGTTGCTTAGAGCTCTTAAATACACACAAGAGTCATAACATTTTTTGGATGCATCTCCGAAACCATGCAACTGCAACTTTACAATCCCTACCCAGGGTCCACCAGTGTAGCTTCTGGGAATTTTCCATTTCCTCAACAACTCTAGCCGATCAAATCATGAAGTGAATAACCTTTGACAATCCTCCAGTACAGGATCATCCCAATTCAAACCTAATTTCCAAAGGTTTTGGAACATACACTTTGCTACATACCATAATAAATGGTGTGAGGAATCCCACTGGGTCAAACAGTCGATCAATGAAGCTTAAGACCACACATTTGGTGATCACAAGACCTGGTGGGGGATCTACACTTGAGAACAAAAAACAATGCTCCGCAGGGCACCACTTCAATCCTAGGACCTTTATGACATCCCCTTCCAAATGCTTATCTTCAAAATGAAGATGCAGGTATTCTGATACCTGGTCACTATTGGCCCCCATTTGGCTAATGGCATGCTAGCCTCACTCATAACCTCAGTTGCTTCTTGTAGCATTTGACACGCATCTGTGTCATTATCTTCCCCAGTTGGCCAATCATCAACATACAAGTTGTCCCTTAACTTATCTTCTGTTCGTGTTGTGGGGTACTTGGACAGGTGATGCTTTATTGTAACATTTAACAGAAAGGGGGAGCATTTGTTCCCAAAAGGAACATGATCAAATCTCATAACACAAACAACACCGTTATCATCCCATAGAAATCGGTGTACATCTTGATCTTTCTCTGCGACCTTAATTTGTACGAGAGCTTTCACAATATCAGCAATTATGGCAATCTTCCTCCGTCGGAATCTGATCAAAATCTCTACCAGATTTGGAACCATACTGGGTCCTGTCTCTACACAATCATTCAATGACGCACCATTGTGACCTGCGGCAGATGCGTCAAAGACAGGTCGCACCTTCGTACTCACACTATATTCCCGAACTACGGGTCTATGAGGTAAGTAAAACACCTTGTGACCACCACCAACATTACTCACCGTTTCTGGAGGAACCTCATGTATAATCCCTGAAGTCTCCATACCACTGATAGCATCATGATCCCCACCTTGCAACTCTGGATCCTTTGACAATTTCTGATACAAGAATTCCAGCCTTTTGCGAGCTATGCTCTCATCATTTAGTAGCTTACCTGACTGCTGTTTCCATGGTAATGTCACCACATACCGACCATCCTGACAACCAATCTGTTCATTGAGCAGTTTGAGAACTGGACTTTCAACTGGGGATTCACCATCAGGAATTCCAATAGATTTTAAATCCCAGAGGTTTCTTATCTGAGCCTCTGAGATATCCTGCACAAACAAATGATGTGCCACTGTGTTTGAAGGTGCATCCTTGCCCTTCACTGATCCAGACACCATCCAGCCAAATAGAGTTTCTTGAGCCACCAGTCCCTCAGATAAATGTACTATGTTGGGCCTTACCAATTTCCAATAACAATCTAATCCTCAGAGGATATCGATAGACACTTCTTCACCCTTACTGTAGTCATCTACCAAAGAGAGGTAACCGAAGGATCGCAGAAGCTGAAGCAGGACTTCAGGGCGCATATCACGGGAACCTCAGTGGCAAGAATGGGCTCACAAATACCATTTGAACCAAGCAAATCTATTTGAAATACATTTCTCACCTCGCTTTCCCCTGATCTTTCATTATCAAAAGCTGCATAAGCTACTGGCTTAGCACATGCCCACTTGGGTTCTATTTCATGTACCAAATCACGTTTGATATATATGAGCTGTCAGAACCAGTGTCAAAGAGTGCATTGACCTTTCTTTTACCCCCTTTACCCTTTACAGTTAGGGGCACACATTGTAACAAGACACACTTATTCCCCATACCTGTGTCACTGCATTTTTGGACATTTGAATATGACAGGCCAGCATGTTGTAATTGTGGCACCTTACTTTCTGTAGAACCTGATACATTTTCCTCTGACTTACTGCCTGCGGCAGAAGAATCTGGTTCCTTCTCCTCATGGTTACACAACAAATCATGATGCTTTCCCTTACACTTTGCACAAACACTAGCACACCTTTGAGCAAAATGAGATTTCGATAAACATCTGAAGCATAAACACGCATTGCGAATTCTTTCCTTTCGTACCAAAATGGGAGCCTTTGTGAGGGTCCCAACACCCTTCAGTTGTATGTTGTCTTTTACAGATAGCTCAACTAGTTTTTCTCTGAGATACTGCAGGCAATGTGGCAGCTGTAGTCCTCTTGGGCGGTCTCTTTCTGTCTTCAACAACTACCAATTTATCTAATTTAGAGTCCTTAAAAACCTGATACTGTTCTCAACATCAAATTTCCATTTGTAAAAACTGAAGTAACCACTCCAAGTCACTTTCATGGCCAGTCCCTTCACGGGCCCATTCTAGCCATAAGTCTTGCAGCAAGCGTGACAAGATCAAAGGTGTGAGTATCACTCCATATTGTCCCCCTCTTACGTTAAGGGCTTCTAGGCTTCGGATATGAGCTTGTAGTTCATTGTATAATTGCCACAAATTAGCCAGTCTAGTGCTCTGTGTATTTGAAACCGATGCATTCAATAGTTGTTGTATCTGTGCAAGGATTATCTGTTCCTTGCGGCCATATCGCTGATGCACAATGTCACATGCAATTTTGTAGTCAGCTCCTGTCAGGGATAGGCACTCTATGGCCAACTTAGCTTCTCCCTTTAAGAGTGATTGCAGGTAGCAAAACTTGTTTACTTCTGGCATGTCACTCATATCAATAATGGCTGTGAATTGATCCCAAAATGACTGCATTCGGTAACTTTCCCATCAAAGATGGGTAACTCTAACTTCGGTAATGTGGCTTCACTGGATCTCGTGTTTTGTGGCATGACACCTTGGGCCCTAGGCTCTCTTTGGGGACTATTCATGAAGCTAGCCATCATTTTTGTGGCTTCAATTCTCGGCATTCGGGCCCTCTAACGGAAGTCCGCCGCAGCACTTATTTTGTCTTCTAATTTATCAGCATCTACAGTGAGTTCATCTTCACTTTGAGCTGCGTCTAGAGCCTCGAGTCGTTTATCAAACACACTAATGGTGTCTTCTAACAAAACCTTTTCTAAGGCCGGGGTGTGCAATGTAGTGCTCAAAGATTGTGAAGCTCTTGTGACCCATCCACGGTCAGTCGTACATTTCCTCTCTGTAATATCTGACATTTTGCAGAGAGTTCACCCTTTTTATTTTCTTTTTGATTTTGCTCACGGAAAGTTCACTTTACTGCTTTGATTCAGTCAATGATCAACAGTGGAGTAACTCAATCAACAGTGACACATACCGTTTATACAGTATCTTCAGCACATTGACACAGTGTGTCATTTGCATAAGCCACGTGCACTTGTCACTGGTTTATATGCCGACATTCAACTTTCACAGTGGGAGAGCAAACTTGTTTACACTGTCACAGAAGTATGGCTTACACTACAGCCTTACTTCACTTCACTGACATGCAGTAGTTGGGTTAAACACTTCAACTTACTGTACAGCCTTGTTTGTTGCAGAGCACACATCCACAAACATATATACATGTACAGCCACTTGTGAGTCCTGGATTAAATCTCCCAAACCCTGCACATTCGGGCTACCAGCAGGGGCACACAAAGAAGAAACAGCATGGCATGGCCATCACTTTGACATCGTCAACTTGAGAAACTTGAGCCCAGTAATATGCTCAGTCACAACAGTTCTCGCACCCACTGGTAAGCTTAATCACAGTCTGTAGGATTCCCGGGTTTCGGCACCATTAATGTGGGGGACACACTGCCCACATTAGCTGTCAATTGTACACCAAACTTTTCCCCATCAGTAGCAACACAACTCCAACGACAAACTTTTCCAGCCAAATTTATTAATATATGCACAGCGTCCTTACTGCATTCATGACCCCCACGGCCAGAGGTCATGCCCAGTACCCTATTCAGGTCAAAGGAGGCAGCACCCGCTTATCTCTGACCAATACCCAGGTTTAACACTCAACATCAAACACATAAGATTTCTAACTTCAGCTTCACTTTGATCTGCCACAGGGAGCTTGGTGCTGTCATTTCTTGCACAATCCAGCAGTTTAAAAAGTGTTACTAGATGTAAGACAACCTGACCTGAGAACACAGGAGATGGTCCTGTGGTGAGTTGATGCTACAATTAACAGCTGCAAGTACCATATACATAATGTCATCATTTCTAGAGTGAAACTCAAAAGTATCTCTGTAGATTACAAGACATAAACACTGTTACAAGTAAATTGTGACATGCCTGCATCAGTGACATGATGCATTGACATTAAGATGAAATCAAATGTGCATGAGCAATGTTTGATTATATGTCACGTCTAACGTGGAATCATTGCGATGAACATACACAAATGTGGCCCACCAGCTGCAGGTTGGTGTTGAATGTAGGCCTAGGGCATCTTTTTTCGTTGTATACCCAATTAAACATACAATAAACAAAATCATACATGGCTGCAGAGCGAGTTACTATTTTTCTCTCACTTGGGATTGTTGTTGGTGTGGAAAATCAATTATGACCAGCGATCACTGGTGATTTTCCTTGCAAACAGCGATCCCTCTGAGAAAAAATAGAAACTGCCCCTCAGCCATGTAAGAGCCTTTATCTAACAAACCCAAATCTTTAAGCCCAAGTATTGTTTGAACACTACCAAGTCTGATATCCAAAGAACAGAGTCCTATTCTGTACCACTCACTATAAACTGTATAGTTCTAAATCATTACAAAAATTATTTTGTACATGTATAAGAACAAATCATATTCATAAAATTTGAAATTTAAAAGAAATAGACACTACTGGCCCTTATACAAAATTGGGTAATCAGCGGGGAACCAGCGTAGGACTTGTTTTGGTGCCCTTAATACCCGGACAAGTCATTCTGCTAATGGTGGGACCATGTTTGTGTTTCTAATACAAACATCCCGAGCTGATGTATTGCGGAATTAAGAAAATATGTTCTTTAGTCGATAGGCCTACTAATAGATGTAGCCACATAACATAAATGTAATCAAACTACTTTAACAAAACAGAAGTCAATGCCTAACTTGTATGATTAGGCCTATCAAAAATGAATCATTGAATCAATTGAGTACAGTAAACCTAACACTTACCTAGAATGCTTGGTCTTTGAACAGATCCAACTAAGCCTACATAACGATATAAAATAACAACCAGTTATCCAACGTAAAGTAAAATGCATAAGCAATAATGTGATATATTGAATATTAAATTAAATAGAAGAGTCAGGACATTAATGTCATACCTGGAAACTGGTCACATCAACGTTGTTGTGTTTCGGTATTAAAAATAGGCCTATAGACATATATTTATATATCCCTGCATTTCACAGCCAATGCAGTCATTGTTTGTGACTAAAGCTACATAACAATTCATCAATATCATTACATTTAATTAAAATGTTTTAAAAAATTCAAGGCTTAAACAGCCAAATGAATTAATAAACAGGTCATCAGCGGGAAACCATTACCTGTTATCCCCTTCAGTAAGCATGTCTCATATCCCCAAATTCTCAAACAAGCAAAGAGGGGTCGTTTTTTATTGTACCTTTTGGAGCAATTATGCATGTGTGTATTTTTCTTTATTGTTTTAATTGAAATCCTGACTGATGATCACTTAAATCTAAGCAAACAAGCAGTCGCATATAGATCTATATCTAAAACAAGAGGGCTGTGTGAACAGCCCATGCTCAGCTGACCTAGACATTCATCACACTTGTGTCTATGTGAGCTTGGGATAGGTTCAAGGTCACCCATGTACTGAGTAAGTCTTACCTTACTTAGAGGAACACTAACATGTGCAACATCAAGGTCCCAGTTCAAGTAGTTCTCAAGTTATAGTGAAGAGTAAAATTCATGTATGTTACACTGTGACCCCACAAATGAGGTCAAGGTCACTCATGTACTGTCTAAGCATGACCTTCATGGAGAAACATCAACATGTGCAACATCAAGGTCCTAACTCAAAACAGATCTTAAGTTATCAAGTGAACCGTAAATTCCGTGTCAGTTGTCCTGTGACCTTGGGAATAAGGTCAAGGTCCAAACATCACTGGAGCACGACCATTTGCACAAAATAGGTAGACACTTATAAAAGGTACATCCCTACCAAGTTTGGCACAAATCTGACCACAATTATTGAAGTGATAACCATTACAAGAAATTCCCATGTTAAACCTTCCTATTAAAACTTTTTTAAAGATTTTTGAAAAAAATCATAAAAATCCAAAAATCACTGGTGCGTGACCATTTGAACAAACTTGGTAGAGACTCACCCAAGGTACATTACTACCAAGTTTGAAGTAAATCTGATTGACAGTCTCTTCAGAGAAGTCTAAAATGTGAATTACCATTAGAATGCCCATTGACTTGCTGTAAACATTAGAAAAGGTTCATTACCGATATGTACATGAATTGAAAAAAATCATTAAAAATCAGGAATCCCCAGTAGTGCTGCCTAATGAACTCTTTGCTTTAATTGACCCTTTCACAAGGAACATATCCACAAAGTTTCAACTTTATGTGAGCAATGGTTCTGGAGAAGAAGTGACAAGTAACGAAAACACACAAAAATTCATAAAAAATTTGTAAAAAAAATGGCAGCACCACCTGGTAAACAAATTAAGAACTAGGAGCCCCTAAGAGTGTTCTTATATAATGTCAAAGCAATTGGGTGAGCAGTTGTGGAGAAAAAGATTTTGAAAGATTTTTGTCCATAAAACAGAACAAAAAATTCATTTAAAATCCAAAAATTACTGGAGCAGGACCATTTAAACAAATTTGGTAGAGACCCACCCAAGGCACATCCCCACCAAGTTTGAAGTGAATCTGGCGGAAGGTTTTAGAGAAGTTGAAAACGTGAATTGCGGACAACAGACAAGGGGACGACAGATGGCTAGTCATAACATAAGCTCAGCTGACTGACAAGTGAGCTGAGCTAAAAATGATTCAAATTAGAAAAAAAAATCAACTCAAAAGTGAATTTTACCCTCTGCAGCTGGGACCCAGCTTGAGGTATTCTCCCAACCCACAGGTAGTTTGTATTCCACACAAACCAAGCATGTTGATATTGCAGCAAGGATAAAAGTATTTATTATTATTAAAATTAGTTATCCTTAAGACCTGAATTTATGTTGTATACGCCTATACTCTCCCTGTCTGATCCCATCTCTATCCATCTCTGAAATATGGATAAATAAAAGATTTTATTATTATTTTTACCATAACATGTTCAACATGTAATGTTTGAAAAAGGCTACATCAGCCTGAAAGATGATAATGGATTTTCCCTAGGTATCTATCAGATAAAAAAAAAATCTATCAGAACATGTTTTGGAACCTGGAATATCGCTGACAGAAGTCCCTTGTTTCAAATTGATATTTAACCAAGACTTCCCCCATAAAAACAAAACACACACACACACCCAAAAAAGGAAAACAAAAATACCCCCACCCCCAAACAAATTTTAAAATCACAGAAGTGAGACTTGTTTAGTAATTAGACACTCAAAGTGCATCTCACAAACTCTGATGAGTATTCCCGCTCCTGTTGGTTTTTCAGAACAGGTAAAACAAATAAATTTGACTTTAATTCATACAACAGATGACTGTTATAAAGAAATAGTAAAAGCTCAGCTGACAAATATGTCAGCTGAGCTAAAAAGTTTCAGTCACAAAATACCGACAACTAAATAAACAAAAGTAAATTAATTCCAGTAGATTTAATGGTTCAGTGGCCTGACACTTTACAGCCCATAGAACGTGTAATCTGTTCCAAGCTAGTCCATGTAGTGCAAGACATGCTGCCTGGCCCTCACAACAAGTAGTCTTACTTCACAGGCACACACTTTTGTCTCCTCACTTGGTGGCTCCTTGATGTAATCAAACACACAAGTACACATTGCTGACATATCAATATAAAAGAAGATGGCCTCTACCACCTCCCATCTGAATTAACATCTTCCTAAGTGCTACCATATGGAAACAAATTCAGTTCATCAAAATATCCCATTGTCACAGAGTATTTTGCCGCCAGTCTTTTGTCTGGGTAAGCTGACAGATACATGGCCTGTGGGCCTGTCATTGCACCATCCAGGCTGATACAATGGAGTATTTGTGACCCATCGGCTGGTTTGTCTAATATACTGTAGGCAGAGAAAAGCTTCCTGATGGCAGATACATCAGTGTCAGTTAGGTAGACCCCATACCATGCTCATGTGTCAGCACTTCTTAAAAGCACATTTATTTGTGTCAGTCATTAAACAGATAGTGCCATGTCATATGGTTCACGCTGGAAAACATCTTGCAACATGAGAAATTTGTCTTGGATGCACTTTGTTGGAACTTTCCCTTCGTCACATACATGTAACTGCTCAGCAATAACTCCACCCTCTTAAACCTTTACACCTATCATATACATACTTGATAATAGCTCCTTCTGGATAACACAACGTACCTGTCACATACCTACTTCACAACTGCTCCTTCCTGGTAAACTTGTATGCCCATCACATATGTATTACAACTGTTCAGCAATAGCTCTCTCATACTTGTATGCCCATCACACAGGTATAACTGTTCAGTAATAGCTCCCTCCGGGTAGACCTGTATGCCCATCATACATGTATAACTATTCAGCAATAGCTCCCTCCTGGTAGACCTGTATGTCTATCATACATATATAAGTGTTCAGCAATAGCTCCCTCAAACCTGTATGCCTATCATACATGTATAAGTGTTCAGCAATAGCTCCCTCAAACCTGTATGCCCATCATAAATGTATGTGTTCAGCAATAGCTCCCTCAAACCTGTATGCCCATCATACATGTATAAGTGTTCAGCAATAGCTCCCTCAAACCTGTATGCCCATCATACATGTATAAGTGTTCAGCAATAGCTCCCTCAAACCTGTATGCCCATCATACATGTATAAGTGTTCAGCAATAGCTCCCTCAGGCTCCCATCAAACCTTTATATCTATCACCAAAGAGTCAGTAGGGAAGGAGTGAGTGCAGTGTTTTGGTGCATTGGTGTCTCTATACATTGAACACCAAGTTTGTTGTAAAAGTAAACTGTTGGAAATATTACTGATCTTGCATCAAACCAATTTTTGTTGGCTTCTTGCTGGAATTGAAAGAAGCAAATCAATTTTTTATTAAGACAAAATTTATTTGTCTAAAAAGGATTTTTACCAGAAAAAAAAAGAAAAAAACATTTCTGCAAGATCAACATCAATGTACATGTTTCACTGTGATTTAGGAATCTGCAAGAAGAGAACTTTCATGGAAAGGTGGTCACATTGAAATTGACTTTGCTGCATGTACTTTTAACATGGATCATTTGCAGATTTACTTTACTTTACTGTGAATACCCATCCAGCCACATCATGGCATCCACTGGCCACATCTGTTTCTTTACAACACTCACTTGTGTTTGGCACTTAGTTGTCCACATATGTGCAGAGGGGGAGGACATTATCCACAAAGAATGAGTGCATTAAGTTGCCAGTCATTTCAGCAACAAAATCCTTAAATAAATTTTTTAACAAAACAACCTACAGGTATGTGCAAGTAAGCTTTCCTGTTGGTATAGACAGCCATGCATATTCTCCTTTCTTTGTAGTTGAGACTGCCTGCTAACAGATACTCACTTCAGGATAGCTCTCTCTGGGTAAAACAGTATACATGTGCCTATCACATATGAACTAACCAATAATACCTCTCTCTTGTTCAGCCTGTATATCCACCACATAATAGCTCCCTCTTGTTAAACCTTTAAAATAATTATATTACAGCTTTACAATACTCGTAGCTCCCTCTTCACACAATTGCACGCTTGACAATAGCCCCTTGTTCCACCTTTATACCCATTGCATACCTACTTATTAGTTACTCCCTTTTGATCAGACTGTTTATCCATCATGTGCCTACTTAACAATAGCTCCTTTTCCATACCACTTTATACCTATCACATACCTACAGTTGGTGCGTCTTTTTTAAAGCATTATACATGTACCTATCACATACCTACAATTGGTGCGTCTTTTTAAAGCATTATACATGTACCTATCACATACCTACAATTGGTGCGTCTTTTTAAAAGCATTATACATGTACCTATCACATACATATTTCACATTAGGTCCCTATTTCTGTCTTTTCCAAATGATTTAACCTCCATTGAGAGACCACCTGCTTTTTGTGACCGCTTATTCACCTGCCTTTGGAGTTGTCTGTCAAAAGAAGGACCACATATATCCACACACTGCAATCTGTTTCCCTACACAGTCACCCATGTCCTCAGGTGCCCTTTCCAGTCTATATCCCTATCTAGCATTCATTACCTGTGCCTGAGCACCTGTTATCTGCACGTCCCACCAGCCAGTTACATCCACTGCACTGTCAGGTCCTGTATGTATGCTCACACCTGTGACAAAACCTTGTTTTCATGACAAAATATATGTTCATCATTTGCTGACTTTTTTCATATTAACTGATCAGTACATATAAAAAACCATGCAACATAATAAATGCTCCCTTCCTGTAGTTCCAGAAACCTGCATGCTTGCTTTAACTTGGTGCAATACGTACCTTCAGCAAAATCAAAATCTCTGGAAATTTGTTGATATTGCAAATTGGGACTTGATGGACACATCTACTGCTTTCTTTGTACGTGCTCCAGTAGCTTGATGGAGTATTTTGGTAATAAAAAGTCAATGGATACATGCCCTTCATTGGTGTATATTACTGATGTGTAAACACAATTAGCATGGGTCGGGTTGACCTTACAGCATTAGGGAATGTCCCTGTAGCTTCCACCCACTGCTTGCCCCCTACTGCTAACTACCCCCTAGTTCTGTTTGCATTAATGCTGTCTTCATAATATGAACTAAGTGATGGGGAATCCATATATTGTTGAAGTTACTTATC
This sequence comes from Hermodice carunculata, assembly GCA_964020975.1. Classification (NCBI taxonomy): domain Eukaryota; kingdom Metazoa; phylum Annelida; class Polychaeta; order Eunicida; family Amphinomidae; genus Hermodice; species Hermodice carunculata. Next base: position 100,944,473 of record OZ026617.1, read on the forward strand.
AATTATAATCATGCACTCCCAATTTCACAAAAAAAAAAGAGTGCCATAGTGTTGAGCTCAGTCTCTTGGTACATTAACACAGTGAAAGCTTTTTTGTGTATTGCACATCCATATTTCCTACATTTTGCAAAATAATTAAAAAATTGTAAATTAACTTAATTTTGCCGAATTTCTATTTTTGCTCATGGCATAAAACCTGAAAATAAAAACACAATGAAATAGTATTGTAATATAGATTTTTAGAAATCAGGTCCAAAATAGTGAAACCAAAATTTCAATTAAATACCTGAAAAGCAAAAAACAATGAAAATTCACACATGTGAAAATCAATATATTTACAGTATTTAGAATATAGGATGGTTCTACCAGCTATTTTAATGGAAGAGAAATGAGCATGGGGTGGGAGCAGGTGGGATTAGGGTAGGGTGGGAGTGGGAAGATGCATTAATGGACGATGTAGTGATCATATTTAACATGCCCCTAATTCACAGCTTTTTTTTTTTTTTTTTTTTTTTTTTTTTTTTTTTTTTTTCACAGCTACTTTGCTTGGTATACTATTGAGTATTAACAAAATCAGTTTATTTCCTGTGTTCATTCTATAAGGAGGATATGTCCAGCAAGGCCATACCCTCATTCAGCTCTCAAAAGAAGCCTCTGTTTTCATTCATTAAATACATTTTCATGCTCATTTCTGTTCACTACCTGTTTTTAGCTATAAAATATAAATTTGACTGAGCTTTTTTAGCCACTAGGCATTTGCTGGCTTCTTACGCTGACAATATACTCTTCCTAAGGGTATTGAGCACTTACTGCAATGAATGTAGCATAATGTCTTCATTGTCTTCTGCTAATTAATTTCTGTTTTAAAATACAGTTTAACCAGAACTTCCTTTCTTTATCTGGATACAGCTTGCACTTGCTTGCATGTAAACATGAAAAGCTGAACTTACATAACAAGTTTGAGTATATAGGTGACGACCCTGCACATTTACACTTAGCTGATGGGTTTAATCCCAGTTTCACTTATCTGTTAAAACATATCAGATACATATACTTCACTGACCAATGTTTGCAAGAGATTAGCCCACACAAAAAATAAAGTTCATGGCCCTGTTTTTTTAAGACCTTGGACCAAATAAGCTGAACAGAATGGCACCAGCAGGACTTGATCCTGTCTGGGGTTCAACCCTCCTACAAAGACAACTATGGCCTGAAATATCTTTTTAAGTGCAAACTGGTTACACTGCAAAGGGTGCCTGTAATCTCTCCTCCAAACAGGCAGCAAAATAAGCCATGGACACTTTCTGTGGACTTGACTGTGAGAAGTCAATAGTCAGTTGGTTGTCTCTTTTCACCTGACACATTGGTGTTGTGGCCAGGATAAGCATGTGTTATTCCCCAATGTTTTGTCACAAAGCAAGCACTCAGTTTGCAGTTTATTTTCTTTTGATGACACTTTAACTGCTCCGCTCTTTCTGCTTGCTCCTGCTTTCCTTTTTCAGAGGCTACTGTCAACTCATTGTGCTATATCAATCGGAATATTTTCATACTTTTCAGTATCAAAAATGTTCAAAGATTGCCTCTCCCTTCATGCTTCAAAGTGAATTTCTAAAGAAAGTTTTTTATTGGTGGGGGGGGGGGGGGGGGGCGTAGGTGGCAAAAAATCTTGGCCTCCATATATTAGTTGTGTTACTCTTGCCAAACTTCCAGGCTGCTTATCAAATACTCCTAATGTAAAACTCATCAAATTGTGCAGTGTGCTGTCAGGCTGGGCCAACAGAATATCACTGCACAGTCACTGCTGCTATGGAGGCAAATGTTACACTGCATTTGCATAAATGACAGCAAATATTTGGGATATTGATATCATTTTACCATTTTCCAGGCAATGAAAATAGAGTGATACTGTGGGGTGCCAAAAAATATAGTTAATGACCCTCTGTCAGCATGTCACCCGCCATGCTACAAGGTGTGGGACTATTATGTGTCACAGAGAGCTTAAAAATATCCTCATGGATAAGTCAAGGAATTTGATAAAACTAGTGCCTTGTATTTTCTGGTAATTAACTTACATTAAAAATCTGGATGAGATTCTTTACCATTTTGCATGCATGACTTGTTTTGGGACATAACACATGCAAGTTTATATATTGTTTACAACTCGTCACCATCCTCCCCAGTCACTGTACAGCCCAGTCAGTAAGGCCTTGCTCCCTTTGTCACCATGAGCCCAATCCGTGAGGGCTTGCTCCCTTTGTCACCATCAGCCCAGTCAGGAGGGCCTTGCTCCCTTTGTCACCATGAGCCCAGTCAGTAAGGCCTTGCTCCCTTTGTCACCATTAGCCCAGTCAGTAAGGCCTTGCTCCCTTTGTCACCATGAACCCAGTTAGTAAGGCCTTGCTCCCTTTGTCACCATGAGCCCAGTCAGTAAGGCCTTGCTCCCTTTGTCACAATGAAGAATAGATCATTTATTTCATAATAAAAGGCCTCCGGCCTGTCAATACTTGTCACAATGAACCCAGCCAGTAAGGCCTTGCTCCCTTTGTCACCATGAGCCCAGTAAGGCCTTGCTCCCTTTGTCACCATGAACCCAGGCAGTAAAGCCTTGCTTCCTTTGTCACCATGAGCCCAATCAGTAAGGCCTTGCTCCCTTTGTCACCATGAGCCCAATCAGTAAGGCTATGCTCCCTTTGTCACCATGCGCCCAGTCAGTGAGGCCTTGTTTCCTTTGTCACCATGTGCCCAGTCAGTGAGGCCTTGCTCCCTTTGTCACCATGAGCCCAATCAGTAGGGCTTTGCTCCCTTGTCACCATCAGCCCAGTCAGTAAAGTCTTGCTTCGTTTGTCACCATGAGCCCAGTAAGGCCTTACTCCCTTTGTCACCATGAACCCAGTCAGTAAGGCCTTGCTTCCTTTGTCACCATTAACCCAGTCAGTGAGGCCTTGCTCCCTTTGTCACCATGAGCCCAATCAGTAGGGCTTTGCTCCCTTTGTCACCATGAACCCAGTCAGTAAGGTTTGGCTTCATTTGTCACCATGAGCCCAGTAAGGCCTTGCTCCCTTTGTCACCATGAACCCAGTCGGTAAGGCCTTGTTTCCTTTGTCACCATGAGCCCAGTCAGTGAAGCCTTGCTTCCTTTGTAACCATGTGCCCAGTCAGTGAGGCCTTGCTTCCTTTGTAACCATGTGCCCAGTCAGTGAGGCCTTGCTCCCTTTGTCACCATGAACCCAGTCAGTAAGGTCTTGCTTCATTTGTCACCATGAGCCCAGTAAGGTCTTGCTCCCTTTGTCACCATGAACCCGGTCAGTAAGGCCTTGCTTCTTCTGTCACCATGAGCCCAATCAGTAGGGCCTTACTCCCTTTGTCACCATGAGCCCAGTCAGTAAGGCCTTGTTTCTTTCATCACCGTGAGCCCAACCAGTCAGGCCTTGCTCCTTTTGTCACCATGAGCCCAGTAAGCAAGGCCTTGCTCCCTTTGTCACCATGAGCCCACTTAGTAAGGCCTTGCTCCATTTGTCACCATGAACCCAGCCATTCAGGTCCTGCCCCACCCATCACCATAAAGCCTAGTGACTCAGGCCTTATTCCCTGTCACCACAGAGTCCAGTAAGTCAGTCTGGCCCTACTCCCTGGTCACCATACAACTCACTCAGTCAGGTCCTGCCCACCTTGCCTACAATTAGCATACAGATTCTCCTCACCATGCACTCCAGCTGCAAGGGAAAGCAATCTGTGTAAGCTGAATTTTTTCTATGCCTGGCTATCAAGCACACCAGGTGGCACTGGCTGTGTTTCACCTTTGAGCGACCTAATACCCTACCAGATTACAGCAGTAGAGGCAAGTGGCATGTAGGGTGCAGACCTGGTATCAAGACTGTCAAACAAAAATAGATCAATTAGTGTAAAGTCACTTAATTTTGATCTATTTCATTATGTGTTTCGCTGATGTCATAAAACCATGGAAATATAAAAACACAATAAAATTATATATAAACACAGGTTTAATAGGAATTATGACCAAACTAGTGAAATTAAAACTTCAGTTCAATGCCTGAAATGCAAAAATGATAATAGTTAATAAATGTGGAAATAGGTACATTTACAATACCACACTTGACTCACAAAATATGAAAAAAAAGACCTACAGTTCATTACATTCATTTCTGGGCTGAACAATAATGCAGAATTTTCTGAAATGCATACATGTATGTGAGCACATGTAGGCCAAATTACATACATGGTCAAGTAACTGTACCTTTCTCCATTAAGTCTGATCATGAGTCCTTGTTCTGTTGGGTACCAGTTTCCAGTTTTACCACTGGGTGTGGATTTTGTGTGTACGTACTTTAAACACTCCACTTAGCATTGACAAAAGCCATGATGTGTCTTTGTAACCCTAGCTACACAACTTTTTCACAATGTTTGGTCTAACATGGGGTCCAAGTTGCATTCTGGCCTGTTGGTGAGATGTAAGTTTGGCAGAGTTTAATGGCTCACAATGAAACTCATTTTTTCTGCTCTGCATTTTGCTTCTGTTCTCTCTTGGGCATCTTTTTCCAGCAGAAGATACCAGAATTCAAAACGTTAGACAAAGTGAGTCTTGCATCCAGAGTAAGCCCTTGACAGACATGGCTGCAAACAACGAATGAATCAAAGTGATGTCAGTTAACTCTTTCCCCTTGAATAAAGACTGAGTCAACAGCTTTCCTTGGCATGGGTTGGGCTATTGATGAAGGACATGTGATCTTGAAAGGTCTTGTCTACAATCATGGTCAAGTTGTTTTTCATAACTGCTGAAATTAGATTGAAACACTGAAGCAGACAACATATGACCAAAGGCCAGTTTTGGCCAGTTCAAGGGGGAAAGGGTTGAGCCTTGCATGTAATGTTGACACAGTCCCAGATAGCAGCAGATAGAAAGAAGTAGACAGTCAGTAGATCTGGCTGTGGGGATGGTCAAATGAAGACAATGTTAGTTACCGGGTGTAGGGTATGTCAATGGGTATTTTAGTAGTGGGGTGGAGGGTATGTCAATGGTGGCAGTGAAGTAGTGGGGTGTAGGGAATTTTAATGGTGGTATTTAAGTACATGTAACGGGGTGGAGGGTATGTCAATGGTGGCAGTGAAGTAGTGGGGTGTAGGGAATTTTAATGGTGGTATTTAAGTACATGTAACGGGGTGGAGGGTATGTCAATGGTGGCAATTTAGTAGTTGAGTGCAGGGTATGTCAATCAGGGTATTTTAGTAGTGGGGTGTACAGTATGTCGATGGGAGCAGTTATGTAGTGGGGTGTAGGGTATGTCAATGGTGGCAGTTTAGTAGGGGTGTAGGGTATGTAAATGGTAACAGTTAAGTGGTGGGGTGTAGGGTGTAGCAATGGTGCCAGTGAAGTAGTGGGGTGCATGGTATATCACTGTCATCAGAACATAAAAACCAGAGTCTGCTTCACAGGCAAGGTACATGTACATAAATGGTGGGAGTTAAGTAGTGGGGTGTATGATATGTCAATTGTGACAATCACACAGTGGGGTGTAGGGTATGTCAATGGTGGCAGTTAAGTAGTGGGGAATGGTGTGAGTTAAGTAGTGGGATGTAGGTTATCTTAATTGTGACAATCAAGTAGTGGGGCGTAGTGTATAAGTTAGTAGTGGCAGTTAAGTAATGGGATGTAGGGTATGTTACTAGTGGCAGTTAAGTAGTGGGGTGTATCATATGTCAATGGTGGTAGTTCAGTAGTGGGGTGTAGGGTATGTTATTGGTGGCAGTTAAGTAGTGCAAGTGGGTAATGAGTTGTAGATAGATGTGAAGTCATGCAGTGATGGCTTGGTAAGTATTGCAGACAAAGACAGCCACATGACTCAGGGTAGTGACACCGGTGGCACATGACTCAGGGTAGTGACACCGGTGGCACATGACTCAGGGTAGTGACACTGGTGGCAACTTGTGCTGGCAACTGCAGCCAGTGATTGGTGTGGTAAGCAGAGGAGCCTTAACCCTTTCCTGCTCAAAGAAACTAAAAGCATCCAGATGTCACAGGTTGGGCACATTTTTTAATTGAACTGTGTCCCAGCTTCCAGGTCATTCGCCTAACCTTCCATTCACATTACATTTCCAATTTCTCAAAAACCATCTACCAGATATTCTTTAAACTTGGTGGAGATGCACTTTGAGTATGCCTACACCAAATCTGTTGACTAGATCATGTCATCTGTGGGTGACTGGGTCAGTAACTTCACCTGCTGCAGGTGGAGATGTCTGGGGGATAAATAAAACTTGCTGCACTCATTGGTTGAAAACCTGTGATACAGCTAGGAAACAGAATGGTGTATGTGACATGCCCTATTGGCAACATTTCACTGACTTTAAATAGGAGGTTAAATCCAATTTCAGTTCATTTTTTTTTGGGGGGGGGATGTTAAAACTGGTGCTTCTCAATTCTCCATTACTACTTCTTGAAAATAATTGCTTTAACAAGGGACTGAGTACCCTGTGACCTTAATTTGTTCAACAAGTGGTGTTAATCTTTTCAAGTTTTTGCTAAAACTACTTTAAAAGCTGGATTCCCTTCAAACATGATAAGCATAATGCAATGTACCTTGACGTCTTGACACAAGTTGGTGGCCAGTTGGCTGCTGGTGCTCCTCACTTGTGTATATACATGGGCTTAACAGCTGTCATGCAAAACAATCAATATCTTCACTGTACATGGTGGATCAAAACTTTCAAAAGCTGTAACTGCAGCCTGTGATATGGACATATGTTGTCTGTGCCTGTAAACACATGATGTGTTCTGGCAGATACTGTCTTTTTTGGCTGTTATACATGACCAGAAGTGACCTCTCAACTGAGCTGGTACAGTCCACTGATATGCATACTGGCTTGCATAAGACATTTAAAACCTATTATCTATTATAAAATCTATCAAGGCATGTCATGCATGAGGTCTCACAAGATTACATTCCTCTGAAAGTTAAGAGCATTGCATGAGTGTCCAGATAAAACATGCTCCAGAATGTACTACATAGAGAGAAAATACAGTACAGTACAAAAGTTTTTCCTTTGACCTGCCTTTCAAGACCACATTCACCAGGTCCCTAGGCCTATCTTTCCCATGCTATTTCACTTCCATTGAGAGGCCACCTGCTTTGTGTGACCACTTTAAGACCTGCCCTAGGGGTGGTCTCACAATATAGGCGATACTGTCCAGTGAAGCCTGTCTTGAAAGACCACCCCTATGGATGATGGAATAATCTGCCAAAAGAGATGGTCTCTAATAGAAAGCATAAATAATATGTGAAGTAAAAAGCAAAGCATAGCTGGAAAGGTGGTCTTCTCAAAACTGTTGTCTTTGACAGGAGTGTTCTGTCAAGAAAGGAAGCACTGTACTTTGATGTGTTTGGTCTCATCAATATGGACAATGAGATGTTAACACTTCATTTTAGGAAAGAGGCAGGCGGTTAGAGAAGTGTCTGTAGACTTTGGATACAACAAATAGGTCTGCACAAGAATCAATTTTTACTTTATCCCCCTGTGAAAACTTAGATATAATGGTCAGAATGGTCTTAAGGCTCCCTCAGCCAGGGTGAAAATATTGACCTCAGGTGACCTTGAATATAGGTTGACGAATTTCAAACTCAGCCACACATCCAAAGAAATGCTTGCACAGTACAAGTTTGATGATAGCAGCTAGTTTGTTCACAAATTATTGTTTCTGCATAGGCAACGGATTGACTGACACACAGACAGACATGACCATCACAATACCCCGTGCACCAATATGGCCAAGAGGGTGAAAACAAGATCAAGTTTTGCATAGCAGCACATAGTCCCCCACCAGAGAATAAATAGCAAGGTTGGCTGTCATGGTATGAAAATTGTTCATGTTTAATACAAAGAGAAACTTAACAAACCTAATTCTGTAAGCCCATGTACCGTTTGAACACTATCAAGTCCGATATTCTAAGAGCAAAATCCTATTCCGTACCATTCACTGAAAAACTGTATTGTTCTAAATCATAATAGCAAATCAATTTATGAAAGGAACAAATCATATTCATAAAATTTGAAATTTAGAAGAAAGTTTTAGGCATTATTAGCCTTTAAAAAATCGGGTCATCAGCGGGGAACCAGCGCAAGACTTGTTTCGGTGCCATTAATCCCCGGACAAGTCATTCTGCTAACTGGCGGCACCATGTTTGCATTTCCAATACAAACATCCCGAGCTGATGTATTATGGAATAAAGCGAATATGATGTTCCTTAGTTAATAGGCCTACTTAAAAACGTAGCCCACATGACATAAATATGATAAAACTACACCTAACACTCATGATTGGGCCTAGCAAAAATGAATAAAATAATAAACCATCCCACACTTACCTACAGCGCCTGGTCTTACAACTCACCCGACGAGGCCTACCTAACGGACTGATCAGATCAAACTGATTAAACCAGCCTTTCAACTTCAAAGTTCAAGTAAAACGCAAATAAAACGACGTGACGTAAAGGAGTCACGCTATTAATTGCGTCACACCTGAAAACTGGTCAGATCTTCGTTGTCCCGTTTCAGCAATAAAAATAGGCCTATTTATTATAAACTCGCTGTATTTCACAGCCGATGAAATCACTACTAATGGGTAGATCTGTATTAATAACGAATCAATTACATAAGATTTAATGTAATTTTTTAAATTCTAGGTTTAAAAAGCCAAATGAATTAACAAACGGGTCAATAGTGGGAAACCTTGAACTGAAATTACCGTCATGAGGCATTTTAACTCTTAATCTCGAATCGTCTAAGATGCATTACAAGTTAGGGGTTGGGTTGGGTTGGGCGGTGTGTGTGGGGGGGGGGGGGGCACTGTACCTTTTGGAGCAACTATTCATCTATTCATGTACCTTTTTTCTTTCATATTTTAACTAAAACCTTACTAATTATATCTGAAATCTAAATAAATGAGCAGTTCTATGTAGATATATAAATTGCTAAGTAAAGCTAGGAAATAATAATAATAATAATAATAATAATAATAATAATAAAATACACATGTCTGATACCCTCTGCGGCTGGGACCCAGCTCGAGGCATTCTCCCAACCCCTAGTAGTTTCTACTCCACACAGAGGAAACCAGGCATGTAAATATTAGATTATAAAATTTATTATTTTAAAAACCTTAATGTAAGTCATGTAGGCCTATCTGGCGCATAAGAAACACATAAGATAAATATAACTATGTAGCATGTAAGAAATTTTTGACATTTAAATTATGTGTGATAAATACTGAAAATACTTACAAAAACTTTGTGTAATGTGATAATTTTGGTGTGCAACACACCTGTATCCTATGAAGTGTCCACTTACCAAATTTGGTACCTGTATGTTTTATGGTATAGGGTCTAAGGGAATATGACCCAGATAAGCTAAAACTTGAAGGGGGTCAAAGGTCAAGGCCAACATCACAGTGACTCAATTGTGATGTGTGACACACCCTTATAATATGAAGTGTCCACACACCAAATTTGGTAGCTGTACATGTTATAGTATATGAAATATGGCCTGGACAATCTTAAACTTTAAGGGGGGGTCAAAGGTCAGAGTGACCCAATTTTGGTGTGCGACACACGCCTACCCCACAAAGTATCCAGTCCCACCAAAGTTGGTAGCTGTAGGTGTGATGGTATACGAAATATGGCCTGGAAAAGCTAAAACTTTAAAGGGGTCAACGGTCAATGTCAAAGGTTACAGTGACCCTGAATTTTGGTGCACAACACACCCCTCTCTTAATTATCAAGTGTCCACAGACTAAAATTGGTAGCTGCAGGTGTGACAGTATACAAAATATAGCCCAGACAAGCTTAATCTTTCTGGGAGTCAAAGGTCAAGATCAACGTCACAGTGACCCAATTTTGGAGCACCACACACCCCTATCCCATGAAGTATTCACCCACTAAATTTGGTAGCTGTAGGTGCGATGGTGTACAAAATATGGCCCAGACAAGCTAAAATTTTAAGAGGGTCAAAGGTCACAGTGACCCAACTATGGTGCGTGACACACCCCTATCCTATGAAGTGTCCACACACCAAACTTAGTACTATAAGTACTATGGTATAGGAAATAAAGCTCGGACAAGCTAAACTTTCATGGGGGTCAAAGGTCAAGGTCAAGGTCAAAGTCACCCATTTTTGGTGCAGAACTCGCCCCTATTCCATGAAGTATCCACCCACCAAATTTGGTAGGTGTCGGGGTAATGGTATAAAAAAATACCACCCAGACAAGCTTTGCCGGAAGGACGGACAGACAGAAGGACAGATGGAAGGATGCACGGAAGGACATGGTGCAAGCCTACACAAAGCTTCAACATACTAAATGTAGATATATTTCCAAAGTGCTCATTGAAGTGCACATAAAAAAAAAAAACAACTTGATATGTAGAGTACATGTATAGCTTTATTGGTTAATGGAGACGGGCATATTGAAAGTTTCATCTGCCTGTTTAATGGTACAAATTATATGGTTATTTATTGCAGCCACATAACAGGCATCTTGAAATCACAATCACATATGAATCAACCCACTTCCCCTTCACCATGACCAGTCCAGTCAACAGAGCTCTCATGGCTCCCCGGCTACTTTGTCATCAAATGAACTCTTTCTGTGCGCACACTTGGGCTGAGTTAACACCTTGCAGCTTTGCATGCAATGTATCCAAAGCAGAGCCAGGAAAACCGTTCACCTGGACTTTTTTCACTCTGGATACACAGGCTGGTACTTGAAGGACAAGTTTTTCATGACAAATTATGAATTTGGGATCATTCAAATAATTCAGGTGACTTCATTTTTTGTTGTGATTAGCATCTTGAGTGTTATCAGTGTCAAAAAAATCTTTCAAATTAATGCATGTACCAAAAATACCTTCTTCTTCTGGTGCTGCATCCTTTGCAACTGAGACTAGGTCAAAGAGATAATGTCCCTGTATAAGCCCTCCCTGGTCACTCCCCTTCAACACCCCCAAAGGGACCTGAACAAGTGGCATCTGGCAGCCAAATCCCTTTTGAATGTGTCTGTACATTGATGGCCATACAATAGAGCTCCAGCCCCTTCATGCCAATAGGATTTGATAACCTATTCAAACTGTGAGGCAGGGCACATCAAACATTCTACTGACTGGGCCAAATTATTATTAACAGTGAAAACTCTCACAAATTGAGGCCACTTTTATGAGTGCGTGTTAAAATTAAACTTCACCTCTTGACCACCCGTGACACGAACAGACTGTCTCAAAAAACACCCACAGTTCAAGACCCTAGAGATGCATGTGACGTGCCTGGTATCCCATGCAGCTACCAACTGCAGGCTAATGAGCCGAGTCCTTTCCCCTTCAAAGATCAGATACAGGTCAAAACTTTTAGGGTATTAATTGATGACTTACTGGTCAGCTTTACCTCTTTTGTGCAACCTTTGTTACCTTATGCTGCTTGAGAAACTTGGCACAACTTGAGAAGTTCACAAGCCTTTTGAACAAGTGAATACAACCTGCACCATGAAACAGGCCATGCACATTAACTCTGTCAGTTAATGTCTGGCTAAGAAGTCCTTATGCAGGTAAAGAATTCTGCCAGCTGTTACAGGGCTTTATGTAATACACATTTGGTTATACTTCAGCATTCTGCCACCTGAGGGTGCCCCAGTGAGAGAGGGAGAACAAACCTGGGTAGAAATGTGAGAAATATTCTAATATTTCAAATACGGCTGAACACTGCTGAACTCCTTTTGAGGTTTCATTTGAAATTCATGGGATATTTTTCAAAAGCAGTTTGAAAATATTTACAAATGCCCTTGTTACCACTTTTATAAGAACTCGCCAGTACTTTCGCACCTGTATCCACTATCTGGGCAACCTTCTTCCCTGAGCTCCATCTTTCACTCAGGGGGGGGGGGGGGGGGGCTTGGCAGGTCCAACTTAATTCATAGCCTGGAGGCGATTTCTGTGTCTGATACAAAATTCCTATTCTGGGGCTCACTGCTGCCTACAACTGCTAACCATAGGGCATTGTATTTACACTTACCGGTAATACTCACTCTGGAAAAGTCCCATTATATATTGTACATTACATTCATGCAACAAAATAACCTTCCTTTAACACTAGTCACACATATATTTTGGATACTACCTCTTCAAAATATCAAATCAGGACTAACCCATAATGGCTGCCATTTTGAAAATTGTGAATTCAGCACCCTATGGTTTGTAATAAATGAGGACAGAATTGGGACGATCTGGGGCAGAGGGTTATAATATATGCAACCAAAAGTATATCTTTAGCAAATATTTCTGAGCATCAATAATCATATGATATATGCGCGGTGGCCGCGATACACTTTGATATCCAAATCAAATGTATTTTTGTGCGGCATTGCGCAATGTTCAAACTAGCGCTCAACACGAGCCGGTTCAAGGTCTATCGTGTCACATTTGGATTTGTAACTAACGATGATGACTGCTTCAGACACAACCAAGCGGGCAGATTAAAGTTCAAATAGTGAGTCATGTTTTAAAAGTACTTTAACGGCCCTTTGCCCTGATAACTCAGAGAATGGACAAATGGTGCTATGGCCTATGCTGTTTCACCAAACAACAGTGGCTATGCATTATTGAACTTTGTGTTGCTATGCTGCCCCCCCCCCCCAGCACAAGTTAACCCTCCAGACAAGTGCAAATAAAATGCTGTGTTTGAGTTGAATTCGCCACAAGATAACAGCACATGATGACCGCTTTCTCAATAAAATCTGTCAACTGAGCCTATGGCTATGCTGTTTCATGGAACACTGTGGCTATGCAGCTGTGCTCTTTCCCCAGCCCAAGTTAACCCTCCACTGCTGACAAGGTGAAATAACTGCTGTGTTTGAGTTGACTTCACTACATGATAATGGCACACAACGGCCACTTTCATGATAAAATCTTTCAGCCAGGGCTGATTAATTTTCATTAGGGAAGGGCAGCTTGAAACTTTTTTGTTTTATTTTATGGCTCATAAAAATTGCTTTGAGTCAGAATGCGGGCCTTTTCAGTTGGGTCGGTCAGGATATTGGAACCACACTCATAAATATTTCTGTTAGGCATTCGGTAACTTTGACATTTGTCGAAACATGTTTAAAATGGATGTTCTTTCTCCTTTTACATATTATCTTCTTTGACGTCAGTTGAATTTGTTACCTGGGCACAGCAGAAGGCACCTGTTCTTGAGTATCAAAAGATTTATGTCCAAAATGAAATTTCAGGGAGATGCCTGGCTGTTTGATACTTGGTCACTTCCACTGGACATCCTACAATTTGATTCAAGAATCAGTTGACTTTGCCTTCATTGCACACAGCATTGGCTTTTTAAACATTAATCATCATCCTTGTCGTCGTCGTCATCAATGGTTGGCCCATTTGCCAAGGAGTACCCATATCAGAAAAAATGTAGCAAAACTGTAGGCTGCAAAAGGGGCAAACAATTAGCAGGTTCTATTCCAGTGCTGAAGAAACAAACTGGTAACTATAAAAGAAGATTTGCTTCACAGCAAGTCTGTCTTGGGGCCTTCAAAATGAGAACATGCTACACTTTGCTACTGTTCAACATAATCTCAATTTGTATATTAGAATATTCTGCATACATTAAATTGCAACAACTTTGCTTCTTAGTTCATTGGATGTGGCCATGTCACAAATTTATAAACTAAAGTTTGAATGGCATCACCATCTATAATAGTTTGAAGTTATTCAAGATCTTCACTTTGTGTATTTGCCCAATTTACATTCATTAAAATCCTACAACTTTGGTTTATGGTTCATTGGATGTGGTTATGTCACAAACCTGCAAATTGAAGTTTGAATGGCACCTCAATTTGTAAAAGTTTTGAAGTTATTCAAGATTCAGATTTTGTGTATTCACCTTATTTGCATAAATTAAAATCCCACAACTTTGCTTCATGGCTCATTGGATAACCTTATGTCACAAACCTATAAAGTAAAGTTGAAATGACACCTCTATTATAGTTTTGAAGGTGTTCAAGATTTAGATTTTGTGTATTCGCGTAATTTGCATAAATTAATTCTACAATGTTGGTTCACCGTTTATTAGATGCCGCTATATCACGCCTATAAATTGAAGTTGGAATGGCACCTCTATGTATAATAGTTTTTCATTTGTTCAAGATTTACATTTTTTGTATTCACCTAAATTTGCATAAATTACAATTTTACAATTTTGATTCATTGGATGCGACTATGTCACAAACCTACAAATTGAAGTTAGAACTAGAACAGGCTGATTTTACAACAGAAAATCAAATGTCTCCCCGTGCGCCCTTACTATTGTCACCCTTATTTTTATAAATACATGTAGGCATACTGATTCATATGATCTACAGATATGGTAAAGGTACACTCTAGGTCACTCATCTATACTCCAAACATAGTTAATATTACGGTACATAATCATGCAGAATTTCCGCCTCCTCAGTCAAATCCTTATGGAGTTATCATTTCTGCATGGATTTTAGACGAAATGCCCATGTGACCTCAAAAAATAGGCCAAGGTTAAACATCTGCAGTCACATGCAAGGTATCACAGGTCTTCATAGAAATATAATCACACAAAATTTCAATCTCTGTAAGTCAAATCTTTCACTTCTGTGTCTGCAATGATTTTGAAAAAGTGGCGATGTGGCCTTGAAAAAGGTCAAGGTCACCATCTCCAATCCCAAGCAAGGTCTGATATAGGAACATCTTCACATAAAATTGCAACTTCCCGAGTCAAATCTTTCTTGAGTTATCGATTTTACATGATATGCCCATGTAGCCTTCAAAAATACGTCATGGTCTCCCATCTGCAATCCCAAACAAAGGTCTTTTATATATTTCAACTTCCCAAGTCATATATTTCTTGAGTTATCACATCCACGTTGATTTTTGAAGAAATGCCCACGTGACCTTAAAAAATAGGTCAAGGTCATACATCTGCTGTCACAGTCAAGGTCTTACAAAAGTCTTACATAAAAACATAATCACACATAATGTCAACCTCTTTAAGACAGATCTTTCTCGAGTGCATCTGCAATGATTTTTAGAAAGTGGCCATGTGACACTGAAAATAGGTCAAGGTCACCCATCTACAATCCCAACCTAGTTGGTATTATGGTACATATCCATGCAAAATTTAAACCTCCAAAGTCAAATCCTTGCAGAGTTGTTCCATCCGTGGCAATTTTAGATGACATGCCCATATGACCTTGAAAAATATATCAAGGTCACCCGTCTGCAATCCCAAGCAAGATCACATATAGGAACATCTTCACATAAAATTTCAACTTCCCAAGTCAAATCTTTCTTCAGTTATAAGGTCCACATTGATTTTAGAGGAAACACCCACGTGACCTTGAAAAATAGGTCAAGGTCATACATCTGCAGTCAAAAGCAAGGTCTAACAAAAGTCTTACATAGAAACATAATCACACAAAATGTCAACCTCTTTAAGTCAAATCTCACTCGTGTGCATCTGCAATGATTTTTAAAAAGTACTCATGTGACCTTGAAAATAGGTCAAGGTCACCCATCTACAATCCCAACCTAGTTCATATTATGGTACATAATCATGCCACATTTCAACCTCCTTAGTCAAATCCTTGCAGAGTTGTTGCATCAGCATCAATTTCAGATGACATGCCCATGTGACCTTAAATAAATATGTTAAGTTCACCCATCTGCAATCCCAAGCAAGGTTTTATATCTAGGAACATCTTCACAAAAAATTTCAACTTCCCCGGTCCAATCTTTCTTGAGCTATAGTGTCCGCAACGCACGGAAGGAGGAGGAGGAGGAGGAGGAGGAGGAGGAGGAGGAGGAGGAGGAGGAGGAGGAGGAGGAGGAGGAGGAGGAGGAGGAGGAGGAGCAGGAGAGAAGAGGAAGAAGAAGAAGAAGAAGAAGAAGAAGAAGAAGAAGAAGAAGAAGAAGAAGAAGAAGAAGAAGAAGAAGAAGAAGAAGAAGAAGAAGAAGAAGAAGAAGAAGAAGAAGAAGAAGAAGAAGAAGAAGAAGAAGAAGAAGAAGAAGAAGAAGAAGAAGAAGAAACAAACGCGAAAACAATATGTCCCCCCGTTGCACCGGGAGACATAATGACACCTCTATCTATAATAGTTTTGAAGCTATTCAAGATTTAAATTTTCCAACTTTACCTAATTTGCATAAATTAAAATCCTACAACTTTGGTACAAAGTTCATTGGATGTGGCTTTGCCACAAAGCTAAAAATTGATGTGGCAATGGCATCTCTATGTATAATAGTTTTGGAGATGTTCAACTTTCAAATTTTTCAATGCCCTAAATTAGCATAATTTGAAATTCTACAACTTTCATTTACTGTCCATTATATTGCCAGGTGTCACAAACATAAGTATGCTCATAAAAATTTTGTGTCTATCTGCAATAATTTGGAAGATATGGAGCTTTTAAAATTTTAGCTGCCCCTTATTTGCCTAATATTAAACATCATGACTATTCCAAACCACAATTTCACTGGTAGGTTTGGTGGTTTTTGGAATAATAGTGTGCGAGAAAAACTCCGGACAAATTTGGGCGTAAACAATATATTGAAGATTTAAAATTTTGAATGGCCCTAATTTGTATAACATTAAACATATCGATCATTCCAAATGAGACAGCAAACTTGCCTACTACATGTAGCTCTGTTACCTGCCAAATTGAAACATTGTAGCTTGCACAGTGTCTGAGAAAAGCTACGAACAAATTATGTGATGGAAAGAAAAAGAAAGAAAGAAATTGAGAAAACAGTATGTCTGGGTTGGCACCCAACCCAGATATAATTAATTCTTGGAACAACAAAATGTCTAGGTTCACACCCAGACATCAATATTGTGCACAGTTCCAACAGCAAAAGCTATCTGTTGAACTAAAAGCATGCTTAGCACTTGATGGACTCTCGCCTTTTTCTGCTCAAATAACTCAAAAACACATGGATGTAATTACCATCTTCTTTAATGTTTTTATTCAAATTAAATGTTAATAGAAGCAATTTCTGCTGAAATTGTAGATAAAATTGATCACAATGGATTACCCAGGGTCACTAGCTTTCCTCAGCTCAGGTGGAGAGCAACCTGTGTCAAGGAAAGCTATTGACTCAGTATTACTCTAACCAAGAAGGGGCTATTTAAAGGGACTTCACATCCGATGTTGACACCAGCCACGCCATGTTAGTTTTGAACACCAGTGACTGGATCAACTGAACAGCTTTTATTGGACTTGGCTTTTCATAAGCACTGTGAAGGGCATCAAACATTTAGTCTAGTCACGTGCTGACACCTGGTGACATCTTGCAAAATTTCACAGGTACCAGTTTGCATTGTCTTTATTAAAGAGAAGAGAAAGATATATTTTCAAAAGTAACTTCAGCAACATCTGGTGGCTGACCATGTGTAATCTTACGTTTGTCTGGAATGAGGGACATATCAGATAAACTGCATAAATAATAATAGTAAGAAGAAGAAGAAGAAGAAGAAGAAGAAGAAGAAGAAGAAGAAGAAGAAGAAGAAGAAGAAGAAGAAGAAGAAGAAGAAGAAGAAGAAGAAGAAGAATATAACATTGAAGACAGATAGAACACAAGGAGACATTTCAAGAACACTCTTGTTCATGGTGATTGTACCAGAATTGTCTCTTATGACCAAACAAAGACAACAAAAATTTCTACAATATTTTAGATTGCTTTATTACAGATATGAAGCTATGAGAAACAATTACAATCTGTGACACACACACACACACACACACACACACACACACACAAACTTCTTTACTTCAGCTGCCAGTCAAGCATTATTACAGCATGCTTATTCATATGCAAATGAAATTTTTCCTTAAACTAAAATAAAACTATCACGTTTTAATTTCCACATGGCTGCCCCAAGTGCTGTGCAAAGACTCCTCAGAGTTACTTTTGATGTACAAGATGGCACTAAGATTACAGTACTGGTATTTGTGATGAGGCATAGCTTGACAGTGACTCCACAGGTGAAAAATGTCATTACTTTCCTGCCAATGAATCTTGATTCTACTTAATCTGTAACTCTTAATTTGTGGTCAGAAATGTGAGGCCTGTTTGTGACTTGTACACTTAACAGGGTTTGGTCAAGTTTAGCTGTTTTTTGAGATACATTATAGAACTAGAAAAGAAGATTTGCTTCACAGCAAATCTGTCTGGGTGCCTTTAAAATGAGAAGAGTTTTAAATGCTATACTTTGCCATTGTTCAACATAATCTAAATTTCGTGTACTAGCCTAATTTTCATAAATTAAAATGCTCAGCTTTGATTCTTTGCTCAAGGGATGTGGCCATGTCCCAAACTTATAAAGTGAAGTTTGAATGAAACTACTATCTACATGTATAACAGTTTTAAAGCTATTCAACATTTTAATTTTGTGTATTTGTCCAATTTGCATGAAACATAAGCCTAGAAGAACTTTGGTTTATTGTTCATTGGATGGGGTTATGCCACAAACCCATAAATTGAAGTAGAAATGGAACCTATATAATATGATTGAAGCTATTAAAGATTTACATTTTGTATATTCACCTAATTTGCATAAATTAAAATCCTACATGGTTCATTGGATGCGGATTTGCCAAAAACCTACAAATTGAAGTTGGAATGGCATCTCTATATACAATAGTTTTGGAGATACTAAACTTTCAATTTTTTTAATGCCCCTCATTAGCATAATTTGAAATTCTACAACTATACTCTCCATTATAGTAGCAAGTGTCACAAAGGTATACATGCACATTGACATTTTGAGTCCATCTGCTATAGTTTGGAAGATATGGCGCTTTAAAATGTTTGTTGCCTCTAAAATTTGCATAATTTTAAACATCATGACTATTCCAAATGAGATGCACAATTTTGCTGGTTATGTCAGTCACCATGGCGAGTTTGGTGGTATTTTCCAATAGTGTCTGAAAAAAACTCTGGAGAAAGAAAGAAAGAAAGAAAGAAAGAAAGAACGAAAGAAAGAAAGAAAGAAAGGAAAGAAAGACATAATTAGCAAAATTAAACCTACCTCAGACTAATTAGTGTAACTCTGCACACAATCCATGGCAACCAATTTATCATGCCGACTTTAAAGGGTCAGGTAAATTCTGAAGCGTTGCCAGGTATTAAATTCAATTCAGGCAAAGTGGCCCATAGATTAGGTATACAATGAACATACGGGGTGAACAAGAAATATATATCTAGGATTATACAGTCTTAGTACAGCATTCAACCTTAACCACAGTTATTTGCTATACCTGGGATCATTACTGAAGAAAGTGTCGAGTGCACTGTATGACCAGCACCGTTGCAAACTGAACATGGTTTTTCAGATTACAATAACAAGGCTTACACAACAGACAACCTAATACATGTTTCATTTTCAATATTCCAGTTTCAAGGTACTTGAGTCCTCGCTGCATGTTACCCAGCCATTCATGTCATTAAAGTGTATGTGGAGTTGCTTTTGTTGATTTGAAAAAGATGTGATGGTTATGTACGTTTACAGTCCCCAGCAAGGTTTCTAATTATTTTGTGATTTTCCTCTGACAGTTTAATGCACATCAGGTTCTAAGCGGCTTGTGCAATAGTTCCTTGATCACCATTCTAAATTGGTCACTTGGATACAAAAAGCAGACTTATGTTCCCAACACTCAGGCTTTCATCAACTGTTGTCCATTTTATGGCTGCTTTTAAATGTATAAAAAGTGCCAACTAAGTTGAAACATGAAAAGCACCAGGGACCATCAGTCAATTAGTAAAATGCTAATGTTTTCTTCGTTTGGCTAAAGAAATGTGTAAATGGCCAAAAAATGTTTAAAATGAATTATTAAAGAGCCACAACAGAACCCGCCCCCCCCCCCCCCCCCGTATGTGTCTCCTCCTTGCTTCCATTTTGTCTGAAACTGCGAGAGAAAGAGTCATGTAATTTGGTGTTGACACAAAGACATGGTTGAATTTCCAAAAAGATGGAGCAGTCCAAAAGTTCAACATCATGGATATATGCATGGATAATACAAAATGTGACTGTGTAACTACATGTTGGTCTCCTGTCTTCAAACCTGCTGTACACTGACAGACAAACTCAATCACACACAACATGGCTCAAGATGTTTAAGTATGTGCTTCAATCAATTAAATGTTCTTTCAATTAGATGAACCATGTTTCTCAAATCAATCAATTTTCATTGTTTTTTTTTAAGAGGTGAGGTCTTCTGTGTGATGAAAACCCTATAAGAGAAGGGTATATGGGTTTTTGGTGTGATCTACATGTATAGGCAGCCCGCTCATAATTACATGACTGTATACAGCCAGCCTCAGGGCACACTTCAACTGCCAAACCCGAGTCCTTGCCCAGGTTCTGTACCATTGGTAAGTACCACTTAGTCAGAGTACAACTACAAACTTAAGGGCCAAATCTGACCTCAGGGGTCGACCTTGCAATGCAGTCAAACATGCACACACTTCAAGCCAACTTGGCTGTGTGGCACCACAACCTGAACCTGGCTGGAAGCATGTTGTAGCAGCACTGGCTGGTCCGACAGTCTTCCTTTAAACAAGAGGGCCTTGGGCCTAATGTTCTGCTGGCACCGGGGCTATATCGCACCTGTTCATTTCAAAGTTGCCAGTCCTCAAGTGGCTTCTACACATGTAAAGCTTATGTACATTTTGTGTATAAAATATCCAGCAGATGGCACTTTGCTCCACATGTAATCATAGCTTATTTGTGCAATTCCTGTGATGGATATTGTTGCATGTGACAAGACAATAATGAATGAGTCCTTAACTTTGTCCTCAGTGACCTTGGACAGAAGATCAAGGTCACCTAGATTATGTAATACAAGAGGCCCATAGGCCTTGCGCTGTGCTGACATTGCCATTGATGTCCAAGCTATACCCTGCCATTACAAAATCATCTTTTCAACTTACAGGCAAGGTGAACTCACTAATAATAGGTCCAGGTCACTGATATTATATAACATTCAATATAACATTCTACTTTCGCCCATGGTCTATCTATCCTATAAATTTGGCAAGTCTAATCCAATCACTTTTCCCAAATATGGAATTTTACATCTTAAAACACATTTTGGCTCGTAATTTCCATCAAATTATAGGTGGTGCCACTAGTATCATCAGCAACTTAAACTCTGATCTCCCTCACAATCCCACCAAATTTGGTAAAGATCCGCCATAAATCAAAGATGCTAGAGTGTTCACAAGATTTTCACATTTTGACCTCTATATTACATCAAAAAAAGTGTAGGTGGTGCTTTCAATATTGAAACGGGTCTAGCTTTCATACACCCTATAAGTCCTGAAAGTTGTATTGGGCTAACTTGAAAACAGTGGACACAGTATCCCGCTTAACAAGCAAAAGTTTACGGATGGACAGACATGAGCGGTCACATAAGCTCTGTGACCTTTGGTCAGCAGAGCTAAAAAGAAGCAGTCATGAAGGGAGAGCAAGCTAGAGAACCTTGTTCCATGAGGAAAAAATAAAATACATGTCTCTCTTGTACACTAGCTGGCACTTGTACCTGCTAAACACCCGTGACAGACCATAATAGTTTTCTTAAAAACATCTTCCGAGACACTGGCCTCTTATTTCTTTCCTAATTTACCTGCAATGAAAGGTCACCTGTCATATGTGACCACTTTGTCTGGCAGTAGGGTGGTCTTAAATGACAGTTAACATTGTATAATGTTGAGAGTAGATACTGTATATGCACAATGATTGTGGAATAATATCAATAAATGGTTGGCACATTCAATTTGTGTTTATACTGTACAGGGAGTAAAAGGCTGTAACAACTAAATACTAATGCTTTAATATTTAGTGGTAACTAGAACTAAGTACAGATGTAATGTCAGTGATACCATGATCATGCAATCATTAACCTAAAGAAGTACTTGATGGAAATGTCATTATCTGTAGCTCAAGTAGTTACACTTGAGCTAAGAACTTTCGAATTCCCTTCAAAAAAACCAGCAGAAGACGAGCACCACTGATGAACTGTATTCATTAATATCCATATGTATACAAGTTTCACCATGAAAGTGGAACAATGCAAGATCAGTACTGTTCAGTATACATTGTAAATGTCAAATGTGTAAGCTAGATAGAATCTTTCTCAAAGAAACATACATGTGAATTAAACTCAGCACTAATACTAAACATGAGCACCCATATCATGTGGCACGTACTAACTTATATATCTATGAAAACACATAATGCTGATAAAGACCATGCAGTATACATAACTGAATAAAGACCTTGATTATGAATCTGCCCACAAGATGACAGCAGCTGTTAAGTGGCTAGGAACCAAAGAAACCTTCTGAAGTGTGCTTCTGAATCATCATATAAAGGAATCACCTTATTACACTACAGTGATGGCGTACGACCAGCAACACCTTTGTTTAAACCCTGAGTTTATCAATTAACTAACATGTATGAATTAAAAGATATCAATCCATATGTTATTAATCTAAAGTACATGTATACAAATAATTAATAATCTATGTGTATAAGCTATCACAAGTGCCACAAACAAAATACCACAAGTAATGTAACAATGCTAAGTTTATAAAACATATACAGTGTACATTAAAAAGTGAAGTAAGCTATAACATCTGTAATGACAATGTTTTGTACTTACCATAAAGAGTGTGACGATGTGATGTTTTGATGTACTTGATTTAAGATTATTTGCATCAAATCCTTGTCAAGTCATTGGTAGAATCATTCTTGAAATATGGAAGGATATCCTTTTGATTGTGAAGCTTGTCACAACCAAGACCTTTGACCTGCTGACCCCATATTCAATACAGGTCATCTAATTTCCATGATAAACCATCTTCACAAGTTTCAAATAAATAAGTACAATCATTCTTGCATTATTACCAGGAAACCATTTTCATTGTTAAGGTCACCAATCCCTAGTTCACTAAAATGGTTCTGTGTGGTGACCTAGAGAGCTACATTGTACGTCAAGGTAATCTACGCATGTTCTAACGTTACCAGGCCCTTATAGAGGACTATTATCATGTCAATATAGACCTGTTCATACCGACTGGTACCAAAATTTTCCGGACCCTGCATGATTACTTATGCATTCCATTGTTGGCCTGGTTGTCCAATCAGCAAGTAGCCAAGTCAGGCCCACGCCGTCATGTTTACAACGGATGGCACGGCTAGTGCTAATGATTACAGCATGGATTGTGCTGAACAATGCAAATCTTTTACCTAAAATGTCACATCAGTGGTGAAACGTGCATTTTTAGTTTGCTGGCGGTTTGATTTTTCATTAAACCCAAGCACATCCTGTGTTTTACATTATGATCCTTCGACGTGTAATCCGGCCAGTGTGGTCGAGCACAACATGTAAACAAAGCAGGGTGCGCTTCCCGAAGTGAACCAAATAAACCCGAGTCCTATGAACTGGTCTATTAGCTAGTACTGTGAGCTACCGCTGCAATGTAGCGATTGCACCCCCGCTCTCTACTTGGCAACTGGCCTTTCTCCGCTGCTGGGTAGGTCACTTGATCCTTGGCCGTCTCACACGGTTCTGCCATCGATTTGTTGTGCATTAGTTTTCTGCAATCGTCCAGTTGTTATACAGAAATAAAGTGGGCACTGGGTGTTTCGGTGTCGGACCTTTACCCCCAGCAAAATGTCTTGAACAAATTCTGTCAAATTTGCCTGGTGGTTCATAATCTTCTGGTCTTTTCACCATATTCAACAAGTCCCGTCGTTTCTGTGTTTCATTGGAGGAAAACCCTGGAAAGCTACCCCTTGCATCCTGGGGTATTTATGCAATTTACCAACTCTTCTTTGTGTCTGGCTTACAGTCAGGAACTTCGCAATTGTAGACTGTCATTGTAGCTTGTAAATACTTCCGTCATATGTTGGAAAATAACGATCAACTTTGGGATGTCATTTCCCTGTACTTTAACAATGGCGCAATATGGCTGCTATATTGGAAGGACCCAACCTGCCGCAAGGTGCACTGGGAAATGACCCTGGGGCTTTAGCGGCTACAGACGGTACTAGCTACATGTATTTTGGACCTTAGGTATTGATATTCTAAGTTAAATTCTGAGTTAGGATGCAGAAACTAAATTCACAAAACGGCCTTGTGACCTTGGAAATTAGGTCAAGGTCAGCCCTCTTTGAAGTTGATCTTGCCCTAACAGAAGACTATGTGCAATATGAAAGCTCTCGCTCAAAAACTTCTGCAGCTATTGAACACAAGCAAAATGCGGTAATGTGGCTTTATGACCTTGGGAATTGACTCATGGTCACCCAATTGCAAACTTGACCTAGCTCCTATGCAAGGATATATTTCTGCGCCATATGAAACCCCTAGGTCAAAAACGGCTTTAGTTATCATGCAGAAACCAAGTTCACTAAAAGAACTCTGTGTGGTGACCTTCAGAATTGGGTCACAATCATCCATCTTCTAAGTTGACCAAGCCCTGTAATCATGTGCAAATATTGAAGTCCTAAGTTAAATTCTGAGTTAGGATGCAGAAACCAAATTTACTCCAGTCATCTTGTGACCTTGGAAATTAAGTGAAAGTCACCCATCTTTAAACCTAACCGAGCCCTGGATAAGGACTATCATCCTGTGCAATATACAGGTCCTATCATAAAAACTTTTCTTGATATCATGCAGAAACAAAAACTTGTTGTACCTCTGTGACCTTGGAAATAAGATCAAGGTCAATCATCTTCAACGTTCAGCTAGCCCTGATCAAGGAGTATATACATGGGCAGTCTCAATGTCCTACATCAAAAACGTCTTGAGTTAACGTTCAGCAAATACAGTCTACCAACCTGTGTGATGACTTTGAGAGTTGGATCAAGGTTATCTATATTCTACTTTTATCATGCTCTTATACAGGACTAAATATCATGTCTAATATTGATATCCTAGATTAAATTCTGAGTCAGGATTCAGAAACCAAATTAACTAAGGTGGCCTTGTGACCTTGGAAATTAGGTCAAGATCACCCTTCTTTGAAGCTGATCCAGCCATAATAGAAGACTGTAATTATCTACAAATTAAAAGCTGTGGCTCAAAAAATTCTGCAGCTACATGTATACAAGCAGAAACCAAATTCAGTAATGTGGCTCTGTAGCCTTGGGAATTGACTCAAGGTTACCCTTTTCAGAACCTGACCTAGCTCTTTTGGAAAGCTATATTCCTGTGCAATATGAAAGGTCTTGGGTAAAAAACATCTTTAGTTATTGTGCGGTAACTAAGTTCACTTATAGGACTCTAGGTGGTGACCTTGAGAATTTGGATAAGGTCATCCATCTTCTAAGCAGACCAAGCCCTAACTGAGGATTATTACCATGTGCAATATCGAAATCATAACTTAAATTCTGAGTTACAATGTTTGCTAAAGTTGCCTTGCGACCTTTGAATTCAGGTCAAGGTCACCCATCTTCAAACCTGACCCAGCCCTCGATAAAGACTATGATCCTGTGTAATATACAGGTCCTATCATAAAACTTTTCTAGTTATCATGCAGAAACCAAAACTTACAATAGTAACTCTGTGACCTTGGAAATAGGGTCAGGTCAACCAATTTCATAAAGCACCTAGCCTTTACAGGAATATATACCATGGCACTATATGCCCTGCCTTCTTTGAAAGGGGAGGGGGCCAAAAAAATTTGCCTGCGATACCCTTCCAGTGATTGAAATAAAGCAAAATTTCCACTTGCTTGCAAACAGGTAAAGACATCTTATTATCATTGCACTACATTAGCCTCAGACAAGACGACAAGCCTTATTTAAAATGCTGCCTTCTGTAACTAGTCTTTCAAAGATAACTTGTGCTGATTTTAGGCAATTCAAAATTTAATCCTCATTATCTTCAAAACTATAATAGACAGTGACATTGTTCCAACTTCTTATGAATATTGAATAATTCATAGCAGTTTAAATTATTTTTTATAGACATTTTAATTCCGAACCTTGAAATACCTTCAAAACTTTAAAAGACGGAGGCACCTTGTTAACTTATAGGCATATATTAGGCATGAAAGGCACTAGCCTCAGGGTCCTTTGTGAAACCAGCACATAGGATACATCAGTGCATAAGATATACACAAATATATACAGTGATGAGCACCTTGCGTATTGTGCAAATAAAAAAATTTCAAGATTTAAATCTTGATAACAGAGGTCGCTGAATAATTTTCATCACTTAAAAATGGGCCTCCTTAAATCACGTACACTTCCAAACCAATTCAATTTGGACAGAAGACAGATGCATAAGTCACATCAGGGACCACACAACCCAAAAAAGGAAGAAAAAAAATGGTAAACAATGAGTGGTGACTCACCTTACATTTTCCAGCCACACAGATACCATAGGGGTCATCAGGCTTACAACGAGTGCCATCTGTTACTTGGCTGGCTAGCCTTGCATAGAACCTATAGCCTTCAGGTGAGCACACCAGTTGGCAGGGCTTGCTACCCACAGCTGAAATCACACAATACTTAATTCTTTATATGCCAAAACTTGCATCTTACTGAGGTGATGAATGGCAAGACAAACACATTGATGTGAGTGCTGGCCCTAAAATATTTCTTTTGAAAATTAAAAAAAGAAAAATGATTGAAGCAGAATGACCCTTAATTTGATCTGGCATGAATTTGTGGTCAAAGTAGAGTGCAATTACCATGGCAACCTGCCACTTGGGCAGCCCATCAGGTAAAAATTACATCACTCTGCACAACACAACAAAGCTTTGTTATAAAACTGCACGTATACCACATATGACTTCCAATTCAAAGCCAAGACAATGAAAATTTTGCTTGAGGATATGAGTTTCCAATGGAATCATTGGCTATGCTCCCCTTGGTGGGTGAAGCAAAGACTGCCATTAATGAGGCCAATTAAAGGTCCGCAGGAGGATTACACATGCATGTACATATATAACAGCACTACCACTACAGCAAGCTTACTCACATTTCCTCTAATTGTTAGAAAGATACACTTTATGTGGTACAGTGTTCTGCACCATTGAAGGCCCATTAGCAGGAAGGCCCACCCTCCGACATTCATTTCTGCCCCTAAAAGACTGCTTGGCCCTCAAAGTTTTCTTTGCACCGTCATAAGCCCATGGTGAAGTTGAGCGTCTGATATTTTACTGTTGTCTCTGATGTATTTTCCTGTGCTTGTAACCTGTTTGTCTGAAAACTCTTTTTCCAAAGAGATCTAAAAGTTTTCATCCAATTTTAACATCAGAGTTTTACAGATACTAATTGTGGATAAGGACATTTTCACCCACGTTATCCCTAAATATTGAAGGTCAAGGTCATACATTTCTAGGTCATGGCTTAATTATTTGAACTTATTTGTAACTGCTAAAGTGCCAGGTTGATGACTGTACATCATGTGCCAGCTTCATCATAATGAAGACACCCATCAGCAAGCTGAACAACTCATAATTGGCACTCCTGACCTACATGTTGATGTTGGGTATTACCTATATTTATATCTCATAATATGTTTTATGTTAATGCGTCAAAAAGGTATCTTTTTGGGTTAAAATGTAGATTTAAACAATTA
This sequence comes from Hermodice carunculata, assembly GCA_964020975.1. Classification (NCBI taxonomy): domain Eukaryota; kingdom Metazoa; phylum Annelida; class Polychaeta; order Eunicida; family Amphinomidae; genus Hermodice; species Hermodice carunculata. The sequence goes on from OZ026617.1 coordinate 100,972,146, forward strand.
AGAGGGCTTTCTGAACCACCCTGCATCCAAGGTCACATTAGCAGCTCACAGAGCAGATGTAATACTGTAATGCTCTCTTTATCCCTGTTACATTACAGACAGTTACACAGACATTAACACTTGAGTGAGTGGCAGCAGGCTGGCATACACATTGCAAGCAAGCAAGCTATTCAACTGATAATAATGAAAGGCATGTAATTTTATATGAATTAAAGCAGCCACTTTGATAAACCTGAAAGTATGCTTGATAGAAGTAAATTTGACTGCACTGGATACATGGAAAGAGAAAGCATCTACCAATCATTATCATCTGATTAGTGTGGGTCAATGTTAGGTTAAATACATGTACTTGTAGCAGGCAGTCCACTGCTGTCTGACCTGTATGGCTGATGACTGGTTATATGCGGGGTTTTAGTACATGTAGATCTAATTGGTACAGTGTTTATGGAAGTTGTACTATTCAATAATTCACAAAACCCTAGGTTTTGTAATACAAAATGTTTGAGCTTGGCAAGAGTCAATTAAGGCTGCAAACTTATGTGCCAGTGCATTCTGATGCATTTCACTATATACATCTGTAGCTCTTGAGGGAATGAGTGTAACCACCACTTATGTCGGTTTAAATACCAAGGTGTAAACAGTCCCACATGGATGACATGGTGACCAGTGTTTGGCATGTGTCATGTACACGTGCATGCCAGCATGAGTACAAGACCTCTAGGAACGTGTCGTAGCTCAGGTCCCCAAAAGTCAGCATAATGAAAGTACCTTGACTCTACCCCGCTCGGGGGGCGGGGGGGGGGGGGTCTAGTTGTACTATATAAATATATTTCATTTGGTTGTGAAAAATCAGGTTGGCACCCTTTGGTAGCCTTGAGTATTTTGTAGCAGATAACTTGTAAAGTATGGAGTTTTCACAAGTATGTAGGTAGTGTTAGTAGGCAGATAAACTTGGACATTGAAAAATTTAGCTTATGACATTAAAAAGCAAGTAAGCTTACCTGCCCGTAATGTTCAGACCATGTGGTTTTGTAGAACACAATTGATGGATCCAGTAATTTTCTTTCTCAAGTCTCAATCTTAGAGTCTTGTAATCCAATACCAAATCTTGGTTTGTTTTTTTTTATACCTAAACGCAAGGTTTTCCTCACCAAACCCAGAGTTTTTAAACAAAACCCAGGGTATTGTACATAATATGATGAGTAAAAATACCCTGAATTTTGTTTGCAAATCCCAGGATAACAAAGTAAACATCATAATTTTTTAATTTTGTTCAATAATTTGCAAAACCCAGGGTTTCGTGACATCACAAATCCCAAAGTTTTGAATAATTCCCAAAACCCCTAGTTTTGTAATTTACCACCTAACTGGTCATATGGATACACCAACCACTCACAACATGGCTTTCTTTGTGTGATTCCATCCCTAAATTGCACAATAGTAAAATATTCACTTCACTGAAGTTTGGCAATTGTGCATTTTACTCCTATAGAGTGAAACCTCTCACTACCAAACACCCTGGGGACTGAGTGAAAGTGTTCGGTTGTGAGAGATGTTCAGTAGTCGGAGGTTGGGGTGTTCAGCTGCTGGGTTATAAACTTGACATATTATATGTGTATAGGTATTTCAGCAGAACAATCCATTCATTCTTCACACAAATGACACTACATGCACATGATGTTTGCCTGCAAAGCAGATCAAGTTCCGTGTTACTACACTCGGACTTGACAAAATGCGCAGCTTGGGTCTGCTTTGGAGGCAAACTTGATGTATGCTAATAACACAAATGACATCTGTACTGTCCCACTTCTTGCTATCATCAAATTGTTTCAGTTACAACATGCAGTTTCACTGAAACATGTCACCTTATTAAGACAATGTGTAACTGTTGGTAAGATCACATACGCTCAGAGCAAGGTGGAATATCACAGTTTCACACCAAATTGCCATGAAAACAACACAGTCTCTACTGTATTTGGAGACAATATTATATTCCAGCATTCAGGGTTCTCAGTTGCCTGCTTAGCTTATTCAATAGGCTGTTGGTTTTGATAGCTGATTGGTCAGCAGAGATACCAACCAAAGTCAGTTTTGAGCTAAGGCATTCTTTCAAAGAAGATCAGATAATAATCTTGATAAATTGTACCAACCAAGGTGTGATCTGTTAACCACAGAGACAGGGTGGGAAGCAGAGCATAACAAAGGCATGTCTTATCAGCCTTCCTGTGTAAGCCCAGGATGCATGCAATGTGCCAGCTTTTATCCTTAGTGACAAAGAACCAGCATCTGACCTTGGGCCTGGTCATGGCTCACAGAAAAAGCACATTTTCGGTAGTGGGAGGTTCAGTTGTTGCTTTGGGAGTGAAAAAAGCTGTTTGGTGTTCAGAAGTGAGAGATGCTCAGTAGTGAAAGGTTATGAACATCCAGGAACACTCAGGTGCCTATTGAATAACATGTAAACATTTGGGACTGAAAAAAAGTGTTCAGAAGTGAGAGGTGTTCACTAGTCAGATGTGTTTGGTAGTGGAGGTTTTACTGTACTGTCCAACTTACTGAACTGCTGTAAACAAAGATCATGCCAAGATGGTGGATCTCTGAAAACTTTCACGGATTAGCAACTTAAATGTTGTGTACTTTATCACTGTGTGCACTTCATGAGCTCATATTTTACGTATTAGAACAGAAAACATGTTAGATGTATGTCGTATATGTGTTTTTGAGAAACTTAATAGATTAAGACTGATTTTGTGGGACCATGCCCCCGGCCTGGAGGCTTAGCGGTGTAAGGCCTCTGGTCTTCCAAGCTCTAGAACTTACCATACATTGTGCAGCTTTCTGCAGTAATGTGACCGTTTATTACAAAATGACTGACACATCACCTTGTGGTGATAATTATCTAAACACCACTAAGTCTAAACTTTTTACATGGTATTCTTTAACTCAACCTTCATTCCCACCATTCAGAATTATTGCATCTTGTGACAAATACTTTTTAAGCTCTCCAAGGGTGAAAATCACATCTGTGACACCATTAGTATGTCCGGGTGGCAGCCATTTTAATTTTTTGTTACAATACAACTAAAATCAATTAAAACATTTTCTGACATCACGGTATTGTTCTTGCAGGCCATTTATTACAAGTCTTCAACAGTTCAGTCAACATATAACTGTGGATTATTTTGACAATTACTGTGGAATATTTAGACACGGATAACTGTGGAATGTTTAGATAATTAGAACAGACAACTTCAACATTGAGAAACTTCAAGTCCGAATTACTACTGAATGCTAGTCATGCAATTAAAAATGTAAATAAAAGAAGTTTTGGGGTTAATCGACCCCACCACTTCTTATTCTCACAGGATGAACATTTCAGATGGCCAAATGACCTTACCCTTTGAAATTTATAGTCACATATAATTTACAAAAATTATCATGTCTCTAGTGATGATTGATGCAAACCATAATATGACCCTATATCAAAGCCCTAGGGTACTTAGTCCAGTTTAAGGATGAGCATCTGGTCCAGTGCTATTTTGAGGGTGCTTGTAAAGATTCTATCAAAAAACAATCAATATGCATAAAAACTCTACAAACTATACATTTTTGGAAAGCTAACAAACTACTGATTCATTTTCTCCCACTGTCCTGTGTGTTTGTTGTCCTATATTTATACAGCAATCGTACCAAATGGCGTCCTCTTTTTCAAAAAAAACTTGAAGAAACCTGGATTCAACTTTTTTGTTTTCTGATGTAAAGAAATTAAATTTGTGGCAAACTGTTCCTAACAATGTAAACTGAAAAAACGTGTTGAATCCAAGTTTCTTCAAGGTTCTTTGAAAAAGAGGACAGCACTTGATACGATTGCTGTATAAACACAGGACAACAACACACAGACAGTGGGAGAAAACAAATCAGTTGAGTTTGTTAGCTTTCCAAAAATGTACAGTTTGTGGCAGATTTTATGCATACTGATTGTTTTGTGAAAAAATCTTACAAACACCCTCAAAATAGCACTGAACCACATGCTCATCCTTAAGAGAAAATCGCACTCCAAATTTTTTCTTCAATGCTCATGCAAGCATGGTATGATCAATGAAGAGTGACAGTGATGGCCTGTATTAGTAATGATGATCACTATAAATCATCCACCCAAGTATGAAAGCTCTACCTAGTCTAGGGAGTGAAATAATGCCACTTTGAAGTTTATGGTTGACAGACAGATGGACAGACAGACAGACAGACAGTTGGATGTATGGACAGATGTCATGACAGTAAGTGCTCAGTCTCACCAACAGCTAACACTGGCAAGACAAAAGACCAGTAGATGATGTACAGTGTATGCCAGACAGGCAAATATTGGCCCTGTTTTTTGGTGGTGGTGTGTCAATGCAGTGTGATAAACAAAATCATTACAACCTGTGTAATAAAATTTGAATCACTGAACTCAACACTGTGAGTAAACACACACATCATTCCCTTCTGTTTGCTGTTTACTTTACACCAATACTTCAGCAGGGAAAATTCACAAAATGGACTAACATTTGCTTGAAAGTTATCATTTCATTTGACTGTTAAAACTTACCAAAAACAGATAAAAATCTGAAAGAGGATGTAATTGTTGTAAAATGATGATAAATGAAACCTACTTTGAAACATGTACATTTATTTCCAGCTAAAATCTTTGACTCTCACTAGGCAACTGTCATGTCAAATTATCTGCTATGATACAAGGTACGGTGGATATACCAAACGTGTTACTAACATTTTTTATAACACAGAATCCTTCTCCCAAACAGATGACAATTCCTTCTTGTATCAAGCTCAATGTGTTTGCAGGCTATCACTGATTTCTTAAAACACCTCATTATTTCTAAGCCACCAGTTTTCACAGCAACATACATGTACATGTACTTTGCCCTGTTTGACATAGGGATTTGCCCATACATGTGGGTTCTTTTTTGTTGAGTCATATGGGACAAAACAAACATTAGGCAGTTAATATCAAAGCTGAACAACATCAACCTTTTCCAGTTCATGTTCATATGCATGTACATTGAGACCTCATTATAACAACACTCAGATATCTGACATGTTCACTTAAGGACACAGGTTTTGAAGAACTCAAAGTTAGATTCCTTTGTCATGTCATCCATTTATCTGTCATATTCAGATATCTGAAACATTTTGCAAGGAACAAATGGTGTCATTATAATGAGGTTTCACTGCAGCATATACAATAAACAGTTGTGCTCATTGTGGGACCTACATTTATCATGATTCTATACAAATTTCATGTAAAAAGACCTTTATTTGAGTTCCAGTATGCCCATATTTCCAAAGAATGGTCTAGGTCAATCAAGTGAAGAGAAAAGAACAGGTACCATATTTTGCCCAATGAGCACTCATGCTTTAAAGAAGTCCCCTCCCTTGCTAAGATCATAACATGAGGAAAAAGAGCCTAATGCTCTGCTGACATGTAATCAGATGACCATAACAAAAAAAAGTTGATTTCCTAAAATGGTTACCTCCATGATCTTGAGAAAGCAGGTCAGGTCACCCATACTTTACAATACAAAGTTTCCACATGATACACATTAGCCTTATTCTTTTTCAACATAGGCCATTGAATTTCATGTCCTTTACTAGTGCTTAATAACCTTAAAAAGTAGTAAGGTTTAATAATGTATTACAACTTTGACCATTGGTGTAATGCATGTTTGGTATAAACTTTGTCATTCCAGATCTCTATTTATTATCATAATAATAAATGTTATATGTTTGTGATACCTATGACTTTAGTTTAAATTAATACCACCAGTGGCACCACCATGACTCCAAGTCATATAGTTTTTCCTGTACATTCCTGTAATGGTATTCAGATAGATGTCAAAAGTTTCTCACATACTGCATAGTTATATTTGTCCTATGTGTTTTTTATTAACCAGATAGGCCCACTTAACATAAATTCAGTTTTTTAGTAAAAAAAAATTATGGTCTAATATCTACATGCCTGGTTTCCTCTGTGTGGAGTAGACACTACCTATGGGTTGGGAGAATGCCTTGAGCTGGGTCCCAGCTGCAGAGGGTATCAGACATGTGTATTCTATTGTAATCATCATCATCATCATCATCATCATCATCATCATCATCATCATCATCATCATCATCATCATCATCATCATCATCATCATCATCATCATCATCATCATCATCATTTTTCAACTTGACTGAGCAATTTAGATATCCACACAGAACTGCTCATTTGTTTAGATTTCAGATATGATTAGTAAGGTTTTATTTAGAATAATAAAGAAAAAAGTACATGAATAGTTGCTCCAAAAGGTACAGTACCACCACCACCCCCCCCCCACACACACACACCCAACCCCACCCCTAACCCCTAATGCAACTTAGACGATTCGAAACTGAGAGTTTACATGCTTATTGATGGATATTGCAGTTGAAGGTTTCCCCCTGATGACCCGTTTAATCAATTCATTTGACTCCTTAAACCTAACATTTTAAAAACATTTTCATTAAATGTGATGTAATTGATGAGTTATTAATACAGATCTAGTTATTAATAGCGATTGCATTGGCTGTTAAATACAGCGAGTTTATAATAAGTAGGCCTATTTTTATTACTGAAACAGAGCAACGTTGATATGACCAGTTTTTAGGTGTGACGCAATTAATAAAGTGACTCTTACATCACATTGTTACATTTGCATTTTACTTGAAGTTAAAGAACTGGTTTAATTTATTTGATCTGATCACTATGTCAGGTAGGCCTTGTCTGGTCTGTTGTAAGACCAAGCGCTGTAGGTAGTGTCGGGTTTATTATTTTATGATTCAATTTTGGTAGGCCTAATCATGAATATTAGGTGTATATTTAAGTAGTTTCATTATATTTATGTAATGTCAGGGACCGCTGGTGCCATTAGCCAATTAGCCAAATGCTAATGTTTCATTCATTTGGTAAAGAAATTTGCAAATGGCTAATTTATTTTAATAAGAATTATATAAGAGCTAGGCCGCATTCTGCAGTGATTACTCATTTATTAGCCGATTTAGCTACTAATTTTGAAGGCCTAGATCTGTCCCTGAATGTGGGCTATATTATAAACATGTTGCATATGTTCCAATGTAAACAAGTAATAACCGTCAACAGAAAATCATTCTCTGAAAGGCATTTTACAGGTGACCTTGGAAAAGAAGGACAAGGTCATCTAGCTCATTATTATCAAACATATGCACATAATACATATCAGTGTACATTTAATAAAATTTAGCTTATTATTTCTCAGAATTATAGTGAATTTCATAAATCTTATTACATATTGCCATCATATTTTCTGTTGACCTATAGGTGGTGCCATTGATATCAGTTTATTTTGACCTACATTATGTGCCACCTGAACATTCCCACAACATTTCATTAAAAATTGATGAAATATTAAGATTCCTAGAGCATCCCAAAGATTTTCACATGATTTTGATCAATATATTCAAAAGTATTGTAGGTTGTGACAACAAAATTAATTAGGACCTAGATTTCCATTCCATATACAGGTTTCTGATAAGTCCTGAAAGTTGTGTGGGGCCACTTTGACAAGTGTGGGCTGTGCTCCGTCCACAAGCACAAAGTTTACAGACAGATATGACCAATCACATAAGCTCTACAATCTCAGGTCAGCAGAGCTAAAAAGAGAAAACAATAGGATGTATTCATATCTAAATGCGGTGCTACTCTAACACCTATTGAGCAAAAGAGGGAGTCACCTGCATCAGGGCAAATCCATGTATTTAGCATGGTCAAAAGTACTTTCTCAATAAAATAAACAACACGAACCCCGAATAATCTTAACAAAATATTTTAACATATATTGGAAACATAAAGGATGCCTAACTTGATTAGAAATGAGCTGTCTTTTGGTTGAAAAGGTGTTTTTTATGGATGTTTATATAGTATATAATACAAATCTGCCCTGATCATGGTGGTAGCATCAGTCTGTTGCCCCGGCAACACAGGAAGTGAGCAGGATCACAGTTAAATATGAATGTCTCCTATTCTACATATAACCATCAATTTACAGTGTTATACCCATAATGTTCAAAATACAGCTCTGAAACAGGGAATTTATTTTTCCACAATTCTGTGCAATCCCAGGGCACCTGTTGGGATGAAAAAGTTTATATTCTTTCCACTGTCTGGTTTTAAACTTCTAATAAAACACAATGCTGAGGTTTTGCTCATGACATCCTTCCTGCCTTCATTGCCCAGGGCCAACCCTCTTATAAGAGGAGTATCTTGATGCAGGAAATGTCCATTTCTCTCTTATTGCCGCTCCTTTGTTTTCAGTTCACAATAACACGGAGTCAACCCCTTTCCTGATACATCTTATCTACATTTTTTGGTCATAAATACTTTCTACATGGAATAGTAAATAAAAACATTTGACCCTTTTCCCCTTGAATAAAAACTGAATCTGGAGATTTGTTTGGCCTGGACCACCCCACACTGCATAACCGTGTTGATATGGCACTCGCACGTAATTACCTCCATTGAACCATTTTTTTTGAGAATGGGGATTTGGTCGAGTGCATATGTGCATTTCCCATTTCAGCTAGGTGACTCGTGTTAAAGGTTGCAGGTTCCAGTCCCGCTCGTTCCGAACATAAAATATATATTTTCGACATTTCCTTAAGGCTGGTGGATTTAAGTCCCCGATTCTGGAAAAAAAATGCCGACTCAGTACCTATACTTCGCACATAACTACATCCATTGAACCATTTTTTTTTTTAGAATGGGGATTTGGTCGAGTGGATAATGTTCATTTCCCATTTCAGCTAGGCAACTGGTGCCAAAGGTTGTAGGTTCCAGTCCCACTCGTTCCGAACATAAAATATAAAGAACACCTGTTGACCTGGGGCATGTTCACCTGATAGGCCTCAGCTACAATTCCTATTCAAACTACCGGCTATTTTCCATTAGGGTTAAAATCTGTCCAAAAACACTGCAGCAGGCAACATTTGACCCTAGCCAGTTTTGGTCATTTTCAGGAGGAAAGGGCTATTGAGGTGGAAGCTGTGAAGCTAGTGCATAGTGAGACTGGCAACTTTGGATTGCAATTACCCATTTAATTTTTTCACAAGTACATTAAACCTATATATTTTCTAATTACTACATATCCATAGATTTGTATCCTTAGAGTTTTTTTGAAGGATTAAAATTTTTTGAGATTTTATGTCATCCTTTCTGACTTAGTAGGACTTTCACATTTTTCGCGCAGAAGTCACACAAATTTTTTTTTTTTGCAGTTGAAATCAGAAAAAAATTTAAAATATATATCCATGTCCAGGATCAAATTCAATGGTTAGTCCTGAAATAGCATTAAAAAAAGTTATAAATTTTTTAATTTAGTCCTGACAGGTTGTTCATTTTCCTTCTGTAAATTGCTCCAAAAGTCACAGAAGGGGTTGTCAGAAAAAAAATCCTGGGGTTCCGGGATATGATATTTTTCTTTTAATGTCCCTTGATTTTAATGTGATAGGGCAATTCGTAGGTTTGTTAGGCGAGATACAAATTGTAGAGGTTGAGCAAGTAACAGTTCCAAGAAATGGCATTGAAAGAAAATGTTGCCAATTCTTATGCATTTATGACTGTAATATGACACATACTCATTTCTTCTGTTCTGTGTTTTAATTATTGTGTGGAATAAACTTGTAGCTTTGCCTCTGTGATGTTGTCATTAAACAATAGTATATTTTCTGGCTTAAATCTCGACTTTTTTTAACTTGGGAACACCACACTTGGCTTGTTTGGGGGTGGGTTCACATGCGGCTTTCCATTTTTGGGGACCAGTAAGTGGATTGTGCTAATTTGTTTTTACATCAATAGAGAATTTCAAAGTAATCAGACCAATAGTGGTGATTAGTCTGAACTAGCCCATTCTTCTCTCCACAGCTAATGGTTTCCTGTGAGTGACCCTTGTCAATGGCTCCATTGGTTTGCAGGGGTCCTGGACTAATGACTGTTAAAAAAATGGCATGGTTCATTATCATACCCATGCAAACAAACCCATGTGACAGGCACTGCTTAATAAACTTTTTAGTGCAAACAAAAGATTTGAGATCAGTTATCGCATATAAATTTTATGTTCACACATCTAAGTTTTTGGGAGCATGTACTTTCAGTATCAGACTATCCAAAAATATGAAAAAGTGATTAGATGTTATCCAAAGGTGCCAGTTTCAGATCTTTCACCTTAAGGCAGATCTGACAGTTTATACATGTATGTGATTATGCTTGGCCAACTTGAGAGGAAAAGAGTAAACATGGTCATTTTTCCACCATAGTATGGCTGGCCTTACAAGAAGGGGCCCCTGCAGCCACATGTTAACATGTTCTCACCACTGAAGTGGGGCTTCCATCTGTACCTCTTCCCCATCAATAATTTCTGGTTGAATTTCTCACACTGTGTTGCTCTGAAATCCCTGCTGCTCTGGTGGCATGGCTGAAAAGAAAAAAAACACAGCATGTAAAATCCACAGTTAACAGTAACATAGTGCTGTACATTCGTTTTATTTTGCTGTCTGTTTGTACTTAAATTGCACTGATAGCACAAAAATTTCAATATTTACAAAAGTGAAAATAAATATTTATACAGCACCAACAACATCAGAGTTTGAGTGCATTTGCAAAAGCATTGAAAATATATTTTGTGGTATACAATGAATACTATCCTCCATACTCTATATGATAATTGTAGCCCCCAGCTCAAAATCAAAGGTGATGATTATTAATGCACCTTGATATCCCCCCCCCACACACACACAAACACACCACATTTTTTGGGACCCAGGCCTGATGTTAAATTTTAGTTGAATTACCGTCTTGTGGCCAATAAACTTATCATATATACATGATATATACAGAGGTCTCTATCTATTTGAAAGATTTTCATGAAAGATTTGTCATTTGTCCTAATAGACAAAGCTGGTAACAATTTTGGAATTATTTGTAAAAAATATTACATTGACGTTTTAAAGAAAGAACTAGGTATAAACAACAATTTAGGTATAAAAGGTAATGATGTGTACTTACCAGTGCACCAACATAAAAATGACATTAAATTTTCCCGAAAATTACTTGTTACAAAATTGCAATATCAAAACATCTGATAAAGTTCCTTCACTTCCTCTAATATTCTGGATTCCTAAGCTACATAAAAATCCTTATAAATCTCGATTTACAGCAGGCGCATCTAATTGTAGCACTAAACAATTATTAGTGGAAGTAACTCTCTGTTTAATTACTATGAGAAAACATTTTCATAAATCCTGTTCTGCAATTCAAAGGTACACAAGTATTAATTGTTTCTGGAGTATTAATAATTCTATGGAATTTGTTTCAAAAATTAAAAAATTTGAAAGCTAAGAGTATACATACTTTTGATTTTTCAACACTTTGTACCAATTTACCTCTTCAAAATGTTAAATTATTATTGGAAAAAATAATTTTCAAAATGTTCAAACATTTGGCTCACAAATATATAAATGTCGATATTTAAAAAACCCACATTATTTTGGTCAGAAAAAATGATGAAGGAAAATAATTGGAAATCGTACACTATAGGACAACTTATAGATGCAATTCATTTGCTTTTAGATAATACATTTGATACATTTGGATCTCACATATTCCAACAAACAAATGGAATCCCAATGGGTAGTAATTGCTTTCCTTTACTTGCTGATCTGTATTTAACATGGCTTGAATTTGAATTCATGCAAAATCCAATGAAAACAGATCTTCACCTAGCTAAAAAATTGTCCTTCATTTCAAGATATATTGATGATATTGCATGCCCAAACGTTGAAAATTTCTTTAAAATTGCAAATAAAATTTACCCTAAAGAAATTCCTTTATAGATTTTGCATTCAGAGTTAAATTTACTTACAATAAACTCATATCAAGAGGTTATGAAATAAAGTTTTATAAAAAATATTTTAACACTTTTTGTTGCAGACATCCAGAATTTGTTTTAAAATGTGGCTTCTCCAATTTTAATACATTCTGGCACTCTATTACATCACAAATAATATAAATGTCAAAAGTTTCTTACATACAAGTTATATGTCCTATGTTTTTTATTCGCCAGATAGGCCTACACACCTGAAATTCAGGTTTTTTAAATAATAAATTTCATGGTCTAATAACTACATGCCTGGTTTCCTCTGTGTGGAGTAGAAACTACCAATGGGTTGGGAGAATGCCTCAAGCTGGGTCCCAGCCACAGAGGGTATCAGACATGTGTATTCTATTGTAATTATTATTTTTTTTTTTTTCCTAGCTTGACTTAGCAATTTAGATATCTGCATAGAACTGCTCATTTGTTTAGATTTCAGATATAATTAGTAAGGTTCTAGTTGAAATAAGAAAGAAAAAAGTACATTCATGAATAGTTACTCCAAAAGGTACAGTACCCCCCACCGCCCAACCCAACCCCACCCCTAACCCCTAATGCATCTTAGACGATTCGAGACTGAGAGTTTACATGCTTATTGATGGAAATTGCAGTTGAAGGTTTCCCCCTGATGACCCGTTTATTAAATTCATTTGACTCCTTAAACCTAACATTTTAAAAACATTTTCATCAAATCTGATGTAATTGATGAGTTATTAATACAGAACTAGTCATTAATAGTGATTGCATTGGCTGTGAAATACAGCAAGTTTATAATAAGTAGGCCTCTTTTTATTACTGAAACAGAGCAACGTTGATATGACCAGTTTTTAGGTGTGACGCAATTAATAAAGTGACTCTTACATCACATTGTTACATTTGCGTTCTACTTGAAGTTAAAGAACTGGTTTAATCTGATCACTCTGTCAGGTAGGCCTAGTCAGGTCTGTTGTAAGACCAAGCGCTGTATGTAAGTGTGGGGTTTAGTATCTTATGATTCAATTTTGGTAGGCCTACTAATCATGAATTTTAGGTGCAGTTTCATTATATTTTTGTAATATGGGCTACATTTTTAAGTAGGCCTATTTACAAAGGAGCATCATATTTGCTTTATTCCGTAATACATCAGCTTGGGATGTTTGTATTGGAAATGCAAACATGGTGCCGCCATTTAGCAGAATGACTTGTCCAGGGATTAATGGCACCGAAACAAGTCTTGCGCTGCTTCCCCGCTGATGACCCAATTTTATAAAGGCTAATAATGCCTAAAACTTTCTTATATATTTCAAATTTTATGAATATGATTCGTTCCTTTTATAAATTAATTTGCTATAATGATTTAGAACTATGCAGCTTTTCAGTGAATGGTACGGAATAGGACTTTGCTCTAAGAATAGCGGACTTGACAGTGTTCAAACGGTACATGGGCTTACAGAATTAGGTTTGTTAAGTTTCTCTTTGTATCAAATATATATATATATATATATATATATATATATATATATATATATATATATATATATACATATATATATACATATATATATATATATATATATATATATATATATATATATATATATATATATATATATATATATATATATATATATATATATATATACATTGCAAAATTGACAATCTTCAGATGTTGGTTTGGTTTTTAATCTCTTTGCATCCTCTGTTCATCACAAGAAAATAAAATCCAACCTACTTGTTTCTTAAATATGTTTTTCCTACCTATATAACCCCCAGTATATCTTTTCTTTAAGGTGTGGCTTTAGATGCACCTGCATCAGCAACTTTTGCTAATTAAAGTTACCAGAAAGTGATCTGTGTTGATTTTGTCTTAAGTGTTTTCTGTTTCTACTTTTGACCCAATGTTCACCTTTTTTCTTCTCGGTAATGATAAAATGATAAAGCCATTGATCAACAACTTCCCACACAATTTACGGCCCAATGTGCCAAGGGTAGTTGTTGACACCACAGGCGCTCATAATGTTCAGTCAGGCAAGCATTCATACTCATAAGGCCACATAAAGAAAATACCCCGGTTAATCATCAGTGCCCGCATGTTTTTTTTTTTTGTGCTGCACCATTTTTTCTTCTTTTTCAATTTTTTTATTTGTCAATATTTGCAACAAAAAAAAAAGTCAATGACAAAGCTTCAATTAATGCCTTGAGCGATCAGCACCGCAAACGCCATGTGTTAGCCAGCAGTACGTCCAGGAGTCGGGCGTCATTTGGACAGCAGATCGCCGGACAGCCACAAAAGTGGGAAAGTGTCATTGCTGTCATCCTATTTTTATCATTTACCAGTTAAAACTGGTTTCCAGGGTCTTTTTGCTCCTTAATTGGACCGAAATGTCAAAATTTTGCATTGTGATTGCATAGAAATGACAAGTTTTGCATACTTATCATGCACAAACAGCTATGCTGTCCCGCACAGACAAAGCAAAAGTTGACTGCCAGAAGTCTATTTTTATTACAGTTAACTCTTCGAGTGTAAGTAACTTGTTATACAGTGCTGACCATTTGTTGTCCCCAACTTGCCCAAGTGCAAATCGCGTTATGCGTGGTGCTCGACACATCTCTAAAAATACACATATTTATTTTGCAGTAATTTGTTACAAATGACCATTACCACCTGTGATTCATTTCCACATCATCAAAATCTTGTCATTTTGCTTATTTTACAAGTTATTTACAATTAGCAGGTTAGTTTTAATGAAGGCAAGACTAATGGAGTCCCAGCACATGACATTGCCTTTATCAGTACGAAATGTACAATAAATATCCTTTCATATGTGTGCAATCTTGACAGAAAGCTTCACAAGAACTATCTGAGTCCTAATCTTATGACAATATCAAAGTTTTTACACTTTGACAGCATCAAAAGGCCCAGATTTGCACTTTTTTTGTGCCTGGCACCCATGCATTCACCAACCTCATGTTGTTGAGAAATGGGCGAAAGTGTAAATGACGTGTACTCATCATCTGTGCAGTGGACCATTCGTGCTAATATTAATAAAACGGGGGGGGGGGGGGGGGCACTTACCACTACCAGTTTATTCGGCAAAACTACGTTTACAGGTACCGGTGTTCCATACTGTTCTTATGTCTACCAATTGTGAGACTTGACCAGTGCTTTCCATATAGATCTAATTTATTAAAGTTTTTTCGCAGCCTTAAATCAATAATTTTTGACTGGACATAGACTGGTGTCCCAGCTGCTCTCTCATTGGCCACACAAACTTTTAGCAAATCACAGAGCAGCTGTGATATCAGCTAGTGCAGGTCCGGTCAAATTTAGATCTATGGCCGCCAAAAAATACGATGTGAGAAGCACTAGTCTAATGGAAACCCACGGGCGCTCGTAACGTTCAGTCAGTCAAGCTTCCATGCTAATATACGCGGGGGTGGGGATTGGGGAGAGTGGCCCAGTGGGTAAAGAGGTTGGATCTGAAACATCTATGCGTTCAATGACCCACATAGGGCCATATCTGCAATAAAATATTGTGTATTCATTCTGTGCAGTCAATTATTTGTGCTAATAATATGGTGGCGGATGGGCCTAAAACCACGACGTCGTCACATGGAGCTCCCACATAGAAAGGTTTGAAACGAAGCTCGCATCTGGACCACCATCCCGCTTCACATGTGGCATGATTTCTCCGTTTCTGAACACACCAACAAGCTGTAACTCACCAGTTCATTCCAAAACTATTTTCTACAGAGAAACTTAACAAACCTAATTCTGTAAGCCCGCACCGTTTGAACACTATCAAGTCCGATATTCTAAAAGCAAAGTCCTATTCGGTACCATTCACTGAAAAACTGTATTGTTCTAAATCATAATAGCAAATTAATTTATGAAAGGAACAAATCATATTCATAAAATTTGAGATTTAGAAGAAAGTTTAGGCATTATTAGCCTTTATAAAATTGGGTCATCAGCGGGGAACCAGCGCAAGACTTGTTTCGGTGCCATTAATCCCCGGACAAGTCAATAGTAAAACCAGCCAAGTGGAGGAGACCAGTCAGCAGACTGGCCTCGTTCCCGCGGCGGATCACTCCGAGTGCTTGCACGAGGAGTGATCCGCCGCGGGAACGAGGCCAGTCTGCTGACGAGTCTCCTCCACGCGGCTGGTTTTACTTTTATCCAGTAATTATAGCTGTAATTATATTTTCATCGTTAAATACAAAAAAAGACAATTAAAAACAGTTTCAACGTTTATTTCATCAAACAAGGCTTTGCAAAGCTTTGCGTATGAATAACTGTAACGCAGGGTCCAGTAATTGGGTTATTTGAAAACTACATGCTTGACGTGCGCCAACTACAAGAATTTAGAAGGAAAGTAGTTCTCAGTGACCTTTGCACTGTGGTGATATGGACAGGGTTATCACCCAGTGTGTATCTTCCACCTTTTCTGGATGATACAGCTATAATTATTGGATAAAATAGTAAAACCAGCCAAGTGGAGGAGACGAGTCAGCAGACTGGCCTCGTTCCCACGGCGGATCACTCCGAGTGCTTGCACGAGGAGTGATCCGCCGCGGGAACGAGGCCAAGTCTGCTGACGAGTCTCCTCCGCGCGGCTGGTTTTACTTTTATCCAGTAATTATAGCTGTAATTATATTTTCATCGTTAAATACAAAAAAAAAAAAAAAAAAGACAATTAAAAACAGTTTCAATGTTTATTTCATCAAACAAGGCTTTGCATAGTTTTGCGTATGAATAACTGTAACGCAGGATCCAGTAATTGGGTCATTTGAAAACTACATGCTTGACTTGCGCCTACTACAAGAATTTAGAAGGAAAGTAGTTCTCAGTGACCTTTGCACTGTGGTGATACGGATTGACCTTTGCACTGTGGTGATATGGACAGGGTTATCACTCAGTCTGTATCTTCCACCTTTTCTGGATGATACAGCTATAATTACTGGATAAATTCTGCTAACTGGCGGCACCATGCTTGTATTTCCAATACAAACATCCCGAGCTGATGTATTACGGAATAAAGCGAATATGATGTTCCTTTGTTAATAGGCCTACTTAAAAACGTAGCCCACATGACAATTGACATAAATATGATGAATCTACACCTAACACGCATGATTAGGCCTAACAAAATTGAATAATAAAAATAATAGCGCCTGGTCTTGCAACAGACCCGACGAGGCCTACCTGACGGACTGATCAGATCAAACAGATCAAACCAGCTCATCAACTTCAAGTAAAACGCAAATTTAACGACGTGATGTAAAAGAGTCACGCTATTAATTGCGTCACACATGAAAACTGGTCAGATCTTCGTTGTTCCGTTTCAGCAATACAAATAGGCCTATTTATTATAAACTCGCTGTATTTCACAGCCGATATAATCACTACTTATGGGTAGTTCTGTATTAATAACAAACCAATTACATAACATTTAATGTAAATGTTTTGAAAATTCTAGGTTTAAAGAGCCAAATGAATTAACAAACGGGTCATTAGTGGGAAACCTTGAACTGAAATTTCCGTCATGAGGCATGTTAACTCTCAATCTCGAATCGTGTAAGATGCATTACGGGTTAGGGGTGGGGTTGGGTTGGGCGGTGGGGGCACTGTACCTTTTGGAGCAACTATTCATGTATTCATATACCTTTTCTTTCATATTTTAACTAAAACCTTACAAATTATATCTGATATCTAAACAAATGAGCAGTTCTATGCAGATATCTAAATTGCTAAGTAAAGCTTGGAAATAATAATAATAATAATAATAATAATAATAATAATAATAATAGGCCTAATAATAATAATAATAGGCCTAATAATAATAATAATAATAATAATAATAATAATAATAATAATAATAATAATAATAATAATAATAATAATAATAATAATAATAATAATAATAAAATACACGTCTGATACCAAATGACAGCAAAACAACTTGGATGAATATAGGAGAGGCACTGACGAATCAGATGTCAATCAAGTTTGGTCGGATTTCACGATTTATGAAAATGAACACAGGATTAAAACGCGCGTGGATCAAAGAATACGGTTGGATTGACGATTGAGAAGTGTTGTCATACGGCTAATGGTAATGCCACGGAACGAACTCGATTCAGGATGGGATAGGCCTACACGTTTGAATTTGGCGCTTGAATGACTTTTTGCCCGAAATGGATTTTGTGGGACATTTTCGACAATTATAGGCCTGTTGCTTTGGATATATGCGGATTTCAATGGATTATCTGTGTGATATACATTTAGAAAACAGTTTTGAGTTACAGCTTGTTGGTGTGTTCAGAAAGGGTGAAATCATGCCACATGTGAAGCGGGATGGTGGTCCAGATGTGAACTTCGTTTAAAACCTTTCTAAATTCCAATTTCTATGACTATGTAGGAGCTCCATGTGACGACGTTGTGGTTTTACTAAGGCCCATCCGCCACCATATTATTAGCACAAATAATTGACTGCACAGATGAATACACAATATTTTCTTGCAGATATGGCCCTATGTGGGTTATTGAACGCATCGATGTTCCAACTTACAGGTCCAACCTCTATACGGTAGGCCTATACCCACCACTCCTCCTCCTCCTCCTCCTCCCCTCCTAGTTCCCCCCCCCCCCCCCCCCCGCGCGTATATTAGCACGGAAGCTTGACTGACTGAACGTTACGAGCGCCTGTGTGGAAACCGTTTTTGCTAGGTTTCACGATTTGTGGAAATGAACACTGGATAAAAGCGTGAGTGGATTCAAAATTACGGCCTGATTGTCAATTAAGGACAGTTGTCATTCTGCTAATGCTACGGAGCGAACTTGATTCTGATTCAGGATGGGATACCCATCAGGCTTCACCGTTTTTAATTTGGCGCTGGCAGGCTCCGCTGGAAATTCCAGCGGAATGACGGACTACGCCTTTTTGCCTGAATTGGTTATATTTGTGACAATTATATGCATGTTGCCATGGATGCCTGTGGGTTTCAATTATGGATGATCAGTGTGATATACCTATAAAATTAGTTTTTGAATAAACTGGTGAGTTGCAGTTTGTTGCTATCTAAAGTGGAAATGGAGAAATCGTGTCAAACGTGGGAACTGGGATGATGGTCCAGATTGTGAGCCTAATTTCAAACCTTTTTGTGTAGGAGCTCTGCCTGACAACATCGTGGTTCAATGTCCACCCATCATCTTATTAGCCAGAATAATTGACTGCACAGACGAATACACAATACCTTTTTTGCAAATATCCAAAATACCCTATGTGGGCTATTGCACATACAGATGTTCTAGGTTCACCCTCACTCCCGCCCGCCCCCAACCCCTCTTATTAGCACGAATGCTTGACTGACAGAACATTACGAACGCCTGGCCCTGTGCTTCAATCAGTCCTACAGATGTCAAAATTCAACTTCTCACTCTCAGTCTCAATCTCATATTTGATCGGTTCATTTGCACCCATCTTGACGCTAAATCATGCTTTCAGTGCCCCTGGATATGGGAAAGAGAAACAAGATGATCCAAAATTCACAGAAGAATGTACATAGGCAAAGTTGGCCTTTTATGATGACAAAATTTGACAACAAACACTGGTCAAACTTACCAGCCAAAATCACAAACCCACCGTGCTTACTGACCAGTGTGATGTCAAGCCAGGAACAATGCTGACCCCATGTGTCCAATCACAACAACACATTGGTCAAAAGGGAGAACTGCTTCAGCCTTTCCGGTTAAAAGCTGTACCATATATAGAATTTCTACTATTTTGGCAGTGGCGCTACAATTTTTTAGCACCATTCATCTTGCTAAGCAGCTGAAAAGAGGCATTGCCAATATGAATTCCTAACCTACAGACAATGTACACTTACTTGATCACTTTCAGCTTCACAGAGATGGGGAGCTTGGTTTATGAGCCCCCCCCCCCCCCAGCAATTAAATTTTAGATTTGGGTGTTACTTGCGGGCCCAAGTCTGAAAAATCACGACGCCTTGTGGTGTGTCCATCAATACATGTACCGGTATATGATTATTGATCGCAAAGGGTGCGCCTTCATGAAATGGACCAGTTCCCTGCATGAAGCAGAGATACTCTACAAGCTGATCCATTTCTCATCATAAAGAGAGAAGGTCAACAGTAGGTTCACATGAAAAAAAGCCAGCATGGGTTGACAGTCATAAGGATATTTTACCACACAGATGTCAGGAAACGTCAAAAAAAAGGAGGCTAGTTGCCAACACATGCAATAGCATCACTTTCTTTCAGCCAGATTGTAATAATTGACAGTAAAGAATCATTAGAAAGAGGTGGGTGTATTTGAATTGCTGATACTGTCATGTGCAATCATGGTCACAGAGGGCAACCACAACACTCCCCATGTAATACACCTTACATGAGGAATGGAGTGTTGTCCTTTGTAACCATGATTACTGCTATAAAACTATTAATCTCTTTGCTGCAAAGTATGACTTCATTTTGTCTTATCTAAATAAAATAGCAAGTTGACAAATGGCCCTCCTCTTCTGCGATTTGCATAGAACCCTGTTGATATCATTAAAAACAGAAGAAGAAGGGAGATAGTGTAGTGGGTGACAGGGGTCACTTAAGGTTTTGTCATATATCAAGCATCACGAAATATGAGAAGTCCTGAGACACATGGAACAGGAAGATATCATTGGGAAATGGGGTGGCACCACAGAACCAAGGGGGGCCACTTACATTGGTAGCACAGATGTCATACTGTTTGTACACACCAAGGCAGCTGGATCGTATGGAAGATTGCCCTGAATGACCCTTGTACCTGGAAAACATGAAATAAAAATGTGTCTTATCATTTAGCCTCCATTCAATTATCTGGCGCATAACTGATAAACTACATTTTACACATACTATCCAAAGGTACATCTGTACCATACTTGGTCAGAAATCAGAAATCTACAGCAGTGCCACCTAGTGAACAAATTTGTTTGACCCTTTCACAAAAAAAATATCTACAAAGTTTCAGCTTATTCCGAGTGATGTATCTGGAAAGATGAAAAATAGGAAAAACACAAAAAAAATCATGCAAAATAGAATATGCAGCACCACCTGGTGAACAAATTAAGAACTAGAAGTCCCTAGTAGTGTTCATGTGTGATATCTGAGCAATTGAGTAAGCGGTTTTAGAGAAGATGTTATAAGTTTCGCCCAAACAATTCATAAAAAAATAAAAAAATCGCTGGAGTGTCACCATT
Organism: Hermodice carunculata; assembly: GCA_964020975.1. Taxonomy (NCBI): domain Eukaryota; kingdom Metazoa; phylum Annelida; class Polychaeta; order Eunicida; family Amphinomidae; genus Hermodice; species Hermodice carunculata. Next base: position 100,993,352 of record OZ026617.1, read on the forward strand.
TGAACAAAAGTGGTAGAGACCCACACAAGGTACATTCCCATTAAGTTTGAAGCGAATCTGGTCAGTGGTTTTGGAGAAGAAGTCAAAAATGTAATTGTGAACGGACGGATGACTGAGCCTCCTAAAAGTGCAGCCTGACCAATAGTCAGCTGAGCTAAAAATCAAGAAATAAATATGAGACAAATCCACAGAACATTTTCTCAACCCTACAATCTATATTTTCCCAAGGATGTTATTTGGTATCACATATATGTGCCATCTTCTTGCATGCATGCATGGATGAGACAATGGGCCACAGGATAAACTCAGGTGACAGACATTCAAGTCAGCTCAGGTCAGAAAAAAAAAAAAGGTACCGTGACCTGTAATTTCAATTGTGCACACTGATGGCAGTAGGGTCAAACCCCTCTGCCACCTTCACATGCAGAGACACCTCTGACTATGAGCCGATTAGCAAAATACTACTTTTTTTTATTTGGCTAAATAAGTGTGAAAATAGCTAAAACACTTTAAAATTAATTTTTAAAGGAACATGACAGAATCTTTTGTTAATTATGCTTATATATCCAATTTTCACAACAGATTTTTGAAGTGTAGATCTGTCCCTGAATGTGCAGTGGTCCACCACTTTTTTATGACCTGCATCTTGAATCTTTCATCTTATTTATGCCTCCTATGCAAGACCACCTGTCAAGAGACCAGGATGAACTTATCCCTAGAGGTGGTAGTCTTTCAAGCCAGGTTTCACTGCAAAGGTCAATACACATTTTCATGTGACATCATTTCTTCAGAACTTTCAACAAAAGTTATACAAAAGCTTTTTACTATTTAATTTTACAATTTTGTCTCAAAAGAGAGATACTTGTAGCTATTGTGACAGTGACCCACAATCATCTATGAATGGACACACTGTCAAGGAGACCACAAGACCTCTTCACCAATAGTTATAAATACTCACACTCACTGATGCTGAACAGTATGAAGTTGCTGTCAGCACTTGAACATCAAAACGCGTTGAAATGAACTTTTAAGGTAAAGGAGCATTGTGTGCTGGACAGTCTAAGGTGCACATAAGCTAGCTATATTTGGAATGACTTGAAGGTGATTGGCCTTCTCCTATACTGACATAGTGACTGACAATGTTCCTGGTGCATGTGTTAAGTATGTGTCAACAGCACCAATGAGTAATAAAACATGTACTCATTTCAGTATTGTAGGCTACAGGCTCTTTGAAAATTTGATGTAGCATGGTTGTTTAATACTGTATTATATCTTTTAACTGCTCCTGTCCCTCTAACTCCCCTCCAACTTTTCTGACTCACAAAATGCAGAAATAATGTAAATATCTTACATTTTTTCCCTTAATTATGTAAAAAATAATGCTTTCATATTCACAGTAATATAATCTGAACTTGTCTCACTAAATTCTGGGCATTAAATGGCACTTATATGGTAGGTTCTTAACACAGAGTTTAAGTGGCTTTTATAAATTCAAAGTTACAGACAAATTGTCCACAGATGGACATAATGCCCAGAGAATACTAGGCTACCAAGAAAGGAAGCCTCCATCCTGAAGTGAAAAGTTTTTCGACCTTCAAACCTGAAATGGTGTACTCTGCATAGGGTTCTAGTCAATAGACAATTTTACAAAATTGTTATATTTCATATTGATTTCCATGAAAATATTAATAAAGTATTTTCTAAGTGTCAGTAAGACACATAGAAATGTGTTTTGGTATGGTAATGTAGAGACTGAGACTGTTTTACCTTGTGTTTGATCAAACTTTCTATACTGGAACACTACAATTTATAATTACAACAAATATAAAATGAAATAAGGACCATCTAAGTTCTCAGGCATCATGTTGAACAATACAAGCCTTCTATTTCTCATCCTTTTGGATATATTGACAAAATTTAAGGAATACTTACTCAGCTGATATAAGTCATATTTTTATAAATAATTTTGGGCCTATTGTGCTGTTTTTTCAATTGAGAAAGGAACATGGAAGAACTTAACACTGCTTCATAATAAATATAATATCAGTATCAAATTAAGTTGCCCTGTGTTCATGTGGATACCTTGTTTTGGTGTTTAAATTCAAAGTTTGACATGTTACGCAATTCTAATGTAAATATAGTAGTCTGACTTAAAATTTTTAATTGTCCTGTAATTGTTTGGATGATGTCTGCGAACTATGGTCATGTAATTACCTTTTATAACTGTACATTAAAATTAAGGGCTAAATTTGTTTTAGGCCTACTTTGAATGAATGTGGGTGTTTTCCAAAGTGGGAGAAAACTGGTTTTACCCACTGCCAATATGTTGGTAACCTGTTCAAAGTCACGTAGAAGATACCCTCATTCATTTAAATTTCATTACTGTTGGTCATGGATCCTTCAGACGATGAACACTAGCACGTGTTACTATTTCATAAATGATACTGGATCTGACAAGGTTTAGCTGGTATTCAGTTTGATCTCATCACTATCATTGAAAACTTGTCCACTTCTCTTTTCATGGAACTTTTATATATTTGGTAATAATTTGCAGTGCAGTAAGTGTTCCAAATGTAGTGGGACTGATGTTGTTTTTTATAATTGTCTGATGAATATCATGAATATAGTTGGTTATTGTTAAGGTCATATCAGGTTGGCTCAAAGTGTTTGATGTACAGCTGATACATGGTTACTTTTAATAAATGGGTACATTTATACATATTTGACTCTCTCTCTCTCTCTCTCTCTCTCTCTCTCTCTCTCTCTCTCTCTTTCTCTCTCTCTCTCGTATGAATAATTAGCATCCAAATCAGCTGACTGACAAGTTAACCTATGTGTGATTATCAATGAAGAAAATTAAAATTGTAACATGAAAAACAGCTATACTTACAGTTACCTTTAGGAATTTTAACATGATTTCTGTCGCTCTTTCTTTCTTTTCATAAAACCTAACTCTTTCTCTGATAAATGTGGTAGAATTTTACAATAATTAGGACTGTTTTACATTTTGAACTTTATAGGACCATGAGGTAGATGTACATTATGCTTGGCTGACTTGCAGATGACTTACAATGGCATACTACATTTTTTAATTCTAAATTATTACCTTAATAAATGACTTATTAGATGACTTGTGGGATTCTCTGCTTTCTTGAACATTTAAATTTCCTTTCAAAAATACTTCTGGAAAGCATACTTGAAATGTTACTGCTATGCTTACAAATTTGGGCTATTGTAATGCAATTTGACTATTGTTCTTGCAACTTTTTACTACGGTTTTATGTTTTGAGGCCTGATGTCACTTGTTTCTGGCTGATATTTCACGGTGTACAGGCATACCTCAGTCTATGCAAAATTTATGCTACTTGATCTCTATGCATCCCAGCATCACCTAGTCAAAAAAACCACCGCACAGACAACATTTCGAAAGCAGCAAGTGGTACCAAAACAGCTTTTAAGTGTCTCGATCATTAGTAAAAGTAATATGAACTTCCTAGTTG